>CM040178.1:16227500-16857500 GCA_022606695.1 Vaccinium macrocarpon
AATAAGTGGATGATGTGGTATTTATAAGTGCCTCGTTGGAGTATCCTATGCGGCACCTACAAGTGCTATGAGAAAGAGCTACAAAGACGCCTTAAAATGCTTCATAGAAAGTGTTGCATTACACTTTTAGCTGCATCAATACAAGCAACACTAAGTTGTAGTGTCTCAATAGGTAAAATGCCTCAACAGGTCACTTATTGAGGCAGTTATGAGTGCTCCATCAAGCCTCTTTTGTTGTAGTCATTGATGGAGTTAAAATTATGTCAAAATTAGAGTAGCTAATTACTCCCTCCATCGCTTTTTGAATACTCCTATCAACTTATTAAAAAAACATCAGCGTTATACCTCTCCCATCAACTTTTACATACTCTTTACATCTCTTCCATCAACCTTTACCTTAACTTTTCAAAATTATCCCACCATTATACCTCTCCCATCAACTTTTACATGCTCGTCGTTACACCACTCACATCAACTTTTCAAAAGAATAAAATAATAATAATTGTAAACACTTTTACCCATAAATCATTAACTTTTTGAAAGAAAAAAATAATAATTGTACACACTTTTACCATTAACTTTTTAAAACACACACTTATTAAGGACAACACAAAATGGAATACTCTACACTTATTTGGGGATGGAGGGAGTAAAAGCACCTCCAGCCCTTACCCTTTTTTTGAATAGCTCTTGCCCTTTTTTGAACCAAATTCAAAATTTGGGTAAAAACTCTCAAAACTCACCTCCAGTCCTTGCATCAAACCCAAATCGGGAGAACCAATCCTTGAACCAAATTTCAAATGACTACTTTTTGGTGGTAGGTGGTGGTGCTAGTTTTTGGGCAACAGTGGTGTTGATCGGCGACTGGTGGTGGTTGACGCTGGTAGTCGTAGTCGTAGTCATCGTTGTGAGTTGATGCTGGTGGAGGTCAGAGAGGTGGTTCGTCGTCATTGTCGTTGTTGACGCTGGTGTGGCGGCGGCAGATCTGGGATGTAAGATCTGGTGGTCTATAGTGGTGGCTATGGCGGTGGTGGTGGTCTACGGTAGTGGATATGGCGGTGGTCTACTATAGTGGAGAGAGGAGAATGGGGGAGAAATTGTTTTTGATTTTTTTTAAAGCCACATTTGAGTAAAAATATTGTACTCCCTCCGTCCCAATTTGTTTGCTCACAATGGGAATATATGCAATTTCAAACCCCTACAAAATATATTTCTCTATATTATTTTTTAATTTGTTTTATACCAAATTAAAGTATTCATTGAGTACTTTAATTTGGTGTAAAAAAAATTAAAAAATATTATACAAAAGTACATTTTTTAATATCTACAAAAATACACATTTTTCAAAACGAACAAACAAATTGGGATAGAGGGAGTAAATGACTGGAGAGGGTGCACCCAAATCAAGCTTTTTACTCAAAATTTAAGTGAAAATTTAGTTCTGAGTTTGGTTCAAGGCTGGAGTTACTCTAACATTTTTCATTCATTGGGTTCTAATAGCGTAACTAGTGCAAAGTTAATTGTGTCAGAACATAATTTACCTATCAAGGAAATTGTGTATAGGTTGCCTTATTCACAGCCAGACCTGAAAAGGGTTGTTTACGGAAGCCCCAATTTGGGGTTCACTGACACCTCATCGCAACAATTTGAATCGGTTATCTTGTGGGACCTGCAGAGTAGTGTATCTACGAAAAAAATCAGTTTAACCCAACATCGATAGGTATATCAAAAACTAAATTTTGGTGCAAAAAAACAACGGCCAACTTCTCGAATGATCCAGATTGTTGTTTTTTTGCACCGAAATTTAATTTTTGATATACCTCTCGATATGGGGACAAGCTATTTTTTGCATAGACTCTGTGGGCCCCACAAGATGATTAGTTCATATTATTATGATGAGGTGTCTGTGCACCCCAAATTATTTGTTTTTTGGTACTTTTGCGTCATTTAAGAATAAAAAATGATTGTGTCCTACATGGGCTCCATGTATGGGCCCCACAACCCATGTGAGTGGAATTGTAGTTGGTTGTGACACAAAATTTGTGTCACTATCATTATTCTTTAAGGCCTCATTTGATTCGGGTATTAGAAGGCTGGGATAGGATAGCACTAGTCTAATCCCGCATAATCTCGCGTTTGGTTCCCAAAAAGCATATGGGATTACTAATCCCGGGACTAATTTAGTACCTATATGTGGGGTATTATATTATCCCAAGGGGGGGTAAAAAACATCCGGATAAAAACACACGGAAGGCCAGCCCATTAATTGCAAAACTGCCACCGTCTTCTTCTCTTCTTTTCTCTCTTTCTCCATTTCTACTGTGTTTTCTCACCATATGGGTTTTCTCACCGAGAAACCATTTTTGTGTCCAAATCGTGTGGATTTGAGTTAGCTTTCTGCATAAAACACCTCTGAGGTGATTGTAGATTTGGGTAATCTTCCATCGAAAATCCATGTCTCAGAACAAACCCATCTAATAGTTGCTCCGGCTTTGATTCTGATTTGATAAACAAGAGCTCCTCGTTGGGAACTAAAAGCTGGGTTGAAGAGCCAACGTGAATCCCAAAAACCCATCGAAACCTTCGGTATGAACTCCAACAGTAGCTGAGTAGAATCCCGATTCTGTTTTGGTGTGAAGCTCTTCTCAATCAGTTCATCCAGACACGGATGAAAAGATTTAAGAAAGAACGAGTTATGCTGGGTGTAATGATCTTCTAATTTCTGGGTTGATTTTCGATTTTCTGATTTCTGGGTTGATTTCTGGATTGAGAGAGACCCAAAATTAATCCCAAAATTTAGTTTGGGGAACCAAACATGGGATTGACCGAAACACGGGATATCCCGATGTTAATCCTACACGAATCAAACAAAGGACTGAGTGAGATTCAACACTAAATTAGTCCCATGACAAGTAATCCCGGACTATTAATCCCAGGACTACCAATCCCACCTATTTTAGTTCGCGAATCAAACGAGGCCTAAGAATACTCCGTAACTTGACTATTAGAGATGGCCTTGGGCCACAACTTTCTGCTGCAGTGAAGAAAAGCAAGTTACTAAAAAGTGTGCTGTTACACAAAGATTGGCAAAGTAGCTGCCTTGTTCATTTTTGGTCTCTATTATTATCTAATCATTACAACTATTTTCAAATATTATTCGCATTTTTTTCTCTCTCTCTCTAATCATTAACCCTTATCTTTAATTATTATATTTATTTATCCCTCCAATCATTACGAAAACCAAAACTCAAACCACACACAACTAACATCTCCGATCCATCTCTATATATCTATTTTGGAGACCAAAGGCTGTGTTTGGTTTAGAGTTTTAGATTAGTTTTGATGATGTAAGCAGGTGTAATAAGTGAAGAGAGATAGAGAGAGAAATGAGAGAAATGATGATGTCATCAAAACCAAAACTGGCTCAAAACTTGTAAACGAACATGGCCTTTGTAATTTACACTCCCTTTTTCTTTAATGATAGGTGTTCAACAAAAATCTACTCCCTCCGTCCCTTTTTAAATGTGTTACTTAGGATTCTGTGCCATTTTCAACGGCTTATAACTTTTAATGTGAACCTCAAAACATATGCATTATGGATCTTGTTTGATAGATCTTAATTATTTCTATTATACAAAATTTTCAAAATCATAAAAGCTATTATAAATTAAAAGTTATAAGCCGTTGAAAATGGCACAGAATCCCAAGTAACACATTTAAAAAGGGACGGAGGGAGTACAACATAGCTCCAGCACAGAGGATAAAATACAAAATCTCTCATTAATACGGGGATTTAATCTCCAAAATGGAAATATAGAGATCTAGCCTATTGATTACATGAAATGGAACACAATTTTCTGTTTAAAGTCGTCCATCAGAGAGGATAAGGTTCTCATCTTTCCATAGGTTTGATGAGTTCGATGCGGGAAATTCATAAGCAAGGGCGAAAAATAGGAGGGAATTCATATGCCAAATTAATATGAATAAATTTGAATACCAAACGGCTGCCGCCGATGTGTTTTTCACATACATAATGTTCTATCTTTACAACAAAATGCTGGTAGCAATTCTGAAGCTGAGTTCGCTACAGATTCAGCAAGTCGTAGACCTGCATACATATTTCTGTTGTTGCTGGTTTTGGCTTTGTATATGGCATGATCTCGCTTTGTCTCTCAACTCTTGGAATGCTTTCATTGTTTCCCCATCAAATCCTCCAGCAAACTGCGAAATCATCGTATATATCAGGTAATATGATCTAAGATAACCTTGCAAAATTGCATCACCTACTGAAAAGGCTACTGATTCAATTTACCTGATGAACTCGGAAGGCAAACTTTACGCCTTGAACAATAAGCTCTTCTTCCTCGGGTCCACCACCGACTATTTCAAGTTCAGCCGATACTCTTCTCATATACTTCATGGCTAATTTAACGGATGCCAACTTAATCTGCAAAATTGTACACGGTCATTCCTCCGTTTGGTGTGTGTTTCTTAGTAATAGAACAAGAGGTGCATACAGCAAGAAGAGTCCACAAAATTCACTTTCGAGTTTGAATTGAAGTGAAAACCAAGGTTCTGAATACCGTATCGGCACGAGCACCGATTTTTCTATTAGTACGGTACGATACCGGTCAATACCGAGTACCGTATCGGATTTGCCGTAACTATATATATATATATATATATTGAGAGAGGGTTCAAGAGACACAAAATTTGTCACAGAATATAACATTTTCAATCCCATTTTCTTAAATCCACTTAATCTATATATATTTAGTACATACTTGTTGTATTTGATGTTTTATAGTGATAAAAGTTGAACCCATGCATCACAAACCCTTTTAAAAAACATACCCTGTTTTTTTTTTTTTATAATCTCCCTGTTCAGAAATCATAGTTTTTGGGTCACACCGATACCAAATTAGAAAAAATGTGTAACTACAATGTTGTAGATCTTGAAATTCTCTTAAATTTTAATATATAACTTGCCTTGATCAGAGTTCGGAGTAAAAAGTTATGGCCGAAATATGGTGGCAGTTTTGTTCTGTCCGGTATTTGCCTGGTATTTTCCAGTACCGGCCGGTATTCCCTGTATTTTCCGGTACGGCCGGTAACCGCCCGATATTGAACACGGGGTATTAAGGGTCCTTGGTACCGTTTTTATAGAAAACTGGTATGTACCGGCTGATACGGCAGCGTATTGATAACCTTGGTGAAAACAATAAAATTGAGCATGCACGGGAAACCTGAGGAACATAGTCGCCTAATTTCAATCCCAACAAATATAACACCAATATTATTGACTATTGAGTGAGCTAGAGGAAAAAGTGAAATTGGAGTTTTTGCCCGTTAACAGCATGAATAAAAATTATCCAACCAGAAACTTTTGTATTAGGAACCCGGCCCGTTGCCAACTTCTTCACGATTATGGACTAAAGTGTAGATTCAAACTACCCAACTTGAATTACAGTGAACATAGTAAATAGAATTACAGTTATGAGTGAACATACTAAAATTTGAGGACTCGAATGAACATGTTGGTAAACCAATTGTAATCTAATTTTTATCGCTTGAACGAGTACTAGGAATACTGGTGGATGGAGCAAATCCCACATATTAATAGCCAGACTAGCTAACAGAATCCGCTACCCGGTTGAGTGGCATCCCGAGACTATCCCTAGTCTCCTAGTTGGGACCTTTCGGTTTCAGCTATTCTAGCAGGTGTTGGCCTGCATCAAATTGGCTTTGGACCACTTACATTTTAATTTAAATCGGACAGTTTTAAAATCTACAACCATGCATTAAAGTAATGAATGGCTGGTAAACCAAAAACTAAAACTATTAGGAAGGTACAAATCCTTAACTAAGAGAATCTTATGATATATATTTTTTTGGACTCATAATCCTAAGTAAACGGAGAGACCACAAAGCAACAACACTACAATTTAGAGATACGGGAAAGGCACATGTGCGCATGCAAGCGTGGGCACCCTTAGAGAGGCAAAAACAACTTTCCATTCATTTTGTCATCTAGTACCCACCAACTTTCCATTCATTTTCCCTTGCCTTCCCAAGATTACTACCATGATTCACTAATTAGGACCACATGCCAGCTCTGAGCAAAATTTGAGGGACCCGGGGTGGGTGCTCCTTCGGGTATAACATGGGTGTTAGCTGATCACGACCGTTTGTGATCAGCCACATATAAAAAAATTTGAACCGTCCACCGTCGATCAGATCTGAGCCGTCTATGGCCGACCACGAACGGCCATCATCGGCCCAACACCCATGTTGTCCCCCAAACGACAGCACCATCCCCCATTCCGTTATTGCCTCTTTAACGGTGCCCAAGCTTGCATGCGCACGTATGGCAGTCTCTTTAGGCCCCTAAAAATTTTTAAAATGTAGGGCATTTTCTATTTTGGTACCTTTTTATAATAGTCCAACAAAAATGGTCTTGTTAATTATTTTCGCTTTAAGGCTCCGAAAAGTCAAGAGTGGCCGTGAGGTCCAATTGACATTAATTAACTATATTTAACTTTTTAAAGTGATTTATGCGTGGTCCATGGATTACTAATCATACTTGATAATCAATACAAAAATAAAATATATAATCTACATATTGACCAAATGTAAGCTATTCTCAATAGTTCTACCCCAGTGATTGATTACTCATTATGATTGACTAATCATGGGGTAAATAATGTCAACGCCAATCAAAGCATTTGCCAATCCAAAAAAAAATCCAATCAAAGTATGTAGTAGGAAAAGAAGAATTGAAGAAGGTAGAAATTACCTGACTAACATATCCGGTATCAAGCATCCAATCTGTTGGAATATGAAATACAGTGTATCGCTTCGCAGCCGATTCTCGGATTCGCGAGAGATTGAAAACGCCATGCTCTAATCTGCATTGATCACAGCAAAATATAATGAGCCAACCTAACTAGTAATATCAAGAGTTTGTTCAATTGTGTGAGTTTTAGGGACAAGAAAGTCCAGTACTTCTCAAATAAGGCCTGCATTTTCTTGAGAGCAGAAGAACAAGGCTGGCGAGGACCGTCACGGAACGATGATGCCTCCGAAACAAGCTTCTTGAGATCACAATACCCAAACGCAGCCTCGCGCAACGCATCGGCCTTTTGCTCTGGCCAGTCAAAATGTTTCAGAACAGCCCTTTCATCAACCTGAAGAATCAAGATACTTAACAAATGGCACGCAACCGAAGCCATACAATTACTATCACAAAATACTTAAAAGAGTCAAAGGCACGCAACAATTTCTGGGATTACCAGATAAGAGAGCTCATCATCCAGCCACTTAACAAATGGGACAACATCTTCAATGTCTGTGAATGCAGCATTCTCCACTTCTTTGATCAGAAACCTAATGAAATCGCCCTGCGTCTCTACGTCATTCTTAATCTGGAATTAAGACATTACAACATACAATTATCAGGAGCTAAGTCGCAACCGAAACTTCCCCCAAAAGTTAACAATTAACCAAAGTCTCACTATCGTTGGTGCGCGCACGTTGGTCCGAACATCTACTAATAAAAAACGCAGAGACATTTGCTTCGCATTTTAATTGACATACTAATCTCCTTATAAATCTGGGTACCCGGGATTATGGTTTGAATAACCAGATCTCGAGCAAATAAATCACTGTATTTACTTGTCACGTGAACGAAACATAAAAAAATAATGCCAATTGGGGTCATTAAAATCACAAGTTTCCTGCGTTATCTTTTCGAATCCAAACATTGTCCTATATAGCATGGCATAGAGGGTCCCCACTAAAGAATGGTCACTTGTCACTGACACTGGCAATGGCAAAAACAGAACGGAAAACTACCCAAAACAGAGGACTTCTCCTAATTACAGAGAGTAAAATTTAAAAACTTACCGCGAGCAAGTGAGCCGACCGGTTCTCGATTTCTCCGATCATGTCACGTGCGTTGGCGTTAGCCGTTGTCGCATCGGTTCCTCCGTTACCGGACTCACGCCGCGAATCCCTCCTCATTAAAGAGTGGTAAAACTCCACAACCTCAGGCACTCTACTCACTTTCGCCGGCACAGTCTTCGACCCCTTAGCCGGCGGCAACGGAGGGGGCGGAGGTGGAGGAGGCACCGCAACCGCCTTCGACACAGGACGAGGAGGAGGAGGAGGAGGAGGAGGCGGCGGCGGGGGAGCAGCCGCTGACGCCGTTGATTGTTCCGTCAATTCTCTGTCCACCACAATGCCGATGGAACCGTTTGAAGACGACGACGACGATGAAGACGGCGAAAATGATGAGGGTTTGGGCGGCGGTTTGGGAACCCTAGGCGGTTTCAGTGTCAATGTGACCGGCTCACAACCATCTGAAATTTCACCAGAACTACACCGAGAATGTCTTGGCCTCTCAATTTCACCAACCTCATTACAATTACTAGAAGTACTATTCTTGTAGGAATAACTGTTTTCGTAATTTTCAGACGTTAATTTCATGACTCCGCCTTTCTTCGAACTCTTGAGCAGATTCGATTTCACAGACGCATCAATCAGTCCCTGAAACCTCTGTGAAACCGATGATAACTCATTGCAATCATCACACTCATCCAGCAATTCATTGCTCCCAAATTTCTTCGAATCAATTCTGCTACTACTACTACTACTACTCAAACTCAAAATCGTCCTATTTAATTCGGATATCGTATCCTCCATGCCCTTCAATTTCTTCTCGTACTCTCTCTTTTCTTCTAAAGTCTTGACATGAAAGGTCTCCAAATCCTGTCTCAACCTCTCGTTCTCACCCTCCAAACACTCAATCTTTATCAAATTCCGACCAATCTGCTGATCTCTTGACGCGATCTCTTTTTCGAGGACAGGTACAATGGCTACGGACTCTCTGAGGAGCTTCTGCTCGAGGAGTTGGGTCTTCAAAAGGGATTCTCTCTCGCGGAGATCCTCGACGAGGCGGAGGAGTTCCGTGACGTCAGGCGGGCGAGGCTGGACTTGAGCGGAGGAGCGTGGGAAGTAGACGCCGAACGAGCGTGAGAACACGGCGCCTTTCTGTGGGGTTTTGCCTGAGCTTGTTGGGGAAGGGAGTAATGGCGGCGGCGGTGGCTTTGGGGTGGAGTTTGGTTTGGGGTTTGCTGGTGATTTTTGGAGGCCCATTGCTGCTTTTACCTTGCCAGCAACCATTGTTGCTCTCTCTCTCTCTCTCACTCTCACTCTCTCTCTATCCAGCTAGGTTGTTTTTCACAGGTTATTCTACGAACCAGTGGTTATTAGAGAGAGAAAAGTAAAGGCTACAAAGAAGTCGTTGTCTGTCTGTATGGGAAAGAGAGTTGAGAAGAGGGAAAGAGTACAATTTTGGAGAGAGAGAGAGAGAGAGAGAGAGAGAGAGAGAGAGAGAGAACAGAGAGAGCACAGGTTTCGAGGAACGGTCTACTGTCATTGGATCCAGTTTAATTATAATTTGTTTAGAATTTTTTTTAGTAGTACTGGTAATTAGAAGACTTCACGCGCTTCTACACACGCGCCAAACGAATTCAAAATTGTGCACCGTTAAGGAGAGTTACGAAACGGCAGTTTGCTCTTACTCAGTGCAACATGCCAAATTGCCCATTACTCTTTTTTGATGAGCAACAGCCAACATGTAATGTAAATCTATTGTTTTGGACAAAAATTGAGACAATGCTAAGAAGCACTGAAATTGCTATTATGCTTTTTATGGGAAAGAATATCGAACGCGGTATGTTGTTCGGTGCTGCTACGGCTGTGATACTCGGGACAATTATTTTGTTTGCATACAGATGTCCTACTTAGCTTAAGTTTCCCTAAGATTTTATGAAAATTTTCATAAAATAAATTGAATGATTTTATGCGATTTTCCATAAAATCAACGTGATATGATAGGAAATGTCATAAAATCATCCAGTTTATTTTATGGAATTTCTCATAAAATTTATGGCAAACTCAGCCTTAAAACACACACAAAACAAGTAATTTATTTGAATCCAATTTTAAAACTTGATATCTACACGTACTCCATTGTTATAATTTAACTCTATAATTCCTTTCTTAAGCAAAAGAAAGTATTAATTCTTAGAAGAAGGTATGGTACATATGGCATTGGCCTTTTATGGCAAAAAAAAGTTAAGAAAGAAATAGAGGGAAAGATTTTTAACCGTTTTTCTGGTCAAATCAATTACAAGCAGAATTTATTGTAAGTACTCTCGTAAACTTGTCCTAATCCCAATGTCATATGATGGTTAAGTAAAGTCGTCCATATTTAGTATTTAATTAGCATAGTTTTCTCTTCAAATCGTTTTGTTTTTTTATCCAATTAAGGGAGTGTTCTACTGACAAAGAAACAATTTTTTTTTAAAATTAAGACATGTCATTTTCTTACAATATTTTGTACAAAAAAATCTTACAAAACCAATTTATTATAAAAACACTCTTAGCGGAACACCACCTAAATTATTGCGAATCTTGTTTTCTGATTTTATCTTAAAATTGATCCAATGACATATATTGGATATTTGATTTTAAAAAAAAAAAGAAAAGGAAAGAAAAGAAGATCTATATTGGGTATGTTATAATAGAATATATTCAACGACGGGAATGATGGTAGAATATAGGAATATGATTGGATTGAAATATGAGGGTAAAATTGGACAATTATCTAACATCTATCAGATGAACCGTTGCTAACTTTCACCATATAGCTTGCCGTCGGCCGTCCCTCCACTCCACCGCAATTTCAACATTATAATCCCAAAAGAGAGTAGTGGTGGGGTCCGAAGAATGGTATGAGATCTCCTGTGCCGAGGGAGTTTTTGGCCGGTGGATCGTGATTATTGTTTTTATATTTTTATTTTTTCTGCGTGATCCAACAGCCGAAAACCCCCTCGGCACTGGGGTTTTCGGCACAGGTGATCTGAGCTCCCGAAGAATTTGTTGCACAAAATGGACGATGTAGATCAAACAACATGACTCAAAGTGGGCTCCAAAGTGTTTGCATAGC
This sequence comes from Vaccinium macrocarpon, assembly GCA_022606695.1. Taxonomy (NCBI): domain Eukaryota; kingdom Viridiplantae; phylum Streptophyta; class Magnoliopsida; order Ericales; family Ericaceae; genus Vaccinium; species Vaccinium macrocarpon. Next base: position 16,238,515 of record CM040178.1, read on the forward strand.
ACAGATCCCAGACCCAGGGTTTGGTTTTGTTCACTTTTATTTTATTATTATTTTTATAAATACTACCATTTTTGTCCCTTTTTAAGTGTGTAACTTTGTAATTCTCACTCATTTTACATTAACTTTTACCTCCACTTTCCAAAATGGATTTGGAGATCCTTTAGTGCCCCAAGGCACTGCATGGTTGTAGTCCCTCCGACCGGACTATCCATCCCACAATCGATGGTTTAGATTCACAAATGTATTTTTACTGCTATGAGTTAACAAATATATCTCAACCAAATCAATTGTGGGATGGATGATTAGATCAGGAAAACTACAACCAGTAGTGCCTTAGGACACTACAAGGAGCCCAAATCTTTCTAAAACTATCCTTTACTTTTTTTTTCCCACTATCTCTTTCATATCAAAAGGACAAATTAATAATTGTATTAGCTTTTATGGATTAACTTTTCAAAATGAACATTTATTAAGAGACAGTCCAAAATATAATACTAAACTATAAAAAAAGGGATGGGCCAGGGAGTAGCCCTTGTATTCAAACCTTAGGGCATCCATAGTGGACTCCTTAATAATTGCTCCTAAGGTGTACACATAAGCATAATTGGGGTCCACTTTTCACTACTAGAGCTTGTTAAATTTAGAGAGGATGTGTGTGCACTCAATGGGCTAGCAATAACATTCTCTATTTTGTGAAAAAAAAAATTAGGAGCAACTTTTTCAAAGATTTCATATTTAAAAAAAATTAAAGACTTTGGTCCTGCTTAGAGTTAGCTAGAAAGCTACCTAAATTTAACTATTGTGCTAGGAGCCAAGCTTAGGAGCCACTCTTAAGAGTTTGTATGGGGAGTCCATTGAAGACAATACTTGAACACATGGCTAAGTAAATGTTAGGAGTCTCACTTAAAAGTCAGTTTGAGAGGCCACTGTGGATGCCCTTATTCAAACCTACTATTCTTTATTTTTCAATTGTTGTTTCATTTATTTAGGGGGGAGTTTTCCAAATTATAAAATTTGCTAAAATCAACAGTTGAATTTAGCAAATGAGGAAACCATTTACTAAATCTTGATTGGTATATGTATGGTAAGAAGTAAGTATAATACTAAAGATACTCATAGTTTTGAATGACTAGTATTTAGAGTGCATTTGTTGGATAATATTGTATTGGGATTGAATGGCTAGTATTTAAAGTGCATTTGTTGGATAATATTGTATTGGGATTGAGTTGCCTTGAAAATATTTGTATTGAGTATTACTTTTTTTAATCAAATATACAACCCTCAAATGAAGAAGTGAAAGAAGAGAAATGAGGAAAAAGAATTGGTTGAAGATGCTCTAACATGAGATATAAAGTTGTAGTTAAGGTTGCAAATGAATCGAGCTGTTTGTGGACTGTTCAAGACTTTTCGTTCTAGTACTAAATGAGTCAAATATGAACCAGACAGTATCGTGTCGATTAGGCTCTTGAACCTGGAGTATGTATGCATATTTCATAAAAATATCACATATAAGCATGAATATATTTAAACTTTTACACATACATCATTAAAATGTTCTAACCTGTCCATCTATAAACTTGTAAATCTAGGAGTATAAACTTAAATTTTAATGTGATTTTATAATTCTAATATGTATTTACTTATTTATGTACAAAACGATTTTTTAATTTATTGAAGTACTAGACCTCTATGAGAACATAAATATCTAATATTGTTTCCAAGTTAAGGCTCATGAACAAGCTCGAGTTTGACTCAAACCTAGGCGAGCTCGGCTTGAGTTCTTTTAAAAACTAAATGAACGAACCTGAACATTGTAAAACTCTGCTCGATTCAACTTGTTTGTAGCCCTAGTGGTACTATTTTTTTTTGTCATTCATCATTCTTAATCAATTAAATGGGGAGGGAGAATGGGAAACGATCTCGGGATGCAGTGTGAGGCATCCTGGGGCTCTACCGCATGAGCTAGCCACCACTTGCTAGTGGTAGTGGTCGCCAACCAAAAATAAGAATATGGCAGAAGTATATATGGAAGTAGGATTAAGGTCAGTTAACGACAGATTATCCTCTTAAATTATCCTTCGTTTTCATTTTACCTCCTTCATCTAAAAAACCTTACACCTATGATATGCGTCATATGAGTAATTTATCACCGAAATCTCTTTCTCTATGAGACATTGCTACATATTTTTTTATATGATTTTCTCCAAATCAATGATGACACTAAGTTGCCAATAAGACAAGAAGAATACAAAAATCACAATTCTTAGATGTTCTTTTAACACTTTTTAACATACTTTAACACATATAACTACAATTTCTTTTTCTTTTTTTTTGTCATATTCCTGCTTTGTTGATATATTAGCTTTCAATTTTTTAATGCACACTCTGTGTCCCACGATTCCAATTTTCATTGTCACAAAATATATGTCAATTTTGACTTTTCAATAGGCTTAATTAGGTACATTTCCTTTTCCCCCCTTTTCTTTTGAAATCACCATCAACATTGAAACACTTTTTTGACTTCATAAAAGATGTCAAATCAAGGGTATTGTAACGCCCCAATTTTTCGGAAACGTCAAAAAGCATTTAAAAAACATTTTCAAAATGATTTCATTTGTAACGACAATTAACGATTTAAAGCCTTGTCAATTCAAATCACATTTCAACATTTAGAATCACTGTAACTTTACCCAAGTGACTCTATAGTATGATTTCAAAATACTTAACTAAAATACAGAGCAACTAAGGTAGAAGCATCCATCAGCATTCGACAATTCCTTCTTCCATCATCATGAACTCACATTCCAAGGATGGCCCTTCCATGTTCTGTCTTCAATATCTGGCATGAAAAGCCAGGGTACAAATACCATAAGCGAATGACGCTCAATAGCTAAAGCCTACCGGAAACCCTTACTTAACAAGTAATACACAGTTTGATATAAAGGATGCATAACATTAAAGAACAAATAATTTGATTCAATATCAATCACCAACACAGTGAAAGCTACCTTGAAAAATAAAACTCTCCATTAATCATAGTACTTTACCTATCCCATTATTCACCCTTATTTTGAAATTATTATCATGTTATGATTAACACATTTTCGTTTCCCAGATTATCACAGAGTTTCATTTTCACTCATTATGCGTTTCGAATTCCAACCATCATAAGGATCAATTTTCCAATTAATACAACATTCAGCTATCCATCACTTCAAGATCCACGCACCCCCACACACACACACACACACACACACACCCTAAGAATGTACATACACCGCTTTCTTCAAGATGCACATACAACAAATAAGGATGCACATTTAGCACATATCCTTGGGACGTAGATTCAGTACATGAGGTTGTACGTACAACACATTGCCTCGAGATGCACATACAACACATAGGTATATCCAATACCGCATAATTCCTTTATTCCATTATCCCTAGTTGACTGCCAATCATAAAACTTAAACTCTGCGGGATGGCCTCCCTAGCTGTTATCAACCATGTCAACCGTTTACTCTCCAAATTGAATACCACTCATGAACCTAATGTTCGTCTAAGTTAATAGGTAACCACCAAACAACAACAACTATATTAATAACAACATTTTAACAAATACAAGAGAGATTCATGTGATAATGGTAATAAGGAGTCATGGGAATTAATAGCGGAAACATGTAATCAACACAACAAACCTATTGTAAACAAATTTACACATTGCATAAAGAGCTCGAGCAAGCAGTGTTAATGCAATACAACAAATTTCATTAGTATTCCACACCATAAATTTAGATAGTACATACATACAACATTTAAGCACAATATTATCCAATTATATGTACATTCAAATATATTTAGGGAGATTGGCTTAACTACCTCAGATCTGTAGTTGTAGCACGTCACGTCACCTTTGCTAAATACGCAAGCTACGGGTCCTTGAACTCCGGACCTAATATTGAAAAATCCAGTTCTCAGTACTTGGCGCAAAAACCACTACTAAAAGTAATATTCTCAACTCATGTGACCAAAATGTTCATGGATACGAGGCTCGGTTAGTCTAGGTTACCCCATCAGTTCATACTGCCCAGAATACAACAACATCTCATTTGTTTGCAAATCCATATAAAATAGAATATGGAATTTATAAACTTATTCTTCACACCATTTATGCAAAATTCTGTCAAGAAGATAGCGGTACTCTCAGATTTTGAAATGAACGTCTATATTATGAGTTTTTAAGAGAAACATCAGTGCTGGTCTAAAACGGACCAGCTGTCGAAAAATAGTCATAACTCACTCGAAACTTCATCAAATCAGACGAGACTAGTTGATTTGAAAAGATAAGACATTTTTCTAGATTCTAAAACAAGAATTGCTCAAAAATATGATTTGTGGAGAAAATGGGCTTGTTTCAAAGTTGACAGCTATCATGGAGGAAAAAAGGCATCCAAAACATGTTGGATTTGATCCATTATTTTCAAAGAATCCATGTCCACAAAAAATCACACTTATACTAGTCACCAAGGAGAGTAATCAGTCAAAATATCAGAACATTTGAAGGCCATAGGATACCCTTAAAAATTCGTACAAAATAGGGGTCTGCAGAAAATGAGTGAACATAGAACAAACTGACTTCAAAAAATCACCATAAATTGAGTTCTTAATATTGTGGAGTGATTCTAGTGTCAAAAGTTCCTTAGAAAAATGAAGATCAAAAGCTATGAAGGGGTTAAAGTCAAATTCGTACTCAAAAGGTGAGAAAACAAGAAAATACATAGGCTACACGAATCTATCTCAGAATAGATTTCCAAATTTCAGACCAGATTTCAAAAATTCATAGTAACTCGAATTCTCAATGGATTTCAATGATTCCAGCGACAAAAGAAAGCACTCTGAGTGAACTTTAAATCATAAGAAGGGATCCAAACCTAATTAGCAATGTATGAAGGAGAAATCAACCAAAATTGGTGACCCAGTTTCATGTATGAAATTTATAGTGTATGCTTGACCGACCGGGTGAATATGAATTAAACTAAAGACATGTCCCAAGCGTAGGACTCTTGACCAGTATAGTACAATATCTGAAAGTACTAGAGTTGAACCACAAAGACAGACGAACTGTGTTTGACTAAAAATGATGAATTCTAGTTTAAATTGGATCTTAGGTAGCCACCCCTTGTGAAATTCAATAAATTTATTAACTAAATGAATGAAGTTACTTAACTATGAATTTTAAAAGGCAAGTACAGTTGTGAGAACTCCATCGTCCGCAACTAACCCAACCAATGTTCACTCAGGTCACCATTTGCTAAAATAATTGATTTTAAAATAGGAAAAAGTTCCCTAATGAATGCAAACCATCTGTCACCAGTTTCCGTGTGCAGTCGAGAGGAAAGCTCTGGATTCCTTCACCCCGCTTACAAGGACTCTAGCGATGCCCAAGATTCATTCGTTAGAAAAAGTTTCGTATCCCAAAATTGCTTAAAAATTTAATTATGTTAAACCCGAGGTAAACATCGATTAGTCTAGCCACGGGGCGTCTTCGCCCCACGGCCACACCCTATGAATCTACTCACTCATGATTTCAACGAACTCAGCAACCATATATTTAGAACTAAACATGATTTTAGCAGTTGCAATAAAAATAAAACGTGATACCACAGATTTGCAGAAAGGAAACGGATCTGAACACCAAGGAAGAACAAGAATTCAAAGCTGGAAAACCTGAAGAACTTTGATTAAACTTGAATGTAAAATAATCCTGAGAATAGCAGCCAAAGTTAAAAAAACAAAACAAAACGTGAGTTATGAACTGTGTGCAACCATAATTTTGAATTCTAAAGGGGTATTTATACGGAACTCCCGCCAGTTACAATTAAAATCTGGGGAAAAAAAGATTAACTCCACCCGAAACCAAAATGCCACCGTTCCCTAGCCAATTAAAGCTCTTGACAGCGCTACACCCATTAATAGGTAGCACTACCAAACCCATTAAAGTCGTATTGACCGTTGACCTCCCTGTTTGACCGTTGACCCTTGTTTGCTCGGTAGCGCTACACCCATTTTGATGTAGTGCTTGCCAAGGTTTTGTTCAGATTGTGAGCCCTGTTTTGCCACTTTGGAGCGTTATACCAAATCCCTTGAAGCACTCACGACGGTCCAAGTTGCTTCCCTTGAGAAAATAACTTCACCACTTAGTCTCCATAGCCTTGCTTGCTCTCACATTCCGTCGTGGCCTTTCCAAGTACCTCTCATTAGCGCTAAAAATATCCCAACTTCCTACAAGCTAAGCTCAAACACGAAATCCAACCACGTGCATGCATTAAATGAAAAATGAGAATTAACCGCATGTCTAACGCGCTAATTCTACCCTACTTAGGTGCTTAAATTCATGAATTTTGTGTGCCTATCAGTGTATATAAGTATAGATACACGAGTATTTTCGATTAAAATTGATAAAAACGAGGGAGATGAGAGTTATACTTGCCGAGATGAATTTGAGAGGTGGAGATGGTGGTTGGACATGGCAACAGAGTTTGCAGGAGGTGGAGGCAGCTGTGGCTTCTCCCTTTCTTTCTTCCCGTTTCTCCTTCTTTTCTCCTCTTCTTCTATTACTGCTAGAAAATCTCTTCTTTTTTAAATTTTTTTTGCTGAAAGTGGGAAGGGGAAATGGGTTTTATTGGTTAGGACAAAATCTAGTGGTTAATGGAGTGTGTGGGTATGGCTTATTATTCAAGGGTCAAGAGAAAGTAATTTGGGGGTGTGTAAATATCTAATTGGCTAAAGGAAAGAAAGGGCAAAAATGGTTAAACATTTGTGATGGTTTGAATGACGGGTTGATGGAATGATAGGGGACAATCCAAAATAAGGCATGATTCATTTGAGTTTGGTTCCTCGAGGACAATCTGCTAAAACCCAGGTGGCGACTCCGAATCGAATTCCTTGAAGGGGTGTCCACAATATGCTCACTATATGCATATGCTCATATGCGTGAGTGTAATAATATAATTTAGGGAAAAACAAAAGGATTGAAAACAATTAAGATATTAGTCTAATAATAATAAAATAAAATATAAAATAAATAAACTTTAGTAGAATTTTAATAACATAATTTATTCGAAAAAAATTTAGGCCGAAAATCCAGGCCGTTACAATTATGGTAGGAAATTAAATTATTTTTAGTTTGTAATGACGATGTTCCTTAAATAGTTGGATTCTCCAAAAAGGACAAAATTGTGGGATGGAGGGAGTATCTATAAAATCCCATTCACTTCTTTTTTTAAGTACATGCTCAAATTCAAGAGACATAAATTCTGTCATTTTGCTCTATGGAGCCCACTAGAACTTTTTGTTTGATAATCTTGGCATTGCAAATATTTTAAATATGAGTTAGAAAAATCATTTCATACTAGTACCTCGATGAAAAAGGTGTGTTTTCATCAGGAGCGGCCCAAGGTATTTGGAGGCTCTAAGCTCAATTGTGTAGTGGGTCCTTTAAAAATTAAGAACAATAATGGAATATTTTGTGTATAAGTCCATATTAAACAATGAATATGCTTTGGTTTTAGTGGCATAGATGTCTCAATGGGTTGTCTATGACATAGGTTCAATGCATGGTAGCTCCAAATTCTTTAATGTAATTATTTTTAGACATATAAATACAAAATAAACACTAAAAATACTTGAAAAGAAAATGTTGGGACATGATTCAAACTCAAATACAAAAGGGATGACTAAATTTAGCTTATTGTTGAACCAAGAAAAGCATCCTTATTGCAATACGAAAAACTAATATTTATAACTATTTAAAGGCCTCATTTTTGGCCCAAAAATCCAAGGCCTTGAAACTCTGGTCTCTTGGGCCAGGTATGGTTTCCATCAAAAATTGTGAATAAGTGTGTGTCATATGGGAGTTTAAAGCTTAAATAAAGATGGAAGAGTAGCAAAATGGGCTAAGTGATAATACTAATACATTAAGATCTTGTTTGATTTAAGGCTTGAGGCTAGTTTTTGAAGTCTTGTTTTAAAACCTGGTTTGGAACCCTCTCTTCAATGGTCTAATTGTCATAGAGAGATGGTACAAAACAAGAAAGAAAACCCTGAAAATGGACATGAAAAGGCAGCTAACTACTGTGATTCACCCGGTGTATTGTGCGCAAGATGGGCTAAGTGATAATATTAATACATTAAGACCTTGTTTGATTTAGGGCTTGAGACTAGCTAGTTTTTGAAGTCTTATTTTGAAACCTGGTTTGGAACCGTCTCTTCAGTGGTCTAATTGTCATAGAGAGATGGTACAAAACAAGAAAGAAAAAACCAGAAAATGGACATGAAAAACCGACCGCCTAGCATCCGCATATCTTTGTGTGCGCGATATCGTTGGGTGAATCACGGCCGGGTTAGCCTTTTTCATGTCCATTTTTAGGGTTTTCTTTCCTGATTCTTACCTTTTTCCAATTATCATATCAAAACTGTGGGTCCCTCCATATTTTATTACTGCCCTCCCCTCTTTCTCTCCAATTAGCCCTTACTTTTCTTACTTTTCCTTTTTCTTTACCGGATAAAACTCCTAAGACTTCCAAAATTACTTTTTTGACTTTAGTCAAATGCAACTTAGAAAGGCATTTGGGGAAACCGGAAAAACCAGGTCCGAAAACCAGTTTGTAGGACCTAAATGAACAAGTTCTTAAGGGGGCAAGGTAAATGTTTTTTAGATGGATGGAGGTAAAGGTTGTTTTAGATGGATGGTGTAAAATGAAATGCGTGATGGATTTAGGGAATATTCTGTAATTAACCCTTCGGAGTTCGGTGTATGTAGAGCTGTGGGGTATCCGCGCGTGGGTTTGGTTTCATGGATTGAATTTTGTGGTGTTTAGTTAGGAAACACAATTATGATTCCGAACGTAGAAAATCTTAGAAGATGCTTCCAACGGTCGGCTTATTTAACTCAATTTGACCATGTTATCGGCTTATCGCCATATTCTCTCGATATATCTTTCACTATTGTCATCTCGATTTTGCAGTACTCCAATAAACTTTTTGGAATCATCTTGACCCTGACCCAAGATCCAGGGTTTTATTCGGATCCATAACCGTAACTTGGCTAGGAGAAAATTTTGCGTGCAATAGGGTAACACACTCGTGGTGTTTGTGCGTGCATCTCAATAGTTTAAAAATATTTTGGATGGTCTGTATTTCTTCCTTTCTCTATCCTCTTTCTCTCTCATAAAATTTGGATCATCCAAAACACCTTTGGACGACCAAGATACGCGCTGGATATCGCCACGTGATACCTACTAGCATCCAAGTATCTCATAACGAGAAAAAAATGAGATCAAGGCCGATTTTCCACTGTGGCATTTTCGGTATTTTTGGAATTCTTGGTATTTTTAGTGTTTTTTTACTACTTTTCACACATTTCAACGCAAGTTATTCTCCTTACATACATCACTCACTTTTGACTAAAACTTAATGGGGCTGGTTCTCCTTACTTAAAAAAAACACTTCACTATTATGGGCCCCACTATGATGTTCCGAACCGTTGATTTTATTTAAATGAGTAAAATAAAAGTTCATGTAAAATTTTAGCTCCAATCAATTTCGGTAAGTGTTTGATCCAAATAATTTTAAAAACATTAGTTCCTATCACAGATTTTGCAAGATTGTTTGGATCAAACACTTACCGATATCCGATTAAGCTGAATTTTCGCATGACTTCCTATTTTACTCATTTAAACAAGATCAACGATTCAAAACATCACAGTTGGGCCCAAAACAAAATTGAGTGTTTTTTTAATGTATTTTTTTTAAGTGTGAGGGGAACTGACCCCCAAAAATAGTGTAGTGGAAACTCGTCCTAAGTTATAAATGGACATTGTCGCCCATTGTGGGCCCCACTATGTGTTTATTACGATAATACTATAAACTATTTATCTTATAGGATCCACATAATAGTGTATTTGCGCAAAAAATCAACTTGATCGGACATTGATAATTATAACGAAAATTGAATTTTAGTTTATAAAACATACTAGCAAATACACTACTTAATCTATGAGTCCTATAAGATGAACGGTTCAGATTACCACAATTATCACACAGTGGGACCCCTAAATAGTAGTGCAGGTTTTTGTCTCATCCGTTTGTAATTAATTCTCGTGATAAATTCCTCAGAAGTCACCGTTCAATTCAGTTTTTTTTTTTTTTTGTGAAGAAAATAATTGATTCAATTAATAATTTTTTTTGTTTGTCTTGGTGAAAAGTTAACAAAGAAGGTCATCTTTTGACAAATGCACTCTTTATTTTATCTGAAATTCCCTTAAATTTATGGGAGAAGATTTGAAAGAGCACAATGGTCATCTTTTGTCATCTATTGTTTATTTTATAACTGTTTCAATCTCAAGCAATCAATGTGATCTTCCCAAAAAATACCGTGGTAAAGGTTACCATTAAAATGTTAAACCATTAATGAAAATATATACTACTAAAACATTTAGTAAGGGCACAATGGTTTAATTTATATTTACAGGATAAAATCATAAAGATTCAAAACTCATAGGGTGGCATCCTAATGATAATATTATAATAGGATGACAAATTAAAATTCCAATTTATTAGAGTATGTATACTCTAATAACGACGACCAGAAAAGCGACGTACTAAAAACGCGTCGCTGTTGAGGCTGTATTTGGTGCTTTCAGCAATGCAAAAATATTGTCGCCGAAAAGCCTCACTTTTGGTAATGCAATTTACATTGCCGAAAGGTAAATTATTTGGTCGCCAATTTTTCCGCGCTATATTACTAGTTTGGCGCTTGTTACCAAATTTTCAGCGACAACATATCCAATTCTTTAATAAATTATAAGACAATGAGACAACTTTGGGTACCCCAAAGGGTCACTTTATGAGACAATTTCTCATTAATTCTTTAATAAATTTTGTTTATTTTAAACTCACTCGGACCCACCTCCAAAGATCATTGGGTTCCAATTTGTTTTTAGCTTAACATGCCAAAAATATTATGAACTAAATATCCCGTTTCCAACAGAATTCTCGTGATATTGTTTATTTTGGAATTATGCGAGTGTTTTTCATTATCATTCGCATTGTGTAAGTGTTTGTTCATGCTTAAAATTGGTACTTTGACGTTTGTGCTACATTGTTTTCAGATATTTGTGATTCTTGTAATAATGTTTTTTTTCCCTTGAATTTGCTTAGATCCTTGAATTCCCACAGAGATCCACAATCTTCAATTTGGAGATGGAATGGAGGATGAAAATAAAGTTCCGTTAAGAGATCGGGACAAGTATGAAAAAGAGATTCAAAAATTAAGGATGGAGATAATACTATCCGGCTCTGATCCGAGCCCATGCCCATCTCTAGTGGAGCTGGAGGTGGAGAAATGAAAGCAATAGATATGAATGTCAACAGCGGTATGTGTGAGAGAGAGAGAGAGGGAGAGAGAGGAACGTGACCGGAGGATAAGAATGAAGGCGGTTCTCTAGCTATATGCCAAAACTTGCAGCCTAGAGAGCTGCGTAAACTGCACGCGTCCCCATATTTTTCCTCTTCAACCCTCTAAATTTTGGCTCAAACGTAACCTGCACCGGCACCATATTCATGTGGATCTTCCGATATTTTTTACTATGAAAAAAGCTTACTCATTTTATATATGTTTTTCTGAGGAGTTGTATATAAAATCGGAAGATCCACATGAGTATGAAAATAATATACATGTCCATTTTATATATGATTTTTATTTATGTATAAACGAGAGAAAAAAACAAAGGTGATTTAGACATGTCTATCATATATTGTGGGCCGATGCGGTGGTTGGGAGTGATAGAGTTACGGTATATTGTAACACTTAACGGAGAGTTCAGTAGACCAAAATTGACTTTAGAGATGGTCATTCAAAAGTATATATATAGGTTTTTTGGTTACCACGAAACGCAATCTCCTTGGTTTTATTCATGTGGCCAAACCAAATTGATAGGAGTTTTATAGACTTGCTTTTGTTTTTTTAAGGTTGATTACATATCCGATCAAAACAGATTTTTTTTTAAAAATATATTGTGGTATATGCGAGACGTAGGTAATGAACGGTTCAAATTAACTTATTGGACTTATTCCAAGTCCAAAAATGTTTGAGATTTTGAGGGTTTTAAAGATAAAAGTATGGAGGTGAGCTGAACCCTCAGTTATGGAATCACAGCAATGCCAACTAAGCATACAAAGGGTGTATACATATTCCCCTTGCTGCAAATGGAACAAATGTCTGTATCTATGGGGTTTTGGTTTTCAGAGCATTACTGTTTTGGGATTAAAGGTTGGCCCGTGGGGCCTAGTTGTCACATGTTAGGGGTAGGGACATTTGGTGTTTGAGGGCTTGAAGTTTCCATTAATGAACAAAACCAGCAAGAACAATGACCCATCGTGCAACATTTACTAGTCCTCACCAATCTAACGTATAAAGCAGGCAAGAACGTTATGTATCTATATACTGGCTTCTTATAAAAGCAAAAATAATATATACATATTCATTCGGACACACTTTGTCACACCCCTCTTACCTGTGAGATAGGTCCTAGGGGTGGGTCACTTTCCAGCGTGTGAGAAATTATGTGAAAATGCTCAGAATGGATGTATGTATCGTGTTATAAAAGAGGAGATATTTGTTTACATTTTTATTCCTAAAATACCCTTCCTATTTTCTATTATACGGCTTCCTCCGAAAGACGTATACCCTAAAAAAAACAAATAGCTCCCTCCCAATTAACCCCACGAACGATGTATCCTTCCTAATTAAACAAAAAAGCTCCCTCCATCTTCTTCTCTGGCTCTCAGTTCAATTTTGGACCGTTAAGAAAAAAACCCCAAGTACCTGTATTTAGCCATATTCATGGTGCAAGCCTCCTATTCCATCTTTTTCCCCTGTAAATTGCCCCATGGTCCCATCCAACGCCGATGATTTCCATTGTCGATTCACATTTCCTTCAAAGCTGAAATTTCATTTGAATCATTGTACTTTATATCTCGCCGGGTTTATCCATATGACTTTTTGCCGATAGAGCTTGAATTCTTGTAAAACCAAAGCTCGCCGTTTTCAAACCAAATTTGAAACGGCGAGACTTTCAAATCAAATGGTTTCAAGACTTTAACCGTCCTGATTGAAATGATTTTTTTTGGGCCCCCGGAAAAATGTTTTAAAACGATGAAAATTTCGGATTCATATGTGATACTTCCAGAGGCAAAAAATGCGTCCCGAAAGCGTTACCGATTTTCTAGAGAAAAATATGGGGTACCCCATGTTTTCCTGGGAAATCTATAGTCGCGGTCGCTGCGAGAGTTCGCTGACTAAATTAGTTGTGTATTATTTTGGGTTCAAGTAGTGCATGTGGCGGCGGACAGGTTCTATTGAAATATTTATGAGAGAGAACAACCACTTTAAGTTAAATTTATTTACATTTGTTTCAAAACAATTATTTTAATTAAGCTATTTATATTTTTATGAAATAATTTTTTAGCTTAAAAAATTCAGTAATCCCTCCGTTGCTTAAAAATAGTAGTGTATTTCATTTTGGACTGTTCCTAAATAAGTATGATGTTAAAAAGTTAACGGGTAAAAGTTCGTACATTTCCTATTTTACCCTTAAAAGTGAATTCCTTTTTAAAAAGTTAGTGGGTAAAGTTTAATAATGATGTTTCTACCAAGGACAATAGTGGAAAGTAAAGATATAAGTTGAATAAAAGTTGACGTGAGGGTTTTTATTTTTATTTTTTATCACATGTGAAATTTTGAATGATGATATTTTCTTAATAAGTTGAAATTACGAAGCTACACATTCAAAAAGAAACAGAGGGAGTATTGTGTTTTTAACACTTAATTTTTCAGCTTTCAACTTCAGTTTTTAGTTTTATCAAACAATACCTCAACATATCTAATATTGGAAATTCCATGGGTAGCATTTTTCGCTTATACTGGTGCTTACAAGAATATATTTCTCAAAGCTTCTAAGATGATAAAATTTTTATTTGACCAGAAGAGGGTTTTTTTTTTTTTTTTGAATGAAATTAGGTGACACATCATTTTCCCAAATCTCTATGCTGAAAAGACTTTCAATAAACTACCTTAAAGAAGGGGAGTTTAAATTCCTTTTAATCCAATATCCTAGCCGACTCCAGCCAATGTAAACGATGTTCTAATACATATCAAAACTAATTTGAAAACTCAACTCGGCAGGCAACGTAGTTTGATTTCTTTATACATTTGCTTTTGCTCTTTCTAGGACGTCCAAGAAAGAATAATATTTATGCAAAAGGATCTAAATGGGTGTGTTTTGGATGCATTAATTCAGCCTATAACAAAAAGTTGACAATTTTGCATTCTTTATTTTAGAACCCCCCAAAAAAAAAAAAAAAAAAAAAAAAAGAAAGGGAAAATATCGGAGTGGTAGTCAATGGAAATAATTACCACTTTGATGGTGCCAAGTTTGGAAATCACCAAAAAAAAAAAGAAAAAAGAAAGGGTTTGAAATCACCGGAACCATGATATGCTTCAAAAGAATCAAAACTATTGACCAATAGGTAGTACCATAACTAGTCCGGACTCCGGACCATTTTTCCCTTTGCCCTTATTTTTGGTTGCAACTAAAACAAAAAAATAAGGAATAAGTTCAGGAACTTATGAGAGCAAGTCCATCTAATACAAAGGGCAAGAAAAAAAAAGATAAAAAAGTGGGCTCAAGAAATTAATACTCTCACAGAGATGTACAGACTTTTCGGTGCAAGTCACACAAAAAGAAGAAGTATGTCCATAAAATTGTGAGAGCAAGTCAATCTAATACGAAGGGAATGTCTAAAAAATGGAGTTGAAAAGTGGGGCCATGCAATTATTGCTCTCTAAGACTGCAGACTTTTGGAGATGCAAGTCGGCAAAGTCGCACATAAAGAAAAAACAAGTTAATAAAGTTACAGGGTCGAGTTGATTTAGTACAAATGACATGTCTAACAATGAACACACAAAGTGGCCCACATGAATGATTACTTTCTGAGACATAAACTTTTAGGGTGTGTCTTGCAAAAAGAAGTAACAAGTTAATAAAATTTTGAGAGCAAGTTGATCTAGGATAAAGGGCAAGTTGCAAAAATGAAGACAAGAAGTAGGCCAATGGAATGATTACTTTCGAGGCATGTGCAAGTTTTTTGGGTGCAAGTCTCACTAAAAAATGAAACAAGGTTCATAAAGTTACAAAGCAAGTCTATCTAAAACAAAAGACAAGTTGAACAAATGGAGATGCAAAGTCTTTGGAGAATAAGGGCAAAATAGCCATGCTATGTTGTGATTACCATGCTTGTTCATTTTAATACTCCGTTCTTAGCATGTTTTCATGATTTTAATAATCGGGACCACTGAACGGGTAAATATTTCTGGTCAATGCCACTTGTAATCCTCCCGAGAAAACTCTCACGAGAGCCAAGAAGTACAAGCATAATGGCTCAGAGCCACATCTTAGAACTTAGCTTTCAGAGACCACTCCAAAAAGTTCATTACAGCTGGGTTTAATACTTTAATAGCCCAAATAAACCAGCTAAAAATGTACCTTTAAGGTGAGTCTTTTCCTAAGCAGGATATATATACGGAAATCTTCTTATCCACACTCTCAAAAATAAGAAAAAAATAGATTTTTTTGTGTTGCAAATTTTTTTTGAAAAATCCGATCCCTCCAATGTATTCAGAAGGTGTTTTCAAGGGTCTACATGAAAAATCTTTAAAAAAAAAATACCGGGAAGGGCTTTATCCAAATAGTTTTTGCAAAAACTGTATTTATATATTTTTGCGAAAACTGCTTGGATCAAGCCCTTCCCGGTATTTTTTTCGAAGATTTTTCATGAGAACTCTTGAAAACACCTTCTGAACACATTGGACGGATCGGATCGTCAAAAAAAATTTTAGATAAAAAGTTTGGAAATGAAAAGTCCGGATGTGAAGCTTAACCTATATATATATATATATATATATATATATATGTATATATATATATATACACACATACATAGTCTCCTTCTAGTCCGGGATCCGGGACTCGGGAACTCCATGATCCGATCATTTTTTTGACGATCCAAGCCATCCAATGTTTTCAAAAGGTGTTTTCCAAAAACAAAAAAACCGGGAAGGGCTTGATCCAAACAGTTTTTGCAAAATAGTAAAATATACAGTTTTTGCGAAAAATTGCTTGGATCAAGCCCTTCCTGGTATTTTTTTTGAAGATTTCTCACGTGGACCTTGGAAAACAACTTCTGAACACATTGGACGGATCGGATTTTGCCAAAACAATTGGCAACACAAAAAAAAACACCACAAATGCTGCAATCTGGGATCCCGGATTAGAAGCAAATGTATATATATCAACAATCCTGTCAAGGATCCCAGATTGAAGTTTTTTCGGTGTTTTGAGGCTTTTAAAAATTATTTTTGGGAAATCCGAGCCGTCCAATGTTTTCAAAAGGTGTTTTCAAGACTTAATGCGGGAAATCTTGAAAAAAAAAATATCGAGAAGGGCTTGATCCAAGCAGTTTTTGACAAAAACTTTACATTTACAATTTTGCAAAAAACTGCTTGAATCAAGCCCTTCTTGGTATTTTTTTTTCAAGATTTTCCGCATAGACCCTTGAAAACACCTTTTGAACACATTGGACGGCTCGGATTGTCAAAAAAATATTGGAAAGGTGTAGTCCTGGATCTGGGAGTCCTGGACTGGATCATTACTGTGTGTGTGTGTGTGTGTATGTGTGTGTGTGTATATATATATATATATATATATATATATATATATATATATATATAAGGGTCCCTTATTGAAGTTAAAATGCGGATCTCATCTTTCCGAGCCAAATTTTGACGATCCGAACCGTTCAATGTTTTTAAAATGCATTTTAAGGGCCTCCGCGTAGATTCGTCCAAAAAAATACCTGGAATATAGTGTTTTTTAACCAAAACTGATCTGATGAAGCCTTTCTGGGTATTTTTCTGGGACAAATACTCGCGGATGCCCTTATAAATGAATTTTAAAAGCATTGAACAGTTCGGATCGTCAAAATTTGGTTTGAAAACACAAAAAAACAAAGTCTGCATGGTATTTTTCAATAAGGAACCCTTATTGAAAGTTTATCCTATATATATATATATATATATATATAAATATATATCCACCTGTTTCTGTTCGAAAAAGAAAAGATAGGAAGAAAAACATATATCTATTTAAGGGGAACTTTATGATGTCATATTTTAGAATAAATAAAATTTGATTAATAATTTTTTACTTTTTAGATAGTTCTCGTCAAGACGAATAAATAATCTACAAAAAATTAAATAAAAAAAGAACAAATATAGAATAAATTAAATGAAGATAAAAAAATAAATCTGCTTAATTATTAAGTCAAAACACCCAGGGTTGGCTATCGGCCAATTACTTCCTTTAATAGTTTTATTTATTTATTTATTTTTTTATGGAGTTGTTTGAACTTGTACTTCAAGTACCATCACCTTTGAATCAACGAATGTAGGTTACATGATCATGACCTATATATTTACAATGTTGCGAAAAACTGCTCGGATCAAGCCCTTCCCGATATTGTTTTTGAAGATTTCTCGCGTGGACCCTTGAAAACAAATTTTGAACACATTGGACGGCTCGGATTTTCATAAAAATATCGGAAAGGTGGAGTCCCGGATTAGATCGGGACTATATATATATAGGTTAAGCTTCTAATCCGAATTTTTAATTTCCGGACTTTTTATACAATTTTTTTTTTTGAGGATCTGATCTGTCTAATGTGTTCAGAAGGTGTTTTCAAAGGTCCTAGCGGAAAATCTTCAAAAAAAAAAAAACACCGGGAAGGGCTTGATTCAAGCAGTTTTCGCAAAAAAATATAAATACAGTTTTTACGAAAATTGTTTGGATCAAATCCTTCCTGGTATTTTTGTTTGAAGATTTTCCGTGGGGACACTTGAAAACACTTTTTGAACACATTGGACGGATTGGATTTTCCAAAAAAAAAATTGCAACACAAAAAAACCCATTTTTTTTCTTATTTCCGGGAGTGTGGATATGAAAATTTCCCTCTCCCTCTCCCCCCCTCTCTCTCTCTCTCTCTCTGTATATATATATATATATATATATATATATATATATATATATATATATATATATATATATATATAGGGCTTCTTTCTAATCCGGACTTTTTATACAATTTTTTTTGATGATCCGATCCGTCCAATGTGTTCAGAAGGTGTTTTTAAGGGTCCCCTTGCGAAAATTGCTTGGATCAAGCCCATCTCGGTATTTTGTTTTGAAGATTTTCCGCAAGGACCCTTAAAAACACCTTCTGAACACATTGGACGAATCGGACTTTTCAAAAAAAATTTGCAACACAATATACATACATATATATATATATATCCGGACTTTTGATTTCTGAACTTTTTATACAATTGTTTTTAATGATCCGATCCGTCCAATGTGTTCAAAATGTGTTTTTTAATGGTCCCCGGGGAAAATTGTATTTACAATTTTTGCGAAAATTGCTTGGATCAAGCCCATCTCGGTATTTTGTTTTGAAGATTTTCCGCAAAGACCCTTGAAAACACCTTTTGAACACATTGGACGGATCGGATTTTCCAAAAAAAATTTGCAACACAAAAAAACTCATTTTTTCCTTATTTCCGGGAGTGTGGATAAGAAAATTTTCACTTATATATATATGTGTGTGTGTGTATATATATAAGGGTCCCTTATTGAAGTTAAAATGTGGATCTCACCTTTCCAAGCCAATTTTTGACGATCCGAACCGTTCAATGTTTTTAAAATGGATTTTTACGGGCCTCCGTGAGGATTCGTAAAAAAAAAAAATACCTAGAATATAGTGTTCTAAACCAAAACTGATTGGATGAAGTCCTTCTGGGTATTTTTTTTGGACGAATCCTCGCGTAGAGGCCCTTAAAAAATGAATTTTAAAAACATTGAATGGTTCGGAGTGTCAAAATTTGGCCCGAAAACACAAAAAAAGCTAGGTCCACATGGTATCTTTTATCATCCACCTGTTTCCATTCGAAAAAGAAAAGATAGGAAAAGAAACATATATCTGTTTGAGGGGAACTTTATGATGTCATATTTTAGAAAAAATAAAATTTGATTAATAATTTTTTACTTTTTAGATAGTTCTCGTCAAGACGAATAAATAATCTACAAAAAATTAAATAAAAAAAGAACAAATATAGAATAAATTAAATGAAGATAAAAAAAATAAATCTGCTTAATTATTAAGTTAAAACACCCAGGGTTGGCTACCGGCCAATTACTTCCTTTAATAGTTTTATTTATTTACTAATTTTTTTATGGAGTTGTTTGAACTTGTACTTCAAGTACCATCACCTTTGAATCAACGAATGTAGGTTACATGATCATGACCTAACCTGACTTGCAAGGATAGAGCCAAGGGGGGACAAGTGGTGGCGGCCGCTACCACAAGGTTTTCAAAAAATACAATTATTACATAGAAAAATAGATTTTTATCCTAGAATTATATAGACTTGCCACCACTAGATTTTTGTACCACTATAGTTTTTCATAGAGTGGATGAATATTCATAATGTAGTTTATCTTTTTATTTTTTAAGTACAAATTTTTGCCACCACAAAAGTAAAATTCTAGTTCCGTCCCTGCTGACTTGGTGACCATGTCAAATGAATGATGGGAATTGATTTTATGGTGTCATATAGATGTTGCTTTCTCCATTAGATAAAAAAATAAAAAGAAGTGTGTGTGAGAGAGAGAGATCGGAATTGGGTGTTTGAGAACTTATGCAAAAAGCAAAAAATAAAAGCTCCCATGCACCCCATATATGTGTATTCGATTCCTTGATAAACGACGATTCAAGTTTGACTGACTAATCCGTTTCATACGTGATATATCCTCCTTAAATCAGAATTATAACTATTGTTCCTATTCTACTTGAAGGATTTATTTAATGGTAAAATCCAAGATAACACATCTCTTAGAAACTATTACCTACAAAGAGCGGTATGAAATAAATATATATATACACAATAAACTTCCGGTCGAAACTCCCGCAACTTGTTAACTCCCAGACCTCGACTTTTTGAACCAAATTTTGACGATCCAAGCTGTTAGTTGTGTTTAAAAAGTGTTTTTAAGGTCCACCATGAGAATTTGGCAAAAAAAATAAAAATCAGGAAGGACTTGATCGGAGCAGTTTCTCATAAAATGTTATATGTGCATTTTTATAAAAAAACTACTCCGATCAAGCCCTTCCAGACATTTTGTTTTGCCAAATCCTCACGTTGGACGTTAAAAACACATTTTAAACACATCTAATGGTTCGAAATTTGGTCGGGAAAGTGAAGTCCGGACGGTAGGTCAGGATTTAGTAGTTTGGATAGGAAGCTCACTCATATATATATATATAATCAACTTCTAATGAGGGATCTCTCATTTTAAATAAAATGAGAACAAAGCAATTTTTTTTCATTTTTTGAACTGAATTTTGATGATCCGAACCGTTAGATGTGTTTAAAATGTGTTTTTAAAGTCTTCTACAATGATTCGTCCAAAAAAAAAATACCCGTAAGGGCTTCATCCGATCAATTTTTCTGAAAAACGTTATATAGCGTTTTTAACAAAAAATGATCGGATGAAGCCATAACGGGTATTTTTTTTGGACGAATCCTTACGGTGGACCTTAAAAACACATTATAAATACATCTAACAGTTTGGATCGTCAAAATTTGGTTGAGAAGCAGGAGGTCCTCATTTTAAATAAAATGAAAGATCTCTCATTAGAAGTTGATTATATATATATATATATATATATATATATATATATATATATATCATGATTGTGATATATCCTCCTTTCGGGTATTTTTTTTGGTGATTCCTCACATTAGTTTTGGAAAACATGTTTTAAACACATTAAGCGGTTCAGATCGTCGAAATTTGGTCCGTGAGGAGATCCATAAGAGAGTCTTTAGGAGATTATGATTGCAAATATATATCCCTTAATGTAGACGGCATTTTATTCGCATTCCTCGTTCACATTGGATGACATATGCGTAATTTTTAATTTGTTGAATATGAAATACTCAGAAATTACAAAATTTTACAGGCCACACAGACCATTAATCCGGAATCAAAATGAAACAAAAATAACAACTTGTCATTTCCACCAAAGATAAATCTGATCATGTTAAATAAGGTCAAGCAAATTCTTAGTATTTCAGAATATATATAGAGCATCCAAACTCAGGCATCACGTTGAAGAAAACAAAGAAAGATGGATATTGTCCATAGACGCATTGCCAACAAGTGGAGGCTTCTAAGTGGAGAAAACAATTGGAAGGGCTTGTTAGATCCTCTAGACATCGATCTTCGACGATACATAATTCACTATGGAGAAATGGCTCAAGCAACGTACGACACCTTCCTGTCCGATAAGGTATCGAAATACGCCGGAAGTAGCCGGTACGCAAAGAAGGATCTCTTTGCTAAGCTTTTTCTAGAGCAAGGCAATCCATTCAAGTATCAAGTGACCAAATATTTGTACGCGACTTCCTCAACCCCTCTCCCCGATGCATTTCTGGTTAAATCCTTGTCGAGGGAGGCGTGGAGCAAGGAGTCAAATTGGATAGGGTATGTAGCGGTGGCCACGGACGAGGGGAAGGCTGCTCTGGGGAGGAGAGATATTGTGGTTGCTTGGAGAGGGACAATCCAGGCCTTGGAATGGGTAAATGACTTGGAATTTGCTATGGTTCCAGCTTCGCATATACTTGGTGAGGAACATGATCCAAAGGTGCATCAGGGATGGTACTCTATCTACACTTCTAATGATCCAAGATCACTGTTCAATAAATCTAGTGCCAGAGACCAGGTAATTTATTACTCCCTCTCCATCCTAAATTATTAGTCATTGTTCGGATTTTGATGCAATTTTTAAACTATTTATATCTTTCAATGAATGATATTTTAAAACGTTTTAAGAACTTTGTTTAATACAAACAAGAATGGCATATCCTCCGTTCGTTTTCTTATTTTCACAAGTTTTGGGGTCTAATAGCTTAAGATAACACCGAGCTACGTCCAAAAACAAGAATGAACAAAAAAAAAAAAAATTTTTTGCCTGTGGGAAGATTTGGGCTTCCTTCCAACGGTACGTTGAGCCTGTTCAGGCGACGATTAGGTGAAAAAGTCCTATATTCTTTTTGTCGTATCGATATTTGAACAGGCCTAACAATTTGGGACAAAAGATTATCTGTGAATAATTCTATTTTCCATTAACATTGGTAACATTCTTTAACCATCTCCTATTGAGGTTCTTGCCGAGATTGGGAGACTTGTGGAACAATACAAGGAAGAAGACATCAGCATAACTATAACTGGCCACAGCTTGGGAGCAGCAGTTGCAACGCTAAACGCAGTGGATATAGTTTCCAATGGAATAAACATAGATGGAGGCCAACCAAACAAGGTCTTTCCAGTGACAGCCTTTGTGTTTGCGAGCCCTAAAGTTGGAGATTCTGGCTTCAAAAAGGTCTTCAATGGACTTAATGATCTTCAAATACTACGAATGCGCAATGCCTTGGACATCGTTCCAAATTACCCTTTTGTAGGTTTCCCAGAAGTAGGCGAAGAATTGGGTATTGACACGACGAAATCCATGTACTTGAAAAGCCCCGGGAATTTGTCGAGTTGGCATAATTTGGAAGGGTATTTGCATGGAGTTGCGGGAACACAAGGATCGAAAGGAGGATTTAAGTTGGAAGTGGATCGCAATATCGCGCTTGTTAACAAGTCTATTGATGGTTTGAAAGAAGAATATGGTATACCCATATCGTGGCGGTGTGCGATGAACAAGGGGATGGTTCAACAGGCGGATGGATCTTGGAAGTTAATGGACCATGAGACAGACGAGGGTTTTTGAATATTCACCTTCGATTCAATTGTAAGTGACAATTATATGCACTTTAATTGATAAACTCACCGAGAAGAGGTTTTCTTTAATTTTGTTTGTTATTAGTTCACAGAATTTGGTGGATTAACACAAGGTTAAAATTGTCGACACTGGGGACAAGTGGAATAAATTAATATTGGAAAGTCAATTTGGAAGAGGTTTGTTTGGCAAAAATTTGATTATTTTGCATACATAATTTCACCCACGAGAAAATAAATCACATGAGTTTTTATTAAGAGGTGATCAGACACATTTAAAATATAATATATAATTAATTAATATTATTTTATTCTAGAAAAAACCTTCGATTCCAACTATTTTTTTTAAAAATCAATAACCTTCAGATTTTAAGAAGCAGAAATATGAATTAATTTTTATTTATTTTAGGTTTTGAACTCAGATAAGAAATCTGAGTATTTCTAATAAAGTATTTCCATACATGATTTTTTACTTTTTTGGGACTAAATTAAACTATTAATAGAGATCTTTAATTCGATACAAAAAAAATTTGAAAAATTGTATACGAAAGTATTTTACATTGTTTGCTTGTTGAGTTGCTTTGCAATATCATTTTGGATCAAAAAATAAAATTCTTATGCACACACATAACTTTTTACACTTTTGCACCAAAGAAACTACTAAAAGAGATCTTTAATTCGATGTAAAAAAATATTTGAAATATTATGGTCCGAAAAATGCATGTTTCTTTAGGTTTTTACACTTTACAGCATGTGCTGTAAAGATTAAAAAAAACATAAACATCAAATGATGTAGGGAAAGAACAAATAAAGAGAGTGAAGAATAAATAATCTACAAAAAATTTGGTTAATAAGAGTAATTTTTTACTTTTTAGATAGCTCTCGTAAAGACGAATAAATAATCTACAAAAAATTGAATAAAAAAGAACAATTATAGAATAAATTAAATGAAGATAGAATAAATCTGCTTAATTATTAAGTCAAAACACCCAGGGTTGCTACCGGCCAATTACTTCCTTTAATAGTTTTATTTATTTAAATTTTCTTTTATGGAGTTGTTTGAACTTGTACTTCAAGTACCATCACCTTTGAATCAACGAATGTAGGTTACATGATCATGACCTAACCTAACTTGATGACCATGTCAAATGAATGATGGGAATTGATTTTATGGTGTCATATACATGTTGCTTTCTCCATTAGATAAAAAAAAAGAGTGTGTGTGTGTGAGAGAGAGAGATTGGAATTGGGTGTTTGGGAACTTATGCAAAAAATAAAAAATAAAAGCTCCCAAACACCCCATATATGCAAAAAAAATTTAGAAAATTGTATGCGAAAGTATTTTATATTGTTGGCTTGTTGAGTTACTTTGCAATATCATTTGGATCAAAAAATAAAATTCCTATGCGCGCGCATAACTTTTTACACTTTTGCACCAAAGAAACTACTCCAAGAGATCTTTAATTCGATGTGAAAAAATTTGAAATATTATGGTCGGAAAAATGCTCGTTTCTTTAGATGTTTACACTTTACAGTATGTGCTGTAAAGATGAAAAAAAACGTAAACATCAAATGATGTAGGGAAAGAACAAATAAAGAGAGTGAAGAATAGCTGGTAAGAGAGAGAAAATGTGAGAAAGGATGTTGCAGTGCAAAAGTTAGAGGTCAAAATGGTCTTTTAAGGAACAATGATAGGAGTGTTTGGAGAAATTAACCACATCATTTGGGGTTGTAGCATGTGTGACATCCCGACTTTAAAAAAAAATAATATTTATTTGATACAAATAATTAATTTTCTTTTCCGAACCTATTTCTAAAAAAAAAAAAAATTATTGTTATTGAGTACTATATTTATTTTGGAAATTCTTTTCAACTCAAATAACTTACTTTTATTTTTATCCATTTAGTGTTGAGTTATTTTGAATATGTAGATGTATACGTGTTAATATGTTGTACTTATCGGGCCGGTTGGTTTTAATGAGTCAGGCTAATACCTAAAATTTCGTAACGGGCCGATTAGTAAGAGTAGTATTTAATTAAATAGTCTTTTATTGTTAAGTAGGGTTTTATAAGTTGTAAACTTCAGCCATATAAGAGAGAGAGAGAGAGAGAGAGAGAGCCGAGAGTGGTTGTTCAGAGGAGGTTGTCGGCATAGATATTCCTTGGGTAAGTTCACTCCTTTCTTTGTAGACTTTGTATTGGTCCCTTTTATTAGATTTCTCACGGCGCACCTACGGGTTTGGTTCGGCCATGTATGGTTTTGCTCGAATAGGTAACAGATTAGTATTGATGTGGCAACATGGGTTTTGTCATAAACTAATTACATTAAATAGGCCTCATACATTTTTTTTTGTCAGTTTATGCATGTGAGGAATAGAACTCGATTGTTGACATGATTAAGGAAAACGTGGTGGTCAATTGGTGTAGGACTTTGGTGATTAGATTATATATTAATCTAAGTATTAAGTTATTACTAGTATCGTCCAAGTAGTAGACCAACAACAGCACCTATAGTTCTAATATTGATTTTATAGTTATTTATGAGAATATGTATAGCTTATGTGTAACTTTTATCGTGATTCAGATTAGTGGACTATTTATTACGCTTCGCGTTCGATTGCATTCTTTCGGAGACCCGAGGTGAGTAGTTAATCATGTGATCCCTTCAATTGGAATCCTCTTGAGCCTATCAATTCTTGACAATCCTTTATTTTGTTCTGATTCTATGAATATTAATCTTGCTTGTTGAACTCGACTTATTTGACGATTGACGTACCCTTTGGCATACAAGGATTATTGGTTATATATTTTTGAATGTTTGATTGCTTTTATTTCAGTTGTTGTTTATTTGTTGATTCCATGATATCTCGAAATGTCATTCTTTCGTGTTTGGGACCGTTTATATATTTGTGAAAGTCCAAGGAAAAGACCCAGGCGCCATCCTGCGGTGACTTTGGCCACTAGAGAAAAGACTTGTGAAATACCCTGTGACTCTAGTGCTCAACGGATAGGGAAAAGACTTGTGAAATACCCTGTGACCTTACTCCGGATCGGCTTAGGGAAAAGACTCAGACGCCATCCTGAGGTGACTCTATGTACGGTATTGGATCCAACGGGCTAAGCCTTGAGAAAATAATTGGCATTTGGCGATGGTTATTATTATTATGGTTCCCACATATTTTGGTTGAGACTCTATTTATTGTTGTTCGTTGTTCTGGTATTTTGGACAGAATGGTTGGTGTAAATGCATATTTTTGTGAATTGATTATTGTCCTTGTTATTTGTTAATTAGAAATTCATATCCTTGAAATCACTTGTTGAGCCACCGACCTTTGTTATTTGAAGCCATTTCTTTGGAGCTTTCACTATCGTTCTTTGATATGTATGCCACGTTGTGTTCTCACCCATAGCATGCTTAACTACTCATTGAGCTGTGAGCTAACGGATTTATTCCACATTCTTTTCAGGTTAGTTCGGGGAGCATTATAGCGGACTCTGAGACGGTGTCGGGACCCACTGTTTGGACCTCTAGGGCATTTTCATTTTTATTTCTTTTAGCCATGTTAAATAGCTTCCGCACCTTTGTTTATTTAGAATTTTTGTTAATAAATTTAGAGTATGGATAATTTGAGATATGGTTCACTGGCTACAAAAATGTTGGTTTCGGTTTCCAATTTAATTTTATAATTCAGGATCCAGTTGATTTATTTGGGTTGTGAAAAATTATTATTTTTATTTTTATTTTTATTGTATAGGCTTCGTGTTCCAAGAATTATTTCCTGATTCACGGCCGGTCATGCTCCCGGATTTGGGGCGTGACAGCATGTAAAATGATACATTGAATCATTTCTTATGGTCCGCCATTCAGGTTGAGTATAGAATAACCGATCATATAATTATAATTATAAGTGGCTATAACACTAACGCCCTGTTTGGCGACCGGATTTGCACCCGGATTTGGCTCAGCCCCGGATTTGTAATCCAGGGCCCACCTCCAGCCGGCGTTTGGCTTGCGTTTTTCGTCCACAACTCCATCCCGACTATTTTCACTGTATGGAGTGCAAATCCGGCTTCACCCGGATTTGCCAACGACAGCCCTGACCCTGTCGTTGGCTAAGAAGGGTGGATTTGTGATTTTTCTACCTATTTTACCCCTCCAAATCTGGGTGATTTGGAATTTTTTGTACGAGTATTTTCACAGTTATGAAGAGGATTTTGTCGCCGAAATCGGAAGAGAGAAGAGATAGCTGGGTTGCCGGATTTCTGTGTACAGAGACAAACGGAAAATTTTCAGATTGGGGGTTTTGGTACCGTGATTTTCATTCGAAAATTTTCAGATCTAGCTCCAACAAGTCGTAAATGGAAGAATCCTCTTACCTTTGAAGATTTAGGGAGACCTCGGGGATCGTGACCGTTGCCTGAGCCGTCGTCGTGATCGGAGCTGTCGTAATAATCGGAGCTCCGCTGCTCCAGGAGAGACTCCTTTCGATGATGGAGGCCTCAGAAGCTCTGTTTGAGTAAGAGAATATACATCTGCATATCTATGTTTTATTTTTATTACAAACTTACCTTGAAGTTACTATAAATTACACTTTAGCCAAAATATACGGATACTATATTATGTTATTAACCCTACATAATTTCAAATGTCTTATAAAAATTACATTATTCATCAACTTGTTAATTTGGGATAAAATAATAAAGTAGGGAAAATTTGTTTTTTATTTCATTTATTTTACATTCTGTAGGAAATATGTTACAAAAAATATATTTTTGTATGAAATATGCTATAAAACCAAAATTGTAAATATATTTTCTAAATTCTTTTTTGGAAATATCATTTTTTAGTATATAATATAGTTTAAATAAATTTAATTATTTATTATGTACTTATTACAATGATTATGTATTTATTTGAATTATAATGAAATTAATCTGTTTTTTATTAAAATAAAAAAATTGGGGGCAAATAGGTCATTTGTCCCATTATCCTATAAAATCCACCTTCTCAAAATACCATCCAAACACCTTACTAATAACTCCACCCTTCTTATGAGGTGGGGCCGCCATCATTTTAAATCCACCCTCATTACAAATCCCCCTTCAAATCTACCTTCATTACAAATCCACCCAAAATCATCTCCGGTCGCCAAACGGGGTGAAAAAGAATTTACATGAATAATTTAATCAACAAATATAGTGAAGTCAACAATCCCGATTGTTATGATTGTGCAACGGTTGTTTACTATATATTCAACTGCTGCACTAGATTTAGTTTATTATTATTGTGTCCTAATGAAGGGGATTTCTAAATCCAATAGAGCCAAAATTGTACACGAATGGTTTAACTAACAAAAACAACAATCTCGATCGCCATGATTGTATCTTGATTGTGTGGCTATTAGACATTCAAATGTATCACCAGAAAGCCTTTTGTAACCGGAAAACCACCTAAAATCAAGATGGCTGCTTTATTCATATTAACAGAACAAAACCACCATCGAAACCCTCAAACCACGATGGCTGCCTTGTTCATATTAATCGAGCACAACCATCATCGAAACCCTCAAATCAACTCAGTTCGCTTCAGATAAAGCCCCAAATCGCCTGCTCAAAAATGCAAAATGCTAGCCCCCCAACCCCTTAAAATGATCCCTCAACTTGCCTCCATCAAAACTAGGGGTGTACACGGTTCGGATCGGATCGGATTAGCATGAATCCAATCCTAATCCGCGAGTCAAGGTTTTTAGAAAATACAATCCGTGTCCGGACCAAAAGTCTCACGGTTCGGTTCCAATCCGATCCGCGAGTCACGGATCGGTTCCGGTTTTATCCACGGATTACTTGTTATATATAAACAAGTAACAAAGTTATATAATTGAAATTTTACCTGATGGTGTAAACTCAACTAATTAGAGAAGAGGCCTTCGTTGGAATCTCACACTAATGGTGTAAACACAAATACACAACTACTAATTGAATCTACTATATGTTGTCACAAATCTTGAGTTTATTTACTCCAAATGGGCAATATTAGACTGCTTCCATGGGTCATCAATAAAAATACACATCCAAACACGGTTTATCAACCTAGTTTTGAAAGAGATCACAGTTTACCCCAGAAATAGATAACAAATACATATGGTAGAAGTTAGTGTAATAGTTTAACCCCTAAGTTTTGAAAGATATCATAGTTTACGCCCTAGTCTGTGTAGTAGAAGTTTGTGTAAAATTGTGTGTGTGTGTATATATATATATATTTTAAAATTTATATATAATAAAAATCTCACGGTCTGGATCGGTTAATCCACGGTTTGGAAATCAAAATCCGTGTCCGGACCGCGAGTCACGGTTTACTAATTTTTCAATCCGTGTCCGGACCATTAATCCACGGTTAAAATCCAAAACGTGCGGATCGGTTTGGTCCGGACCGGATTCGCGGTTCACCGATTTTTTTGTGCAGCCCTAATCAAAACCCCCAAAATGCCAACCCGAAAATCTAAAACCACCAACCCGTAAACCCCTAACTCGTCGGACCGCAAAACCCCCCCAAATATTGTCAAATTGCTACCCTCAAAATTTGTTAATCGAATATTGACAGTACAAGCCCCAAAACACCTCAATCAACCCCTTAAAGCCTCACAAACACTAGTACCATGCCAAAGATCTAGCCCCTAAATGCAACGCCTCGTCACACACCGTTCTGGAAACACCAAAAAGGTGAAGAATAAAATAAAGGAAACACCAGAGAGAGAGAAGAGAGAGAGAGAGAGAGAGAGAGAGAGAGAGAGAGAGAGAGAGAGAGAGAGAGAGATACGAAATTGGAGAAGGAGAGAAGATGAAGGAGAGGAAGAAGAACAAGAACAAGAACAACAAAAGCTCTCGGAGATCCAAAACAGCAACACAACATCCATAGTCACCTTTAGTCTTCAGCAAAAACTCACTGAGATCCAAGGACCCATTCA
This sequence comes from Vaccinium macrocarpon, assembly GCA_022606695.1. Taxonomy (NCBI): domain Eukaryota; kingdom Viridiplantae; phylum Streptophyta; class Magnoliopsida; order Ericales; family Ericaceae; genus Vaccinium; species Vaccinium macrocarpon. The sequence goes on from CM040178.1 coordinate 16,268,492, forward strand.
AAAGCATAGACACTGAACCTTGAAAAGCTCCACTGGCTGCATACTAGTGGACCCAAACCCCTGAATCAAAGGACCAAAACCCCCAAGGTTCTGCAAACAGTCAGACATTAGATGAGGAGATCGAGGGATAATAGAGAAAAAACTAGGGGAAGATAGTGTGAAGAGGAGAGGGAGATGGGTTGAGGATGAGTAGGGAGGGAGGAGGTGCTGTAGTAACTTTGTTAATGACAGAGAGAGAGAGAGGAAATATTGGATCAAATCTATAACTTCGTTAAGCCGCCTAAGTGCATAAAGCCTAGCAATCTATGAATTGTTTGTTTTTTCTTTTTTCGGTAAATGTCAATTATATACCAAAAACTAAGGTTGCACTAGGGATACTTCCATTTATAAGAAACAAAACAAAAAAAAAATATCAAAAAGACATCAGCCTTCAACGCCTAAACAAAGCTTGACAATTACACCTATCCACAAGAAAAGGAGCGCTACACAGAATCATATAGTAACTAGTGAAGATCTTAGGAGAAACATTCTAGAACACAAGTTGGTATTAGAGTTGCACTTCTTAATCCTTTGCCAAGTACTAGCCTTGCCCCTAGCATCATCCATAGGTGGCTCTACATAGTTTTATGGGTGGCCATTTGAAAACCCTATTTTTTTTTTTTTGTTTAGAATACATGTAATTTTTTGTACTTTTATTTAAGTTTTTTCCTTTTTGAATACTCAAGCTAAAAATATTTTAATACCCTTCCCAAAAAAATTTGAACTCCACAAAAAAACACCCCACAAACCAATCCAATGTATAAAACCCAATTAAAAGCCATAAGAGGATCCATAGATTCCCATATATGTTCAATTGAACAACCTACATTACTTTACATTTTATATTAAATGTAATAATTTTATCTCGAGTTTGTTTGACCACTTATTCCTTTACTGCGAACATCCATCAATCCATAAATTTACAATTGAATACCTAATATATTAGCTAAAAAAAAGTACAGAGTCTTAATGGCAAAAATTTACCAATAGAGAGAGCAAAAAGTATATATTGGTATAGATTTCATTAGGGCTGTCTAGTGGATCACCCAATCCGTTCAATCCACCCAAACCGCTCAAACCGATCCATCTGTTTACTCACCCGAGGTATGTTATAGATGGATACGGATCCTAATATTTTTATTTTGATGGATGCGGTTCGGTTTGGTTCAGGTTTGCCTATTCCGCCTAATAATACTTCTTTGATCCGCCAAATTTGTCCGATCCGTTCAATCCGCAACTGAACCAACCCATCCGTATGTCACACATGGACGGTTCCGGATCTTGAAAAGGCCAATCCGTCACGAGCGGATTGGATCGAGAACAGAACTGATCCGGCCGGAACCGATCCGTGGACACCCCTAGATTTCGTACTCTAACTTTTTTATGAACAACAATCAACTCTATATCTCCAAAAAAAAGAAGAATATACGTCTAAAAGAAAATCCGTGTGAACTTATTCACTAGATAATTTCCTACAATAAAACCTAATGTGTTTATGTGACCGTTTAATCTTGCTTGGCCTAAAAAGTAGAATTCGCCGAGAACAAGCAATTGTGACATATATCTTACATATTTTCGTATTACTTGGTCTTATTATTTAAACTAATATAGAAAAAATTGTGTATATAGGGCTAGTTAATAGAACTAGTATGATTAAGGTAATTTTAATTGAACACCCTATTCAAAATTTTTGGAGCCGCAACTGGTCATCATCAAAAATAGATTAGCAAATGGCATTACTAGTTTTCACTTGCCTCCTTAAAATCCTAGCATTTCTCTCCATCTATAAATGTTACACAAACCCAACTGGGCCTGGAACTAATCTGAATAACATTGCACCCATACTGTAACTACCTCCCTTTATGTTTTGCGTTGCTCAAGCAAGCTCCATACTCCAGATGAAACGAGGCCTCATAACCCCAAATTTCCTCAGAAAATTGTGAACCAACCATCCGTATATTGGTAGGCTTTTTGTGCACTTAGGCTTAGCAAAGTTAGAGATTAGGCTTGATAAATCCAGTTCATATTACATCATGAGACTTGCTTGTCTTTATTGTTTTTGGTCTAGGCAATAGAAAATTTTCAGTAGATGATCGTGGAAGGGGGTCCCTACACGCCCGTGCACAGCATGGTGCAATGTAATTTAGGCCGTCTAAATGTGTTTTTGATGGTTTGGATTTAAATAGAACTCTTTCATGGAAAAGTCTTCTCTTCCATGGAGCAATTTTATTTTAATCTGAACCATTGAATACACCATTGAACGGCTGATATGCTACGCAACACGGTGCACAACAGCTATTGCGTAGCAGGCCCCCCATTCCATATGATCGAAATTTCATCACAACTAATCTTTTGAAGTATGTGTCTCCAGTTTCACAAACTTTGTCTCAACGTTATGACTAACCGGTTCCTGGAGCGCGTATGACGGCATATATATCTTGAACTTGCTTTTTTGGCACATAGATGTTACAAGCACACGTAATGCATGGGCAAGTCGAGTTTCTAAGATTACATCTAAAAATGACTCGATGCCAAGCATTGTAAAGCAAAAATAATGAAAAGTAGAAAGAAACAAATACACCTTGATTAGATACAAGCTTACCATTTCTCCACTGTAGGCATTCTAAGGTGTGCAAAAAATAACATGGATGCATTATAAATCATCCTAAGCAGCAATATTTTGTAGACGAAATATTGGATCCTCTTTGTTGACCACAACACAGATATATTTCACTAAATTAAGAAATCCACACAGAAATAAGTGCAGTTTAAGTATACTCATATCCCGAAATCAACATTAGTAACATCAACAATCTAAAATTGAAATAAAAATTGAACAATCGAGGCATCAAGTGAAAAAAGAAAGAACAAAAATTCAAGGGAACCTTACATGTCGTCCCTTCGAAACTTCATAGTTTGTACACGCAATATGGGACGATGGATTGCTTCTAAAGATGGAGAAAGAAAAAGAACCGTAAATCTTTAATTAACCTTCAAATGCGAAGTACTTAACAATGGGTTTCAAATGCGGTGGAGTACTTAACGATGGGTTTTATTGCTTTTGGAAATCCAGACCCTTTGAAACTGGTAGAAGTGCAAAAAATGTAATTGGTTTGATTGATCGTGGAGTACGCAGTTATTGGATTGTGGGTTTTATGGAAAAGAATCGACAAAGTTTATTTTTTCATGTCTATCCCTACAGTTATTTGCAGTTACTCAAAACCAAATCAATAAATCAGTTGTTGTTGGGGATGTTTTAGGTATTCAAAATTGTGAGCCAGCATCTAAAACTAATCCGTACTAAAGTGTTGCTCTTCCTTTATATATTAGAATAGATATACACAACCATCCAACCACAAGCCAATCCACAACCCATTATATACACGTGGGACCCACACACAATCATGAGGTGGGTCCCACATGAATGCGAGGGGTTGTGGATTGGGTTGTGATTGGATGGTTGTGTACGTGTTTGTCTTTGAAAAGTAACAAATAACCACAAAGGCCTTTACATAAACATTAAGGTGGTGAGCGATCTAGAGCGGGCGTGCTAGGACTGAATTGCAGTCCAATGTTGAAAAGGGCTCGTGCCTTCTCAAGTTTTGCAGAAGTCTACATGCCTCTTTTAAGTTTGTATCGTAAGTGATTGGAGTGATCTAAAGGGAAAAATCACACAGATTTACCGTGTCTTATCGAAAAGGACTTACAATTTCCCAAGCAGTTTTGGAAAACCATCCAACCACAGGTTCTTCGTTTCTTGTATTTATAGGTCTCTTTGCTACATTATCCCCGTAACCTCTTTTCCTTGAAATATGGGTGACCAAAGGCTGAGGAACCCATGCCACTCCACCCTTTATCTCTCATACAGACAGAAGGCGGGAAATATCTCCCAACTTTGTGGGAAGTTAGAGATAAGTCATTGAATTATCTTTCCAATAACTAATCGATCATTTATATTTTAAATGGCTTCAAAAGATAAATTAATTTATCTTAAATAAGGACCGTATTTAAAAAGATAAATAAGGACCGTATTGGATCAAGGCAGGTTTAACTATTAAAAAAGAAACCAATTGGGCCTTTATTACTAGCATGGGCCAATGGTAATTATATTAGTCCGGCCCTCAATTATTCATTATCAGGTCTCAAAGACCCAATTTACCCTTCTCGGCCATTTGTTGTGGCCTGTGGCTAAATTTATCAAATTTGGGTTTAAAGAGTACGTAGTATTTTTGTTTTCGTACACGCATTATTGATCTTGTTACTAGACTAATTGAGAGTGACACCAATTCCTTTAATTAGTTCGACTTTTTTTTTACTTTTATTTTTTTTTTATTTCCATTTTTTTTATTAGAGTTGTTTGTACTTGCACTTCAAGTAGCATGGGCGTTGAATCAAAGAATATGTATGTTGAATACGATCGTTTTAGGTGACAACACGACCATGTCAAGCTAATGGTTCTCATCATCCATCCGGTGTGAGGAACTTTATTTATTTTTGAACAGCAAAACGGAATTTATTAACCTTTGAAAGGGTAATTAAAAAGATTAAACAAGGTGCAAGACGGGATTACAATGAGTGTGAGGAATTTATGGTGTCACAAATGAACTTGGTTTTATATGTAAATTAGTCTTTAATTTTAACAGATGAATTTATATGTTCAGCTTCATTTAGTTACTATTTATTTTTCATTACATAGTCAACATCTTCTTCCCAACTCCGGTTACAACGTTCGACATGGCTCGCACGAATTTTCTGGCCAACTTTCCGGCTTCCACGACTTTTCTTAACAACATTCCGGCTCCGTCAACTTTATGGCGAACTTCCGGTGCCATCGATTTTCTGGCAAGTTTGCCGGCACCGGCGATGATGCGGTGAGAAGAGAGAATTTATTATAATTTAGTATAAGAGTATCTTTGTCCAATTAAAAAGAGGAGTGAACCTCACATCTTAGAAATCACTCCTTGCCCAAAATGGATTACAAACTAATGGATCCTAACCCTTGCCAAAATTTTAGTGGACTAGGTCTTGGTTCAAACATCTATATACCTTAGACCTTTTCCTTCAAAAAAAATTTCCATAAACTTTCTTAAAGAGAGGGAGTTCAATTGAATTCCTTTGAATACACTAATTAATTTGACAATGTAATTTCCTCGCGGACTCCAGACTCTGAAAATGATGCCTGTCCAAACTTAATAATTGATTAAAATATACTTCGTTTTTTCTCTTGCTTAAAACATCAAAGCAAAAGACTTTTGGGCAAATCCATCAGTTTGTCCTATCTCCTTTCTAAAAATGAAAAAAAAAAATTAAATATTGCTGCCAACTATAAATTGCCACTGCCTAATATATATTGGGGTATAAGTTCCAATGGGAGGTTAAGATTTCCAACATTTCCCAAGTTGAGAATTGGGTAGAAATCTTGATAAAATAACGTTTATTTCAATGGGCTTATCTAACAAGTTTTCTTGATGACGACTCGTAGGAGAATTCCTAGAATCGCCACTAGACTTGATCGATGACCAAATCTAACGAATGATTCCCATTATCTATCACTGTCCAAGATCCATTTGGGGTGAGGAACTTTATGGTTGAATCATCTACATATTTGTATATAGGTGTATCTATATTGCTTTATCTAGTTAATTGGGATAAATTTATACATGTAACTGTGTCTATATATAACTACTACTATTTCTTATAAATATATATTGTTTTTTGTGCAATTAGAAAAAAAATATTAATTTCGACACACACACAGAGAGAGAGAGAGAGAGAGAGAGAGAGAGAGAGAGAGAGAGAGAGAGAGAGAGAGAGAGAGAGAGAGAGAGAGAGAGAGAGAGAGAGAGAGAGAGAGAGAGAGAGAGAGAGATGCTTATACGGTTCATTGTAAGTTTTGTTTTCCATTACGAAACAGCCCACAACTAAAGCATGGATAACTGATCACTTTCAGACATTCGTAAGTTTGGTTTTCCATGATCCTAATGTATGACATATGTTCAATATTCAGGACTCCAACCAGAGACCATTTCCACGACAGATAGACTTGATCAATCTAAATCTGGTCAATGGACTCTCCATATGTCAGTATAAAAAGCATTCGGCTACCTCAACATATTGAAGAACCCAAGAACAGAAGAGAATATGGGCAATAGCAACGTAGCCCCGACGAGCCAAAAAATTAGCAACATAGCCCCGACGAGCCAAAAAATTAGCAACATAGCCACGAAATGGAGGCTTCTCAGTGGAGAAGACAATTGGAAGGGGCTATTAGATCCTCTAGACATCGATCTCCGTCGATACATAATTCACTACGGGGAAATGGCTCAAGCAACCTACGACACCTTTCTCTCCGATAAGATATCGAAATACGCAGGAAGTAGCCGGTACACAAAGAATGATCTCTTTGCTAAGGTGTTTCTAGAACAGCGCAATCCGTTCAAATACCGCGCGACAAAATATCTGTACGCGACATCCTCAGTTTCTGTTCCGGATGCATTTCTTTTGAAGTCGCTGTCGAGGGAGGCATGGTGCAAGGAGTCCAATTGGATGGGGTACGTAGCGGTGGCCACGGATGAGGGGAAGGCGGCTTTGGGGAGGAGAGATATATTGGTTGCCTGGAGAGGGACAATCGAGGCCTTGGAATGGGTAAATGACTTGGAATTTATTATGGTTCCAGCTGACAAAATACTTGGAGAGGAGCATGATCCAAAGGTGCAGCAAGGGTGGTACTCTATCTACACTTCTAATGATCCAAGATCATCATTCAATAAGTCCAGCGCCAGAGACCAGGTAATTTTATAAAGCTCACTTGTACAAACACATATATCATTTTTGAAGCCGTGACAGATGCTATATTTTTCATTGCAAAAAAATTTCAGCTCGAGGAATAATCTTTAAACGTCCAAGTGCTTATGTTATTTAGCCATCTCAAACGATTAGAAAGAACAAGTGAGTGTTACCGTGGCTCATTGCCTCATTCATTCAAAACAACACCAAGTTGGCGGGTTCAATAGATAAATTGCAGCTTTGGAAATGTAATTTTTTCAGGATGAAGCATATTGCATTTATTTTACTTTTATATACGCAGATATGGTTTTGTATTCTCATTTTTAGTTAGTTTAAATTACTAATATTACTATATTTTTGACATAGCTATGACATAACGGTTTGACAATAGTTTAACGAGTGAACTGTGCACCGGCTAGCTCCTTGTTCTTGCCTCACTGGTTCGGTTTTCAGAATATTGTTAAAAGTAACGGAAAGAAGACTTAACCATATTATTTACATTTTTTTTTTCTCCCCAAAGCTTAGTATGGTAATTGTATTTAATTATTATGAGTTTCTATCTTTAAAGCAAACCCAAGTCACAAATATGAAAACCAAAAAAAAAAATGTAACTCACTTATTTCTCGTATTATTTGAAGTGGAAGAGAAGAAATTGGAGTGATCTTGAAGGGAGAATTACATTTTCTTTTTTTGTAGTTCAAAGGTTAAACCTTGCGATTTGTCTGGTTTACATTAAGGAACCCGGTTTTTTTACATTAATTATGGTTTTTGGCTCTGGTCCGATTGACTTTCCAATCGGTTGAACCGGTTGGACCAATCCGAAATTTGGAAAATTGGTTTGTGTGCAAACTTATGTTTCAATAGCATTTTCTACTCAAAAGAATAAAACTTCAAAAAGAAAGCATCATCATAATTAAAATTTGTATTGTCCTTTAAATATCAAATCTACTATTTTAGGTTAATGCTGAGCTGAAGAGACTTGTGGAACAATACAAGGACGAAGATATCAGCATAACTATTGTTGGCCACAGCTTGGGATCAGCGATTGCAACCCTTAACGCAGTTGACATTGTTGCGAATGGAATAAACCTATACAGAGGTCAACCAAACAAGGCCATTCCAGTTACGGCCTTTGTGTTTGCGAGCCCTAAAGTTGGAGATTCCGGTTTCAAAAAGGTCTTTGATGGACTAAATGATCTTCGAATCCTACGCATTCGCAATGCCCTAGACATTGTCCCGGATTATCCTTTCATAGGTTACACAGAAGTAGGCGAAGAATTGGGTATTGACACGACGAAATCCAAGTACTTGAAAAGTCCCGGGAATTTGTCGAGTTGGCATAATTTGGAGGCGTATTTGCATGGAGTCGCGGGAACACATGGATCGAAAGGAGGATTTGAGTTGGTAGTTGATCGTGATATCGCGCTGGTTAACAAGTCGATGGATGGTTTGAAAGAGGAATACGGAGTACCCGAAACATGGTGGTGCGTACAGAATAAGGGGATGGTTCAAGAACCGAATGGCTCTTGGAAGTTAATGGACCATCAGATAGATGATGATTTCTGAACATTATTTGGTCGAGTTAAAATTCCGACATAGGAGTACTATATAATTCCTTGCTAAATTTCCCAAGTATTAAAAAAAAAACACTTGGTTTCCTTGTTGGAGATGTTTAGGTATACCAAGAATAAGTTACATTTATTTTTATTTCAAATTAATTAGTTCAATATTATACTTGTTACGTCCTTGAACACCGAATGTATTGTTATGATTAGTTCAATAAAATTTGGTTGGTGGTTATATAGAATATGATATTGGACAGGTAACACTGTCTATTTTTTTGGAAAGCAAAGAAGGCTTTATTAATCAAATGTTGTTATAATTACAAGAGATTAATGGGACAAGAGAGGAGAAGTTAACACTCTTGATAACTAGCATGCTTATTGGACACTAGAAATGATTGTCTCGCACTACAACAAAAGCTACCTATGGCGGCGAAATGTGCCGAGAAAATTCAAATTTCCGCGCCAAATGGGTCTTTATGGCGAGGAAATCGATTTCGTCGGCATACTCTATGTCAATGAAATTATATTTCCTCACTAAAGAGCAAAGATTTGGCGAGGAAATGACAATGAATATTTCCTCGCTAAACGGCAACAATTTGGTGACAAAAGTAACTTTCCTCGCCAAAAAGCTAAGATTGGCGACAAAATTACCTTTCCCCGTCAAAAGGCACTCATTTGGTGACAAAATTATCTTTCCTAGACAAAAAGCTAAAATTGGCGAGGAAATGAATATTTATGCGACAAAATTATCATGTTTTGATCCTTTATGCGATTTTTGCCGGATGCAAAGTGAGAACTCCACGGTCTGATATGAAGAATCAAATTTTTAAATCAGGTTTTGTGAACATTGAGGTATAAATCTGTCACGTTAAAACTCAGATTGATAAAACATCGGTAAAAATTTGATCCAATGATACTTGTCTCGTGAGCGAATCTTGATTCATATTTTCTACCTAAAGCAAGCACATTGTTCAGGGGCGGAATTATTAAAGGTCTAAAAATATACTAAAGTTTGGTAATTTTTAATATGAAATTTGGTTATTCTTTAATATTGTATGGACTAAATCATTAGTAAGAGGTCAAAATATAATATACTTCGCTTGTATTTTTGAGTACGTATATGGTGTAGTTGAACAAAATAAAATAAAGGAGTCCCATTTATATTGTCAACTTAAAATAAAAATTTAATTTACATTTTATATAGGATGTATCCCAAATTTTTTTTTTATACATTTTTTTGCCATAGCTAAATAAAAATCATAGAACTACCGCTTACATCATTTTAGATGGACGGTCTAAGTTGTTAGGATTCAAACAACGCACCACACGCAACAGAAGCAGTAAAACGAGAGAAAACACAATACACAATATACGTGGTTCGGCCAAATCCGACCTACATCCACGGGGAGGGGGGTTTCACTATAATCCGGAGGAAATCCGTGATCTTGTGTTACACACTCACACTCTCATCTCACAATAACGAAACATCACCAATTCTCTCGTGTATCTCTCTCTCAGGGAGAACCACAACTGGCTCCCCTCTCACACTCTCTGCCTCTCTGTCTCTCTAAATTGTGCTACCACCCTATCATAAACAAGGCTACAATGAGTATTTATAGAGATACAAGATAAAACCCTAATTCACTTCCTCTGGGCCTAAGCCCAATTGGCCCACACGGGGTGGAATCCCAACAATCACCCCCTCCACACCGAGTGGGCAATGTCATCTACAACACCCCCATGTTGCCTCCAGCAATCAGCTACCTCTGGCAAGCGCCTGTGTCACTAACCAATCGAGCATCCATGCACCACCAAACAGAGTACATAAACTCGAAAGATTGTATCCTTGCAAAACTAGACTCCGCAGCCAATCAGAAAAATCCCGAGTACCGCACCCGCTAAAAAAGAATGCCTCCACTCGTTCGAGTACTGCACCACCTCAACAAAGATGCCTCCACTCACACACCTCAAACTTGAAGTATATGTGCTCACCAACAGAAGCGCCCGCGCTTTCCAACAGAAGCGCCCGCAGCTTCATTGCCGTGCTCCGCCACTCTAACATCCTGTCTTGTCAAGAGAATGCAGCAACCCTCTGCCCACACCAGAGGCTCATTCCTCCAAATGATCTCACACACCATCTACGATGAGGCTGACTCCTTCTCTGACACTGCATCCCACATCGAGTACCTCTGCACCCCAAAACCGGGATACTCCTCTCGTGAATCCGAGATGTGACAAATCCTGCTAGATATTCGTAGCTCAAACTGATCTACCGCTCTGACAAACGCTTGTGTCATTCCCAAACAAGCATATCTGCACCCCAACCGGGCACACTGCTCGAATGAATGTATCCCTGCAAGCTAGATCTTCCGCGGTTGATCATAATCCTGCACCTCCTAATCGAAGTGCCCGCATTCAGGCATCTAAAACCCAGATGCTCATGCCCAATCACATGACATAATCCGTGACTACATCTCTCAATACTACATGAGCTCATAACTGGAAAGATAATCTGCCACAAAAACACAGAAGAAAGAGAATACCAGTATGCATCATTTAATCTCCATTTCAATCCCTCTGTCTGAAGCTCTCATGAACATATCCTGAACAACCAATTGCATCCCCATTGCTAGCTAGCATCCTGCGCACTCCTAATTCGACTCCCATCGCATCCGGTACCATCCCGGTCGCGACACCTTAGTACAATCTCACGCTTATCCTGTGTGCATCCACAATGGTTGTCATCCCTTCTCACGTCTCAACACCCATACTGCCTGACCATGCTTGCCATCAGCTCCAACTGTCATTGCACTCCCACAAGCCTGTATGGTGGCCCATCATCCAATCCAATGCAGCTCGAATCACAATTGCAAATCCTGATGGTAGGTCTTCAAATTCGATTGAACCAGACTGCCTCCGATCACTGTTGACCAACTTCGACCTGTCACTCTAGTAAGCGCCTGTGTCATTACCAAACAAGTGTATCCGCACCCACCAAACAGAGATGCAACACTTGAGAGAATGTATCCCTGTTCACTAGCTTCTCCGTCTAATCACCATGGCTCAAACGCCGCGAATCTGCAATCATCTGATTGCCCCGGTCAACCTCCGATCTCTGCAAAGTCTGTCCAATACTCCTGGTGTGTAGCCATCCAACTTCGCTCACCTCTCTGTCACCAATCTATCACCTATCTGCCACTCCTGCCACTATCCTGGTCTTCTCGCCACTCTCTGCCAGCTCTTCCGGGTCTCATCCTATCCCTTGGTCCATCCAAGTTCCATTCCCGGCCTTCCTAGCACCCGCTGGACTCCCATCGGATCTCCCAAAAATCATCGCTCCAGCAAGCGCCTGTTATCACTAACCAGACAAGCCTCCATGCACTCCTAAACCAGCGTGCAATAACCCGAAAGAGTGTATCTTTGTTTGCCAAACGCGACTGATCATCCCTAGTCTGCCTCCGACTCAACAACATCCCATCTGACTGACTTGACCACATCTGATCTTCCTCAATCTCTCCGGATGTGTTTAGGACTGCAGAATTCGACTCAAATCATTCAAATCCAAGCCCACCAATGAATCCGGAACCGTCCAATTAGCTAGAAACAGCCTCCTCACAATCCAAAACGCCTCCGAACGTCTAAATTCGGCCCAATCCAGCAACAAAACCTGCTTCCGAGCCTCTTCACGAAAAACAGAGCACGTGGTTGGATCCAGAACAAAAGACCAAGTTGGGAACCGGTCCGAACGGGCCATGAACCGGTCAAAATCCCACTGAACTGGCCAAAAAACATAATCTGGTCTGCCTCCGAACCGTTATCCGGTCTGAACCCAGTCTAACTTTCCCCTGAGCCGCCTGTCTGAACCAGTTTGACCCATTTGAACGCCGGACTGACCCCTTTGACTTGACCTCTTATTCCTTTGACTTGAACCTTGACCCATCTGACCTTTTTTGACCATGAACCCTGAACCTTATGACCATTTTGCTGACATGGCATTGACCTGCTGACGTGGCACCCCCGTGGCATTCGACGTGGCCGCTGACTCAGCTCCACGTCACATCTTCCAGAATCTACCACGCGTGTAGCACACACCCTTTGCGGGATCTGACGTGCCGTGCTTTAGGCAGTGCGTGGCGGCGCGTCCGGCGGTTTTCGGCGATAGGGCTTGTACTTCCGTGATCGTCTCGATGAGAGAAACAAAACCCTGTACTCAAATATTTTTCCTGACCACTCTAAGCACGACCGCTAAGTCTCTGTTCCTCCACCTCTTTCCGCCTCCGTCCGTCAACTTTCAAAATCGACCGTGGGAGCTATTCCGTTGACCAAAACCAACTCCGAGTACTCCGTTGGAATCGCCTCTGAGAGTAGCACCTTTCCCTCTGATCAAAAACAAGTTTCCTCACCTGTTTTGTCCAACCAAAGCTTCAAACGGTGCTCCAACGGCCTCCGAGTGATTTTCCGACTGCTTTGTGCTCTCCGGTGCTTCAACCAAAGCTTTAATACCAGTTGTTAGGATTCCAACAACGCATCACACGCAATAGAAGCAGTAAAACGAGAGAAAACATAACACACAATATACGTGGTTCGGCCAAATCCGACCTACATCCACGGGGAGGGGGATTTCACTATAATCCGGAGAAAATCTGTGATCTTGTGTTACACACTCACACTCTCATCTCACAATAATGAAACCTCACCAATTTTCTCGTGTATCTCTCTCTGGGAGAGCCACAACCGGCTCCCCTCTCACACTCTTTGCCTCTCTCTCTCTCTACATTGTGCTACCACCCTATCATAAACAAGACTACAATGAGTATTTATAGAGATACAAGATAAAACCCTAATTCACTTCCTCTGGGCCTAAGCCCAATTGACCCACACGGGGTGGAATCCCAACATAAGTTTTATAATAGCCAACTTGATTTATAATTTTGGGCCCAGGACGTGGCACTTTGATCGAGCAAGAATAGATAGAGTATCGAAGTGATCGTCATTAGCGTAACCACATGACAAAAATGTGATCGACTTTTTCCATATAAAAAATCCAACTGAAAGGTCAGCAACGCTAAAAGTGTGAATAAGTCGACTTAAACTAATAAACTAGTTAAGAAATTAACATTGATGAAAAAGCCTAGTACCAACCTTATTCTTTCATCCACTCTTCACAGATAATATTTAATTATATACAATAGTCTTTGCAATGGAATGTAATTACAACGTGCGTGAACGAAAACCCTTTCTCTCTTTTACGCATGAGCCCACGCACAATGAAAAAGATGTAGCTATTTCTTGCTATGATTCGTGTCTAAACAATATTATAATTTTTTTTATTTATATAAATGAATTCTAGATGGGTTTTATGAAATTTTATGCAAGTTTTTCTTGGATTAAAATGGTTCATGGAGTGCAAAAATACCATACTCACACAAGTGCATATGATCATAACATATTTTTCTTCTTTTAAAAATTATTCTTTTCAACGTCTTCATTCTCTGGGCGTCACAAAATTTACACAAGCATGGGTAGCTTGTTAATTAAAGTTCATTTTTTAAGTTCACCAGCTACTTTGTGTACGCCTTTGTTAGAATGAGGTCATTAACTTCTATCTTGTTGCTTTGAATAATATTGGAGCCATCGCCACGTAAACCACTCATCCAAGCATATTATGAAGCCATTCTAGTAAATCTGAAGTCTATTTGGTCAAGTTTGTTTATATGATAGTGAAAGCAATGTGCTGATGTGATGAATCTAGGAATCTTAATGGTTTAAGTAATTGACCAAATCCATTACTTGATTGGGTTTCAATAGATGTGGTACCAAAGTCTGTGAAGGATGTAGATTGGAAACGTGCTCGTGTTGAGAACGTAAATAACAAATTTACCCCTCTATAATTATCGGCTTAATCTTCTGGATGATTTGATGGGAGGATCCAAAAGATTATCTGTTCTAATCTCACTGGCTACCTAGTTATTAAATATTTGCACCTAATTACTTCGCTTATGAACGAGAGCTTATCTACACTTGAAAGGGCCGGTACGTTGAAAAAAAAAAATATAATAAATTTATTCCTCTTTCGGTGGAAGTTCTTTCGAATAATTACAAATCTAACATGAAAAGAAAGGGCATTGTAATATGTTGTACGAGAATGGTGAGGAATATGGGCATGGGCGGGGCCATAACGTTGGAGGATTTAGAATAATATATGGGTCCATTTTCAATTTGTAAAGTATAAAGTGTACAAGTACTAAAAGCAGTAAAAAGCTAACTGTTCTCTTTAGGCAAACGATAATGTGCAAAACACACTCAATATCTTAGAAAAATGGCGGGACAATATGTTAGTGTAAATTGTTGTGTACAATGTGTGTACCATCCATGCAAATTGGGAGGTAGCTACTTACCAAAATATAAAATCTACTTAGAAGGATGCAATTTTCCAATTTTCGCAGTGCTTAATATTTGGTGTGATTTCATATGTTAAAGTTTTAAAATTAACAATTTGAATTTAGGGTGAGTTTTCACTATAGAATTTCGGTATTTTTTGACTATAAGTTGTTAAATCAGTTGATGTATACGAGGAGATTGATTTGTTGATTTGAGAACTTGTAATCCAAAATACTAAAAATATCAAACATACCATAGTGGAAACTTGGTATCCCAGATGTGAGTTGTTAGACCAAAATGAACCGATATTACAGTTGGTATTCAAACTAGTCGATTAATGCATTTTTATCTCCTCATCAAAAAAAAATAATAATAAATAAAAAAAATCCTTGTTATCAATTTGGGCACAGAAATTACCGTTGAAGTATAGTTCCATAGAAAGGTTTTGAATCCCATACCTACTAGCTGATACATATTGGAATTGTATGAAGTTGGTAATCTCCTTTAATTTCGCCCCCATTCCAAATACATGTTGGTACGTGACGGTACTAGTCACGCCAACAATATTAGATGATATTAAGTGAGTACCATAAGTTTCTGTTGCACCAAAAAAAAAAAAAAATCAAGTGAGTACCAGACGGTACCAGTTATAATATATTTTAAACTATTTTTTATTTTAAGGAGGTAATTAAACAATTAATTAAGATTTTGAACTAAAAGTAAAATATATTTTTTTATATCTCGATATTTGAGTTTCATAATCAGGAGTAATAATTTTTTTTATATCGGTTAAAATTCTTTGGGTTTTTAGGCGTACAATATAATATATGGAAGAGAGCATTTTCGAGGAGGACATAGTATAAGGGTTATTAATGGCATAAGGGCATCAACTTTTCCAATAAGGCCAATAGGACATTTGGCCAATAGGTGACAAAAATACCCTGCAAGGGCCTTGTTTGGCTAACACAAATAATGAAATTTTAATTTTTTTTCATATCTGATGGCGCAAATTACGTAATCTGTTGACTTTCCGGGAAGGGCCTTGTTTGGCTAACATATAAAATGAATTTTTCATTTTTCCTCATATTTGGTTACATAGATAACCTAATCTATTGACGCTCCGGGAAGGGCCTTGTTTGGCTAGCACAGAAAATGAATTTTTCATTTTTTTCATATCTATTTGCGCAGATAACCTTATCTATTAATACAAAATATGTCCTTTTTGGGGTTTTTTTTTTCCAATTAGCACATATATTGTTATCTATTGATTTTTTCTAATATACAAAAAATGATGGCATAAATACCCTTATATGTTGATTGTTTAAGGAAATATATAGGTAATTGATTAGCATAAATGCATTTATTAGTTATTTTTCGTATTTACCCACTTCAATTCAATATTTAAGTAAGTAATAATGCTAAAATGCCGTTATAAATGCACTAGAGTGTTTTTTTTTCTCTTTATTTTCTTTTGAAAAAAAAAACCTTTGAGAGGCTAGGAGGTAAGTTGAGAATTTGTGAGTTACAGGAGTAAGAGAATATTGTGCACTCTCTTGGACTTAAGTATTAAGGCATCTCGACACAATACTATAAAGCAAACATATATGATAGTCTGTTGCAATCTAGCCTCTGTTTTATGTCAATAAAATCAATAGATTACCAAATATGTGAAAATCTATACGTTATATCATGCCAGCAAAAGCAGACATATATGCTAATCTGTTATAATCTTGTATTTGTTTAATGCCAATAACAATAACAAATTACAAAATATGTGTAGATCTGTATAATGCCAGCAAAGTAGACATATATGGTAGTTTGATGTAATCTGACCTCCGTTTCATGCCATTTACAGTATTAGATTACCTAATTTGTGTAGATCTATACTTTGTATCATGCCACCATAGCGAATATATACAGTAATCTGTTGCAATATGGCCCTTAGTTCATGCCAATAACAACAGATTACCAAATATGTGTAGAACTGTACTTAAGTAACATGCCAACAATGCATACAAATATGGTAGTCTGTTGCAATCTTGCCTCTGTTTGATGCCAAAAATAGCAACAGATTACCAAATATGTGAAGATCTGTACTCTATATCATGCTAGCAAAACAAACATATATGATAGTCTGTTGGAATCTGGCATCTGCTTTATGGTAATAATAGTAACAGATTATCTTATATTTTGTTTTTCTCATCACGTTCTACCTAGAGTCCTTTAAAAAAACAGTGATTAAATCAAAATGTAACAATTTTTTGGATAAAGACGAAAATAAATCAAAATGTCACAAGTTGGGATGAATCACTTATCTTTCTTTTGTTATTTTATTTTATTTTAATTTTAATAAAGACAAATGATAAAGTCACTTAAGATAGACAAAGAAGACATGGATATAACTTGTGGGATTCAAACCATTATCACAATGAACACATTGAGTTGGTAGGACATTGAACCAAAACACATTCGATCAGCCCAACTATATCAATAAATGTCAATGAAAAAAAAAAGAATTTAATCTCGTAACCTGAAAATACCATGCACATATTTGTTAAAACAATTCAGACAATGAGCATTCCATTGAGAAATTTTATCAAACGGTTGGTGTGCTTCTTTGGGAAAAAGAACAAGACATCATTACAATTAACACTAGACATTACAAAAATGGTATCTCTGAGGCAATGCCGCACTACCAACCAAGGAGCTTTCAAGACAACAATTAATTGAAAATATGAAGAAACCCCTATGATATCACACAAACCACAATGGTGCTAATACAAGTATATGTAGTGAATAAACATGTCTTGCACTAGATTGTGTGCCACCTACTCAACACATTTCCCCATGGCCTCAAATCACGTGATTCTTAGTTTTGAAACTTGGTCCCTCTCTCACACGCTAGATCTAATTTATCTTGCCTATTTTCATATATTTTACCTTTACCTTAACAATTCTTCAGTCTTTCACCCCATCTTTCTTATTGCTCCATGCATCTTTGCGTACACCTGCCCCAATAACCTCGAAACACGAAAAACAGAAAGGAAAAAAAATGATTTACTATGGCCGGCAAACTCAGGAAAGTTCACGATCCTGCAATCTCTCTCTCTCTCTCTCTCTCGCAAAACCTGTGTTCCTCAAGCCTCACCGGAGAACATTTAACTTCTGGCGACCACCTAAATCACCATTTGAGCATATTTGTACATTTGTTGCGAATGTCTTCTACCAAATTTGATTCGCCCATATTTGCAGCCACCAACCGTGGTAGAGCAAACAAAGATCACTAGCACTAGGAGAGTGTGTGTTCTAGAGATGAAAGAGAGGATGTTGTTGGGAACCAGGATAGTGTGGCCGTCTAGGTGCTAGCTCGTAATGAGGGCAAATTTGTCCATTAGAGGACCTCGGACAGGAAAAAATTGCAATCAATGGATTGCGGGCCTTAATTAAATAAAAAATAACTTGGACTAATAGCCTATTAGCCCACTAATGTTGGCCTCCAGCCCAATTGTCTGTACATGGGAAGCCCAAAATCCCCAGCAGTATCCGAAGTGAAAACTTTATTGATATGTACCGTTGTAGGAAGAAAAAAAGTACCCCTACCGTATTCAAAACCTTTGATTCCAATACATAATAGGATTACTATTTAGTATTCAGGCCCAAAACATTTATACCCAACTAGCCTGGACCTTTTATCAACAGGGGAGCGGTGATACCTCCAAAAAGAGATTATCTTTTTTACGGAGATTCCGTTAAAGGGGGTTTGCGCCGAGCAAATCTTCATCGTCCATCCTGAGATCCAATGGCTCGGAGTCCGTGCATAATTTTTTTTTACATCTGCAGTGCATTTAAGGAAGAGAGAGAGAGTGTTGGATCTCGGGACGGACAGTGGAGATTTACTCGGTGCAAAACCCCTTTTTACGGATCCTCCGTAAAAAAGATAATCTCCTCCAAAAAAGGAATGGAAGAAAAAACTTAGATGGAGATTTGTGGGAAGCCATGAATCCATGATGATAAGAGGGAGATAATTTATTTATTTTGAGTACAAAAATTTAATTAATAATGATTGGGTAATGGAGGCAACCAAAGAAAAAAAAGGTGATTTTTATGGAAACGGAAAACCTATAGGGTGCTCCTTATAAGGCGGCCCTGTAGAGCAAAATCTATATCCTCTAAAGGTATTTTGGATAGTTTAGAGTTAACAAAAACTTTTCCATGAAAGAGTAAACCGTCGATTGCCAAGATGGATGACTCGGATGGACACTTCAGGGCCGCCCACCAACGCCCCGGGTTAGATTTCTGGAGTTATTGCTCTTTGCTTTATCAATATCTTAAACGGAATCATAATCGGAAATAAATTAACCTTAAATGTTTCAAAAGCAGCGTGGATAATAGGAAAAACTCTTAGTTTCGATAATGACGAATCTTATGATAAATTGATCAGCATTTAACCATTCGAAGAATAGGATTGGTCAATGACTCAATATCCTTACACCCAGTTGCATAGGGGTTGTTATGTGGCCCACCCTGACACACCCCTTCCCCAACCGGCCCCACCCCCCATTCCCCCAATACCCTTTCCCACTTTTTTGGATGAAGTTTCTTTTTTTTTTTTCCCTGCTTTTTCTTTCTTTTTTCTTTTTCGGTTTTTTCTTTCTTTCTTTTTCCTTTTTTTTGTTTTTTCTTTCTTTTTCTGTTTTTTCTTTTAACTTTATTTATTTAGTTACTTATTTAATTTAGTTTACTCAAATTACATTTGCAAGTAAATTATTTTTGTACATTGACATCTATATTTTACTTTATATTTTTATTAGTTAATTAATTTGTCTTAACAATGAATAATAATAATAAAATTCTAAAAGCGAATAATATTATAATCATGTTTAAAAGTCAATAAATAAAAAAAATTCTAAAAGTGAATAAATATTACAATTGACAATGTTCGGCCCAAATCAATATTGCCTCGAAATTGTGGTCTCGACATGACGCCTAGTATGTTGTACCACAATTGAAGACATACGTTATAAGTAACAGCGCATTCTGAAGCTTCATTCGATGCATTCTGCCACCACCATATTGGAATGGGTGGTACAAGGTGATGAGGGAGCAAAAAAAGTTGTAGGAAGTGATTGTTAATACGGGCAATAGCTATTTCCTGATGCTGTTGTACTGAAACTGGATGGGATTTCAAGGGCAAGTGAGTAAAACAATTTCCAGCATTCGCGTCAAATGTATGTAGTACAATGTTGTACTGTGACGTAGTACATCATCTGCCATATTTTGTAGGGGATAAACCGTATTATAGAGATCTCTATTCTGATTAATTTCTTGGATAAGATCCTGTCATACTTGAACCCAGCCCTCCTTAGTGCCATAGATATGTGCGGCTATCGCCTTGAATCCACAATGACCATCAGCTTTGACGTCTTTGGTATGAGACATATACTGTTGAAATTGACAATGTAAATACTGAATGTAGTTAACCTCCTCCCTCTCCCTTTCCACCCTCTCCCTCCCTACATTTTCCTCTTTTCCTTTCCCTATCAATGTAGATGTTTCTGTATAGGAAGATATGCGCCGTCCACTTTGCTAAGCTTTTCCCACAGGTTGATCTCTATGTTTAGTGTTGTATGATGGAGCTTGAACACTGCGGTATTCAAGGCCCATGTACATGTATCTTCCCTCTCATTATTAAGATATGCGAACATAACGGAGAAAGTTAGATTTGTGGATGTGATACCCACAATCTCCAATAGTGGTTTTCGATATTCATTGGTTTTGTATGTGGCATCAATTACCAACACGGATGAAAAGTTGATAGATAGTTCAAGACTTGTAGGATGAACTCAAACAATATCTGTGATTTCGTTGGTGTCTTGATTTGTCCTAAAGTCGTGGAGGTACCCATTCTTAATTAATTGCTCTAACACATACTGAGTAGTAGTTAGACCATCCCATTTGGCTTCCTTGTTTATGAAAATGGCGTTGTAAATGCTTATAATTCCCATAGTGTTTGACTGGTCTTTTTCTCTTCAAAATACTAAGAATCTCACGAGGTGCGGTGGTGTTGGCCATCTCGACCATAAATTGTTTCTCCATTGATTTTAGCCTTGATGAGTACTCGTGGCCCTCAATATTTTCTGCTGGTTCATAGTTATGGAGACCACATGAAACCCTTAAACCCCACTTGGCACTGTCTGGAGGTATTGGTATACCTCGCAACTCAAATGTACACACACATTTTTTAGTTCCAGTATTCCTATGCAATATTAGCCTTTCAACTCCACGATGCAGTTTGTACTTTCCTCCTCTCTCACAACCAAGAATGCATCTTAGTAGCTTGCCGCCTTTTAAATTAGCAAATTTATTAATAACCATCACAATACCATTTTCGAGACCAACTTTCTTCACCCAAGTTAACATATCTCCTCTACTTTCAAAAATCTATAAAAAAAAATAACGAATATGTATAATTAAAAACATTATCCAGTCTTATCAAATTTATCTACTTTCAAAATAAATGATGAATATGCATAAGAACAATGAAAATAACTAACCTGATCAGTACTAAATTCGAGTGTATAATCGCGACTGTTGAAATTGATGCTCTCTTCACTAGGAACATCATTCTCAAATGAGCAACCATCTAGATAGTAGTAGCCATCCATAATGTTCTTTGATGAATTGCGAAATAAGAAAGAAATTCTGAATGAGGAAGAAGTGAAGTAGTAGTGGGAGAATTAGGAAGAAGTGAAGTAGTAGAAGAATGAAGCAGTATAACTATATAAGAATGTTAAAAAAAAAAAATTGGATAAGTGACTAAAAATGAAGATAAGAAGGTAAAAAGAAAATTTGAATGAGTGGTTGTAATTGAAGATAAGAAGGTAAAAAGAAAATCTGAATGAGTGGTTGTAACTGAACATAAGAAAATAAGAAATAATCTTAATATACAAATTAAATAAATAAGATTAAATAATTAAGAAAAAGATGTAAACAAAAAATATTAAATAAATAATAAACAAAAAATATAAATAAATAAATAAATAAAAATATATAAAAGAGAAGAAAGATATAAGAGCATATTAAAAAGATAAAATAGAAAAAAGATATTAATGAAAGAGATAAATAAATAAATAAATATAAATTGAATTCAATAAATAATTAAATTAATTAAATAATTAATTTAATTTATATAAAGAAATAAAATAATATAAATAAAGTAAATAAGGTAATTAATGGAAATAAAGTAATATAAATGAATTAATGTAAATAATAAAGTAATATAAATAAAGTTAATAAAGTAATTAATGAATTAAAGTAATATAAATGAATTAATATAAATAACGTATTATATTGTAATTAAAGGAGAGAGGAAGGGGTAAAACAGTAAATATGGAGTGTCAGGGGGCGGGGCCCAGGCGCGGCGCGTAACAATTTGCTTGCGTAATATTCCCTCCGTCCTGATTTGTTAGTCTATTTTGAGAGTTCGTGTCACTTTTCAAATGATTATATCTTATAATTTATAATGTGTTATGTAATTTTAAAAACATTGTTTTTATGGAACTAATCGAAATCTATCAAATAAGACTCATATTTGACATATAATTACTTACCAATTTAAAGATATTACTAATTTTTTATCCGGTTGCAATAGAACTAGGGACAAATAAATCCGAACGGAGAGAGTAGTCTATTTTTAGCGCGCACATACTCATTTTTCGAAAAAAAATCACTTGGGTGTCAGCCTGTCAGCTGCACCTAGTTTTTGATTGTTATATGGTACTCTCTCCATCCGGAATTGTTATCCAGAATTGTTAGTCCATTTTGGGAATTTCAATTTTTTTTCCATTACCTTTTGAGCTTGTTAATTTCCTATTTTAACCTCAATTCCTCCATTTAATACTCCCTCCATGTAATTTGATAATCCACTACGAAACTACATGCAATTTTCAAACTAAAAAATAATGTAGTTACTCTATCTACTCTATCTGCACTTCTGATTAGGAGTCCCATTTTTATTGTCGACTCTTTCCATATAAAAAATTCCAACCGAAAGGTCAGCAATTCTAAAAGTGTGAATAAGTCAAGTTAAACTAATAGGATCTTTCTACTGTCGGCCCAATGGGCGGACAATAAAAACACATTATGACCGGTTATAATGTGTTTATGATCAATCATAATGTCTTTTTACAGGTACATGTAACCTACAAAAAAGCATTATGACCGGTCATATTGTGTCTTATTGTCCGCTCAGTGGGCGGACAATAGATTTTGCCAAACTAATAAACTAGTTAAGAAATTAACATGGATGAAAAAGCCTAGTACCAACCTTCTTCTCTCATCCACTCTTCAGATAATAGTTAATTATATACAATAGTCTTTGCAATGGAATATAATTACACTGTGCGTGAACGGAAACCCTCTCTCTCTCTCTCTCTCTTTTTCACGCAGAAGCCCACACACAATGAAAAGGATGTAACTATTTCTTGCGCCGATTTACGTGTTTCATCACTGATACGATACAAGCATTCCAATTGGAACTTGATGCTATGATCTGTGTTTAGAGACAATATTAAATTTTTTTTTCATATATAAATGAATTCAAGATGGGTGTTATAAATTTTTATGCAAGTTTTACTTGAATTAAAATGGTTCAAGGAGTGCAAAAATACCATACTCACACACAAGTGCATATGATCACAACATCCTTTTCTTCTTTTAAAAATTATTCTTTTCAGGAAAAATGCTACAATATACATCCCTTATTTAAGTGTGTATCATACACACCCCTTCAAAAGTTACAAATTTTTGTAAAAAATGTTATTATTTTTTATATAAAAGTTACTAGACACACCAAAATGTTACGAATCACGTTGCTAAAAAGTTACAAAAAATTAAAAAATGTTACGATTGCCGATGAGGTGACACAATTTAGATTATACAATAGATGCATATGGTATACCCAAATAAAATGTGAGTATTGTAGCCATTTCCCTTTTTTCAACGTTGTCATTCTTTGGGCGTCACAAAATTTACACAAGCATGGGCGGCTTGTTAATTAAAGTTCATTTTTTAAGTTCACCAGCTACTTCGTGCACGTCTTTTTTAGAATGAGGTCATTAACTTCTTTCTTGTTGCTTTGAATAATAATGGAGCCATCAACACGCAAACCACTCATCCGAGCATATTATGAAGCCATTCTAGTAAATCAGAAGTCTATTCGGTCAAGTTTGTTTATATGATAGTGGAAGCAATGTGCTGATGTGATGAATCTAGGAATCTTAATGGTTTAAGTGATTGAGCAAATCCATGACTTGAATGGGTTTCAATAGATGTTGTACCAAAGTCTGTGAAGGATGTGGATTGGAAGCGGGTTCGTGTTGAGAACGTAAATAATAAATTTACCCCTCTTTATAACGCCTTTCTTTTGATGATTTGATGGTTAATAATTTTATATGGCATCAGAATATTAGCCAGAAGGTCATCTTCTCTAATCTCACCGCCTACCTAATTATTAAATATTTGCACCCAATTACTCCGCTTATGGACGAGAGTTTGTCTACACTTGAATGAGTGTGTTGAAAATATATATGTAGCGGCCCGGTTCACAGGGGTCAGCAGAGGACCCTCCCCACAACCACAAAGAACTAAAAGGGTCACTGTGTCATAATCAACAAAACTGAATGCAGTTTGATCCGTCTCGACGAAGCCAAACGCACGACATCCTCTGTGAGGTGTACGGGTGTGTGGTTTTGGACGAATATGGAATTGAACGATCTTTGCCGAGTGAGAAGTGTCAAGGGCGTGGCATTCTCTGCTTGGCTCTCGGAATTCCCATGGGATCTCCGCCGATCGGCTGCCGAGCGCTCTGGGGCTGGGCCACCCGCGTGCTGAGTCGGTTGACTTTGGTTACGCGGGGGCTCGGGATTAACTTGGTTTGGGGGGAGCGTACCTAGCATGCTACACATTCCACGATAGAGCATTAAATGTGACAGTCACCTACTCTGCCACTGCCGCTTGCAGCCACACGTGGGTGATGGGCAAGGTCTCGAGAGTGATTAAACTACTCGAATCCACGTGCCATGACATCATCCCAGGCATGACGTCTGTAGCAGGGACAGAGGTCACCTCACCTGTCATTTCGAGAGCGAATGACAGACGCGTGGGACGCACGCCCCCTCTGTCTATAAATACCCACTCACAACTAACACAATGGGCATCCCTCTCTCCTCATTTACTACCCTCGCCCCCTCTGTCTATAAATACCCACTCACAACTAACACAATGGGCATCCCTCTCTCCTCATTTACTACCCTCTTAACTCCTCTATTTCTGTAAGTCCTTTGTGACATTTTTCCTCCGTCGACTTAATTGTCCGGTCGTTCCCTACTACCATCGTCCAGGGCTAAGCAACAACAGCGTTTGTCTCACGTCGCGAGCCATCTCCACCGGGCGAGTAAAGGCTCAAGTGCACACCACTCATTCCACTCCTATCCTAAAAGGTTCAGAAAGCTCACTCCGGCGAGGACACCTCCACAATATATAATAAAGTTACTCCTCTCTCGGCTGAAGTACTTTTGACTCATGACGAATCTAATATGAAAAGAAAGGGAGTTGTAATCTGTTGTATGTAAATGATGAGGAATATGGGCATGGGCGGGGCCTAACTTTGGAGGATTTAGAATAATATATGGGTCCTTTTTCAATTTATAAAGTATAAAGTGTACAAGTACTAAAAGTAGTAAAAAGTTAACTGTTCTATTTTATTTTTTTTTTTTGTGGTAAATGACGATTTTATAGAAAATCAAGCATAAACAGTCTTGGGGTATTTGACCCCTACAGACTCATCGACCAATTGACGATCCAGAAACAATGGAGGTTCCGCTAAAGAAACATAATTAAAATTACATAAACTAAGAAGTTTTTGGCAAGAATCTCCACACTCCGGTTTGCTTCTCTCTAAGCATGATATAAACTAGTTTGGCACCTCTCTATCAGGGACCTACAATCAAAAGTAATAACATTGAGAGGGTGATGAGGGATGCTACAATGTGCACTTTTTTTGGGCCAAAAACTGAGATTTTGTAACAAAAAATATGAGTTTTTATGGGTTAAATATGAGATTTTGTAGCTGAAAATATGAAAAGGCATACCATATGCACCTTTGACCAGATCGACGGACGAGATTGCACCACATATGCAAAAAATGACCCCCTATACAGGTCATCTTTCTCTCATATGGAGAGCCAAAAAAAATCATAAAACCTCGGGTGATCTCTCATATAACGTTTTGGGTTTCAAAATCTCATATATGAAGCCACGAATGCTCATAAAATTACCACAAAAATTTGAAAGAGCCACAGAATGTCACATTGGTAAAAGTCAACCTCATAAAACATGCCACGAAATCTCATATGATAGTTTTGGACTGTAGTAAAAATATGATACATATTGTGTGTATATATATTGATGTGAGATGTCTCATATAAGGTGTCACACAAATACATATTTGAGCCCACATTGAGTCATTAGGAAATGTTTTCATATATGCTTCGAAGAACACTCATATAAAAAGTCATTTGATATGAGAATTTTTGGTTTAAAAAATGAGTACTTGTGGAGGAATATATGAGTTTTTTGTGGACTACTACAGTCCAAAAATATTGTTTTGTATTGATAGTGACATGTCTTATATACTTATCTACAAAAATAAATATAAGCACGCACATTTATTCCAAAATTTTCTCATATGTATATGAGATTTTGTGGTCCTTTTTATTGGGTTGTGGTGTTCCAATATTTATTTTTGTAATTTCCAATATGAGTGTTTACTTTCGTCAATATGAGATTCTATGGACTTATATGAGATTTTGTGGCTATATATACAAATTGCACACCATATGCCAAAAGGTAGTTGCACATTGTAGCATTACTCGAGGGTGATGGTTTAACTGTTGATAACCAAATAAAGACACCACTTGGTATGCATCCATTTCCACTTTAAGACCCTTTATATTCTGATACTTTGCCAAATGTAAGCCCTCTCTAAGAGCCCAAACCCCATTGTTGAGGCGTAACCAATTTTACGTTGAAACCCCTTAACCCAGTTACCGTAAGAGTCAATTTTACATTGAAACCCCTTAACCCAGTTACCGTAAAAGTCTTGAATAAGACCCCCCGGCAGTTGCAATACCCTCACTCCTTCTAGCTCCATCCACATTAAGTTTAAAGCCCGATGACGGAGGCGACCAACCAAAGTAAGAAGTTTGGGTCAACAAACCTCGAGAGAACTCTAATTTCTGCCTAACCATCACCCATTCCGGAATTCTAGCAAGGCAATCTATAACTGATATGAGCGGGGAGTTTTCATTGCCAATAGAATTGAAGAATCTGTTGTTCCTGTTCAACCACAAACACCAACAGACCATTGGGAAGACAACCCTCCACGGATGTCCTGAAGAATGCAACTGTTTCTTGTTACAATAGTGATGCACCCACTCGACCAAACTGATGGAATGATCAAAAACAGATTGGCCAACTTCAAGCTCTTGTCAGAAGGACTGAGCTAACTAGCAGAAACGGAGGACATGCATTGGGTTTTCAATCAAGGAAGGACATTGGGGACAAAAATGATCAGGAGTGATATGCCGGAGAAGAAGGAAATCCTTAGTGGCAATGCGATTTTGGACGGCAAGCCAGAAGAAATGGGTGACACGGGGATGAGCTTAAATTTTCCAGACCCAAGACCAATTTGAAATGGGATTGGTAGAAACAGGATTTGTGGCTAAACCGTAGGCAACCTTTGGGCAAAAATTACCCAAGTTCGAGTTCCACACATAATAGTCATTCTCCTCACTGAACCAAGGAATGAGAGTGCCCCCTAATATTGTAAACAATAGGGCTAGGCAGATCGAAAGAAATTACATTCAAATCCCAGTGGAGAAATTACATTCAAATCCCAATGGTCACCTCTCCATACATCACTGACGTTAAGAGAAAGATCGTTGAGAGTTAAAGGGCCCACAACGAACTCTCTCAACGCACCACTCCCCAACCAGTTATTGGTCCAAAATAAAGTGGGTCGACCTACCATTAGTAACAACCTTTTAGATCCAGCTTGCATCAAAGGATAACCTTTGCACAAAGAACACCACGAAAAGGATGGTCTGTAATGGAAACTATAAGGATTAGAGTATATGTCACGGAGAACTTTAGCCCAAAGGGAATCCTCCTCCCTAAGAAAATGCCAATTAAGGTTGGCCATGGAAACTAAATTGGCATTCACAGAGTCCCTAAGATCTAAGCCTCCAAGACTTTTGTCCTTGGTTACATTAGACCACTTGACGGCATGACTTTTCCTTTTCTCAACCGTGGAACCCCAGATAAAGTCACGGTTAATTTTATCAATCTGTTTTGCCACAGAGAGAGGAAGAAGATTACACTGCATGATGTAGGATGGGATGGCAAGATAAACAGACTGAACAAGAGTAATGCGCCCTACCAAGAACAGACAATTTTTCTTCCAACAAGCTAGCTTAGCCCGGACTTTGTCAATTAGAAACTGGAACGTACTTTTGGTAGGTCTAGAGTGATGAATTGGGCAACCCAAGTAGTTACCCAAATTGGTAGTAGCAGCAATGCTCAGAATGTTCGACAAAGCGGTTTTGGTATCTTCAGGAACATTATTAGAAAAAAAGACTTTGGATTTGGAAAAATTAATTTTGTCCCGACACCTCACAAAACTCCTTAAGAACCGAATTTATGGTCATGCAAGTATCAGGATGAGCACGTCCGAATAACATAAGGTCATCTGCGAAAAACAAATGAGTTAGGGGAACACCCCTACGGGAACTAAACACAGGTTTCCAAGACCTCTTCGCACATTTTTCCTAAATTATAATGGACAAATATTCCATACAAAGGATAAAAATGTACGGGGAAAGGGGATCACCTTGACGGATCCCATGGGAAGGGCAGAAAAAATCCATCGTATTACCGTTATTAAGGACAGCCGAGGACGCAGTGGAAATACAAGACAAGATAATATCCACCCAAAGAATAGGAAAATTAAACCAAGTTAACACTTTACGGACAAAACCGCACTAATCTGATCATACGCTTTCTCCAAGTCAAGCTTAATGAGCAAGTTGCCAATCTTACCTTTTTTCAGACCAAAACTATGAACCGTTTCTTGAACAATCATAACATGGTCTGTACCCCTCCAACCCGGGATAAAACTAGCTTGGAAAGGACTAATGATAGAATCAAGGAAAGTTCTAATTTTAGCAACAAGCAATTTGGTAAAAATTTTAAAAACCGTGTTGCACAATCTAATGGGCCTTAGTTGATGCACTGTCTCGGGGCGATGGATTCTGGGAATCAAATAGATGAGGTTACGATTGATACAAGGGGAAATTTTTCCAGAACCAAACCAATCACCAAAAAGTTTAATCACTGAGTGAGAAACAGTCGACCAACACTTTTGGAAAAAAGCTGGATGAAGACCATCAGGGCCCGGAGCCTTGCACGGTTTAAAAGACTTTACCACCTGCCATACTTCAGAATTTGAAGGAACACTGCAAAGTGTAAATTGTTATGTACAATAAGTGTGTACCATCCATGCAAATTGGGTGGTAGCTACTTACCAAAATTTAAATGCTAATTAGATGGATGCAATTTTCCACTTTCACAGTGCTTAATATTTGGTGTGATTTCATAGCTTAAAGTTTTAAAATTAACAATTTGAATTTAGGGTGAGTTTTTACTACAAAATTTTTGATATTTTTCGACTACAAGTTGTCAAATCAGTTGATGCATTTGTTGATTTAACAACTTGTAATATCCAAAATACTAAAAATATTAAAAGTACCGAAATGAAGTTTGTTGGTCACCACGCCCCTAGATGTGAGTTGTTAGACCAAAATGAATCGATATTACAGTTGGTATTCAAACTAGTTGATTAATGCATTTTTATCTCTTCATAAAAAATAATAATAAATCCTTGCTATCAATTTGGGCATAGAAATTACTGTTGAAGTATAGTTCCATAAAAATGTTTTGAATCCCATACCTACTGGTCGGTAATAGGCTGATACATATTGGATTTGTATGAAATGGCTAATCTCCTCTAATTTTGCCCAAGTCAAAACACATGTTGTTACATGACAGTACTAGTCACGCAAAGAATACCAGATGATATTGAGTGAGTACTAGACGGTACCAGTTATAATATTTTTTAAACTATTTTTTTTTTTATTTTAAGGTGGCAATTACACAATGAATTTTAAGGAGGCAATTACACAATGAATTAAGACTTTTAACTAAAAATATCATAATTTCTTTTATATTTCGATTTTGAGTTTCATAATAAGGAGTAATAAATTTTTTATATTAGTTAAAATTCTTTGGATTTTTAGGCTTACAATTATACATATTAATGCGTAATATATGGAAAGCACAAAATCCCTAGCGGTACCCCAAATGATACTGTTATTGATACGTATTCAAAACCTTAATTCCAACAATAGGACTACTATTCAGGCCCAAAACTTTTAATACCCAACTATCCTGGACCTTTTATTAACAGGGGAACGGTGATACCTCCAAAAAAGGAGTGGAAGAAAAATCTCAGATGGAGATTTGTCGGAAGCCATGAATCCATGATGATGAGAGGCACATAATTTAATTTTTTTTGGGTAAAATAATTTAATTAATAAACAGAGGGAATGGAGGCAACAAAAGAAAAAAATGTGATTTTTATGGAAACAGGAACCCGGCCTATAGAGCAGTTTGTACAGGCCGGCCCTGTAGAACACATCTATACTCTCTAAAAATATTTTGGATAGTTCGGAGTTAACAGAAACTTTTCTGTGAAAGAGTAAACTGTAGATGTTGTGCCCAAACGCGCACCTCTCGCACAGAAACAGTAAAATCAAGAGATAAACACAACACACAATATACGTGGTTCGGCCAAATCGGACCTACATCCACGGGGAGGGGGGTTTCACTATAATCCGGAGGAAATCCGTGATCTTGTGTTACACACTCACACTCTCATCTCACAATAATGAAACCTCACCGTTCTCTCGTGTATCTCTCTCTCCGGGAGAAACTACAACCGGCTCCCCCTCACACACTCTCTGCCTCTCTCTCTACATTGTGCTACCACACTACAAAAGGCTATAATGAGTATTTATAGAGATACAACATAAAACCCTAGCTCACTCCCTCTGGGCCTAAGCCTAATTGGCCCACACGGGGTGGAAATATCCCAACAGTAGATTGCCAAAATGGACGGCTCAGATGAGCATTTTAGGGCCATACACCAACACCCCGATTAGAGCTGTTGCTCTTGCAATTGCTTTATCAATATCTTCAAACGGAATCATAAGCGGGAGTTAATTAATCTTAAATGTGTCAAAAGCAGCGTGGATAATAGGAAAAACTCTTAGTTTGGATAATGACGAATCTTATGATAAATTGATCAGCATTTAATTGCCCCATTCGAAGAATTGGATTGGTCAATATCCTTACACCCAGTTGCGCAATATTCTGTTTTCAACGCTCATTTTTTGAAAACAAATTACTTGGGTGTCAGGCTGTCAGCTGCACCTAATTGTTGGTTGTTACATGGTATTATTGTTTTTTTTTTTTTGATAATCAAAATTTTATTAATCACTGCAAAAGCGGAACAATTACAATGATTAAAGAGAAAAGAGCACAGACATCACAACCATAACCATACATCCCAACAAGGTTGGCACCTATGGAAAGGACAATCATATGCCGCTCAAAACCCAAACAAGAAAAGATGGCGAGATGCCAGCCAAATAGAAGCAAAAGATACAATACAATGACATGCAATAATCTGCTTATCTAGGGGCATCAAAGACATCTGCAAGACAGAAGCAAAGTAGCTGAGAATTCCAGAGTTGTTGATCTTCAATCCATAGTTGATCCTTATAGCCTGAATACACGCCCCAATTTGTTCCTAGAAGATTCTAGTCTTTCACCACAATCTTGGCCGCCTTTGTCTTTCTAATTCCTTGTAGACATCTTTTGAAATCTTCAATTGAGTAAGTTTGACCAAGTTATCTAACCATTCTTGAGCCAATAGAAATCTATCCAGCCTGCTTTGGACATTATGAGCTTGAAAGTTTGACCAAGCGAAGCTTCTACCAATCATTGGTACATTATGCAATTCCATATTGTTGATGAAGTCTTGAAAGTCTTGCATGCCTCTATCTACCCTTGTACAACCACTTCTCTCATGAATGTCTAAGATCTCATTAAAGTCTCCTCCCATGCACCAATGATCAGTAAATCTTGCTTATAAATCCATAATTTCTCCCCATAGTGATCTTCTAGCTACCATATCATTAGGGGCATATACATTCAGAATAATACATGGGAAGTTAGCTAAAAGTACCCCATTGATTAGGATGAATCTCCTATTCACAATTACTTCTACTACCCTAAACACCTGAGCATTCCACAGAGTTATTAAGCCCCCAAACAGTCCTTCAGCTTCAGCAACTACCACATGCACCTCTGATTCATACCATTGTCTCTTAATTTGAAAGTCATTCAACTGATCCAATTTAGATTCTTGTCTTAACAGAATGTCTGGTCTTTGTGCTTTAATCAGATTTTTCACAAATCATTTTTTTACTGAACTACACATACCTCTGATATTCCAAGAGATAATCTTCATAGCTTAGCAGAACATAAGCTAAAGATCACCCCTATTCAGGACTTAAAGACAGACGGCAGACTGGTTACGTCTCTTAAGCTCCTTGACCTCAAGCTGCAACAATCGATTGAGTGTTACTTCATCACTTTCATGGTATTTGACATTA
Source organism: Vaccinium macrocarpon (assembly GCA_022606695.1). Lineage (NCBI taxonomy): Eukaryota > Viridiplantae > Streptophyta > Magnoliopsida > Ericales > Ericaceae > Vaccinium > Vaccinium macrocarpon. Next base: position 16,301,118 of record CM040178.1, read on the forward strand.
AGTTTTTTGTTCACTTGAATAGCATCTGAAAGTTCTTTAAGGATCACTTCATTCCTTTTGGCTATGTCTCCGGAGGATACAGAAGCTTGACTGTTGCTCAAACAATGTTGTAAATTCAGTTCAGAAGCACGTTCGAATTCTTCTAGCGTCGCACATAGTGCACGGAGTTCTTTCCTTTTTTTGGCTCGAACAACTTTTGGGACAATAAAGGCTGGAAGTTTGTTAAACTCCAAATCCAAATTGTCATTGCCATCAATCCGAGGAATAGCATTAACCTTCTGGATCCCACCAACAGTATTATTGTGATTGCCCAGCTGTAATTCCTTAGAAATTTGATTAGGCATCTCTTGGACTTCCTCAGAATGTGACCCCTTAGGAGATTCCACCGACTTGGAGTATTGGGACTCAACCACCTCAGCATTAATCAATCCTAAAGTAGGCTCCTCATTAACTGGTTTCTTGGTAAGGTCATTTACCAAGATACAACCACATGCCCCTTGATCTTCTCCAATTGTAGCATTTGTTGCCACCTCCTCATTATTTTCAGCACACTTAATGAGATTTTCCTTCTCCTTTTCATTTTCAGTATTTTTGATGAAAATATCCTCTTCTTCATCGATCCCATTTTTGGTGGTTAATCTGATCTGAGATGCACTGTCTTTGCAAGGACTCTTCTGAACTTCATTATTAAAGTTTGAAAAATGATCCCTGTCCTTAAGTCCATTAACATCAAAAGGATCGTTATGTTCTTCTTCCCACACCTGAACACTGTAGATCCTACCTTTGACAGTGATATTAATCCAGTCATCGATCTTGTGCTTACTGCTAGTGACCATAAGTAATCTCCCAATATCGAATGATTCCTCATGAATAGTTTCTTGATCAAGGGTGAGGAATTCGCCCCAAACTTCAGTAATTCTTTTAAAAGGACTTAAGCTCCCATGCATTTAACGGCATTTCCCTAATCTTTAACTAGACCAGCCTTGATAGACTTGTAGCTTCACCATTCCAGTGTTTAAGAGACAAAAACCATTCCTTGATCATTTGGTTATCTAGAGCTTTGTTTCTATCCGCTCTATCTTGAAAAGTTATAATCATAAATTTACCCCCCATAGATCTAACCTTCACATCGTTGAAATTCAATTTTGAGAAAGCATCCATAATGTTATCAGGGGTAGATAAGGATTTGAGCTCAGCAGTCGCACTTCTCCATAACCATTCAGACGCTGAAGGTTGCAAATGGATCGAGACTCTATTCTCTCTATTAGTAAAACCATCAAACTTGAATTTGGAGTTGTTACCTCTATCCGTCTAACCACGGTTGTAGAACAAAGGGGCAAATCTGTTGTTTCCAGACAGAGCTTGATTCGATTCCTTAAATAGTGGTCTTCTATTGAAACTGGCCCTTTTCACAATGAGGTGTCTTCTGCCAACCCAAAGACCCGAGGTCTGGGCAATGGCATCCATAGCAGATTTGTGGCTACTGAAATTAATAAATCTGAACTTATTACCCGTCTTCATACTCCTCTTATTTGGGATAATCGCTTCCGTAACTATGCCGAAATTCGAGAATAGTTTTCTGAGCCAGGGAGTTTCATCACTATTGGGAAGGTTGTCAACAAACAGAGTGAAAGGTTCCTCCCCGATAGAAGAAGATCCATAAGATCGAGATCCCCAATTGTTTGCATGAAAGACCTCATTTCTTGGCCTCATGAAGCCTCTATCTAAATCAAAACTATCTCTTCCAAATATATTGTTTGTGTAGGACCTCCAATCTTTTTCGAATCTCCTCATACTCGTGAATAGCAAAAATTCCGAAAGAAATGAGAGAACTAGGCACTGTGAAGCCCAGGAAACACTGAAAGTTGATGACAATTTCACCGGCGAGAAAGAGTGATGGGATGTCCAGACGTCGAAAACCAAGCCCTAATCCACAGCCCACACACCTATGAATCCTATAAATCCTTGAGAAGATGAAAAAACAAACCCTTACCGAGCGAAGCAGGCGATGAGATGCTAGAAATACATTCACCCCAATCCTTATCCACAGGCTTTTACCGTTGCCGGCGGTGGAGGTCGGACCGGCGATCCTGTACCCATGGCTGTCACTATCCTTTCAATGATTGTTCTGCTATTTGCAATGGAGGGATTCTGCAGCTATTTGTTGCCTAAACGCCAATTCATTGACCATAATGCATCACGAAGAGTTGCTAATCGTTTTTGTGCCCATAAATCGAAAACAAATCTGAATTTTCATGTACTGGACGAGATTCGAGTTAGACCCTATATGTATATTCCAGAGAACTCATGACTCCCAGCAACTCCTCCTCCCAATTCCCTGCTTCCGGCATCGACAAGAACGATGGGAGGGTCAACAATGGCGACAGTTGATGTGGTGGTGATGGGTGTTGACGATGACGATGGTGGTGGGCAGCGGCTGTTGTGCGTGGTTGATGAAGATAGGGAACATGTGTAACATGGTATTATTGTTAGGGTCCCTTATTGCTAAGGTATAATAGATTTTTTTTTATCAGAATATACCCTAGATAAGGACTCAATGGCACGCTAAATAATATGTTCGTATTGGGATTTTAGCTCAAGATGAACCACATATTCATAAACTTAAATAAAAAAATCTAGTTCTATATTATACATGAAGATAATATGGACATCCCTCTTTAAATTTACTAATGGTCAAAGTCTACGACCACGAGTATTGAACTAAAAATGCGGATAGACTATACTTCAAAAGAGTGAGTAGAAACGGCATTGATTTGTTTTCTTGGGGAATGGTGAAACCTTGAATGTGGAATGGTGAGATCGCACATGTTACTATCACAAATTCAACCTAATACTTGTTCTTCCTAAATTTTCAGTATTTCTTTATTTTGATATTTACGTGTGTGACAAAACTTCAAGAAACTTGCCGTTTGCAATAAGGGTGAAGAATATGATAAAACATGAACCATGTCCTTCTGTAGTTTTCATTATCAATCAACTCTATAACCGACCATCGGTATGGCTTACGGCAAAGATAATTTGAAATTGATGTTGCATTTGATTAATTGATTACCTCTGAGTTTTAAGCTATTGCTTGCTTCTTTTTTTCGCGTTGAACTGAAATGGCTTACCTCCTTTTTTTTGGCTAAGCAGGCTTACCTCCTTTTTACAGTGCAAGCTTTTGACATTGGATGGATTACCATTAACTTAGTAATGTCTCCTAGAAAGCATGACCATTCTTTGAATAAATGTCTCAAAAATCGGATTACATTGTCCAAACTCCGGGACAGCTAAGTTTTTTTTTGTGTTCGTAGTCTTCAATCTCACGAACTGCGCCTAAAATACTCACTGACGGGAGCCACTGGGCACCGGCCCACCACCTCCACTCACCTTTCTCGCCTCTCTTCTCTCTGGCTACCTCTCCAACTTGCAAACTCGTCTCTTCAAAGCCCTCCACAGCCCAACCTCCACCGGTGATCGTGATGGAGGATTTGATCTGTCTCCCTTAGTTCCGATCCAAGCTTCAGGAGGATCGGATACTCGGATCTATTGAGATTGCGAAGTTTTAGGGTGTTGCATCGTTTCCATCGGTGAATAAGCAGCCAAATCTGAGGCGGTAGTTAAAGCATCATTACCAGTGACTGGAGCTCTCTTATTACATTTTTATTTTCACTTTTTTTCTTGTTTATCTCATTTAATAGAGATTTATGTTCCATATGTAGAACTTTCTCTGCCTTCTATGGATAATGTTTTCCTCCTCTCCAAACCACATGGATATGGATAATCCAAAGTTGAGGATTGTTTTTACCCATGGAGGGGTTTGGTTGGGGATTAATTTTTAGCACTTTTGGGCATTTCTGAGTTTCATCAAAATCTCAAAAATATTGTGTCAAACTTATTGTTGTTGGAGACTTCATCCCACCTCGCTCACTTAAGGGAGGATTTGCATGGTTAGTGTTCTTGGGGAATTTTCCAGCCAAAAACTTTTCTCTTTTCCTTCTCTTTCAAAGCATATAGAGGGAACTCAAGTTTGTCTGAGGTCAAATGCGGATGTGGTGGTGGATTACCATTCAGATGATGAAGATTATGTGTCCAATAGTGTTCAAGAAGTGGATGAGAAAAAAGAAGCGTTTAAAGCTAGTTTGCCGGATGTTGAAGTGGGTGATGAGTCTAAGATTGATGGGGGTTCTTTGGTAGGGAATTTGGCCTTGGAAGATGATGAAGTTGTTGTTGAAGATTCAACTGCATTATTGGATGTTGACACAGTGATTCATGAACCGTATACAAATGTAGGAGAGACAGATGGAGGCTTCTGGAATCTTTCAGAGGTGGGTTTTTTAAATCAAGAGGTGGTGGAAATGGTTGAGCTTAATACTTCACACATTAACCCTATCTAGGGCATCAGTTAGTTGTGGACTTTAATCATGCAAAGGAAGCTAAGGCTAATGGAAAGCAGAAAATAATTTAAGATTTGTTGGGCATTCTTTAATCTAAGAGGGGGGAAGAGGAAAAAGCAAAGTTGTGCTACTTTTAGATTGGCAGTTGTTGGAGCTGCTTTTTCTTCCGAAAGCACTAACGACAGGAATTTGGTTCCCCTAGCTTAACGACGCTAAGACTATTTTGGCTATTAGTAAAATCATGAGAGATGACTATTTTGGGAGATGATGATGAAGTGTTGAGCAAAATTATGAGAAGGGAAATAGAGGATGAAGAAAGATATAATAATCAATAATTAGGCTCCTCGGCATGAAGATTGACTTTTGTTTTTGGGTTATCAGGATGGGTATTTTTCTTTGTGGGCTGGGTTTGTTAGTTGTTGTAGGTGGGTGATAGGCGCGTAATGTCACAGATATAAGCGCCTAAGTAGGGCGAATTAGCGCATTAGAAGCGCGAGTTATTCCATTTTCCATTTGATGTGGTGTTGTATTTCGTTTTTGGTGTTTTTGGTTGTTTTGTAGGGAATAGGTCGGGAAGAGCACGTAAAGTGGACACAAGGCAGTCGGGCATGATGGGAACCGGTGGGACCCAAGTAGGGACGACCACACAAGCTTGAGAAGCATTATGAAGGTCTCGGTATCGATACAGGGGTTTACCTGTATCGATACCCAAGTGCTCATACGCGAACAGAATGTCTTGGTATCGATACGGGTAAAAGCCTGTATCGATACCGAGTGGCTTATATCAGCTGTTTGACTTTGCCACGTACTTTGACTTCGGGAAGGGATAAATACCTCGTTTTTGTTCCGAATTAGGGTTCGAACTTTGTTTATGTTTTGCTCCCAAGTAGTAGCCGATTTTTCCTCTAGAGATTCTACTTTTCCGGAGACTTTTACATTGAAGTTTTGAAGTTTCGTTCGCTGATTTCAAGTATTTGGTCTGGTAACTTTCTATTTTGTTTACATTAACCTCAGTTCACGGGAGTTTGTCCGTGTTTTGCTTCTGAATCTTTGTTTTAATCCATATTCAATTACAAAAGCATGCTTAATTTTAGAATTCTGATATTCATTTAAGCTATCATGAGTGAGTAGTTCAATAGGTATGGTCGCGGGGTGATTAACACGCCGTGGCCAGGCCTGGATTTGTTCCTGCTCCTATTCTAGAATTAATAAAGGGAAAAACAATTTTAGGTTATTAAAGAGCTCCCATCAGGCGTATCTGGCCATTGTCGGAGCCCATGTAACGCGGGGAACGGGGGACCAAAACTCGTTCTTCACTGTATATGGGTAAACGGCGACCACGAGGATTCACATCTTTCGGGGTACCTTTTTCTCTCTAAAATCAAACGTTTTTAGAACACCAATGGAGGGGAACTGTCAAGACCTGGTCACTGGTGTTATGAACCCTACGACTGTACTTGCTTTTAAATAGTTTAAATAAAACAAGTTTTTCACTTAGTTTAGTTAATTCTCCCATCAAATCGCAAAGGGTGGCTACCTAAGAGCTGTTTTAAACCTTTCTACCCGAGTTTTTAGTAAGCACTCTCCACCTTCTCTGTGGATTAGATTCCGGTCTTACCGGGTATTGTGCTACACCGGTCTCATCCCTACGCTTGGGGCAACCCATTAATTTAGGTCTAGGATTTCGGTCAAGAAGTGGGTTACTTTTTGGTGTTGTAGGTTAGTGGTGAACTTTTTTGTGGGTGGGTGGTGATCTCTTATGTGGTTGGGCGCGTTCTTTTGGGGTCTTGGTTGGTGCTTTACGAATCTTGTGTTTTTGTTTTCCCTTTCCCTTTTCAGGTCTTGTAGGATTTGATTGGTGGAGTTCAAGGGTGCTCAGTTGGCATGTTCCTGCTCCATTGTGTCTTTCTCACCTTGGATCCCTTTAATCTTTGTAACTCGTTTCCAAAGATTAATAAAATCTTTTGCTCTTCAAAAAAAAAAAAAAGTTGCTCACTAAAACAACAAGGTTTTTTTTTTTTTGAGCAATAAATTTTTTTTATTAATCTCGGCAAATAATACAAAGATTAATTATATACTCCATTCGTCCCATATTTGTTGTCCAGTTGCACTATTGATAGGCGCATAATGTCGTAGATATAAGCGCCTAAGTAGGGCGAATTAGCGCGTTAGAGGCGCGGTTTTATTCCATTTTCCACTTGATGTGGTATGTTTTTGGTTTTTCGTGTGGTTGGTTGTTTTGTAGGGAAACAGGTCGTAAAGTGCTCGTGAAATGGACACATGGCAGTCAGGAACGTACGGGACCAGTGGGGCCCAAGTGGGGACGGCCAAACAAGCCTGGGTGGCATTTTAAAGGAGCCGGTATCGATACAGGACTTCTCCTGTATCGATACAGATTGCATCACTTGAGAACAGAAGGCACCTGTATCGATACCGAGGGTCACATGGCTGATTGTTGACTTTGTTTCCGGCTTTGACTTCATTAGGGATTATAAATACCCTGTTTTCGGATTAATTAGGGTTCCACGAATTTTACTTAGGGTTTAGTGTTTTCAAGCTTTCGGCTACGGTTCTCGGCTATTCATTCAACTTGCGTTTCCAGTTTAATTTCCAGTTTTCCAGTACTTGGATTGTTATCGCAGATTGGTAATTAATTAAGTTCTTTCCTTTTGCAATTTATAGTTTGATTTCTTTATCGTTCGTATACTTAATTCATCAAGCATGCATAGTTCTAGGTTGTTATTGATCATTGCAAGCTTAACGAACATGAGTTAGTAGTCGCATTGAGTGCGGCTGCGAGGCAAAGGCGCCTGCATCTAGGCTAGTCGATATTCCACCTCGGGGTCGAGTTAAATCATTTTTCAACCAGTTTTGGGAACTGGAAACTTTCTAACGAACAAACCCAGGCATTACCGGAATTCGAATGCGCACGGAATCTGGTGACAGGCGGTGCGCATTCGTTAGAAAATCTTTCTCAGATTCTAAAATCAATAAAAGGATCCATTGTGGCCCGAGTGATTATTGGCTAGGTTAGGTGTGGACGCTGGGTCCCCACAGCTGCGCTCTCTTAATTATTACACATTTAATAGATTAAATTAGACCAGTAGTTAATTAATTAATTCCATAAACCAAAAGGGTGGCTACCTAAGAGCCCGTTCAAACTACACTCCGCACTTTTAAATTAAGCACTCCATCGTCTCTGTGGTTCAACTCCGGTACTTCCGGAATTATTGTGTTGCACTGGTCGAGAGTCCTACGCTTGAGACGCGTCTTCATTAGTTTTTTTGTTAGTCTCCTGGTCGGTCAAGCATTTTTGGCGCCGTTGCCGGGGACGGTGACGAGTGTTCAGAAGTGTTGAGTCGTAGCTTAGTTTAGCCTTTTAGTCTAGCCATCATAGGTAAAGGTAAGAAGGGTTCTCCTAGGAAGGACCCTCTGTATTACCGAGACCCTACACATCGTTTAGTTCGAAGAGAACTAGAGTCGGGTCAGTCTGCATCTCCTAGTGTTTTATCTTCTAGTTCGGGATTAGATCTAGCTCAGGCAGAGTCTATTCCCATTAGTGATCTTTTTATCGAATTACCCTTTGAGTCAGTCAGTGTTAGTAATCCACTTTACGAGTCAGAGTCCGTGGTTAGTGATATGGCTGATCAGCAACTCGCGCAACAGCCATCTTTGAGGCAACACCTGTACCCTGAGAGGTCCACCACTGAAGGACCCATTGTGTTTCCTCGAGAGACACAAGAAGCACGTAACGCTTTTATTGTTAAACCAGGTGTCCTGAACAGCCTCCCAACTTTCTATGGGAGGGAGTGCGATGACCCATATGAACATGTGCGAACCTTTGAGGGATTGGTGCACAACTACACATCGTTTAGTTCGAAGAGAACTAGAGTCGGGTCAGTCTGCATCTCCTAGTGTTTTATCTTCTAGTTTGGGATTAGATCTAGCTCAGGCAGAGTCTATTCCCATTAGTGATCTTTTTATCGAATTACCCTTTGAGTCAGTCAGTGTTAGTAATCCACTTTACGAGTCAGAGTCCGTGGTTAGTGATATGGCTGATCAGCAACTCGCGCAACAGCCATCTTTGAGGCAACACCTGTACCCTGAGAGGTCCACCCCTGAAGGACCCATTGTGTTTCCTCGAGAGACACAAGAAGCACGTAACGCTTTTATTGTTAAACCAGGTGTCCTGAACAGCCTCCCAACTTTCTATGGGAGGGAGTGCGATGACCCATATGAACATGTGCGAACCTTCGAGGGATTGGTGCACAACCACGCGTCCAATACCCAATACGAGAATGCATGCCTCAAGTTGTTTGAGGCAACACTTAAGGATGGCGCACTGATGTGGTTTAGGATGCAGAAGCCTCAGTCTCTTACCACCTGGGCGCAAGTGCGCGACGCTTTCTATAGGAAGTACTTCTCTGAGGCTAAGTCTGTGAGTTTTAGGTGTCAGATACAAGGGTTTAGACAGGAGAGAGGCGAATCTTTTCTTAAGGCATGGGAGCATTTTAAAGAATTGATCCTCAGATTGCCACACCATGGCTTTGAGAGGATCCAATTAGTCGAGTTTTTCCACCTAGGTCTCAACGCTGAGATCATCCAGCACATAGAGTACTCTTGCAAGGGGGACGATTTCTTGTCCAAAATAGATGATGAAGGGTGGGATTTCTTAGATGATCTAGTTGATAAGCAGAGAGCCTTAGAACCATCTGATTATGACCGAGCCGGACCTTCTGGGTCCACTATCGTCCCTGTCACCATTCGTGATCAACGACTACAGGCTCAAGTTGAGAAAATGGCTCAGAGGTTAGAAGAATTAGAAGTGAGACAGGCGCGACCAGTCCATGAGGTGAGTGTAGAAGAGGTATGTGTTTGGTGTGAGTGCAAGGGGCACATCGCGACCGTTTGCCTTGGGTTCCTAGCAGCCAAAGGGGCAAGTCAGTTTAATCAGGAGGAGGTGAACGGAGTTAGGACTTGGGATCCCTATTCTAATGCATACAATCCAGGATGGAGGGATCACCCTAACTTTGGGTGGTCCGATACCAGACCCACAGGTGGAGGTCAAGCTCAACCCCCTGCGCTGCCTTCGCCGCAACAATTTTCCCAGTCCTAGTCTTTCAGGCCTTCGCAGGGTCAAGTTATTCCATACCACTACCAGCAACAGCCTGGTAGGGGGGCAGGTCCATCCACTCGTGGTCCTCCCCCATGTTATTCCTAGATGGTAGGTCGTGATCATAAATTGGATGAGAATGTCAACTCCATGATGTAGTCTCAGATGACATTCCAGACTGAGACAAGGCAGCAGATAGGGGCCCTTACCACACAGATGTCCCAACTTACTGCAATAATTAGTCAAATGCAGCAGGAGAAGGGCAAATTTCTGGCCCAAGGTAGTACAGCAGGAGCCCATTACTTAGGAACTTCGTCAGGTCAGAATAACCAGGGTCAGAATCACGAAGAAGCCAAGTCGGTCACCATTCTCAGAAGTGGGAGGGAGATCGACAAGCTCATTCCGCCGAAGCGAACACTAGTTTCACCCCCGGAATTGGTGGATACGCCGAGGGTGAATCCTGAGAATACTGAGAAATCACCCGAAGTGGTGGAGCCTGCTGACGCGGCCCACATGACTCAAATGCCACCAACAAAACCATTAGCTCCATTTCCCCAGAGGCTGGCGGTAAAGCCTAAGCAGAGCATGAACCATAAGATGCTCGAACTTTTTAAGAGGGTGCAATTCCCTATTACTCTGATGGAGGCTATAGAGTCATTTCCCCAGTGTGCAAAGGTGCTGAAGGACCTTTGCACGACTAAGCGCAAGAGTCAGAACAACGTGGTTCTGACAGAGGAAGTGAGCTCCATCCTTCAGACTGAGATCCCTGCCAAGTGCAAGGATCCAGGATGTCCCACCATACCCATAGCCATTGAAGGGAAGACTTTCGATAAAGCCTTGTTGGATTTGGGAGCGAGTGTCAATTTGTTCCCTTATTCAGCATTTCTGAGATTAGGCCTTAGGAATCGGAGAGAGACTCCTGTCACACTCCAGTTGGCAGACTGGAGTGTTAGGGTTCCGAAAGGGGTGGTGGAAGATGTTTTGATTCGGGTGGGTGAGTTCCAATTTCCTGTGGACTTTATTGTCCTTGATATTAGCCCAGGACCCGATGTTTTGGAAAAGACTCCCATTATTCTAGGTCGCCCTTTCTTAGCAACCTCCAATGCCATCATGAACTGCAAAACTGGCAAGGTCTAGTTATTTGTTGGCGAGGATAGGATGGAGGTAGATGTTTACAGTGTTAGCACCTTGGGCGATGATGACGAGGAGACAAAAGAGTTATGTTTGATAGAGACACTCACGCAGGAGAACATAGATACAGTCCTCTATAAGGACCCTCTCAAGGTGGCTCTTACCACTGAGGAGGTCTCATTTTTAGAATCTGCAGAGGTAGGCACGTTCCGTGAGATGTTAGGAATCGAGGATGAGTATGAGAATGTATGCGGGGTCGCTCATGACCTTATGTTTGAGCCTTTAGGCAACCCTCCGCCCAAGGTTTTTCCATCATTAGTGCAGCCGCCCAAACCTGAGTTGAAACCTCTCCCGGACACACTTAAATATGCTTTTCTAAAAGGCAATGATACTTATCCGGTAGTGATCTCCTCGACCCTTGAGGAAGATCAAGAGAGGAAGTTGCTTGAATTACTAAGGGAGCACATAGGCGCGCTAGGGTGGACCATAGCAGATCTTCATGGTATAAGCCCTACGGTGTGTACACACCGAATCATTCTTGAGGAGAGTGTTAAGCCGTCTAGACAACCTCAGCGGAGATTGAACCCAAACATGAAAGAGGTAGTACGGGCTGAGGTGCTTAAACTTTTAGACGCGGGTATTATATACCCGATTGCCCATAGTGAGTGGGTCATCCCAGTACAGGTTGTGCCTAAGAAGGCTGGGGTTACAGTGGTGACCAATGAGCGAGGAGAGTTAGTACCGACCCGCATCCCTACAGGTTGGAGAGTATGTATCGACTACCGGAAGCTCAATGCGAGCACCCGAAAAGATCATTTCCCTCTTCCCTTCATTGATCAAATTCTGGAGAGGGTGGCTGGTCGAGCCTTTTATTGTTTCTTAGATGGGTACTCAGGGTACAACCAGATAGAGGTCGCTTTAGAGGACCAGGATAAGACCACCTTCACCTGTCCATATGGGACATATGCATACCGTCGCATGCCCTTTGGGTTGTGCAATGCGTCTAGTACCTTTTCCAGATGCATGATGGGGATCTTTAGTGATATGGTTGAGCGCATAGTAGAGGTGTTTATGGATGATTTCTCGGTCTTCGGGGACTCATTCGATGGATGCCTCGAGAATTTAGGTAAGGTCTTATAGCGGTGCGAGGAGAAGCACTTAGTGCTGAATTGCGAAAAGTGCCACTTTATGGTTACCTAAGGGATTGTGTTAGGGCACATTGTGTCCTCCAAGGGTATTGAAGTGGACAAAGCTAAGATAGACTTGATCCATAATCTTCCAACTTCTAGGTCTGTCAAAGATGTGCGTTCATTTTGGGACATCACTGGTTTTCCGGTTCATTAAGGATTTCATTATGCTCTCCGTCCATTGTGCCAACTTTTGGCAAAGGACGCACCTTTTTTGTGTTCTGAGGCATGTGAGGAGGCATTTCTTAAATTAAAGCGGAGTCTCACGACTCCGCCAATTGTGCAGTCCCCCGATTGGAGTCTTCCCTTTGAGCTGATGTGTGATGCTTCTGACTATGCAGTCGGAGCTGTGTTAGGACAGAGGAGAGGGAAAGACCCATGTGTGATCTACTACGCTAGCAAGACACTAAACGAGGCTCAAATGAAGTATACAACCACTGAGAAAGAGTTGCTAGCTGTAGTGATTGCCTTAGACAAGTTTCGGTCCTATCTGGTGGGCTCACAGATCACGGTGTTTACCGATCATGCGGCCCTGAAGTACTTGATGACCAAACAGGATGCTGGCTTCGCCTTATCCGGATTCTTACGCTCGCAAGAATTCCACCTCATTATTAAGGATAAGAAGGGGGTAGAGAATGTGGTCGCTGACCATCTGTCTCGTCTGGCGTTTGAGGACCCCACCTCAGATATACCCATTAGAGATTCCTTTCCAGACGAACAGTTGTTTGTGGTTAATGATTGCCCATGGTATGCTGATATTGCTAATTATTTAGTGACTGGGCAGATTCCTTCTCATTGGTCTACCCAGGAGAAACAACGATTTTTGAGGAGTGTCTGCCAGTACATATTTGATGATCCCTATTTGTTCAAATACTATGCGGACCAGATTGTGCGTAGGTGTGTCCCCGAGTCTGACCAGCAGGGAGTTGTTGAGTTCTGTCATAGTGAGGCATGTGGGGGTCACTTCTCTGCGAAGAAGACCACCGCCAAGATTTTGCAATGTGGGTTGCTTGACCAACCGAGTGACTAAAAATAAGACGCGTCCCAAGCGTAGGACTCTCGACCGATGTAGCATAATATCGGGAAGTACCGGAGTCAAATCCACAGAGACGGATGAACGTGTGCAGGACTCAAAGATGACGGGTTCACAGTTTATCTTGGCTCTTAGGTAGCCACCCCTTTGATTGGTGAGATTGATTAATTAACACCTAGACTAATTTAATTGATTAAATGTGTAATGATTAAGAGAGCACAGCTGTGGGGACCCAGCGTCCTCACCTAGCCTAGCCGATAATTACTCGGGACACAATTAATCTTTTTACTGATTTTAGAATCTGAGAAAAATTTCCTAACAAATGCGCACCGCCTGTCACCCAATTCCGTGCGCATTCGAATTCCGGTAATGCCTGGGTTCGTTCGTTAGAAAGTTCCAGTTCCCTAAATTGCTTGAAAAATGATTTAATTCGGCCCCGAGGTGAGATATCGACTAGCCAGATGTGGGCGCCTTAGCCCCGCAGCTGCACTCAATGCGACTACTCACTCATGATTATGAAAATTGCAAGAATTAGATTAAACCTAGATCTATGCATGCTTAACGAATAAAATATAAGAACGATAAGAAATAAAAACACAAATCGCAAAGGAAAAACTGAATTTAATTACCGATTCGCAAAAACAATTTGAATACTGGGATGTTGGGAAATAAAACTGGAAGCGTAAAACGGAATGAAGAACTGGAGATCCGTAGCCGAAAACTTGAAAAGCTAAACCCTAGGTAAAATTCGTGGATCCCTTAATTAACCCCAAAAACAAGTTATTTATAATCCCTACTAAAGTCAGAATCCGAAACAAAGTCAAACTGCCCATTATATGGCATTCGGTATCGATACAGGAGAAGTCCTGTATCTATACAGATACATTCTGTTACCGTATGATGCAAACTGTATCGATACAGGATAATCCCTGTATCGATAGCGGATCCTCTAAACTGCCTTCCAAGCTTGTTTGGCCGTCCCCACTTGGGCCCCACTGGTTCCCTACGTGCCTGACTGCCATGTGTCCACTTTATGTGCTCTTTCGGCCTGTTTCCTACAAAACAAACAAAAATACCAAAAACAAAAGACAACACCGCATCAAGTGGAAAACAGAATAAATCACGCCTCTAATGCGTTAATTTGCCCTACTTAGGCGCTTATATCTTTAGATATTGCGCGCCTATCACACCCCCCAACTTGAGCGTTGCTAGTCCCGAGCAACGAAAAGAATAAAACAAATAAATAAAAGGATAGATCTTTTAAACCCCCGGGTGGCCCCGGTAGGACGAGTGAAGTCTCGTGAGGGTTTTCAGCAGTGATAACCCACAAAACACAAGGACTCAAATATTTGAATGCAACTCAACCCAATCAATAGCTTCTTGAACCACTACAGTGACTGTCAGACAAGTCAAAGGCAAGATATTTCATCCATGGACAAAGTTAAACAAGTGAACTTCACAGCAATCTTAGCACAAAAATTAATCCTCTCACCTACGATCGAATAGAGACTTTTCAAATGGCATGCATGTATGGAGAAACCACATATAGAAATTCACCAACCTCAAGAATAGTTCACACACCATTGATAGCCCAATATTTCTTTAAGTACACTCCTTCCCTTTTCTCTTTTTTTTTTTCTTTTTTTTCCTCTTTGTGTGGTCGTGCAATGCCGGATCTCTCGGGCTTTCTAGTTGACTTTTTAATGAGCTTTGGGTTGGCTATCCCCAAGCCAAACAGCATTAGAGCACCAGGTTTTAAGGAACCCCTATGGACCTAATTGCTCAAGTCAAAAAGGCTTTATTGAGATCCAAGCTAGCCAAACTTAGCGATACTTTCACAAGGTCTATCCACCTTTTGACGCGAACAACACGTTGGGAGCATACCCCGATTGTCCGGTTACTACTCAATGGACGCCCGGATAAGCATTAACAATATAGCACAATTTTTTTCCTTTTCTTTTTTTTTAGGAAGGAGTTATAAGTTAACACATACTGAAACATCAAAGGCATATGAACCAATCTCGAAACTAGTAAATACCTAAGTGGAACAGTGTGTTTAAGAGCATGTTTCCAAATGACCAAACGCTATCCGACTATAGACGAAACAGGCTAACCAAGTGCTTCCTAAACATCATGCTCACGAGCTTAAGTCTATTCATGAAATCATATCAAGACTTTGACTCGCACAACAACCACTATAGTGCGAATTAGCAGTCATCAAACAAGAACAGTTACACCCAAGCATCCAAGTCCCCCTTTTTTTTTTTACACATGTATGAAGTACACCCTCCCCCCAACTTAAAATTTGCTCTGTCCCCAGAGCATGGAGACAAAGAAAGAGAAAAAACAAAGAGAAGGAAAGGGTGATCCTGAGGTGGCAGCCAACCACCATGACCCCGGCCGATGTATGGGGAATTTTCTGTGACCGTTGCGGTTCGTCATTGGAACTGCTGCCAGGATCCGCTCCTTCGGACCTAACAAGGTCCACAGCTAGTCACACAGGGCCGCGCCGAAGCTTTTTAGGACTTACAACCGCCACATTTCGTGGTACCCCTGCTTGAGGCTCCTGAATGCCGCACTCACTCCGGCAGTGAGGCCCCAAACTACCAAGGCTGGTGTGGTAGCATGCTCGTCCTGCAAAAGACTTAAGAACCAACTACCTACTGGCAGCAAATGACATCAGTACCGCCCGCTAGTAGAAGCTGGGCCACAAAAAGAAATGACGAATATAAAAGAACACCCCAAACATACCAATAATGCAAAAATAACATACACCACCACTTTCACACGCGGAAAGGTAATGGGTACTACTTTTTCTCCCTAATGTTCTCACTTAAATTTGTGTAGAGAAGGTCATCATAACAATCCCGGGTAAGTCATGACTCAACAGGTTAAATCACTCAAGGTTTTCCCTCAAAGAAATCAGAGCCAATCGTCTTTTATGACTATCCGAGACACGACAATAAGATTGTTAGAAACCCAGATACACAAATTCAAGGCTAGAAATTAGGTGGCTATACCGGACCATAAATGTTGTTTTTTCTTTTTTTTTTTGAATTAACTTTAATTGGAAGAGAGAGAGAGAGAGAGAGAGAGAGAGAGAGAGAGAGAGAGAGAGAGAGAGAGAGAGAGAGAGAGAGAGAGAGAGAATTTATCCAAACGCGGATTTTGAACATTAAACATATCAACAAAAATTAGTACTATGAACACTCCACGCCACTCCAAACTTCTTGCTAAAAACTGAACTCGACCAGACCATAAGAAAAGATATTTTGAGTAAAGCAATTGCCGAATTGTTTTAAGAAATTGGAGTGCCTTTAAGTGCTCACGTGAATCCAAATTAATTTTCGAGTAGGGGACATAATTCGTGATAAAAGGAAGATAAACAAAATCGTAATGATCAACACTAAGAAAATCAATATGTTCCACTACCGTCGACTGTGACTCTTCTACCAAAACCTCATCCGCCAAGTTTGGTTTCTCAACTAATTCCTCCTCAACAAGATCTTGGTCCCCAACAAGAAGAGATTCACTCTCACACCCATACGTCTTATCTTGCTCGTCCATTAAGGACTGCAAATAATCAATCTCTGCGTCCCACTCCTCAGCAGTGGGAGATTTTCCTATCAGACCATCACACGGAGGGCAGTGAACTTCTTGTTCTCTAGACTCATAGGAGCGCAAAAGGAAAATGTAGGCAGCACGGATCAATAGTGGGAAACACATGTGATGGGGTTCGACCTTTTCACTAGACTCAAGAGGGAGACATTGAGCAGTTAGCTCCGCGTTCGTGCCTAACTCAGAAGGTTCCAACAAATCATCATCAACCCCACCCTCAATGATAAGTGGCTCGACTTTCTTTTCTTTAACATGTAAATCATGGTCCCACCATTCTGAACTTTCGGCCAACTCATCAAAGTACTCCAAATTGACAGTAGCGGTTGTATCTAAAAATACACCATCAAACATATCGTTTACAAGCTTACGTGTTGTAGAATTTAAACCGTTATAGAAAATGGTAACAAGGTGCATCGTTTCACAATTATGATCCCGCCAATTAAGTAAGGTGCGTTCTCTAAACCTCCACCAACAACATGCAAAAGACTCATTATCGAATTGATAAAAATTTTCAAGTTCTTGTAAAAGATTATGAGTTGCATATATGGGAGAAAACTTCCTGTAGAACTCTTCTTCCACATCTTGCCATGTAAATATGAAGCCGAGATTCAAAGAATAAAACCAACTCAAAGCATAGTCTTGCAAAGATGATGGAAAAAACTTACGCAAATGCACCGTATCATTTGTGTAAAGCTCCTCAAGTTCTCTAATATGCCAATATGGATTCTCAGAACCTAAGCCATGGAATTGAGGTAATTGGGGAGAGTCCCACATATCACGCCCAAAAAGGTGATCGCGCATCGTTATCGACTTTATCATAACTGTATCTCCTTACCTAACTTTTTTTTTTTGAAACTAAAAACTAAAAATTAAAGACTACAAAGAGAAAGAAAAAGAAAAGAACAAAATCGTAAACAAAAGACACTTTTTTTTTGACTCAGATAGAAACACAAGGATACTAACCCGACCCGACTTCTTTGAACACACGTTGCCGTCCCCGGCAACGGCGCCAAAAATGCTTGACCAACTGAGTGACTAAAATAAGATGCGTCCCAAGCGTAGGACTCTCGACCGATGTAGCATAATATCAGGAAGTACCGGAGTCAAATCCACAGAGACGGACGAATGTGTGCAGGACTCAAAGATGACGGGTTCACAGTTTATCTTGGCTCTTAGGTAGCCACCCCTTTGATTGGTGAGATTGATTAATTAACACCTAGACTAATTTAATTGATTAAATGTGTAATGATTAAGAGAGCACAGCTGTGGGGACCCGGCGTCCTCACCTAGCCTAGCCGATAATTACTTGGGCCACAATTAATCTTTTTACTGATTTTAGAATCTGAGAAAAATTTCCTAACGAATGCGCACCGCCTGTCACCCAATTCCGTGCGCATTCAAATTCCGGTAATGCCTGGGTTCGTTCGTTAGAAAGTTCCAGTTCCCTAAATTGCTTGAAAAATGATTTAATTCGGCCCCGAGGTGAGATATCGACTAGCCAGATGCGGGCGCCTTAGCCCCGCAGCTGCACTCAATGCGACTACTCACTTATGATTATGAAAATTGCAAGAATTAGATTAAACCTAGATCTATGCATGCTTAACGAATAAAATATAAGAACGATAAGAAATAAAAACACAAATCGCAAAGGAAAAACTGAATTTAATTACCGATTCGCAAAAACAATTTGAATACTGGGATACTGGGAAATAAAACTGGAAGCGTAAAACGGAATGAAGAACTGGAGATCCGTAGCCGAAAACTTGAAAAGCTAAACCCTAGGTAAAATTCGTGGATCCCTTAGTTAACCCAAAAAACGAGGTATTTATAATCCCTACTAAAGTCAGAATCCGAAACAAAGTCAAACTGCCCATTATATGGCATTCGGTATCGATACAGATACATTCTGTTCCCGTATGATGCAAACTGTATCAATACAGGATAATCCCTGTATCGATACCGAATCCTCTAAACTGCCTTCCAAGCTTGTTTGGCCGTCCCCACTTGGGCCCCACTGGTTCCCTACGTGCCTGACTGCCATGTGTCCACTTTATGTGCTCTTTCGGCCTGTTTCCTATAAAACAAACAAAAATACCAAAAACAAAAGACAACACCGCATCAAGTGGAAAACAGAATAAATCGTGCCTTTAATGCACTAATTTGCCCTACTTAGGTGCTTATATCTTTAGATATTGCGCGCCTATCATGGGTTCTGGTGGCCCGATATGTTTAAGGGTGTGCACTTGTTTTGTAGGTCATGTGACCGTTGCCTTTTTGGCAAGTTGTCTGCACGTCATGAGATGCCCCTCAAGCCCATTCTTGTGCTAGAGGTATTCGACTGTTGGGGCATTGATTTTATGGGTCGATTTCCTGTTTCTCACGGTTATGAGTACATCCTGTTGGCGGTGGACTATGTGTCGAAATGGGTGGAGGCGATTCCCACTAAGTCTATGGAGTCGAGGGTAGTGCTAGAGTTTCTTAAGGCCAACATTCTGTCTAGGTTTGGTGTGCCACGCGCCATTATTTCAGATCAGGGCATGCATTTCATGAGTTGGTCTTTCTAAAAGTTATTGGGGGAGTTTCACGTCACTCATAAGGTATCCACCTCATACCACCCCCAAACTAATGGGCAAGCCAAATTAGCAAACAGAGAGATTAAGAGGATTTTAGAGAAAACCGTAGGTGTGACTAGGAAGAATTGGTCCACTAGGTTGACGAATGTGTTGTGGGCCTACCGCACTGCTTACAAGACCGTGTTGGGTGCTTCACCCTATCGGCTCGTTTACGGTAAGGCCTGCCATCTGCCTGTTGAGTTAGAGAAGAAGGCCTATTGGGCCATTCAGTCAGTCAACTCCAGTTTGACTGAGGCAGGTGAGCATAGGAAACTGCAGTTGAGTGAACTGGAGGAGCTTAGGAATGACGCGTATGAGAATGCGAGTATCTATAAGGCTAAGGTTTAAGCGTATCATGATAGGAACATTCAGCGCAAAACCTTTAGGGCTGGTCAGAAAGTATTACTCTATAATTCGCGTCTGCATATTTTTCTAGGGAAGTTGAGGTCCCGTTGGGATGGTCCCTACATAGTCGTTCATGTGTATCCAAATGGGTCGGTCGATGTCCGTGATCCTAAAGATGATCATGTGTTCAAAGTCAACGGACAGCGTCTTAAACCGTATTTGGAATTTTTAGAGGTAGGCGAACCTGATGAGGAGTTGGATGATCCTGTTTATTTGGATGACCGAGTTGTGTAGGCCTTTGTGGCCTTGTTCTGACGGGTAGCTCACGCGTACTATGCTCTTCATTGAGTGTGGACCCGGTCCCTAGCATTGGGGATACCCATCATTGACTTGGGTTATCATAGCTTTGCACGCCGCTATTAAAATAAGGATCGTGTGCCTAGTTCCGGTTAGTAAGGGCATGTTATGCATTTTAGTATCTGTTTTTCATTTATAAAATCAAAACAAATAAAAAAAATTATATTGTGGTCTGGTATAGCCATCTAATTTCTAGCCTTGAATTTGTGTATCTGGGTTTCTAACAATCTTATTGCTTTGTCTTGGATAGTCATAAAAGATGATTGGCTCTGATTTCTTTAAGGAGAAACCTTGAGAAATTTAACCTGTTGAGTCATGACTTACCCGGGATTGTTATGATGACCTTCTCTACACAAATTTAAGTGAGAATATTAGGGAGAAAAGTAGTACTCGTACCTTTCACGTGACGAACGTGGTGGTGTTTTGGCCTTTTCGCTTGTTTGTGATTTTCTTTTATGCTTGTTATTTCTTGTTGTGGCCCGGCTTCTACTAGCGGGCGGTTCTAATGTCATTTGCTGCCTAGTAGGTAGTTGGTTCTTAGGTCTTTTGCAGGACGAGCATGCTACCCCACCAGCCTTGGTAGTTTGGGCCTCACCGCTGGAGTGAGTGCGGCATTCAGGAGCCTCAAGTAGGGGTGCCACGAAATGTGGCGGTTGTAAGTCCTAAAAAGCTTCGACGCGGCTCTGTGTGACTAGCTGTGGACCTCGTTAGGTCCGAAGGAGCGAATCCTGGAAGCAGTTCCGATGACGAACCGCAACAGTGACAGAAAATTTCCCATACATCGGCCGGGGTCATGATGGTTGGCTGCCATCCGACGGTCTATTTTCTTTCCCTTGTTCTTTCTGTTATCTGTCTATATGCTCTGGGGACATAGCATGTTTCTAGTTGGGGGGAGGGTTGATATTTTTATTTTTGTTTGGTATTTTTGTTTTTATAGCGTTGCTAGGTAGTTTTTGGGGGTACTGTTGTTATGCATCTTGTGGATATTCTTCGAGCATATGAGATTAAGCTGATTAGTATGCCTGATTAACTTGAATGCATGCATATATTTGGCTACTTAGTTGAGCATGGTGCATTGTTGAAACGTGTGAACAAGTATTCCCCACATTGGTAATAGCGTATTCTGAATAGCATTCCCATGTTCTTTGTATTCATTTCCGCAATCGCATAAAATAGTAGGCTATTGTTCTGCAATTGAGAATTCAGATTTGTCTATTATGCATTTGTGAGAGTGAATAACGTGCATAGGGGATGATACAAGGCATTCTTTGCATGATTAAACCACATATGAGTCCCCTTGACCAATCTCAAACCAGTCTAAGTCAGTTCCCGTGTCTACCTTAGGAAACCGGTGTTTGGTTGGATTTAAGTTGGGGGGAAGTCAAACTCCGTGCATCATAAGTGCCGTGTTGTTGTGGGAAATTTGGTAAAGCAATGGGTATTTGAAATATTAGTGCTTTAGGAAGTCGGTTTAGGTGTCATGTTTGGAAATCAAAACCCCAAAACCCAAAACCTTCAACCTTTCTATCCTTTCCCTTGCCAAAAACAAATATCTTTTCCTTTTGCCCAAAAAAAAAAAAAAACATATGTGGAGTTCGGTATCAATACGGAAAACAGCCGTATCGATACCGGTAGGCCCAATTCGGAACAGAACCCACGGGTATCGATACAGGGTTTACCTGTATCGATACCGAAGCCCTTAAACGTAAATTTAAAAGGGTTTGACTGGTCATCCTCACCTTTCATCTTCTTCTTCAACCTCTCTCTCTCTCTCTCTTTCCCAAACCCTAACCCACGAAAAACTCCATAACCACTACCTTCAAACCTCCAAAAATCCCACCAAATCTCACCCAAATTCCACCAAACTTCACCAAAATACTCCTTTCGTCCTTCTCTACCACATATATCTCTCAAAACCGTTCCAAAACCCTTATCTTTCCAGATCTAAAACCCTAGTTTCCTAACCTTGATCCAAAGCATGGCACCTAGGAAGGCTTCCATTAGCGCTAAAGGAAAGGGGGCAGCATCCTTTAGTGCCCCTCCAGAGCAAGCAACCGGGGGAAGGAGGACAAAGGATCAGATTGCCTGGGATGAGCGGGATAAATGGGAGGCTTTTATTGATCGAGGGGGTTAAAACGAGCGCCACATTATCCAGGATGGATTTCCCCCGAACAACGACACCATACGAGCCATTGTGAGGCAAGGTATGTCTTTTTGGTTTGAACCAAACCCCGGGTATAATTTAGAACTTGTGAGGGAATTTTATAGAAATATGCATGTTCCCGCATCCGGGACTACTTTCAATGCCGAGTCCCAGATAACCTCACGGGTGGCAAGGGTTCCCATTACGGTTACCCCTAACATTATTGTTGCAGCTTTGAGATATACACGACCTACTGTAACTAACTACCCATGTGATTTTGCGGATTTTGTCCCACGTAGAGTGGCGGGTATATTGTATGAGAAACGTAAAGATGCTAATATTCCTCACCGTCCGGACAAGTTCAGGTCGGCTTTTAGATTCCTGAACCAAGTGGTGTGCTATAACATAGACCCTAGGGCAACTGAGAACAAACTATCTGAGCATACGGGGAATTTATTGGCTGCTTTTATGGAGGACGACACTGTCTGTGATTGGGCTTTATTCATTTACACTAAGATTATCGACTTTCGAGATGCCTCGACACAGACCCGCATGCCATTCCCTTGCCTAATCACTGCCATTGCTAGAGACTCTGGGTTGACGGGGGCCAAGTGGTTCAACAATGATCCATTAATTCCTGGGCCGATTGACAGTACTATCCTTACTAAGAGCATAGCCTAGACTCGTGGCGCCAGAGGTGGAGCCTTTTTGACTACCGAACCACCTCTCCACGCATCCAGCACCTCTTGGCTACAGAAGATCTTTTGCCAAGGTGTTGCCACTATTCGGAGTCAGCAGAAACTTAAGAGAGAGGTGCGACAAAATGCAAGGGTTTTGTAGCAGATGAGTCACAGGGAGGAGTGGATGGTGAGGCGTATTGAGGGGACGACCTCAGAGCCATATGTGCCGCTGGAGTTGCCTGAGTTGGAGGTCAGTGATGATTTTGCAGATGATGATGCTGCAGAGGAGAATGAGGATAGTGGGGATGATGAGGAGTGATTGGGATACTTGTGATGCATGGAGTTGATTGTAGGGTAGGTAGTATGTTAAGGAGGTGTTATTTTATGTTGAGAACTTTGTTATTTCATGTTAGGTACTTGTTATTTCATGTGAATTTATTTTTGTTTTGATTTGGGGTCTGTAATATAATTTTCGTGGATTATGTTCTTATGTTGTGGATTTGGTTTGGATAGCGCCGATGGGCATTTGGCAGGTAGTAGACATGACAGGTGCGGCCAGTGGGTAGTTAACCTTGAGCCTCGATAGGCCGGCACTTGTCTTTTGTAGTTCCTTTCTTTTGTTCTACCATGGTCATTACAATCCAAAAAGTCCTTAGTAGATCTTGTGCACGTGTTTATACTCTCACTTATGCATGATTGATGATGATGATGTCTCTTATTTTGCGGATTCATATTCAGATATGCGTGTATTCTTACTAAGCGTTCATCTTGATTGGCATGTGGCAACCAGTTGTTCGGTTCCACATAGTTCGCCAAGCGCTTTCATGGGATGTTGAGTGTTCTAGTGAGTGAGTGTAACGCGATTATGGTGTGGGGGTGTTCATTGTCATGTGTGAAGTAATGTTATCTGTGTTCACTTTTCTGTCAAAGCATGCATGCATGTGAGTTACAGGCTTATTGAAAGGTGAGTATCTCTTGTTGTGATTAACTGCTTCTACAGATTGCATAACCACCGTACCCCCCATTAGTGTTTTTCTAGTTTTTCTTTCTTAGTTTTATTTCGTTTGTTCCTAGGGACTAGCAACGCTCAAGTTGGGGGGTGTGATAGGCGCGTAATGTCGTAGATATAAGCGCCTAAGCAGGGCGAATTAGCGCGTTAGAGGCGCGGTTTTATTCCATTTTCCACTTGATGCGGTATGTTTTTGGTTTTTCGTGTGTTTGGTTGTTTTGTAGGGAAACAGGTCGTAAAGTGCTCGTGAAATGGACACATGGCGGTCAGGAATGTACGGGACTAGCGGGGCCCAAGTGGGGACGACCAAACAAGCCTGGGTGGCATTTTAAAGGAGCCGATATCGATACAGATTGCATCACTTGAGAACAGAAAGCACGGGTATCGATACATGACTTCTCCTGTATCGATACCGAGGGTCACATGGCTAATTGTTGACTTTGTTTCCGGCTTAGACTTCATTAGGGATTATAAATACCCTATTTTCGGATTAATTAGGGTTCCACGAATTTTACTTAGGGTTTAGTGTTTTCAAGCTTTCGGCTACGGTTCTCGGCTATTCATTCAACTTGCGTTTCCTGTTTAATTTCCAGTTTTCCAGTACTTGGATTGTTATTGCAGATTGGTAATTTAATTAAGTTCTTTCCTTTTGCAATTTATAGTTTGATTTCTTTATCGTTCGTGTACTTAATTCATCAAGCATGCATAGTTCTAGGTTGTTATTGATCATTGCAAGCTTAACGAACATGAGTGAGTAGTCGCATTGAGTGCAGCTGCAAGGCGAAGGCGCCCGCATCTAGGCTAGTCGATATTCCACCTCGGGGCCGAATTAAATCATTTTTCAAGTAGTTTTGGGAACTGGAAACTTTCTAACGAACAAACCCAGGCATTACCGGAATTCAAATGCGCACGGAATTTGGTGACAGGCGGTGCGCATTCGTTAGAAAATCTTTCTCAGATTCTAAAATCAGTAAAAGGATCCATTGTGGCCCGAGTGATTATTGGCTAGGTTAGGTGTGGACGCTGGGTACCCACAGCTGCGCTCTCTTAATTATTGCACATTTAATAGATTAAATTAGACCAATAGTTAATTAATTAATTCCATAAACCAAAAGGGTGGCTACCTAAGAGCCCGTTCAAACTACACTCCGCACTTTTAAATTAAGCACTCCATCGTCTCTGTGCTTCGACTCCAGTACTTCCGGAATTATTGTGCTGCACTGGTCGAGAGTCCTACGCTTGGGATGCGTCTTCATTAGTTTTTTTGTTAGTCTCCTGGTCGGTCAAGCAACTATTCACTAGACCTCAAAAAAAGAGTTATATGTTCAAATGTATAATGTTATATATATTCAATATGGATCTCATTTTGTAGTTCTCGATGAGTACTATTAAACAAAATTTTCAAAATTGTCAAAAAACATTATAGATTGAAAGATATAAACAATTGAAAAATGACACGCTTTCCCGTAAACGGACAACAAATATGGGAAGGAGGAAGTATTATCTTAGAGGTTATTTCACACATCTATTGCACGTTATTTTAGGTTGAAACACTCCAAGATATCTAACATGCTATTAGGGTTGGGACTTGGGTGGCCTCAACTCACATGGTTGAGTCTCTGCCCAAGTCAATTCCCTCACATGATCAACCACACTTCCATGTACATCTGGCCTGCACTTGGTTAATGTTGAGGTTATTCCACCTAGGCTCCTACTACGAATTATTTTCAAGTTGGATCAAACAATAATATTGATTATTTAGCTTACAGAAGCACATATGATGGTACATCATGCTTCTAGACTAACCACGGTTAATTTCTTCCATATTTTCGATCTCCCCCCTCTTTGTTTAGTATAATTGTATTTTCTTTCACTTCAAGTAGCGTAAGGATTGAGTCAAACAATATGTTTGTTGAGCATTCATTTTAGCCGACTACACGACCATGTCAAATAATGATTTGTGAGGGGAATCTATGATGTCACAATGTACATACATGTGCAATTATGCAGATATGAATACGTATACATGTATTCATTATTTAATATGGATGTTGCTTGCGCTATAAGAAAAACTGAGAGAGCGAGAGAGAGAGAGAGAGAGAGAGAGAGAGATGCTTGTACGGTTCATTGTGCGGGGTCCCATCACAAGAGCATGATTCTTATAATGTTTTTTACTTTTGGTTTAAGAATTGGTCTCAGGTTAAAATCCAAGATAACCTTATACAATCTCCCACTGTTAGAGACTGCATTTTATCTGCTCTTCCTTGATCGTAACGTATAACATATTAGGAAAACTTTCACCGCGTAATTGGAAGGTGAAAACAGCCAAAACTTAGAAAGAAATACTAACTTCAATCGCTGTAGTAAACCTGAATGAAAAGAAGATGTCATCATTACCATGGAACAAGTCATTTCCCCGAAAGATAAATTTGATCAACTTATATCAGGTCAACAGACTCTCAATAGTCCACTATATATATAAAACATATTCAAATGAATCATACGACTAGACAATCAAATTGAAGAATACAAGAAAAAACGAACATGGGCAACAGCAACATAGCCAAAAGATGGAGGCTTCTCAGTGGAGAAGACAACTGGAAGGGGTTATTAGATCCTCTAGACAACGATCTCCGCCGGTACATAATTCACTACGGAGGAATGGCTCAAGTAACCATCGACACCTTCCTCACCGATAAGGTATCGAAATATGCAGGAAGTAGCAGGTACGCGAAGAAGGATCTCTTTGCTAAGGTGTTTCTAGAGCATGGAAATCCATTCAAGTATCGCGTAACTAAATATTTCTACGCCACATCTTCAATTCCGCTTCCAGATGCATTTATCTTAAAATCCTTGTCGAGGGAGGCGTGGTCCAAGGAGTCCAATTGGATGGGGTATGTAGCGGTGGCCACGGATGAGGGAAAGGTGGCTCTGGGAAGGAGAGATATCGTGGTTGCTTGGAGAGGGACAAAAGAAGCCTTGGAATGGGTAGATGACTTCGAGTTTACTTCGGTTCCGGCTTCAAAAATACTTGGAGAGGAACATGATCCAAAGGTCCATCAGGGTTGGTACTCTATCTACACTTCTGATGATCCAAGATCACCATTCAATAAGTCCAGTGCCAGAGACCAGGTAGAAATCGTAGAATATTAGCCCAAATGTTTTTAGCCCAACCAAACATAGTCCAACCTAAAACACCCAAATCAAATCAGAGAGATCTCAGACCAAAAAAGAAAAAAAAAAATAGAGATCATATACAAAGATATAAACGCGTATATGAGGGGAAGAGAGAGACCTTGGGTGATTACAACTAACAATCGTGGAGCTGACACTAAGAGCCCTTGATAGATCACAAGCCAAATCATCAAACATGAACGAAGTATTGTTTATTCTTTTACTTTTCTTTCGAACATTTACGTTTTAATATACAAGTTTATTGCATATTAATTATAAAACTCTTTTTGGTACATAATACATATAGACAGAAAACTTCTAGTCAGGAATTTCTGACTTTGATAAAGTCAGAACCTCACCTTTTCCGATTGAAATTTGATGATCCAAATCGTTCAATGTGTTTAGAATGTGTTTTTAAAGGTTCTTGATTGGAATCATTAAAAAAAATGTTCGGGAGGGGTTTGACCGTGCAGTTTTTCATGCAAATTGCTTGGATCATTTTTTTTTTAATCCTCGCAGGGATCCTTAAAAACATGTTTTAAACAAACTGAATGACTCAAATCATCAAAATTCAATCAATAAATATTTGAATGAGAGGGATCCCCAACTAGAAGTGGAACCTATATATATATATATATATATATATATATATATATATATCTGTGTGTGTATATGTTATATGAATGTATGTAGCAGTAGTACATTTTAGGTTAGCCCAGTATAAATTAATATCCTAACTCCGCCCTTGTATATATATACCAAACTTCTTACCCAAATCCTTATTATGCGGATTCCGTAAAGTCAGCACACTATGTTTGTGAGATGGGTTTGTTTTTAAAATCCCAAGTTATAATTGTGACATAAAGTCATCACATTATGTTTTTTAGTGAAACAAGAAAAGAGTATTCCATTACTTTCAAGGCAAATAACAGTGGTCGATTTACGAATTGTTAAAAATTATGGAGTACCAGCGTAACTCATTAATTGGGGAATATTAGATTTCCATAAGTAGAATGAGTACAAATGAAATGCTAAATAATCCAGGGGGAACGTGGCCACGCCACTGAAGGCACCTACTGACTTATAGTTTCAGATTACGAGTAATCGACCGAATTCTAGAAAATTGATAAATGTGTAAACTTATGTTTCAATACCATTTTCTACTTAAAAGAATGAAATTTTGAAACAAAGACTTTGTTTGTTTGGGCGAAAAATATTTTCTTGTACAATATTTTCTAATATTTAGGTGTTTGGTTGCACAAAAAATGATTTTTGCAAAATAGTTTTACGTGTAAAACATCCAAACAAACGTAGTCAAAGTATTATCATGATTACAATTAGTAATGTCCTTTACATATCTAATCTAATATTTTAGGTTCATGCCGAGATCAAGAGACTTGTGGAACTATACAAGGACCAAGATATCAGCATAACTATTGTTGGCCACAGCTTGGGAGCAGCGATTGCAACCCTAAACGCAGTTGACATAGTTGCCAATGGAGTAAACATATACAGAGGTCAACCAAACAAGGCCTTTCCCGTAACAGCCTTTGTGTATGCAAGCCCTAAAGTTGGAGATTCCGGCTTCAAAAAGGTTTCCGATGGACTGAAAGATCTTCGGATCCTACGCATTCGCAATGCCTTAGACATCGTTCCAAAGTATCCTTTTGTTGGTTATGCGGAAGTAGGCGAAGTGTTAGATATTGACACTACAAAATCCAAGTACTTGAAAAGTCCCGGTAATGTGCCTACTTGGCACAACTTGGAGGCGTACTTGCATGGTGTTGCGGGAACACAAGGATCGAAAGGAGGATTTAAGTTGGAAGTTGATCGCAATATCGCACTTGTTAACAAGTCCTTGGATGGTCTGAAAGAGGAATATGGTGTACCCAAATCGTGGTGGTGCGTGCAGAATAAGGGGATGGTTCAAGAAGCGAATGGGTCATGGAAGTTAATGGACCACCAGAAAGATGACGATTTCTGAACATATTACGATCGAGTTAAATTTTTGAGATAATATGTAATTTCTTAGTTGCCTTCTTGAAGATGTTTTTAGGCACAGAAGAAGTCACCTTCAGTTTTATGGTTCAATAATCTTGTTAGGTTGTTATGCAGAAAATCGTATGCTTATTAGTTCAATAAACTTGGCTGGTGATTATAGAATATGTTATTGAATCATAGTGTACCGGTTGTTGGAAATTCGGTGTGAATGAAACGGGGCATTCGGAGGGTCTTATGAGGCAACCGAAGGGACCCCATGAAGGAAGAGATGCGCATGATCAAAATCGCTGGTTAATGCAATATTTACACCCCTCCATAATGAGACATGATGGAAATCAAATTTCTGTGGCAGTTTTCTTCCAGAATTCAAATGCTACATAAATTTGTGGGAGTTTTGATTTCTAGCATTTGATCTCGTATTCAATGGGGAGGCTCCCCATTGATTCACGTATTCAATTCGCTAGCTCCTCCTGTTGCTATATATTGGCAACTTTGCCATTTGGTTTAATCATCAGAAATTCAAGAATCATTTTGTAGTCTAGAAATCGTGTTCTTGAGAGAGAGAGAGGCAGATGTAGTTTCAGTTAGCCAAGGCTTCCAACGGCAGTGTTCCGATGGTTGTGGTACTAGCCGTTTCATCTTGGGACGAAGACGTCAGTTCATCCTACAACACCCACGGTTAAGATGACGACTGAAAAGAGCAATAAGACTCCAAATGTGGGAAGCTCTAGTGCTGCTACTCCTTTGCATGGAGTCCCCTCGATACCGATGTCCCATGCCAATAAGCCTGGAAAGTTTGGTCCAGGGGTTGATTTCAAAAGATGTCAATAGAAGATCATGTTCTATCTGATCACTCTCCATCTTGCTGGGTGTTTTTCTGAAGATGCCCTAGTTGTTGCTGAAGATGAGACAGACAACCAGAAGCGACAAGCTCTGGATCAGTGGAAGAATGCTGATTATCTGGCCTAGAATTATGTCTTGAATGCTATTGATGACTCAATGTACAATGTGTTCAATGAGGCGCAATTGACCAAGTAACTGTGGGAGTCCTTGGACAAAAAATACAAGATTGAGGGGGCCGGGCCTAAGAAATTTGTGGTGGGCCACTTCTTTGATTATACTATGAAAGATGAAAGGCCTGTGACTGAACAGGTCTAAGAGCTCCAGATGTTGATCCATGAAATCAAAGTAGAAGGGATGTTGTTGCTTGAGCCGTTTTTTGTGGCTGCTGCTTGACCGTTCGGGTGATTAAAAATTAACTAAGATTTCGTCCCAAGCGTAGGACTATCGACCGGTGCAGCACAATAAATTCGGAAGTACCGGAGTCGAACCACAGAGACGGTCTACGGTGTTTCACTCAAACTATGCCAGCTCTATGTTTGTAATCGGCTCTCAGGTAGCCACCCCTTGATCAATTGAGTTACTTAATTAACTAATTTAGACTAATTTTCACTATTGGACTTTTGAATTTAACAAGGAGAGCACAGCCGTGGGTACTACAGTGTCCGCAGCTAGTCTAATTCACATTCACTCGGGCCACAATTATTTAGTTAATAGATTTTAAAATATGAAAATAGTTTCCAACAGATGCACACCACTCGTCACCAATCTCTGCGCGCATTTGGAATTGGCAATGCCCGGATTCGTTTGCTAGAAAAATTCCATATTCAAAAACTGCGCATTAATTAAAATGATTCGGCACCGAGGTGGAACATAAATTAGCTTAGCCACGGGACACCTTGGTCTTGCGGCCGCACTCAATGCGACTACTCACGCATTATTGGGGAAGCAGTAAAAATAACACAAACCCTAGATCTCAACATAATGAAACAGTGAAAACAATAACAGAGAATTATGCTAAAGATTGTGCAAAGAAATTACCCTTGATTAATTAAAGCAAAACATCAAAACCTCGCTGAGAATGTTGAAAACAAGTGCTGAGAGAGAATATATGAGATCTGTAGCCGAAAACTTGAAGAACTAAAAAGTCTGTAAAATTCGTGGAACCCTAGACAAAACTAAGTGCTAAGTTTTTATATTAATTTCGGAAAACTCCTTAAGAAAAACAATAAACATCAGAAAATATTCCTCGCGGCCAAACGAAACGACAGCGTTTAGCGTATCCGTAAGCCACTCGGTAGCGCTACCTATAAATAGGTGTAGCGCTACCTCCTTCTTTATCCTCGCGCTGACCTAAAACGGCACCGTTCCACTCCTTCTCGATATCCATTCGGTAGCGCTACACCTATTTCTAGGTAGCGCTACCGCTCTGCTTAGGGGCAGGGTTGACCGTTGACCCCCTGTGTTGACTGTTGACTTTCTCTTCTAATGCGCTTGTAGCGCTACACCTATTTTGGTGTAGCGCTCAAAAACATTCTGTCCATTTTGGGACCCTTTTTAAGCCATCTTGAGCGCTCCAAGGTATTGGGGTAGCGCTCCCGACGAGTTTCGACCACCCCATGCACAATTCACTTGCCTTCAACTTCTGATCAACGTGCATGGCCCTCCACAATATTTCAAATCGCACTTGTGCCCCTCAATTACCTGCAAATCACACTCGCAACACAAAAACACCACATGCACGCATTAATTGGAAAATAAAGCTTAAATCGCATGTAAACTAAGCCAAAAACCCCCTAATTGGGCGCTTATACACAAGCTTCTCACGCACCCATCAGCTGCTATCATCCATAAGCTTCCAGGAACTTGGAAGGAGTTCAAGAGTTATCTCATGTTTCAGAACAAGGAGATGACATTGGAGACTCTCTTCTACAAGCACAATGTCACGGAAGGAAATCGGGCTAGGGAGAAAGCTGCCAAAGAGGCCGAAATGGAAAAGGCCAACATGTTGGAGCATGGTCGTCCTTCCTCAAGTGGTGTGAAAAAGAATCATAATGGCAAGCGGTCTAACAAGCAGAAGGGCAAGAGTGTCAATCTGGGACCAAGAGGCGGTGTCGCTAAGAAGCAAAAAGAGAAGTTCCAAGGTAAATTCTTCAATTGTGACAAGTTTGGCCATAACGCATCAGAGTGCAAGAAGCCACCTCGTCCACAAGCACATATTGCAGAAGCCTTGGGAGGTAATTCTGACATGAACTTCTCAGCTATGGTATCTGAGGTGAACATGGTGGGCTCGAATCGACGGGAGTGGTGGATTGACACTAGGGCTACCAGCCATAGCTACTGTGACAAGAAGATGTTCACGTCACTTAAGCCAGTAAATGGGGAGAAGCTGTTTATGAGGAATTCAGCAACCTCAGATATTGCTAGTGAAGGAACAGTGGTTCTGAAGATGATTTCGGGGAAGACATTGCTTGACCGAGATCCTAGACCTAAATTAGTGGGTTGCCCAAGCGTAGGGCTGAGACTGGTGTAGCATAATACACGGTAAGACTGGAATCGAATCCACAGAGAAGGCGTGAAATGCGTACTGAAAACTCGGGTTGTAATGTTTAATACGGCTCTTAGGTAGCCACCCTTTATGAGTTGATTGGGAAATTAGCTAAACTAAGAAAATTTTGTTTTGTTTAAATTAACTAAAAGAAAGTACAGTCGTAAGGTTATTAACATCAGTGGCCAGGTCCGGATATTTCTTGCCCCATCCGTGGTTCCAAGAGAACGTTCGATTTTAGAGAGAAAAGGATACCCCGAAGGATGCGAATTCTTGTGGTAGCCATTACCCATGTACGGCGAAGAACGAGTTTTGGTCCCCCGTTCCCCGCATTACATGGACTCCGACAACCCTCAGATTCGTCCAACGGAAGCTCCTTAGTAACCCAAAATTGCTTTTCCATTATTAATAGTCGTGAAAATCGGAGCAAGGACAAATCCATCCCTGGCCACAGCGTGTTGATCACCCCGCGACCATACCTAATGGAACTACTCGCTCATGTTAACTAAAACAAACACGAGAATTCTGAAATGAACCATGCTATTAAACTCAAATGTGAATTAAAGCAAAAGATTCGAAACAAACGCGGACAAACTCCCGCAAATGAAAGTTAACGTAAATGAAACAAAAAGTTACCGAAACAATGCGAAAATCAACGAACAAAACTTCAAACTTCAATGCAAAAGTCTCCGGAAAGTTAGATCTCCCGAGGAAAATCGGCTGCTATTGAAAGTAAAATCCTAAAACAAGTTAGAACCCTAATTAATGATAAAAACGAGGTATTTATATTCCCCGAAGTCAAACTACGTGGCAAGGTTGACCGCTGCCTTTAAAGCCCTCGGTATCGATACAGGCAAAGTCCTGTATCGATACGCAGACATTCTATTCGCGTATGATGCACTTGGTATCGATACAATGAAAGTGTTGTATCGATACCGACTCCCTTAAAACATACTTCCAAGCTTGCTTGACCATCCTTGCTTGGGTCCCACCGATTCCCAACATGACCAGTCGCCATGTGTCCACTTTCAACGCGCTTTCCACCCTGTCCCCTACAAAACAGACAAAAACAAGAACAACCAAAGACACACCGCATCAAGTGGAAAATGGAATAAATCGCGTCTCTAACGCGCTAATTCGCCTTACTTAGGCGCTTATATCTATGACATTGCGCGCCTATCAGACATTGACCCTGAACAAGGTGTTGTTCGTGCAAACATTCGCAAGAATCTGATATCTGGTTCTCTGTTGAGCAAGCATGGCTTTCGCATGGTGTTTGAATCAGATAGGGTCATTTTGCCTAAGGTTGGATCATATGTAGGGAAAAGCTATATGGCCAATGGGCTATTTAAAATGAATGTAATTACTGCTATCCCTACTATTAATAAGACAAATGCCTTAGTTGTTTATGTGCTTGAGTCTTCCATTTTGTGGCATGGTGGACTAGGTCATGTTAATTATGAATCTATACGTAGATTAGTTTACTTTGACCATATTCCAACTTTTCATATTGATACAAATCACAAGTGTGAAACTTGTGTTGAAGCAAAGTTAACTAGAACTTCATTTCGATCGGTTGAAAGTACAAAACCGTTGGGGCTAATTCACATTGATGTGTGAGATCTGAAATGTGTCCAAATCCCAAATGCGAACAAGTATTTCATTACTTTCATTGATGATAGCACGAAATATTGCTATGTGTACTTGCTAAAAAGCAAGAATGAAACGTTGGACAAGTTGATTCTTTTTAAGAATGAGGTGGAGAACCAACTTAGCACTAGAGAAGTGACCGGGGTGGTAAATTTGAATCACCATTTGGTAATTACTGTGCTGAACACAGTATTATTATCAAACCACTGCACCTTACTCATCTCAGCAGAACGGAATTGCGAAGCGCAAGAATTATACATTGAAAGAAATGATGAATGCTATGTTGGTTAGTTCTGGGTTGCCTCAGAATATGTGGGGTGAAGCGGTGTTGACCGCAAACTATCTTTTGAATTTAGTGCCCCGCAAAAAATTAGGCAAAACACCTTATGAGTTACTCAAAGGTAAGAAGCCTAACTTTAAGCACTTGCAAGTGTGGGGGTGTCTTGCTAAAGTAGCAATACCTTCTCCTAAGTATGAGAAGATAGAACCGAAAACCGTTGACTGTGTGTTCATCGGTTATGCACACAATAGTAGTGCGTATCGATTCCTTGTGTATGAGTCTGGAGTACCCGATATACATAAGAACACTTACATGGAGTCTATAAATTTGTCATTTTTTTAGCACATTTTTCCATATAGATCCATCGGGGAGTCCAGTTCCATGAAATGGACATTGCATCCTGCTAATCATAGTGGTGAAAAGGAAGTTGATGTTGAACCCAGACATAGCAAGCATGCTAGGACATCAACATCCTTTGGTCCAAATTTTCTAATTTATCTGTTAGAAAGTGAGCCACGGACTTACAAGGAAGCTGTTAGCGCTGCCCTGAGGTCCTTTGTGGAAAGAGGCCATTAAAAGTGAAATCGACTCCATCTTACAGAACCATACGTGGGAACTGGTAACCTGGTAGTAAGCCTCTGGGCTATAAATGGATCTTAAAGAGGAAGATGAAAGCAGATGGGTTGATAGATAAGTACAAGTTAGGCTTCTCATCAAAGGCTATAGGCAAAAAGAGGGCCTACATTACTTTGATACTTATTTGCCGGTCTCAAGGATCAATTCCATTCGGATGATAATCGTTATCACTTCGTTGCGAAACTTTGAGATACATCAGATGGATGTAAAAGCAGCTTTCCTAAATGGCAATTTAGAAGAAGAAATCTATATGGAACAACCCAAGGGTTTTGCTGCGCCAGGTCAAGAGAGGAAAGTCTATAAGCTTGTTGATCTCTGTATGGTCTAAAGCAAACTCCGAAACAATGGCATGAAAAGTTTGACAATGCAATGTTGTCTAGTGGCTGCCACATCAATGAATGTGACAAGTGTGTTTATTTCAACGACATTGATGAAGGATATATTATTCTGTGTCTCTATGTTGATGATATGCTCATTGTTGGTAGTAATGACAGGGTCATTTGATCTACCAAGGATATGTTGAACTCTAAGTTTGACATGAAGGATATGGGCCTTGCAGATGTGATACTAGGTGTGAAGATCACTAGAACATCTGCTAGACTTGTGTTATCTCAAACACACTACGTTGACAAAAATTCTTGAGGAGTTCAACCAGTCTAATACAGGCATCGCATGAACCCCCGTGGACGTAAGTCTCCATGTATCCAAGTTGCACTATACCTAATATCCATCAGTACTAGAAGGGTACAGTGATGCGAATTGGATATTGGATAAGAAGGACTCAAAATCCATAAGTGGATATGTCTTTACGCTTGGTGGTGCAGTAGTTGCTTGGAAATCCTCTAAACAGCCGTGTATAGCACAGTCTATAATGGAATCTAAATTCATTGCTTTAGTTAAAGTAACCGAAGAGACTGAGTGGCTACGACAGTTCCAGGATGATATTCCAAAATGGTCAAAACCAGTTCAAGCTATTAGTATCCATTGTTATAGTCAAGCTACGATTGGTAGGACTTTGAGTGTCAATTATGATGGTAAGTCTAGACATATACGTCAAAGACATAATACAATTAAACAACTGCTCTCAAGTGGGGTTGTCACAATTGGCTATGTGAGGTCAAAGGACAATATTGCGGATCCGCTAACCAAAGGGTTATCTCAAGAGTTAGTTGAGAAAGCATCGAGAGAAATGGGGCTAAAGCCATTACACTCATAATAACCGTAGGGGTAGCCAACCTAGTTGACTAGAGATCCTAAGATCTAGGTTCAATGAGACTGCTTTTTGTGTGTAACAAAGGACGGTCATGGTGGAGATTTTATCTCTTGCCCATTTCTATGATGCAAAACAATGAAGCATGTAAAGTGGAAGAGGTTAAGCATTACTTTTAATGACTCTTATGCGTTGGAGATGTCGAGCAGGGTATAGCAGGATACCCTTTATAAGAATGTCACCCATGTGAGTATGAAGTGGGGCTGCTTCTGTGAGAATTCTTGCGAAATTCTCGGGAAAATATTTGCAGAACCAGGAAGGGGGGGTGTCATGTCTGAAATGAACCCAACAGTGAGAATTGAACTACGTCAAGAGAAGTCTGTGTGACGTCTATTGTCTAAGTTTAGACTGGCGGCGGAACAGTTCAAAGCAGGTTCGCACACTGGTCTACCAGTAAACTCGATAGGCTATCACAAGGGAAGGTTCAAGGCCAAAAAGCTACCAATCCTATGCAGAAATTATCTGTTGCCTCTCGCTCGGGTCAGCTTTGTACTTTGCATCAGTGTGCCTGTCAATTTTCATTCATGGGGGGATTGTTGGAAATTCGTTGTGAATGAAACGAGACATTTGAAAGGTCGTACGAGGCAACCAAACGGACCCCACGAAGGAAGAGATGCATGTGATCCAAATCGTTGGTTAATGCGATATTTACACCCTTCCATGATGAGACATGATGGAAATCAAATTTCTGTGGCAGTTTTCTTCCAGAATTCAAATGCTACAAAAATTCATGGGAGATTTGATTTCCAGCATTTGATCTCATATTCAATGGGGAGGCTCCCCATTGATTCACGTTCATCCTACAACACTCATGGTAGGCGGCACATCTTTGTTAAGGAGAGTGTGTTACACACTACTCTGTCTTTTCAATCGACAGTTTATATCTCAAATTTCATTCCATAATATCCAATTTATGTAATTTAATTGTATTTTGTTCATGTATTGTTATATCAACGGAGTTTGTTCTTTGGATCTATGATTGCCACTGTAATTTTTCCAACACTGGTGTGGCATAGCATCCAAGATTCTTGTGAGTTCTTTTTCTCCCCCTCAATTTGTCTGGTTTCTTTTCTTTTGATTCATAGCATCCAAGATTTTGAGTTTTTTTGATAGTAAGGCTCATTAGGGCTAAGTTAATTTGTAATAAGTGAAAGTTGTTAGGCTCTATTGTAATTCTCTTGGGTTTGTTTTGTTATTTCTGTTGATCTATTTTTGTTGTATAAAAGGGATTGCTATGATGTAGTTCTGGATCAAGAAACAGTCTTTTACAATCATAAATGAAATTCTACATAGTGTTCTTCTTTTTTTCTCTCTCTATCATTTGTTACTAATCTGTTTCATCAATTTCTTTATGGTATCAGACTATGTAAGACGCATGTCAATCAATCCTGAGGAAGTAATTTCTTCATCAATTTTTTGTCTGAAATCAAGATCGGAGTTACAGTATTTGAAATTCAAGATCGATTATCTTGAAACCCTAGTTGTTTGTGAAACCCTAACTGTTCGTCAAATCACATCGTCTCAAATCTCTTCTCACAATGGCGATTAATGCGGTAACATTACCTACATCTCTAGCATTTTTGGTATCCAATTTTCGTTCTTTAGTCAATATTAAACTGGATGGTACAAACTATTTGTTGTGGATAATTCAAGTGGAAAATGTAATGAAGGCTAATGGATATTACGAGTATCTTGAAGGAACAATTGAGTGTCTTGCATGTCAGATTCGTAGTAAAACATGTGTTACATCAGTTAATCTAGCAAATACTCTGTGGAAATTGATCGATTCACAGTTATTGTCATGTTTAACTACATCAATTTCATAGACGACATTGCCATATGTTCTAGGGTTATTTCACACACATGATGTCTGGGAATCACTGTCTAGTAGATTCAATTTCTTGTCTCAAAGTAATGTTCAAGAACTTAGAACAAGATTGTATAGTGAGTAAGACATCTACAATGGAGAAGTATATAGATTCTATTAAAGAGTGTGCGCAAAAACTGGCTGTTGTAGGAATCCTATTAATGATATAGATTTATTTTTCCATACATTAAGAGGATTACCTAAGGCCTTTAATGGATTTAAGACAAGACGAGGAACTAGAGGGGGAACTTTAACATTTGGTGAGTTGATTGCTATGTTATATGGAGAAGACTTACAGCTCCTTCAAGAGACTAATCCAGATAGTGACCTATCTTTTGTGTTAGTTGCAACACATGGTCAAGGTACTGTTCAAGGGCATGGTTATGGTACTAATATTGGTTCTACAAGTTCTTCTTCACAAGTCTCATCTCAGATTTCTTCACAAATACCACAGTTATTATTTCAGTTTGGTAGTCAACTGAATATTCAAAACTCACAATCTGGCAAGATTCCACCAAATCAGGCTCAGTTAATGCCACAACAATATGTTCAATAATCCAATTTCAATTAGAACAGGTCAAGAGGTAGAAATTGTGGGCCTAGAATGCCATGTGAAATTTGTGAAAGATCTAATCATACTACCAACTTTTGCTACTACAGAGGACAAGGACAAGGTCCACAAGGGTACTATTAAACCACAACTGATTTTTCTAGTTGTCAATGGAGAGGTCCAACTCAGATTTATCAACAACCACCAACTTATCAACAGACTTATCAACAACCACCACAGAATTTTCACCCATTGTCTCAGGGTTACCTACGTTTAGGCCTTCCATACCTCTGAATACTCAATCTTCAATCCTAGGACCTGGTTCTGGAAGGGTTGTCTCTTCACAAATTTTAACTCCATTTGCTGGATACACAAAAGCAATTAATATGCCAAACATGAGTGCATACTATGCCACATATGATTCCCAGCTCATCTAATAACAGCCTTATGAACACCGGTGTTCATCCATCTTACTCCATGCCATATACAATGACACCAGTTGTGATAAATAATGGAATGGGGAACATATCTGGAGGTCCTATTGCACCTTCTTCTGCTCTAACATAGGGTATATACAGTGGTTCTTCTAACCCTAATCAACCTTGGTATTTTGATAGTGGGGCTACCAATCATATTACCAATAATCTACAGTTTCTAGAGCAACCTCAGCTTGCAAACATGAGCAATAGAGTTCTGGTTGGCAATGGGAATGTCCTACCTGTTATACATACTGGTACTAGTCTTCATTCAACTCCTATAACTAATTTTCAGTTGTCTAATGTTCTTCATGGTCCCAATATCACTCATAATCATATCTCTGTTTTTCACTTTGCTAGAGATAATGATTGTTCTCTCATTTTTTAGTCCTCTGGTGTTGTCATTCAGGACAAGACCACACACAAGGTTCTATAGCAAGGCCCCTGTCACAAGGATCTCTACCCACTTCGAATGTTCTTTAAGCAATCTTCTGGTATATCTTCTTCTACTGCTTTTGTTAGTGTTTCTGATTCTGCTATGCAATGGCATCAAAAGCTTGGTCATCCAAGCTTTCCTTTGTTTCATGCATTAATAAAACAACTTGGCTTGTCTGTTTCTAAGCCGCAGTTAGTTAATTGCAGATTTTGTAATATGGCTAAAAGTCATAAGCTTGTGTTTCCATTGTCTCAATCCCATACTTCTGCCCCTTTTTAACTTGTCCATATAGATGTGTGGCGACCATCCCCTATTCCTTCTTACAGATGATTTAGATATTATTTGTTGATTGTTGATGATTATAGTATGTTCAACTGGTTGTTTCTCTTCATCATAAATCTGAAGTAAAGTATGTTCAAATCTTATGTTCAAATTCAATTTAACTCTTCTATTCAAAAGGTTAGAAGTGATAATGGGGGAGAGTTGTTAATCATGTTTTGCTTCATCTTTTTCTGTCTACTAGGATTGTACATCATACCTACTGTCCTCATACGCCAGAGCAAAATGGTCTTGTTAAACGTAAACAAAGACATTTCTTAGAAACCACCATAACCCTTCTTCTTGAGGCTAAATTGCCTTCTAGTTTCTAGCTTGAAGCTCTAACCATTGTTGTGTACTTGGCCAATAGACTACCACATTCCTCTCTTAAATTTCAGATACCTTTTACTCTTCTTTATAATTCTCTTCCAGATTATAATCTTCTAAGGCCTTTTGGTTGTAGTTGTTATCCTTGGTTACAGCCCTATAAAGATAATAAACTTTGTCCCAAATCTAAACCTTGTGTGTTTCTTGGTTATTGTGATAATACCAAGGGATATAAGTGCTATTATCCTACTACAACAAAAGTCTATACTTCACGACATGTTAAGTTTGTTGAAGATGAGTTTCCATAGCCTACACTTATAGATCACTGTAAGACCAATTCTTCTTCTGCTCCAACACAATTATCCATTCCTTTAATAAACTTTCATGATATTATAATTCCTGGATGTGTTCTTGAGCATTCTATTACTTCATCTTCATTTCCTTCATCATCTAGACATGCCATTTCATCTCCTATTAGTATTTCTTTGCCTAAACCTATACAAGTTACTACATTTGTCCCTATTTCTTCCACTACATCTATCCTTACATATGATCCATCTTCTGATCCAATTTTTGTTTATCATTTATCTTCTCATGTAGATAATTCTTCCGATCCTTCATCATTACCATCTCAAAATTCTTCTTCTTCTACTGTTAATTCTCATCCCATGCTAACAAGATGAAAACTTGGTATTGTCAAATCTAAAATTCCTGTTAGTATGGTAGAAGTTAGTGATGTGCCATCTTTGCCACAAATAGAACCTTCTCATTTTTCATAGGATGTCAAACATTTTATTTGGCAGTAAGCCATGGCTGAGGAATATCAGGTATTGTTTAAGCAAAACACATGGACTCTTGTTCCACCTCCCACCAATGCAAACATCATAGGATGTCAATGGATCTATAAGATCAAGATGAATTTTGATGGGTCTATCTCTAGATACAAGGCAAGATTGGTGGCAAATGGCAATCAACAAACTACAGGGTTAGATTTCTTAGAAACTTTTAATCCAGTTATAAAGCACCCCCCCATAAGAGTGGTCCTAAGTCTTGTTTTGCATAATAAGTGGTCCATAAGGCAACTAGATGTATCAAATGGCTTTTTACATGGTCATATAGAGGAAGATGTTTACATGAAACAGCCTCTAAGGTACAAGAATACTGAGTATCCTAAGGCTTTGTGTGGTTTAAGATAGGCACCTAGGGGTTGGTTTTTTGTGTTCTCTGGATTCCTTATTGAACAAGGTTTTATCAATAGTAAGGTAGATACTTCATTGTTTACTGTCAAGAATGATGGAGGCATTACTCTCATATTGGTGTATGTGGATGAAATTTTGATTATTGGGAGTAATAGTTCTTATATCTCAAAATTAATCAGCACTCTTAGTTAAAGGTTTGTGATGACAGATCTTGGACCTCTTAGCTATTTTTTGGGTATTGAAGTATTGAATACTGGATCAAGTCTTATTTTGTCTCAATCAAAGTATGCATTTGATTTGTTGACTAAAGCTAGTATGATGGAATGTAAACCTAGCTCATCTCCTTCTTCTGTTAAGCTATGCTTGTCTCAATCCTAATGCTATGTTTGAGGATCCAAACTGGTTTAGAACTATAGTTGGATCATTACAGTACTTGACTCTTACAAGACCAAAGATTTCTTTTGTTGCAAACTTAGCATGTCAGCAGATGCATAGTCCTAAACTGAGTGATTTTGTTGCTGTTAAAAGGATTTTGTGATACATTAAAGGTAGCTTGAATCAAGGACTTGAGTTTGTATCTAGTTCTTTGACTCTCGCTCCATATAGAAGAATAGCTAAGAGGTCCATTGGGCAAGAGATCACTTAGACCAAGTTCAACTACTGGGTTTTTGTGTTTATCTTGGCCCTAACTTGATTTCTTGGTGTGCAAAGAAGCAACATGCAGTTGCTAGGTCCTCAGACTGAAGCTGAATATAGGGCTTTAGCTCAAACAGCTGCTGATATTTTCTGGATTCATAATCTATTGACTGATTTTAGTATTACTCCTTCTCTTCCTCATTGTATTTGGTGTGATAACATGTCAGCCATTTCTCTTACAGCTAATCCTATCTTCCATGCTAGAATAAAGCATGTTGAAGTGGATTACCACTTTATCAGAGAGAAGGTACTCAACAAACAAATCTCAGTTCATCATGTTGCTTCAGAGGATCAAGTAGTGGATATTTTCACCAAATCTTTACTTG
Organism: Vaccinium macrocarpon; assembly: GCA_022606695.1. Classification (NCBI taxonomy): domain Eukaryota; kingdom Viridiplantae; phylum Streptophyta; class Magnoliopsida; order Ericales; family Ericaceae; genus Vaccinium; species Vaccinium macrocarpon. The sequence continues at coordinate 16,343,337 of CM040178.1, forward strand.
TGGCATGTTTTCAGTTTCTCAAATCCAAACTCATGGTGGTGTCTACACCCATGAGTTTGCAAGGGTGTGTTAGTAAGGCTTATTTGGGCTAAGTTTGTAATAAGTGAAAGTTGTTAGGCTCTATTGTAATTCTCAGGATTTGTTCTGCTATTTCTATTGATCTATTTCTGTTGTATAAAAGGGATTGCTGTGATGTAGTTCTGGATCAAGAAACATTCTTTCACAATCAGAAATGAAATTCTACATAGTGTTCTTCTCTCTTTCTATTGTTTATTACTCATCTGTTTCTTCCAATTTTTTAGTTTTATGTATTGGTGAGTTTGAGCGCATTGTTCAGATTTCCTATCAACTGGTGTCAAAGCCGGGGTTGCAGGAGAGGGTTTAATCAATCTAGGTTTTCTATTTGTTTAAACAACCTAGGGTTTTTTTTTTTTTGTTGGACCTATGGGTAAGGAAGAATAGAAATCGAAGATTGATAAGTTCAATGATTCAGACTTTGTTTTCTGGAAGACACTGATAGAGGGCTATTTGTATCAAAAGAATTTTTAACAGCCATTGCTGGGCAAGAAAAAAGGGGAAGAAAAAAGGAGAGTGTAACGAAGAATGTTATGTTCTTGACCAGAAAACAATGGGTTTGATCCGGTTATCGCTTTCGAACTCTATCGCACACAATATTTGAAAGAGATAACCATGTTTCAATTAATGAATATGCTTGCGGAGATGTATGAAGAGTCGTTCGCGGCAAACAAGGTGCACATTATGAAAAAGCTTTTCAATTGGAATATGTCTGAAGGATGTTCATTTATGTCGCATTAAGTGAGTTTAATACAATAGTTGACTAGTTGGTATCTGTTTGTTTTTCATTTGATGACTAGGTTCAAGCTTTTCTAACCCAACCTTAATTGGTATGGTACGGTTACTCCTGTTATTAGTTTGGCTAGGAAGGGGAAACTCAAATTGAGTGAAATTGTGAGTTTGATTCTAGCTAAAGAAGTTAGGAGAAAATCGCTAGAGGTAGCGTCTGGTTCACTAGAGGTAGTGTCTGGTTTAGGTAGTTCAGGTTTAGCTCTAAGTTTTGAGCAGAGGGGTAAAAGCTAGACCAAGGGTGGTCAAAATCAGAAAAGGGATTGGTCAAAATCACGCGACAAAGAAAACGTGGGAAATCACAAGTAGTTGAATTGAAGGTGAATGTTGGAACTGTGGTCAGGTGGGTCACATGTCATCAGTTTGCAAGGCTCTAAAGAAAAATAATGGTGACCAGGAGGCTCACATTATGTAGGATGCACTTATTCTTTCGATGGACAGTATCGCGCGCCTAGCCTTGGGTAATTGATTCGGGTGCCTTATTCCATGCGACTGCTCACAAGGAGGTTCTAGAGAACTATGTTGCAGACAACTTTGGACAGGTAAACTTAGGTGACGATAAGTCGTGTTGCATCATGGGAAAGAGGGATGTGCAGATTGAGATAGCAGGTTATAAGTGGTGTTTGAATGATGTCAGACACATTTCGTAGATGAATAGAAACCTTGTTTTATTTGGTCAAGTAAGAGCAGCGGGGTATACTTCGACATTCACAGGGGACACATGGAAAGTCTCCAATAGTACTATGGTGGTTGCACAGGGTAAAAATAGTGGTGCTCTTTATTTGACTTCACATTCAGGGAATGCACTTGCTATGGTAGACAGTAGGGTGAGTTCAAATTTGTGGCACAGTAGGTTAGAACACATGAGTGAGAAAGGAATGAAGGTCTTGCAGTCACAGGGAAAACTACCAAGGCTTGACTTAGTGAACTTCAACATGTGTGAAGACTTTTACCGAGCAGAAGTGGGTCAGTTTTCAGAGGGGTGGGAAACCTCCCAAGCCTAACAAGCTGGAGCTTGTTCATATAGACATATGGGATCCAAGTACTGTGTCTTCTCTTGGCGTTTCGAACTCCTTTGTTACCTTTATCGATGATCACTCAAGAAAAGTATGGGTATACTTCATGAAGCCCAAGTCAGAGCTCTATGAGATCTTCAAGAAGTGAAAAACCTTGGTTGAGAACGGGACAAATTTGAAGTGTTTGAAGTCAGACAATGGTGGAGAGTATGAGTTGGGAGAGGTTACGAGAGTATGTGCTCTATCCGAGATTTGTTTAGAGAGGACACTTTTGGGTACTATTTTAAAGGGTTCCAGGTCTTTGACTCTCTGGTGCCCCTGTTATCCTTTTAAAAAAAAAAGGGATTGGTGGGAAATTTAAAAAAAAAAAGGATTCTATTTTATTAAATAGCAAAACTGGAAAGATAAGAAATGTACTAAGCAATTATTGTGCTCCCTTAAAAGGTTGGAAACCCAAAAACGGTCTAACAAACATAGATGGAGGGAGTAAAAGAGAGAGAGAGAGATGAATTTTTTTGTTCTGTTATTCTATGTTGCTTGAAGACAAAAGCTGAAGCTATGAGACTTATATCAGAGGTACATTGACCTAATTGCACTAACTAGAGTTAATCAACTAGATCATACATTAGTTACAACCAAACCAAACGTTAACAATTGTATAACAATCTTAACAGCAAATGAAAGTGCTTCACTCGACACTTAGTGAGCTTGGCTAACAATCTTTTTGTTTCTAGTTTTTCAGATAGTCCAACAAGTCATGGGGAAAAGGATTTCCGATCAGACACCTAAAGAATGGGTGAGTTTGGTGTTACAGTCAGTTTAATACTTTAATTGATCCACGTTTCAAACGATTTATAAAAGGAAGAAGTAAATTGGGGATGAGTCTTGATGGTATTAATTCCAGAAGGCTTTAGCACTATCACAGTATTTCAAAAAATGAGTGGTGAATTCAACGGAATTACAAATAGGGCAAGAATTGTCATTGGTGATTTTATGAATAAATTGTCTTTAATCGCTACTCTTTCCTCGATCACAAGCCATAAGAAACCGCAGTACCTCAATACAAAATATCCCATCAAAGGAGTGAGTACAAGATAACACATCGACTATACCACCTAACAGGGTACACGATATGGGACTACACCGTTGCCTCTACTCATTGCAGTTGCTCTGGTTATTTTATTCGGATGGAATACAATTGCTAATGCATGTTCCAAATCCGACGCAATTATCGTTGCTCACATTTTCACTACTGTGCTGCCCTGCAATTCATATTCACAGATTTTGTTCTTTGGGAGCTTACTGTCTAGGATTGGATTCTGAGGCCTGTAATTTTGTAGTGTTCTGTCACTCTTATGCTTTTGGTTATTGCCTTGTTAACCATTTGTACAGATTCAGGTCTAGGTGGCATATGATTGCCACGTGTTTGGGTGCCAACACAGTTGAGATGCTCACGTGTTGGATGCCTTCATCTTAGTTCTTTTTAATCATTGTACTAATGTTTTACATTATGGTTAATAAAAAACAATTCTGATAAAAAAATGGGTTCCATGGGTTATTGTCCCGAAATCACAAATTCTCAGGCTCAAATCTGTATTAGTAAGCGAACCTTCAATATAGTTGTTAGAACCAGGGTTCAAATTTTTTTGAAAATGAACCAATAAAAACATATTGCAAACAAAACCAATCAAAACATAAACAATTAATAGGATTAGAAATGTACTCGGCCGATTTTCAGGGTTTCAAAATTGACAATTGAGGCTAGTATTTGATACTATGTCCTTAAAGCAAATTGTCCCCCACATTGTTGCTCATTGCTCATAGGATACTCGAATGATTGCTTCCAAGGATACAATGATAATTGACAAGCAGAAGAAGCACTCGATTTAATCCACTCGACAAATGAACGCAAACTTGTATTACTTTCTCAAACCAATGAGATATGATTATATTGTTCTCTAATTTTTTCATATCTCTAATGGAGAGAGGACGGTCCTATTTATATAGGGAAGTAGGCACCTGAACGAAGGGATATGCAGATTGTTCGGAATGCTTCCGGAACAAGACTGCGATTGTTTGGAGTGGTGCCTCGCTGAATGGCCAACATTTTTACTCAAAGAGGTGCTTACTATACAGCACGTTGAATTACAAATCTAAGATATGCAACTGGTGGATTAAACCACCAATTCAAGGTTCAAATTTAAAGCCTTCTAAAGCGATTAATTACTAATTAAAAAATTAACGGACTAATACTCCTAAAGACAAGCCTCTGAAAAAAGTTAATAAATCAAACATTTTGTCCACCCAAAATTTATTCATTTATCCAATATAGGATAAACAAATTACAACCAATACAAATGGTTTATTTTGGTGACAATTTCCAATTCACCTATAGATATGATTATACAAATGATATTTTTCCAACAAGTTTCTAGACGCGGGCCAGTGTCAAGCCAATTATCAACCACAAAAAGTGTGGATTGGCCATTATTAACAATCCTCTTCGTTGAAGCAAAGAATTGGTCAGCCCTTTTATGCCGACTTTTCGAAATCTGAGAAGCGTTACGTTGGCGCATGTGTTACAATTGTATTTCCTATTGAGAATGCGTGACCAAAGGCTGTTATTAATTATAATTCGGGAGTCACCAATTTCCAAGGTAACTCTATATATTGACATGCTAGCTTTCCTAATTCGCAAGCCCACAAAAGATTTTTGATTTGCTACTTTATGCCTACTAATTGCATGGTACTTATGGATTTCCTCTTTGGAACCCTTAGAAAATTCCTATACATTTATCAATGTTAAGGATGGACTTGGGGAGGAAGATGCATTGCATTACATAACTAGAAATAGCAAAACTAAACTAATATAATCAGAGTCACTCTACCTGCATACGAAAGGCATTTACTCTTCCAACTAGCGAATTTTGGTTTGAGTTTCTCAACAATGGATTAAAAGTGGGTATGGTTGGGTCGGGAGTGGGAAATGCGACAGCCGAGATTGGTACTGAGATTGTTCGTTTCTGGCATTTGCAAAATGGAGACCAAATTGAGTCGTTCAGAAACTACAACATAGAAATAGATACAGTTATTGCAAAAAGGTATTGCAACAGTGGTTATTGAAACTGAAACTACGTACTAAGGCGGTGTACATTAATAGGAACCATTTTTCATATAGTTTGTCCGTTCATTAAAACAAGCTAACTTACATGAAAACTGAACTCTGGCCTCAAGCCACACACCAAAGTCACCCATCCAAAACGTCAAACCCCAACAAATGGGCATCACCCAAACCAATGCCAAACAAAACCATAAACGTCAAGCCGAACTCCAAATGGGAACCATTAACACACAACACGTCATGCATCTGGTAGAGAACAATCTTCTTGTAAAAGAATAATTTAATGAGGCATCAATAGTGTTAGAAACAAACGGGAATCGAAAAGCCGCAATCGGGCTATTAGGGGATCAGGGGTAACCGGAACCCTCGTCTGAATTCCACCGCCGGCAACGGTTAGACTGTGGATAAGGACTGGGGCGAAGGCTATTCTAGCATCCCATCACTCGATTGAGGTCATTTCTTCTTTGTTCTAAAGAAATGGGGTTTCAGAGATATGGGGGTTTTCAGTCTAATCGAAGATTTTTTGGTGAGGGTAGCTTTGTGGTGGACAACTCCTCCAAGCAGTTGAGGGTACCCAGTGGTGGATCGAGAGAAGTTTTCTCTTGCAAGACTACAACCATTTTCGTAGACAATCTCCCCTTTCAAATCCGCATAATCTGGGTATACAATCTCTTTTCAAAGTTTGGCAAGATCAGAAATCTATTTATACCAAACAAAAGAAGTAGAATCACTGGACAAAGCTTTGCATTTGTGAGATTCTTTAGGTATGAAGATGCAGATGCAGTTGCAGAAATATCAAAAACAAATGGTTCATGGTACTGGAATCAAAAGTTGGTGGTAAAATTTCCGAGGTTTTTGAAAGAAGTAGATATCCAAAATCCCCAATGGATCCCGTTCAAAATGCCTCAACTAATAATGAATCTTGGCTACTAGAGACTTCATACAACCAGGGGGGTTTATCGCTCAATCAAAAAACCTATCAACAGAAACAGAACCCCTAATTCCAAACATCCAGGGGTAAAAAGATTCAACAGCAATCAAAGACTCACATGAAGAAATGGCAGCAAAACCAACAGTATTTCACAAAAGAAAAAAGAGGAAAAGAGATTTGGAGAAGAAAAGGGATTCAAATCTATGAGACTCGAACAGACGTGCATATGGGTAGCATCAAAGCTCAAGCTGTGGGTAATGGATGGTTAATTAGAAGTGCTATTGCAAAAACAAAAAGGTTAGTCTTGACCAAAGATCTAGAATACGTATTCAGAAGGGAGGAGAATATTAAGGTACAAATCAAAGCTATGGGAGGAAGATATATTATCATCACCTTCTCAGATTCGGTATGCAGAGATGTAACCATCAAAGAAAAGTGGTTAGCTAACTGGCTTGAGGAGGTAAGACCATGGAAAGGAGAACAAGCAATGGAAGAAAGATTTGTATGGTTAGCATGCTATGGAATGCCTCTCAATGCATGGTCAAATCCTACTTTTAAAGAAATTGGTGAAAAATGGGGACAATTTATAAAAATAGATGAAGACACCTTGAAAGAAGTTTCTTATGTCAAAGCAAGGATTTTGGTGGTGACAAATCACATTCAAAAGCTACAAGGTTGTGTTGATCTGATTGTTGATGCGATAAAATATCCAGTTAGAGTTACAGAAGAAGATTCATATAGAATCATCACGCAAAGTCTAATTGATGCACCTCTGGAATCATTCATGGAGAAGAAATCAGGTCCAACGGAAGAAGACGACGTGGCAGAGCAGAAGGATGATGTGGATAACTTAGATGATGTGGGGTCTAAGTATGGGGAGCAAGGTAACTTAATTTCTGATGACTTGGAAAATTCAAATAATGGAATGGGCATGCCTTCTACAATTAATGAGGTGGCTAGCTCCCCCTTGAAAATGGAAAATTTTGTAGTGGGAAATGAAATAGTAGTTGATAGTTTTGAAAAGACCTCAAAGGAAAGCCAATCACAAAACAACAAACACAACTGTCTACTCAATCAAGATTTGGAATTGATGATGGAGGCTGGAATAGAGAGAGAGACAATAGATGAAGTATACAAGGGTGAAGTAAACAAGAATGTGGAACCCCCTCAAGAAGAGCTTGACTACAACACTAGTGAAGAACACATTGATCTCTTTGAGGCTAATCATATTCCTATTCAAGCAACAATCAAGGGAATAAAGGGGAAAAGAAACAGAAAGAGCTTAAATGAATTCTAGGATTCTCTGAAGTTAACAAAAGTGATATCAAGGGAAAGAGAAACAAGAAGAAGTGTGTGGTTTTAAGGTCAGCTGTGGCATCCGCTGCACTCTCTGCATCTATCTCTTCAGGAGAAATAAATAACAGAAACAGAATTCTATTAGATGAAGCTCAAGCCATATGGGCAGTAGACAAGCTGTTTGGAATTACCTACAATGGGGATGAAAATGAAGTTATAAGTAAAATCACAGAAATGGAAGCCCTGAATAAGGGAAGGGCTGACAACAACCAATAATATATACCTACTTCTGTAGGACATAACATTTGATAAGTATGAATGATAGGGAGAAGAGGGGTAGGATCAAAAAGTTGTTTAAAGAAAAAAGGGTTGATGTAGTTTTATTCCAAGAAACAAAACAAGGGGCAATAGCACAAGATTTTGTTAAGTCGCTTTGGTGGGATTCTAAATTTGAATACCAAGATGTGGAGGCAATTGGTTCTGTGGGGGTGTCTTTGCCGGATTGAGCCTTCTGAACCTTCTGGGAGTTGAACAGGCTGCGATGGAAGAGGTGATGCACGCCTAAGGGGGACCTGCACAAGTAGACAACCTCGTTAGTGCCTAGCCCGGACGGTGGTGGTCCGGGAAGGCACTCCGATGATAAAGTCAGTCACCGGAGGGAGGAGATATGCTATAAATCTCCAGAAAGGACTGAAGTTATGAGGGTAGTAAATAAGGAGAGAGATGTGTTCAGGAGAGCGACAGCCGTCCCTTTGGTGTTAAATGCAAGGGGTATTTATAGGCTGAGAGGCATGCACCCCACGCGCTCGGTGCCCCCCACGTGCCTATCATTCGCACTCGGAATGACAGGTGATGTGACCCCGATATCTGCCACTAACGCCATATCCCGACCGACGTCACAGCACGTGGGCTCGAGTAGTCAAATCACCTCGAGACATTTCCCGCAACCCACGTGCTGCTACAGGCGGCGGTGACAGAGTAGGTGATTGCCGAATTAAATGCTCCACTGGGAAACGTGTAGCGTGCTTGGTAAGCTTTTCCCGAACCAGGTGTTGCTCCGAGCCCCCAATTGTTCGTGGTCGAACCCCTCGGCGCGTAAGGGACCCACCCCCTGGACGCTCGGCACGCCGATCGGCAGAGGTCCCGAGGGTCTCCCGGGAGCCAAGAGGAGGATGCCACACCTTGGGCGCCTCTCGCTCGGCAAAGATCGTTCAAATCCTTATTCGTCCAAAACCACGCACACGTGCTTGTCGCCGAGGGTACCATCCGTTCGGCAGCGTCTAGGCGGATCTAACTGCATTCAGTTTTGCTGATTCTGAGATACTTGAACTTTTTCAGCTTCTTCGTAGTTTCGGGAGAGTGACCCTCGTGGGCCTCCACGGATCTAGTCGCTACAATAGCCCCATTAACTTCCGCACGTTGACAGATGGAGGGCGTGGGAGTTGATAGAACCAAGTCGGGCGGTCGGAGAAACGGGCTCGGCGCTCCCGCCGAGCAGTCGTGGGTAGAACGTGATTGTGTCGATGACGGTCTAGGTTCACTTGTACTGGCGCTCGGAGGGGGTTGGTGTTCGAAACGTCGCATCGATCTGAGGCGTGAAAGGACGTCTGACGCACTGGCTCAGAAAATCGTGTCGCGTGATGATGCCTGCGCTACGTGTCGTCGAGCGATTGGACCGTGCGCCGTCGTTTGATTCTCGCGCCCAAACGATTTGAATCGGTGGGGGCACGCGTCACGGTCTGAAGGGGGTGGCCCTTCACCTCCCGAGCCTGCACCCCTATAAATACAAGGGCAGAGGGAGAGAGAGTCACTGTTACTCTCTCTCTCTAACGTCGAAGCTCTGCGCCGCCGTCATCCACCGCTGCACTTCACCAACAATCCAACCAAAACCCGTTTTCCGGCGAAGATCTTCGACAAATACTCAGGTATTCTAACTCCTCATCATTTTTTCTTGCATTTCTATGTATTTTTCGTAAGTTTCTGCCTTGTTCCAAATGATTTCTCGATGTTTCCACTTTCTCGTTTTTTCATTTTCGTTTTCTGTTGAGTTTTTCGGCGGCTCGTGCGGCGGAGCACGTCCGCCGGATTCTGGGCTTGAAGAACACTCATCGTGTTCTTCCGAGCGTTAGATCTCCGAGCATATTGTCTTCCGCCGACAGTATATTTCCACAAATCTTGCCGAGGGCCTATGCATGGGTGAGGCTTTCGGAGAATAAACATTAAGTGGGGGCTCGGCATGGTGCCGATGTCCACCACTTCTGTACTTTTCTTAAACTTAAACCTGTGCATATCGCTGATGGTTGTTTCACCCGTGCACTGTAGGTTCTACCTGGATGAGCTCGGATTCCTCGGACTCATCTACCGACGACGTCCTCGCCGAAACCCAGCTCAGTGATTTCATCCAGAGCGTCCTCACCCGCGAGCAACTAAGAAGTCTCGGACGAGATTATAGGTGCCATTCCCAACAAGACCTTCCACCGTTCGGAACCGAACCACTTGACGTAGCCCCTCTTCAAGCCATCCCCAACGATCGCTGGATGGAGATGGTGGAGGCAGCAAGATGCGCCGAGAGTGGTGGTCAGACCTCTACATCTGAGCAGAACGTACCTCCGAACCCAGCCCCTGACACCGAGGTACCGAGCAGTATCCCTTCGTCCCCCTCTATCGACCCAACACAGATCCCAAATTCCCCCGTCAACTGGTCCCCGGATTCGGAGGTGATGGAAATAGATAGGGAGACCACGGGGTTGGAGAGCCTCAGCCCGGTCGTCGTTCTTGAGGTGAACGAAATCCTAGCCCGCCAGCCGCAGACCAAGGGACACACTTCCGATCCTGAGGGTGAGGGGTCACACTCGGGACCCCAGGCGGGTAACGACGAGGGCTCTCCGGTCGAAAATGATGAGCAAGACCAGGTCCTCGAGGACGTTGATGGGGTCGACGTCGAAGGTGGCGTTGAGTACAGACGGGACTGGGAGTCAATCCCTCTGCCGAACCCCAAGCATGGCAAATGCAGATACGTCGAGATGTTCTTCGACGGATCGGCAGAAAAGGTCACCCTCTTCCGGAGGGACTACAACATTCCCGAGGACGTGGAGATCTTAAGGCCCACGGACGACCGGATTCACTACGTGGAGGGGCAGGTGACCGTGCCCCTGATGGCCATCGCCGAGGGAGGTCTCTCCTTTCCCATGCCCCGTCTCCTGTGCCAATTCCTGGACGCGTACGAGCTCGCCCCCCACCAGCTGGTAACCAATGTGTACCGCATCATTTGCTCAGTCGTCAAGTTATCCGAGCAGCATGGCATCCCTTTCCGCTTATCCGACCTGATGGCGGTCTACACCGTGGCGCGGAGCAAGAGCGACGGTCGGTACTATTTCTCCAAGCGCCCCGAGTACCCCCACCTCATCGGCTAACTCTTAGACTCGGAGAGGCATGCCTACGAGCTGGTTATAGTAAGGGGGAATTACGAAGGAGCCCCCGGCGAGGAGTCCACGTGGCCCGTCCCATGGCGCCGTGGGAACCCTAGTAAGCCGAGAGATTTCACTTGTCTTGTTTATATTGCACTTGCATTTCCACTATACTCATCCTGCGAAGGAGACGCTCGAAAAATTCGCTCAGGAAGCGAACGACAATGAGGAGGCAGCTTTCAAAAAGGGCTTCCTCCTTGGTCGTACTGGTTGCTGGCCCAAAGCCTTCGTCTCGGCGTATGACCTCGTCGCCGTTCCTGCTGATTCCGCGCTCCGGTCTTCCATCCCTCCCGTGCCCAAGGTCGAGATTCCAGAGATGCCGTTTGACGATGAGGGTGAGGCACCCGAGGGGACTACCTCCGAGAACGGGGGTGCCGACGGTTCTCCTGCTGACGATCAGGCCCAGGCCCAGGCTCCGGAGTCCTAGTGTTTTTTTTTTTTTTGCAATGTTGTACTCGGGGCTGGCACTGAGCTCTGTACTCCTGCCGGTCCCCTCCTCTAGTTTAATGAATGAAATTTCTGTTTCCTTCTGTGAATGCCTTCGTGATTTTCTTGATTTAGTAGTGGCTCTCGCATATAACTGAAAAATTTTAACCGCCGAGCTTAAACCAAATTTTAACGACCGAGCCGAGACCTCCGGACTCGAGTCATAACCATCGGGTTTTAAATAATGATAGCCACCGTTTCGCCAGTGGGCCAAAGGCTAATTTTCCTATGCCGGCGTGCTGCTGAAGCACAAGTGATGAAAAAAACTTTATAATTTCGCACCGTGCGATAATCAAATAAATATCCCGATTTCGCGCCGAGTGATAGTCAAAGAACTTTACAATTTTGCGCCGAGCGATAATTAAGTAAATATTCCAGTTTCGCGCCGAGCGATAATCGAATTCAATAGCGCGCAGCTAGTTCGATAAGTAGTTCGCAAAATATGCTCTCATAAATGGCAAAAGTTGTAGCAACCGATATGCATGCACAACAATTGATAATCAGTGATAATGATAACCCCTGCTTCGGAGGGGAGCCATTAGCCGAATGACACCCAGCCGAAGTATAGGAGGCACAACTACTGATTCCCAAACCGAGCACGAGGTTTGTCCGCGCTGAGCGAGTTATGAGATTTCCCGAACGCCTATGTGTAAGCGCTGCTCGAATTGTCAATAAGAGATTTCTGTTCGACCGAACGTTGAAACGACTATTCATTCGAATAAGGTCGAGTCGATCCGTCGAACGGCATTTAATCAAAGACCCCTTGTCCGAGGGCAACAACTCGTGCGAAAGTTCAAATCTTGGAAGAATAACAAAAACTGAGGAAAGGATCTTATCATTAACAATTTATAATCCCGAGACATTACAAAAAGGGATCCTCGAGGGCCGAAAAGGCGAAAATGATAAGTATAAGATCCTAACCATAGAATTTTCTCAGCTTCGTCGCATTCCATGGGTTGCTAACCGCCGTACCATCCATCTCGGCGAGCTTGTAAGCCCCATAACCAGCCTTGGCCATAACACGGTAGGGGCCTTCCCAATTGGGCATGAACTTCTTTTTATTCTTCTTTTGGACAACCTCCCGGAGGACCAGATCGTCCACATTGAAGGGGCGGGCGCGAACGTGCTTGTTGTAGCCCCGAGCGACCTCTTGCTGATACGCTGCATATTTGATGTTGGCTTCGTCTCGGAGATCCTCGATTTGGTCGAGCTCAGAGGCAAGATGCTCATCGTTCATAGCCGGGTGGAAGTCTTCGGCCCGAGCGGAGGGAGCGATAGCAGCAAGGGGGAGGACAGCTTCCATTCCATAAGCCATGGAAAATGGCGTTCGGCCAGTTCCGCGCCGAGGGGTAGTTCTGTAGCCCCAGAGTACCTTAGGGAGTTCTTCCATCCATTTTCCTCTCTTGTTCGTTAATCGACACTTGAGGCCAATCGAGATGGATTTGTTCGACGCCTCGGCCTGGCTGTTCCCTTGAGGGTAGGCCACGGTGGAGTTGTTTACGCGAATGTTCTTCTTCTTGCAAAGCGTTTTAATTGCTTCTGCGACGAACTGGGTGCCGTTGTCAGAGATGATAGCATAGGGCACACTGAACCGAGAGATGATGTTTTTCCAGATGAACTGCTCGACCTCGGTGGCCGTAATATGAATCAAGGGCTCGGCTTCTACCCACTTCGTGAAGTAATCCGTGGCCGTGATCAGGTGTCGGAACCCGCGGGGCGCCATAGGTAGGACCCCTAAATGTCGAGTCCCCACTGTGTGAACGGCCACGGGCTTGTGACCGGTTGTAGGGGCTGGTGCAGGAGGGGAGAATGCTTCTGGCATGCTTCGCACCGCTTGACGTATTCCTCGGCGCTTTTCCTCATTTTGGGCCACCAGTACCCCTGGGTTACGGCACGCTCGGAGAGAGTACGTCCTCCCGAGTGGTTTCCGCAACTCCCCTCATGGAGCTCGTGAAGAACGTGGGGTACCTCGGCTTGGTGTACCACGCGTAGGTCGGGGCCGGTGTAAGTACAGCGATAAAGCTGGCCGGTTGGGGATAGAAAGTAGGATGTGGACTAGCATCGAATCCGGTGGGCCTCCTTCTTGTCCGAGGGGAGTGTCTGGTCTTGGAGGAAGGAGATGACAGGGTCCATCCAGCTTTGTCCGTGGACGCCGATAGTCATAACGTCCTCGGCGCCTCGCTCGAAACTTGGCACCGCTATCTCCCCGAGAGTGATTGTACATGTTCCTCCGAGTTCGTTGCACGCCGATCCGAGGGCAGCAATGGCATTGGCAAGGGCGTTCTTCACTCATCCTATGTGGGAAAAGTGGATGGCCTTGAAGCCCTTTTGCAGCTCTAGGACGTTGGTCAAGTATTTTAACATCCGAGATTCCCCAGAGCCGTAATCGCTGTTCAGCTGGTTCACCACCAGCAGGGAATCGCTATAGACCTGCAGCTCATCGACTCCGAGAGCGAGGGCAAGGCGGAGTCCAGCGATCAAGGCTTCATACTCGGCTTCGTTGTTCGTGGCCGGGAACCCGATGCTCATCGCGCACTCATGTAGAGTTCTTTCGAGAGAGATGAGCACAATTCCGGCCCCTGCCCCTTGGTTGTTTGATGCCCCGTCAACGTGCATACGCCAACAATCACCCGTATAGATGGTGACCGTACGGAGTGGGGAGCGCTTGAGGACGAATCCAGAATGCTCGGATGCGGAGCCGCCTTTACCGAATTTGCCGCCGTCGACATCGGTGAAGCTCTCCCCACGGAGCTCGGTTTCCAGCTTCGGAGTGAGTTCAGCGACAAAATCAGCCAATGCCTGTCCTTTGATCGCCGTTCGGGGCTCGTACCGGATGTCGTAGTTGGCCAACTCCAGGGACCACTTACAGATCCGGTCTGAGAGGTCTACCTTTCGCATAACGGTCTTCAAGGGAAACGCCGTGATCACCACTATCGTGTGACTCTGGAAGTAGGGTAAGAGTTTCCTTTTGGTCGTAACCAGTGAGAGCGCTAACTTCTCAATTGGCAAGTACCTGGTCTCGGCAGGGAGCATAGTCTTGCTCGAGTAGTAGATGGGGAACTGGTCCTGTCCCTCCTGCCGAACCAGTGCCGAACTTACGGCGTGATCGGAAACTGCCAGGTAGAGATACAAATCCTCGTCCTCTCTCGGCATGACCAGCAATGGCGCTTGGGACATGTAACTTTTAAGCTCGGCCAGTGCCGCATCGCATTCGGCGGTCCAGCAAAAGGACCTGTTGCTAGTCTTGATGGCTTGGAAGAAAGGTCTGCAGGCGTCGGACGACTTGCTTATAAAGCGGTTGAGGGCAGCGGCCATCCCTATCAGCCGTTACACCTCCTTAACCGTCGATGGTGCTCGGAGACTTTGAATGGCTTCCAGCTGGTTGAGATCAGCCTCGATCCCTCGGCGGGTGACAAGGTACCCCAAAAATTTCCCTGAACCGACCCCGAACACGCACTTCTCTGCGTTAAGCTTCAGATCATGCTTTTTGAGAATGGAAAAGACCCTGCCGAGGTGGGAGAGATGGTCCTCTGCAAACTTGCTCTTTACTACCATATCGTCGATGTAGGCCTCCATAATGTCCCCGAGCTCCTTGGCAAACATCTTGGAGACCATCCTCTGGTAGGTAGCCCCTGCGTTCTTCAGGCCGAAAGGCATGACTTGATAGCAGTAGATACCTCTCGGCGTAATGAACGCCGTCTTCTCTACATCCGTGTCATCCATCGCAATTTGGTGGTATCCTCGGTAGGCATCCATGAAGCTGAGTCTAGCATGGCCAGCTGTGGCGTCTACCAGTTGATCTATCCGAGGGAGAGGAAAACAGTCCTTAGGGCATGCATCATTGAGGTTCGTGTAGTCCACGCACACCCTCCACTTCCCATTCTTTTTCTTCACCACAACGGTGTTTGCCAACCACGTCGAGTACATTAGTTCTCGGATTGCCTCCGCCTCGATAAGGCGGTCAACCTCCTCCAGGACTGCGTCGGAGTGGATACCCGAGGATCGCCTCGGTTTCTGCACCACCGGCTTCCTAGCCGGATCAACATTGAGGGCGTGCGTAATGAAATCAGAGCTGACGCCCAGCATTTCGTATGGTGTCCACTCAAAGACCTCAATGTTATCCTTGAGGAAAGCGATCAAGTCGTCCCGCTCGGAATCGGAGAGTGCCGAACCAATCATAAAGTACCTGGTCCTTTCCTCGTTGATGGGCACCTTGACCAGCTCCTCGACCGATTTTTCCTCGGCCTTGGAGCCAACGTCATCGAGGATGGGAGTACACTCGGGAGCTTCAATCCACTGAACTTGCTTCGGTGGCCTACCCTCCTTTCTGTCCTTTTGGCGAATGGCATTGACGAAGCACCTCTTCGAGGCCATCTGGTTGCCTCGGAAGGTCTCCTGTTTCCCATTCGTACCGATGAACCGGACGCATTCGGAAGGTCTCCTGTTTCCCATCTGGTTGCCCGTCATACCTTCGCTTTGGCGCCCTCCCAAGCGTCATTACTTCCATGGCTGCCTCATCTTTTGCAGCTCTGTGTGCATTTCGTCAGCTCGAGCCTTACCGATCAGGCCGTAGATGGTGAGGACAACTCCCGGGTGTACCCTTTCCCCAGGCGCATTTGGCCCGGGCGGTGGTGGCAGGGCTGCTTGGTGGTTCGGCTGTGGTGCCGCTCCCCTGAGCGTGTTTGGTGTACGGCTATGGTCCAGGCGACCCTCTGCGACGACCCTCTGCGACGAGCCGTTCCAGGTGGGCTTTGAACGGTCGGCACCCCGTCGTATAGTGGCCCACCTCGTTGTGGTAGGTGCATTTTCCCTTCTGTGTGGGATCCGACCCCATTTTCCCCTCCGGCCAGTAGAACCAACGTTTTCTGTCGATCTCTGCTAACAATCTGTAGATTGGCATGGTGAAGACCGTGGTTTCGGCCATATAATCGTTATCGTTTCGGGGGGGCTTCTCCCATCCCCTGCTGCCGTTGCCGCTTCTACCGTTCTCCCTGATGCCCCTATCTCTATATCCGTCACCTTGGTCATTACGATCCCTTCTCAGATTGTTCACCTGCTTCCTCACCTCCTTCGGCGTTCCCCTGCTTACACTTCCCTTTGCCTCTCCGTCAAGAATCAGCTCGTCGAGCTCTCGGAAATGGTTCACTATTTCCATTAGCTCTACCATGTTTTTCGGTGGCCGTACCAAGAGCTCCTTGAAGAGGTCGGAGTGGCGGTTAAGCCCGTTTTTGAACGACGTGGAGGCGATCTTCTGGTCACATCCCTCCACGAGGCTGTACACCTCCCAGTACCTTGCAATATACTCCTTGAGGGTCTCTTCCGAGCCCCTCTTCATGTTGATAAGCGCGTCGAGCATCTTCGGCTGTGTGTTACTGGTCACAAACCGAGACGTGAACGCGCGCTCGAGCTCATTGAAGTCGTTTATTGACCACGGAGCGAGTTGGCTATACCACAGGAGCGCGGTGGTCCCGAGACATATAGAGAACATTCGGCACATGAGAGCGTCGCTGTGGCCGTACAGTTCGGAGACCAGGCGATATTCCTGGACATGCGTTACCGCATCTGTCATTGGCTCATACTTGTCAAACTTCGGGATTTTGAACCCACGCGGAGGCGCAGCCTCTGTGATTGCTCGGCAGAATGGGGATCATCTGGCCTTCTCTAGTCTGGAGTCAGCAGGATGTGGGCGATTGGGATTCATTTCTCGGTTTTCCCGGTGGGCACGTTTTGCCGGGCCGCCCGCCTCGTGCCACGGGTTAGACCCATCCATGGGTAAGTTGCTCCTTTCGGAGGACAGTCTCTTATTGTGGCCATCCCGGACCCTCAGCACTCCTTCCCGAGGGTGATGACGCCTTGTGTCAGGCTCGACATGGTATACCCTTTTTTTGCCAGTTTGAGCATTGACGAGCACGATGCTGCCACCATCATTTCGCAGGGTATACTTGTCCCCGGGCCTCAAACCACTGTTACCGTTACGTTCGGGATCTTCTGAGACCTCGATCAGGTCGGCGGTTTTGTCCCCGCGAATCCTTTCGCTCCTAACATTGGGTGCACCATTCTTGGCGCCGTGCCCATCCACCGATTGGCAGTGCCGCCCACCACCTCCCCGATCCCTCGGTCGGTTACGATTATGGTCGTCCCGCTGCTCTCCTTGCCTTTCGTATTGGCTGCCTTGATTCTGGCGTATTCTTCGCTCGTCCATCGGGCCTTTCCCTTGTCGCGTGCGCCTATCAATCCCTCCGGCGTTCACCCATTCCATTCTGCTGGCCTCAGTGCTGGCGCACTCTTGATGCCGTGGCCTTTGTACTTGGGATGGCTTGTCCGTCGGGAATGCCCACCACGCGTAGGCTCCAGCAGGCATGTCGCGCTATCGTTGTACCCGATGCACTTGATTGCCTTCGCCACGGGCGGTCTTCCCTCTACTGCACTGGCCCAAGGCGAAAAGACCTGAGCCCTCCGACGTTCTTTGTTCTTCCGCCAGGCGAAGCTCTCCGAGTCCTTGTCCGCCCGCCGGACACTGTAGGTTGAACCCTGGCCTGTTTCATCACCAACACCTCTTGTCTGAGTAGTGCCAGCTCAGCCTCTACGGTGAGAGGGGGAGGGGGAGGAAGAGCCTCAGTGCGGGCTGGAGTCGTGAGGTGATTGAGGGAGAGGACGTCCCCATTCATGTTGAAGAGAATGCTGCTATCTGCGGCGTTGCTCGGGCCAGCACCGTTGTTGGTCATGGTTAGCGTCCTGTCTCTGTTGACGACGGGGGAGGCGGTGAGCCCCAAGTCACTCCTGACTTGGTGGTACCGGTAGCGGTCGGCTGAATCGACCCATTCCCCGGCATCATTGAATGCAGCCATGCCCAAGGTCAAGTTGGCCATCTAAGTCGGTTTACGGGTGCTCGGTGTGGAGGAAAAAACACCACCAGAGTGTGTAGAGAGTCTGGGAAATAGAGTTTTCTCTCGCTCCCCAGCAGAGTCACCAATTGTGGGGGTGTCTTTGCCGGATTGAGCCTTCTGAACCTTCTGGGAGTTGAACAGGCTGCGATGGAAGAGGTGATGCACGCCTAAGGGGGACCTGCACAAGTAGACAACCTCGTTAGTGCCAAGCCCGGACGGTGGTGGTCCGGGAAGGCACTCCGATGATAAAGTCAGTCACCGGAGGGAGGAGATATGCAATAAATCTCCAGAAAGGACTGAAGTTATGAGGGTAGTAAATAAGGAGAGAGATGTGTTCAGGAGAGCGAGAGCCGTCCCTTTGGTGTTAAATGCAAGGGGTATTTATAGGCTGAGAGGCATGCACCCCACGCGCTCGGTGCCCCCCACGCGCCTGTCATTCGCACTCGGAATGACAGGTGATGTGACCTCGATATATATCCGACGCCATATCCCTACGACGCCACCGACGGGCTCGAGTAGTCAAATCACCTCGATACATTCCCCGCAACCCACGTGCTGCTGCAGGCGGCGGTGACAAAGTAGGTGACTGCTGCATTAAATGCTCCACTGGGAAACGTGTAGCGTGCTTGGTAAGCTTCTCCCGAACCAGGTGTTGCTCCGAGCCCCCAATTGTTCGTGGTCGAACCCTCGGGCAGCGTAAAGGGACCCACCCCCCTTGGACGCTTCTAAGACGCCGACGTGGCGGAGGTCCCGAGGGTCTCCCAGGAGCCAAGAGGAGGATGCCACACCTTGGGCGCCTCTCGCTCGGCAAAGATCGTTCAAATCCTTATTCGTCCAAAACCACGCACACGTGTTTGTCGCCGAGGGTACCATCCGTTCGGCACCGTCTAGGCGGATCTAACTGCATTCAATTTTGCTGATTCTGAGATACTTGAACTTTTTCAGCTTCTTCGTAGTTTCGGGAGAGTGACCCTCGTGGGCCTCCACGGATCTGGCCGCTACAGGTTCTGTTGGAGGCCTTTTATGCATCTAGAATCCAAAAACTTTCACAATGATGGAAGCTTGTGGTACCAGAAATTTTATCTTGATTAAAGGTACATTCCAAAACTCCTAACGAACAAATCCCAGGCATCGTTGGAGTCCTTGTTAGCGAGGCGAAGGAATTCGGAGCCTTCCTCTCGACTGCACACGGAAACTGGTGACAAGTAGTGTGCATTCGTTAGGAAACTTTTCCTATTTTAAAATCGATTATTTTAGTGAATTGTGACTTGAGTGAACATTGGTTGGGGCTAGTTGCAAACGCTGGAGTTCCCATGGCTGTACTCTCCTTTTATATTCATAGTTAAGTAACTTCATTCATTTAGTTAATAAATCAACCGAATTGCACAAGGGGTGGCTACCTAAGAGCCAGGATAAACTAGGATTTTGTCACTTTTGAGTCAAACACCGTTCGTCCGTCTCTATGGTTTGACTCCGGTACTTTCGGATATTGTGCTACATCAGTCGAGAGTCCTACGCTTGGGATGCATCTTTAGTTTAATTCATATTCACCCGGTCGGTCAAGCACCCATCTTGCTCAAAAATGGAAATCCACGGGCTCGTGCTTGTACAGTACCCCTCAATAACTCTCCAAAAAGGATCCATATACTCTGATACTTTGAATCCTAGTGACGGGCATACATTGATTGCCATTTTCGCAAGGTTCAAGATGCCACCAAGTGAGTTCATCCCATCAACTTTGTCATGGATAACAACAACAACCTTCTTCTGAATACCCAATTTGATGCCCACTTCCACAAATTCATCCTTCATATTCTCTTTCACTTTATGAATGAAAGTTTCCTCCCCATCCGAGTACTCATCAAATTTGGGAGGTGAATCCCAATCAATTTCAGATTGCAACAACGATGGATTTGTGTCCAAAAATATTTTATCGGATTCATCTTCTAATATATCATCGATAAAATCTCCCACATCTCCCTCAACTAAAATTTCTTCTATGACATCTTTTCTTCCTCCATGGAATTGTGCAAGTCCAATTTCTTTTGGAATCTCAATTTTCCTACAAGACTCACAATAATGAGAGCCACGGGTTCTAGCTGCAACGTCTTTATACCACCCCCCTTGGTAGTTTCCGCCACCAAAAGGTTTGATATCTTCATCGTCTGAAAAACCATCCTCGATCGGAGGGTTAGGTCTAACAAGGCGATGGCGAGTCAGTTTCCCAACTTTTGGGGCCGAGTCAGTTTCCCAA
This sequence comes from Vaccinium macrocarpon, assembly GCA_022606695.1. Taxonomy (NCBI): domain Eukaryota; kingdom Viridiplantae; phylum Streptophyta; class Magnoliopsida; order Ericales; family Ericaceae; genus Vaccinium; species Vaccinium macrocarpon. The sequence continues at coordinate 16,363,659 of CM040178.1, forward strand.
CTTTTAGGGCCTCAAGGCGTTGCATGACTACCTCAAGTGTTAACCCTATCCGTTGAATTTCGTCCTCAATCCGAGTTTCTCGAGCGATTTTATCCCGCTCATAGACTTTGTGAAGATTAGTCGTACGGTTGCCTCATCCACCCCGACCTCCAGCACATCCTCTAGTAGCTATCTTAGGATTGGAACTTGCAGCTCTAATACCAACTGATCGATGCAGCGCAGCCTATGGAAACGAAACTGATCGTGCAAGAGGAACACGAACAATAAGATCGACCCAGAGGTACTCCCTCCTTAAATGACCATGATATGAGTATAAACTTGTTTTTCTTTAATTCATCAACCACCAAATTCTACCATTAGGCATACAATGATACTTTTAGGGCCAAAGTAACCCTAATCCAACTAGGAATCAAATAACAAACTCTAATTCAACTAAGAATCAAAATACTCTAGAACACTTATTTCTAAAATTAGAGACTTTCTAACAAAATTAATAAAATAAAAATAAAGAAAACTTAAAACACTATTTGTAAGTAATACTATTAAATTTCCAATCTGCATCAAAAATCACCCGCAACATGCAATTCTCATGTAAATATTTTTTTTTTGCTTATAGAGAAAAATGGGCAAGGAATATGACTTTTAAAATAGCTTTATAAACTCAACCATCTCTAACGGCAGACTCGCCTCAACTCAAGCTGTATTAAAATAGCTTTATATAAAGAATAGTTATTGCCTAACGTTAGACCTTAACAATTTTAAAATGTCGATTGTATACGTGCAATTATTTATGAAATCCGTTTAAATCTTATTTATCGAATGGATGATCTTTGTTCCAGCTGCTCTCATCATCGCTGCCATCATTGTTACCTTACTCTCATCACCTGCTGACGGGGAAAATTTTGTTTTTCCGGCAACATGCCATGCTCATGTAAAACTTGTTTTAATTTTGCTAGGAGAAATTTTTTCTAGAAATATGTCTTTCAATAATTGGACAATAAAAGTACTATCAAATCTGTCAGATCGACACAAACCTCCAATCAAGGTCATTTTTTTGAAAAATAATGATGTGCACGCATATCAAGACATACGTAAAGATCAATCTAAATCAATTAAAGTAAGACATATCTGGATATTCCACAGATCAACGGTTATTTGTATGAACAATATTGCTGGCTACAAAATTTATCATATCTCCAAAAGGTAGCTGTCGGACTCTGAAAACCTTGTTAGCTCTATACTTGTACTAGGATTAATTAGTCACTTTTGGGAAGGAGATGTAGGGGTATTTTTTCTCTGTGTATTGGTACATGCAAGGTTGGTGGAATTTTATTCAAGTTTGTTATTCCTCCAGCATTAATTGCTGAATGCCATTGCTTTAGATTAAATTTTTTTTTTTGTTATGATTCTATAAATCTAATTGCAATCAGCTTGCGCGCTACTCAACTAATCCTGATTTTTAAAGTTAAAACTAAATAAATCGAAATTGTAAAGGAGTTGATGAGGTTTAAATACCACCAAATAGTAGTTTCCGTTGTGAATCTGGCAATGGCACACGTGACATAGACTAATGGAACATAGTGAAGAATATTCTACGTAATGTGTTTTCGAAGATTAATGAAATTCTCTTTTTGTCATTAAAAAAAAGAGAATATTCTACGTATATACAACCAGATACTGTCATGATATAAACAGATATTGGGTATACTATGATTCAGCGCTCCTAACTAAATCACCACATACATAATTAATTATTGCCTCTGACTAGCACTTTAACACAGTGAGCATTGAAAAATAACGCCGCCACAAAAACTGTTAGAGTACAGGGGTTCTGTCCGCAGAGAATCATTTTCTCTTTTGCTGTTTGTTATGTTGGTTAAGTCGGTTTTGGGTGCTAAAGCGTATATTAGCTGTAATCTTGTGATAAAAGGGCAAGAAATGAGAATACAGTCAACACATTTTCTCTCATTAAAAAGTTCTTTCTTCTCATCTTCGTCTTCTTGATTTCGATCTGAAATTTGATCTTCTGATGTTCAATTCCAGTAATTCTTTAAAAACAAGCTCACAAACTCACAATATAAAGACAACTTTCTGTTTCTTCATGGTCGAATCGATTTATTGTAAGACTTACAACTCTTACTTATAGGTTACTAAGGCCCAAGCAATTAAACTAAAAGATTAGAAATAAAAAGGTAATACCTGTCAATCATGAAAGAGATTTAATTACCCAAAAAGAAAAAAGGAAATGTGGCATGCATGTAATTATTACTCCGAGAGAAGTCACTAGTAATCCCACCGAGTTAGAAATATGTGTGAAGGATGAGTTTCATATCAATTAAATAGAAAAAGAGTCGGATCTAAATATATAATTGGGTTGCTTACCACTTACAAGACATATCCTTTTAACTGGATATGAGTCTTAGGTGTGGCTTATAGCTCATTTGGTTGTAACCAATGCCTATCAAGGGAAAGATCTGAGTTTCGAGCCTATGGAGATACGTCGAACCTCCTTTGGTTGTTTAACTCACTAACAAATTTCCCCACGAACCCTCGCTGACGTATAACGTACGACAAAAAAATAAAAAATTGGATATGGGTCATTCAACGACGTACATTAGGTCCAGACGATGTAATAGACTTTGTGGATACTCCCCAATGAATTGGGCTTATGAACACAAATGAAAGATCTCAGGCGTTTTAGACTCGAAACAACTGATTCGATGATATATGGGCGAATTCTCTCTTGGAAACATTGGTGATCATAGGGCTTGCAAGGAGACTCCCAAAGGAGAGGAAAAAATCATTTTAACTCTCGACAGAGCAAAAAAAATTCTTGGTGCATGCGGCAGGTGGCCAGCAATAAGGTGGCTCTTGATGGAATGGGTTTTCTCGATAGCAAGGTGGCTCTTGTGGAGTATGGTGCTCTCGTTGGTGTGGGTGCAGGCCTTACTGCAAAAAGTGGGGTTTGTAGTTTAGCATTTGTCGCATGTTATATTCCAAGAGACCGGTTCAATGCAAAAAGTTTAATTGCTCCATGCAAAAAGTTTAATTAATTTACACATCACCCAAATCCAGTCTACGATTAGCTTGGGCGTGAGAAACGCTACAACCACTCATTTGGCATAATTTGATTTACTCTGATTGGTTTCTGTATTACTTCTTCTATTCCACATAAGATATCATGAGATTCAAATTCTTGATTCCACCGTGTCAACTCATTTAGATAAAATTGTGACTTGACCAATTGATCCACATGTGTCATACTCCTATTATTATCCCCTTGCCCAACATCGTTTATTGGCATCTTTTTTTTTTTTTTCAACGTTTATTGGCATCTTGAGTATCTGTTTGTGTTTACGTTGTGGAATATCCTTTTATTTCATGCCAAAACTTGCCATCTTCAAATAAGTTTCCTACATCCTCCATTGAATTTCAAGATAGACTCAGTTATCATCCTACGTTTGGATAAAAATAAACAATAAAAAAATAATAAAATATTTTACTGAGTAGGTTGCACGGAAAAAAATGTTGAAACCATCATTCAAAATATATTGTTTTAGAATATTGAGTACTAAAGCACATAAACATGGAAATACGTACTACAAACAAGAGTAACAAATGGTGAGAGTAAGAAGGACCTTGCCTATGATAGTAGGAGGCGTGCCAGAAACACTGTCATAAGACCAATAAGTCTACCCTCATGAAGGTACAACTGTAGTATACTAGTCCCCAAGATTCAACCCCAAACGCTCACACGCATTCCTCCTTTGTTCACAACCACAGGGAGGGATTTGAATGAGTCACAAATTGAGGATGAATGCATCTCTCTCTCTCTCTCTCTCTCTCTCTCTCTCTCTCTCTCTCTCTCTCTCTCTCTCTCTCTTTTCTTCTACTTCACACCATATTGTCCTTTGTAGGGAAAGTTAGGCTCTCTGAATTAAGTCTTATTTATTTGTAATTGCTTGGCCAAAATCCTAGACCTAATTTAATGGGTTGCCCCAAGCATAGGGCTGAGACCGGTGTAGTAAAATACCCGGTAAGACTGCAATTAAATCCACAGGGACGGTGGAGAGTGCTGGACTAAAAACTCGGGTTGTGAGATTTAAAACGGCTCTTAGGTAGCCACCCCTTGTGATATGATGAGAAACTTAACTAAACTAGAGTAAATTGAGTTTTTCTTGAATTACTTAAAAGAAGATACGGTCGTAGGGTTCCTAACACTGGTGACCAGGCCTGGACATATCAGCTTCATTCAGTGTTTCAAAAACATTTGACTTTAGAGAGAAAAAGATACCCCGAAAGATGTGAATCCTTGTGCTCGTTGTTTACCCATGTACAACGAAGAACAAGTTTCGGTCCCCCGTTCCCCACGTTACATGGGCTCCGACAATGCCTGGATTTGTCCAACAAATGTTCTTTAATAACCGAAAATTGCTTTTTCCGTTATTAATTTTGAAAATAGGAGCAAGAACATACCCAGCCCTGGCCACGGCGTGTTAATCACCCCGTGACCAACCTATACGACTACTCACTCATCATTTTATTAGACGCAGTAATAATATTAACCCTAGATCTAAACATGCTTCAAACAATTGAAATAAGAAAAAGAAAACAGAAAAACATGATACTGCAGAATGCAAAAGAAAAGACGGATTCGATAACTAAGGAAGATTAGGAATTCAGTGCTTGAAAATGCTAAGAAACTTGAATTACACTTGAATCTCAAAATCACCCTGAAAACAGCAGCCAAAGTTAAGAAAGTAAAGCGCAGGTTATGAATTCTGGAACCCAAATTACGAGTTATAAGAGGGTTTTTATATTAATCCCTCGCCCATTACAATAAAAACCAGAATAAGAAAAAAATGCCGTTGCACGAAGACCAAACACCAACGTTCCCTAGCCGAGATAGGCTCTCAGTAGCATTACCATTAAAATGGTGTAGCGCTCCCGAATGCTTGTATAGCGTTTTTTGACCAGCTGACCACGTTGACTTCTAACTCCATTGACTCTTGGTAGTGTTACATCACTTTAGGTGTAGCGCTACCTAAGGCTCTATTCATTTTTGGAGCCCTTTTGTGCCACTTTGTAGCGCTCCATTAAATTCTTGCAGCGCTCGCGATGGGTTACGATCATTTTCACGCGAAATCAACTTCAACACTTAGTCTCCACAGCTTTGCTCACTCTCAAACCTCCATCACGGCCTTTACAGGTAGGTACCTTCCATTAGTGCGAGAACAACTCAATTCCCTGAAAATCAAACACAAACACAAAATCCAACCACGTGCACGCATTAAATGGAAAATGAGGATTAACCGCACGTCTAACGCACTAATTCTACCCTACTTGAAGGTTGCTAGTCCTGAGCAACGAAAAGAACAAAAATAAATGAAAGGATAGATCTTTTAAACCCCCCGAACTTGAAGGTTGCTAGTCTCGAGCAACGAAAAGAATAAAAATAAATGAAAGGATAGATCTTTTAAAACCTTGGGCGGCCCCGGTAGGACGAGTGAAGTCTTGTGAGGGTTTTTAGCAATGATAACCCACAAAACACAAAGGACTCGGACATTTGAATGCAACTCCACCCAATCAATAGCTTCTTGAAACACTACAGTGACTGTCAGGCAAGTCAATGACAAGATATTTCATCCATGGACAAAGTTAAACAAGTGAACTTTGCAGCAATTTAGAACAAAAATTAATCGTCTCACCTACGATCGGATAGAGAATTTTCAAATGGCATGTGTGAATGAAATGCCACATAAAGAAATTTACCAATCTCGAGAACAGTTCACACACCGTTGATATCCCAATATTTCTTTAAGCACACTCCTTCCTTTTCTTTCTTTTTTTTCATTTTCTTCTTTATTTTTCTTTGCATAGTCGTGCAATGCCGGATCTCTCAGGCTTTCTAGTTGTGTCTTTAGCGAGTTTTGGGTCAGCTATCCCCAAGCCAAATGGCCTTAGAGCACCAGGTTTTAAGAGACCCCTACGGACTTAATTGCTTAAGTCAAACAGGCTTTATTAAGATCCAAGCTATCCACGTTTAGCGATACTTTCACAAGGTCTGTCCATCTTTTGACGCGAACAACATGGTGTTAATCACCCCGCGACCATACCTACACGACTACTCACTCATCATTTTATTGAACGCAGTAATAATATTAACCCTAGATCTAAACATGCTTCAAACAATTGAAATAAGAAAAAGAAAACAGAAAAACATGATACCACAGAATGCGAAAGAAAAGACGGATTCGATAACTAAGGAAGATTAGGAATTCAGTGCTTGAAAATGCTAAGAAACTTGAATTACACTTGAATCTCAAAATCACCCTGAAAACAGCAGCCAAAGTTAAGAAAATAAAGCGTAGGTTTTGAATTCTAGAACCCTAATTATGAGTTATAAGAGGGTTTTTATATTAATCCCTCGCCCGTTACAATAAAAACCGGAATAAGAAAAAAATCTCGTTGCACGAAGACCAAACGCTGACACTCCCTAGCCGAGATAGGCTCTTGGTAGCGCTACCATTAAAATGGTGTAGCGCTTCCGAATGCTTGTATAGCATTTTTTGATCGGCTGACCCCGTTGACTTGAAACTCCATTGACTCTTGGTAGTGCTACATCACTTTAGGTGTAGCGCTACCAAAGGCTCTATTCACTTTTGGAGCCCTTTTGTGCCACTTTGTAGCTCTCCATTAAATTCCTGTAGCGCTCGTGTTGGGTTACGATTATTTCTGCACGAAATCAACTTCAACACTTAGTCTCCATAGCTTTGCTCACTCTCGAACCTCCAGCACAGCCTTTACAGGTACCTTCCATTAGCGCCAGAACACCTTAATTCCCAAAAACTCAAACACAAACACAAAATCCAACCACGTGCACGCATTAAATGGAAAATGAGGATTAACCTCACGTCTAATGCGCTAATTCTACCCTAACTAAGCGCTTAAATCTGTGATATTGCGCGCCTATCAGTAATACTGCTTTACTATAATGGCCAGAATAACTCTTTTACATTTGTAATAGAAAGTGGTTTGAGTACAGTAGCCTAAGTTGTAGCCGTAAATTAAAGATGATGATAATTGAGTGATGCACATGTTTATTAGTTAGGGTTTGTTTGGAACTTATAGAAAAGAAAAAAAAAAAGGTAAAAAAATTTATCTTGTCCTGTTTCTAAAAAAATTGAGAAATACATTGTATACGCTAAGAAAATCTTTTCCAAAAAATCATAGATTGGTTAAATAATTTTTGCAAAATGCGGGCCTAACTATCGTATGTGTGTGAGACTCCAAACTCGGGGATTTGCTTGCGCGCCCAGTTAATTTCCACAAATTGGCTTGGACCTTGGCCCATCCCGTGGGCACGCGAGGCCTCTCTTGGGCCTAGCTCATCAATAGTCCATGGAGCCTCCACACATATGAGGAACAAAAATGTTTTATAGTTCACCAATTTGAAACAAGTGTTTTTGAAGAACTCTTTTGAAAAATACACAACCCCAACAGTTACAACTTATCTCCCTAGGTGAGACTCTGTGGGTTAGGGGTTACTTTATCTCCCTATGTGACTCTCTGTGGGTTTACCCTCATCATCCTCGACAATAAGGAGCTAGCCTCAATGCTTGTCAAGCCCCAAATAGCAACACAAGTCTGTGGGCAGTCAATCGGCCGGCAAGCTTTTTTTTGGGTCTTTAACTCTTTATCCGACATGGCAGGTAACATTTCTTTTTAGGGGGTCTTTTCATTCGCCACATTTTGCCGAGGCACTACCGAAGTAGTAGTTAATTTTCATGCATTGGTCCTTTGATTTCCAACCGAAGCAACAAGTAAGCATTGGTTTTGTCAACTCAAATTTGATCGGACAAGTACGCATTGGTCTTTCCAAAGAATCATAGACCTTCATTTTTTCTAGCTAATTATCTTTCAATAGAATCATGGCCATACTACTTTTTTTTGATCTCCATGGCCATACTACTTGAAGTCACAATTAATGACCGGTATTAATTCTTGTTGGGATTGTGTATTTTTCAAAAGAAACTCTTCAAAAGAACACTTGTCCCACATTGACTAACTAGAGAATATTTGTGTTCTTTATAAGTATGGAAGCTTCATAGACAATTGATGAGCTAGACCCAAGAGAGGCCTTGCGTGCACACAAGTTGGGCCAAGGTCCAAGCCAATTTGTGAAAATCAATCCGAAAACCAATTAACCGGGTGCGCGTTAAGAACCTCGCGCGCAGGGGGGTGCAAATCCCCAAATTTACCCACATTTTTGCCACCTCCCCACCATGGAACTTGGTGTTGACCAAGTTAGAGAGGGAGAGTGCGAGTGTGTGCATGTAGTACACTTGCAGATGCAAGTTTTATTGCAAGTTCACTTGCACAAGCAAGTTGAGGGTTTTAGGGGTAGCTACCTAAGCCTACATTTTGCACCCAAACTAGTTAGAATAAGCCTTGCTATTTTAGGAGTAACCTATGCATACCAGCACAATACATGTATTAGAACACAACCTAGACCTATTATGCTTAACCTTGCACTCCAAGTCTCCATGAAACATGCTTCCTTGTTTTAGGAAAGAATATTCCTGCTTGACCGACCAGGTGACTAAAAATATGACGCGTCCCAAGCGTAGGACTCTTGACCGGTGTAGCACAATAAATCCAGAAGTACCGGAGTCGAACCACAGAGACGGCTAACGGTGTTTGACTCAAAAGTGTAGAGTTTTAGTTTAACTGGTTCTTAGGTAGCCACCCCTTCGATTTTATGAGATTAATTAATTAACCACTAAGCTAGTTTAACTGATTAAATGCGAAATAATAAAGAGAGCGCAGCTGTGGGAACCCAGTGTCCACACCTAGCCTAGCCAATAATTACTCGGGCCACAATTAATCCTTTTACTGATTTTAGAATCTGAGAAAGGTTTCCTAACGAATGCGCACCACCTGTCACCAGATTCTGTGTGGATTCGAATTCTGGTAATGCCTGAGTTTGTTCATTAGAAAGTTTCCAGTTCCTAAAATTGCTTGAAAATTGATTTAATTCGGCCCCGAGGTGAGATATCGACTAGCCTGGATGCGGGCGCCTTCGCCCCGCAGCTGCACTCGATGCGACTACTCACTCATGCTTAGGAAGATTGCAGGAATCAAATTAAACCTAGATCTACGCATGCTTAACGAATAAAATATAAGAACGATGAAAAACAATACCGCAAATTGCAAAGGAAAACTGAACTTGATTACCAATCCGCAAGACAATCTGAACACTGGAATTCTAGGAAATAAAACTGGAAGCGTAAAACTGAATGAAGAACTCGAGATCCATAGCCGAAAACTTGAAAGCAAAAACCCTAAGGAAAATTCGTGGAACCCTAATTAACCCAAAAAACGAGGTATTTATAAGCTCTACTAAAGTCAAAATCCGAAACAAAGTCAAACGGTGACTATGTGGCCTTCGGTATCGATACAGGAGAAGTCTTGTATCGATACCAGTGCTTTCTGTTCCCGTATGATGCAATCTGTATCGATACAGGACAATCCCTGTATCGATACTGACTCCTCTAAAATGCCTTCTAGGCTTGTTTGGCCCGTCCCCACTTGGGCCCCGCTGGTTCCCTACGTGCCTGACCGCCATGTGTCCACTTCACGCGCTCTTTTCCGACCTGTTCCCTACAAAACAACCAAACACACGAAAAACCAAGAACACACCGCATCAAGTGGAAAATGGAATAAAATCGCGCCTCTAACGCGCTAATTCGCCCTACTTAGGCGCTAGAAAGCAAGCTTCCCACACGCCTATCACATCCCCCAACTTGAGCGTTGCTAGTCCCTAGTAACGAACGAAACAACAATAATAAAAACAATACAACGACTCAATAAGGGATACGAGGGTTATGCAACCTGTATAACATTAAATGAACAATTAAAATAAAGTCTCTTAGTTACCCACAACTCAGTCACATGCATGCTCCCACTAAAATTCAAATAATTCCCCTACTCAACAAGGTCTAAGATAAAATGCTCCCAAGTGACACAATATCACTCGTACTCACCGAAACACTCTACATCCCATGTGAGGCGCCTGGCGATGAACGTGGATTGAACAAACCACCACGTGCCAGTCAAAACAATGCCTAGATATGCAATGAAAGCTCACGAATCAAGATACCACACATTCACAATCTAAATATAACACACGCATGCAAAAGGGTTAGACGACGTGCATCGGGTCAACTAAGGGCTTTGTTAGGCTTGTAACGACCGCGGTTAACAACAAAAAAGGGCAACATGCAAAGGGTGACGGCCTATATAAAAGCTCATGGTCAATCTACCCTGACTGGCCGTCACCAACACAGATAAACACAAACACAACCACAAATATCACATAGAAACAACCAAAGCTCTAACATCGTACTACACAAAACATCACGAATAAAGTTTGACACAACCTCCGACCATAGACACGGTTACACCACTGACATAAATAAACACATAAAATGGAATAATTCCCAACAACAAACACATAAAATAGCAACTACTACTAACACCACCAACACAAATATGTCCAACTCCGCGCTAACACTCCTTCGTGATCACATCCTCGGAATCATAGCTCAATTCCAGCTCAGTTTGCCTCTTAGGGTTCCATAACTTTGGTGAGTTTAGGTTTGGAAAGGTTTAGAGGTTAAGGTTTGGATGGAGAAGAAGGAAGAGGGGAAATGAGAATGATGAGGTAGAGAGTGAGAGAGAGAGAGAGAGAGAGAGAGAGAGTGGGGAAGAATCGGATGGTCCCCCTCAACTTGATTGTGTTTTTCTTTCTCTTTTCTTTTTATTCTTTTGTTTCTTTTTTTCTCTTTTCTTCTTCTTCTGGAAAACTTGGAAATTCATAGCAATGGGTCAAAGGGTCAATTGACAGTCTTTCCACCACTCTCTTATCATTAAGATGGGTGAATTCGGGGGAAAACGGTAATGGATTAAGGTTTAGGGGTTTGTTTTTTTTTAAAACAAAGACATGGCACCCCAAAAGCAACATATTTAATTTTCGATGCTCCTTTATTCCATTGATTCGAGGCCTTTAAAATGCGCACAGAGTTGGACCACCAAACTGACTCACCAACCAAACACCGATTTCCTAAGTTTGACACAGAAGCGACACAGATTGGTTTAACATGGGATCAATGGGACACATATAGTGGTTTAATCATCCAAAGATGGCCTTATTTCATCCCCTAAGCACATCACCAACTCTCACACATGCATGCACAATATTTAAACTTTGATTTGTGGTACAAACGCCTATTATTTTGTGCGAATGCGGAAAGTGAAGAACAATGAAACATGGGATGCTTGAAGGACATACTGTGCACAACGTGGGAACACCTACTCAAACTTGCTTATGGTGCAGAAAATACTCAAACATGAGTGCCAAATATATGCATGTGAACAAGTTAAACAAGCAATCATTGAGACAAAAATCTAGCATGCTCACCTAACTCATACAAACAAGCATAACGATCATATCCCCACACTTAAAAATTAACCAAAAATTTAAAAATGACCCCTAACCTACTAACAACGCTCAGAACAAAAATAACGTGTTCAAAGTACACCCCTTCCCCCAACCTACTAACAACGCTCAGAACAAAAATAACGTGTACAAAGTACACCCCTTCCCCCCAACTTGAAAATTGCTCGGTCCTCAGAGCATGAAGACAAAACATAAAATAGAAGAATAAGGGAAAGAAATGGACCGTCGGATGGCAGCCAACCATCATGACCCCAGCCGATGTATGGGGAATTTGCTGCCACTGTTGCGTTTCATCATTGGAACTGCTTCCAGGATCCGCTCCTTCGGACCTAAAAAGATCCACAGCTAGTCACACAGAGCCGCACTGAAGCTTTATAGGACTTACAACTGCCACATTTCGTGGCACCCCTGCTTGAGGCTCCTGAATGCCGCACTCACTCCGACGGAGAGGCCCAAACTACCAAGGCTGGTGTGGTAGCATGCTCATCCTGCAAAAGGCTTAAGAACCAACTACCTACTAGACAACAAATGATATTAATACTGCCTGCTCGTGGAAGCCGGGCCACAACAGATAAAGAAAGCAAATAAAGAACACAACCAGACCTTCACGCAGTCTCACGTGTCATACTTTTCTCCCCATCCCCCAACTTGAATTGAAGAGTGTGTGGCTATACAAGACCATCAAGATGTTTTTGTGTTTTTTTTTTTTTGAATTAATTTTAACTGGGAGAGAGAGAGAGAGATCTTTGAAACATGGAATTCGAAAATTAAGTAAATCCACAAAGATGAATCCCATGAATGCACCACCCCCACATTAAGCTTGGCACTAAAAATTGAACTCGGCCAGACCACAAGAAAAGATACTTCGAGTAAAGCAATTGCCGAGTTATTTTAAGAAATTGAAGTGCCGCTAAGTGCTCATGTGAAACAAAATTAATTTCCGAGTTGTGGACATAATTTGCAATAGAAGGAAGATAAACAAAATCGTAATCATCAACACCAAGAAAATCAATATGTTCCACTACCGTTGACTTCGACTCCTCTACCAAAACCTCATCTGCCAAGTTCGGTTTCTCAACTAATTCCTCCTTAATAAAGTCGTGGTCTCCAAAAATAAGAGACTCACTCTCAAAGCCATACTTCCTATCTTTCTCATCCATTAAAGACTGCAAATAATCAATCTCAGCATCCCACTCCTCAGTAGTGGGAGATTTTTCTATCAGACCAACACACGGAGGGCAGTGAGCTCCTCATTCTCTAGACTCATAAGAGCACAAAAGGAAAACGTAGGCAGCGCGGATCAATAGTGGAAGATACATGGGAGGGGTTTCGACCGTTTCATTAGACTCAAGGGGGGAACATTGAGCAGTGAGCTCTGCGCTCGCTCCCAACTCAGAAGGTTCTACCAAACCATCATCAACCCCACCCTCAATGACAAGTGGGTCAACTTTCTCTTTTATCTCTTCCCTAGCAGTAAGTTCCTCATCCCCTCTAAATTCAGAGGACTGTGGTAAGACCAAGTTAACCTCCTCAACATTGTTAACTAGACCTATTTCCTCTTCCCTAAGAGTAAACTCTTCACTCCCTCCAAACTCGGAGGAGCTTTCAGACCACGAGTCAAAATCCTCCATACGATCATTAACCCGTCCCTCAATGAGAAATGGGTCGACTTCCTTGCTTCTATTGACTTGAGGTGGGGAAGGAAATGTCTCCCACTCCTGTTGGATTTGTCCCACTGCCTCTATGAGTTGAGTCAACTGGGACCTAAGGTGCCCAATTGCTTGGGTGGTTTCTGCGGTGAAGATCATCTGCAATTGCACAAAAGTCTGTACCCTCTCCTCAAGCTCCTCATCATGAGGGGGATAAGTCAACTCTGGGGGTGGGCTAGTAGAATAAGGATCAAACCCTTGCAGGTCTTGGAAAAAGGAGCCAATTGGGTCATGTGGTCCTAGGCAGGTTCGAACGACCGTATTCCTTGCAAAGGCAAAGGCAGTGCCTATGGTGGCACTGGGGTTTCGGAATACCACGATGAAAAAGATGGGTGGTGGGACCACCCTAGATCGTACGTATTTGGATAAGGATCCCACCGCTGATTAATAACACTCACCCTAGGCTGATTATTTCGATAAGCTTTCTTGAGTGCATAAAAAGCGGAGCAGGTATAAACAGAATGTCCCCAACACTCACACATCTCATAGAATTCTTCCATTCTCACCTCATTCACCCAGTTGTTTCCTTATTACTTTTTTTTCCCGACTCGAGACACAAAATACTTACCACTCGACTAACTTTAGATGACTCAACCTAGAAACAAAAAGATGCTAAAAAATGAAACACACTAAAACTCACACTCTTGAACACACGTCACCGTCCTCGGCAACAGCTCCAAAAATGCTTGACCGACCAGGTGATTAAAAATAAGACGCGTCCCAAGCGTAGGACTTTTGACCGGTGTAGCACAATAAATCCGGAAGTACCGGAGTCGAACCACAGAGACAGTTAACGGTGTTAGACTAAAAAGTGTAAAGTTTTAGTTTAACTGGCTCTTAGGTAGCCACCCCTTCGATTTTATGAGATTAATTAATTAACCACTAAGCTAGTTTAACTGATTAAATGCGAAATAATAAAGAGAGCGCAGCTGTGGGAACCTAGCGTCCACACCTAGCCTAGCCAATAATTACTCAGGCCACAATTAATCCTTTTACTGATTTTAGAATCTGAGAAAGGTTTCCTAACGAATGCGCACCACCTGTCACCAGATTCTATGCGCCTTCGAATTCCAGTAATGTCTGGGTTTATTCGTTAGAAAGTTTCTAGTTCCCAAAATTGCTTGAAAATTGATTTAATTCGGCCCCGAGGTGAGATATCGATTAGCCTAGATGCTGGCGCCTTCGTCCCGCAGCCGCACTTGATGCGACTACTCACTCATGCTTAGGAAGATTGCAGGAATCAAATTAAACCTAGATCAACGCATGCTTAACGAATAAAATATAAGAATGATGAAAAACAATACCGCAAATTGCAAAGGAAAATTGAACTTGATTACCAATCCGCAAGACAATCTGAACACTGGAATTCTGGGAAATAAAACTGGAAGCGTAAAACTGAATGAAGAACTCGAGATCCGTAGCCGAAAACTTGAAAGCAAAAACCCTAAGGAAAATTCGTGGAACCCTAATTAACCCCAAAAACGGGGTATTTATAAGCTCTACTAAAGTCAAAATCCGAAACAAAGTCAAACGGTGACTATGTGGCCTTCAGTATCGATACAGGAAAAGTCCTGTATCGATACCAGTGCTTTCTGTTCCCGTATGATGCAATCTGTATCGATACAGGACAATCCCTGTATCGATACCGGCTCCTCTAAAATGCCTTCTAGGCTTGTTTGGCCCGTCCCCACTTGGGCCCCGCGGTTCCCTACGTGCCTGACCGCCATGTGTCCACTTCACGCGCTCTTTTCCAACCTGTTCCCTACAAAACAACCAAACACACGAAAAACCAAGAACGCACCGCATCAAGTGGAAAATGGAATAAAATCGCGCCTCTAACGCGCTAATTCGCCCTACTTAGGCGCTGGAAAGCAAGCTTCCCACACGCCTATCAATTCCCCTACTTTTTAGACCACTAAAGTTACCCCTTAGCTATAAGATGCTTTCACATGCACATTGTGTGTCTCTGGCCCTAAAAACACCCCATAACTAAGGTGACCATGCAAAAACCTACACAACGAGAGGCGTATTTTTCCCCCACTACTACTTCCCATGTTGGTTACCCATTGATTCCCACAATTCCTTTGCTTGCAAGAATAGAAACCTAGGACCTAACCTAAAAACCTAGACAACCAACTTGTGTACTTGCCATGTGCCTAATAGGTGCGCAATATCATAGATATAAGTGTCTAAGTAGGGCGAATTAGCGCGTTAGAGGCGCGAATTATTCCATTTTCCACTTGATGCGGTGTTGTCTTTCGTTTTTGGTGTTTTGCTTGGTTTTGTAGGCAACGGGACGAAGGGGCACATAAAGTGAACATGGAGTATCGGGCATGTTAGAAGCTGGTGGGACCCAAGTAAGGAAGACCAAACAAGCTAAAAATCAATTTAATGGGGTCGGTATCGATACAGGTAAAGCCCTGTATCGATACCTGAGTGCTCATACGCGAACAGAATCTACTAGTATCGATACAGTGTTTCTCCTATATCGATACCAAGCAGCTTAAATCCAGCCGGTTGACTTGCCACGTGCTTTGACTTTGGGAAAGAGCATAAATACTCCGTTTTCGTTCTTAATTAGGGTTCTGAACTTTTGCTTTCTTTTTCTTATTAGCAGCCAATTTTTCCTCTGGAGATTCCACTTTTTGGGGATTGTTTCTTTAGAGTTTTAAAGTCTGTTTTGAAGATTCGAGTATTGCTTCCAGTAACTTCTCTATAGTTAACATTAATCTCAATTTTACGGGAGCTTTTGCCTGATTGTTCGTGAATTTTCTATTTAATCCACATTCGAGTATATTAGCATGCTTAATTTCAGAACTCTGTTAATTATTCTAGTTAACATGAGTGAGTAGTTCAATAGGTATGGTCTCGGGGTAATTAACACACCGTGGCCAGGCCCGGATTTATTTTTGCTCCTATTTCTATAATTAATAAAGGGAAAAGAAATTTCAGGTTATGAAAGAGCTTCCGTTAGATGTATCCGGGCATTGTCGAAGCCCATGTAATGCGGGAAACGGGGGACCAAAACTCGTTCTTCGCTATACATGAGTAAATGGCGACCACAAGGATTCACATCTTTCGGGGTACCTTTTTCTCTCTAAAATCAAATGTTTTTAGAACACCAACAGAGCAGAACTGTCCGGATCTGGTCACTGGTGTTATGAACCCTACAACCATACTTGCTTTTAAATAGTTTAAATTAAATTAGTTAATCTCTTAGTTTAGTTAATTTTCCCATCAAATCATAAAGGGTGGCTACCTAAGAGCCGTTTTAAACCTACAACCCGAGTTTTCAGTTTAGCATTCTCCACCTTCTCTGTGGATTCGACTCCGGTCTTACCGCGTATTGTGCTACACCAGTCTCAGCCCTACGCTTGGGGCAACCCTTCAATTTAGGTCTAGGATTTCGGTCAAGCATTTTTGGCGTCATTGCCGGGGAAGGCAGAGGTGTTCGTAATTCGGGTCGTTAGTGTCCTGTGAATTTTATTGTTAATTTTATTTTTCTTTTAAAAAAAATTTAAAAAATAATAAAATAAATTTTAGGAAAATTTTCAGTTGATAATTTTTAGAATCGAGTCAAAATAGGTAAAAATAGTCAAGTCCCACATAAACCTGACCCTCTCTATTATCGCGATCGTACTAATCGTCTGGTTAGGATTGACCATGGGTCGAGTCCGTTGGAGTTGTCTAGTTCATCGTCTGAGTCAGTAGGAGTCCAGCTTGAGTCTTCCGTACGTCAACCTGAATCCATTCCCATAGACGACCTGTTCATAGAATTCCCCAATCCATTGTTTGTCTTAGAGAGTGAGCCACCGATGGCGGAACAGAGAACTATGCGCGATTATATGCATCCCGCGAGGACCACCACTCGTGGCCCAATAGTTTTGCCAACCAAGACTGTGGAGGCACGCAACGCTTTCACAGTGAAAACCGGGAGCTCATAATGCTCTTCCTCTCTTTTATGGGAGGGAAAATGAGGACCCATATAAGCATGTCCGCCACTTTGAGGGATTGGTGCGCACCCTAGCCACCACTACCTAGTGGGAAAACGCTTTCCTTAAGCTTTTCCCAGCCTCTCTGAAAGATAGTGCGGATAAGTGGCTCCGAATGCAAAAGAGCAGTTGCTCACGACATGGTCAGCTATTAGGGAGTTATTCTATAGGAAATATTTCTCTGAGAGTAAGTCACAGCACCTGACTCGCCAAATCCAGTCATTCAGACAAAAAGAGGGCGAGTCATTTTTGAGGTGTTGGGAGAGGTTTAAGGAATTGTTGTTGGCTCTACCCCACCACAGGTATGAGAAACACTAGTTGGTGACATTTTTCCACCTAGGCCTAAATATTGTGACGGCCCAGCAGATTGAGTATCTATGTAGAGAGGGTGATTTCCTAGATAAGGCCCCAGATGAGGCATGGGATTTTCTAGAGGAGTTGGCCAAAAAACATCGAAGTTGGGAACCTTTCGACCTCGCTGACAGGGCCATAGCTGCATAGGGACCCAGTGGGTCTGATATTTTCCCCCTTAGTGTGAGAGAGCACACTATCCAGTCTCAGCTAGATAAATTGTCTAAGCAGATGGAGGACTTACGGCTGAAGCAAGTCCAACAGGTGAATGATGTGAGAGTTGAGGAGGTGTGCGCACTTTGTGAGTGTCCGGGGCATGTAGTGACAGCCTGCCTCGCTTTCTCGATGGTTAAGGAAGCATACCAAAGTAACTTGGCTGTGGTGAATGCGGTGAACCAACGTTGGGATCCGTTCTTAAACACCTATAATCCGGGCTGGGCTCATCACCCAGCCTTGAGTTGGAGAGATCCTAAAGTACCAGTGCCACCCCAGGCACCACCTCAGAAACAGATGCAACCATATTGGCCACCTTAAGGCCAACCGTCCCAATACCGTTATCCAGCCCAGAATCAGCAGGGGTTCGGTCCTTCATTCTCTAGACCACCCCCAGGCATAAATCATCCTACTAGAGATAGGCAGACTGATGAGATGTTGAAGGCTCTCATTCAGTCTCAGCTGAGTTTTACTGAGCAGACTAAGCAAGCCATATGGGACATTAGGTCCCAATTGACTCAGTTGACGGTAGTAGTTGGGCAGACCCAACAGGAGAGGGGAAGATTTCCCTCTCAACCTCACACCAATGCTGTCGGTACTAATTTTTTGGGAGATGGTTCAGGCCCTAGTAGTTTGAACCCCAGTTCGGAGGAAGCAAAAGCGATCACCACTCCCAGATGTGAGAAGGTGATTGATAAAACGATCCCTTCGAAGCAAAAAATGGTTCCCCCTCCGGAGCCTGTGGCTGGACCAATAGTTACCCCTGCTGTGGGGAAGTGTACTGCGGAAGAGAGAGAATCGGAGTCACCTGAGGTGGTGGTGCCCGCACCTGCGGCCCCCACGACTCCGTTGCCACCTGTTGCACCATATCCACATCGCTTGGTGGCAAAACCGAACGTCAATGTGAACTTCCAGATTCTTGAGCTATTTAAGAAGGTTTAGTTTCCTATCTCTTTAATGGAAGCCATTGACGTTATTCCTCAGTTTGCTAAAGTATTGAAAGAGCTGTGCACGTCGAAACCGAGAACTAAGAGGCAGTGCAACGTGCTTCTGACGGAGCAAGTGAGCTCCATTCTCCAAGCTGATATTCTGATTAAGCGGAAAGATCCAAGTTGTCCCACCATCCCCATAGCCATAGTAGGTCAGAGTTTTGATAAGGCCTTACAAGATTTGGGAGCAAGTGTCAACTTGCTCCCATACTCGGTATACTTGAAATTAGGCATAGGTGATCTTAAGGCCACACCGGTCACGCTACAGTTGGCAGACCAAAGTGTGAGAATTCCTAAGGGGGTGGTGAAGGATGTTTTATTCCAGGTGGGGGAGTTTCTATTCCCCGTAGATTTCATTGTCTTGGACACGTGTCCAGTCCCGAAAGTGCTTGAGAAGACTCCCATTATCCTCGACCGTCCATTTTTAGCCACCTCTAGTGCTGTAATGAATTGCAAAACTGGACAAGTCCAATTATTATTTGGGGACTTGAAGATGGAGGTGAAAGTTTTCAATGTGGATAGCCGAGTAGAGGATGATGATGAGGTCTATGAGGTGAGTCTGATCGACACACTAGTGCAAGAGCATGTCGAAAATATTTTGTACCAGGATCCTTTAGAGATAGCGCTGACTGCCGAATAGGTGTTATTTTTAGATTCTCTAGAGGTCGGGAGTTTGATGGAGATGCTAGCAGTAGAGGATGTATGTGGCAGCATTTGGGACCCAGTTCTCGAACCACTAGGCGCCCTAGTATCTAAAGCTCTCCCATCATCGGTCCAGCCACCGAAACCTGAGTTGAAGCCTCTACCAGATACGTTGAAATATGCCTTCCTTAAAGGTAATGATACGTTTTCAGTGGTGATCTCCTCCTCCCTAGAGGTAGATCAAGAGGCTAAATTACTTGCCCTGCTGAGAGAGCATATAGGGGCAATTGGCTGGACGATAGCGGATTTAAAAGGGATTAGTCCTACGGTGTGTACACACCGCATTTTTCTAGATGAGGATGTGAAGCCTTCTCGACAACCTCAGTGGCGTCTGAACCCCAATATGAAGGAGGTGGTTAGGACGGAGGTGCTTAAGTT
This sequence comes from Vaccinium macrocarpon, assembly GCA_022606695.1. Taxonomy (NCBI): domain Eukaryota; kingdom Viridiplantae; phylum Streptophyta; class Magnoliopsida; order Ericales; family Ericaceae; genus Vaccinium; species Vaccinium macrocarpon. The sequence goes on from CM040178.1 coordinate 16,383,514, forward strand.
GTTAGATGCGGGTATCATTTAACCGATTGCCCATAGTGAGAGGGTAAGTCCCGTTCAGGTTGTGCCTAAGAAGGTTGGAGTTACCGTTGTGAGGAATAAGGATGGAGAGTTAGTGCCAACCCATGTTCAGACCGGGTGGCGTGTTTGCATTGACTACCGGAAGCTCAACGCGATCACCCGGAAGGATCATTTTCCCCTCCCATTTATTGACCAAATTTTAGAGAGAGTTGCGGGCAGAGCGTTCTATTGTTTCCTGGATGGATACTCTGGCTACAATCAGATTGAGGTAGCCATGGAGGACTAGGAAAAGACCACATTTACGTGCCAAGTATGGTACTTTTGCCTACCGTTGCATGCTGTTTGGCTTGTGCAATGCTCCCGGCACTTTCTCAAGGTGTATGATGGGAATTTTTAGCGATATGGTAGAGAAGATTGTGGAGGTATTCATGGGTGAATTTTCAGTTTTTGGGGATTCGTTTGACGGATGTCTTGAGAACTTAGGAAAAGTCTTGACTAGGTGCGAGGAGAAGCGCCTTGTGCTCAATTGGGAGAAGTGCCACTTCATGGTGACCCAAGAAATTGTTTTGGGGCATATTGTCTCATCTAAAGGTATTGAGGTGGACAAGGCGAAAATAGATTTAATCACGAATCTTCCCACTCCAAAAACTGTCAAGGATGTCCGGTCTTTCCTAGGTCACGCAGGTTTTTACCGGCGATTTATTAAGGACTTCAGTGCCATCTCCCGGCCATTGTGTTAGTTGTTAGCGAAAGACACACTCTTTGTGTGGTCTGACGCTTGTGAGGGGGCCTTTAAGAAGTTGAAGCGGAGTCTCACTACTCCGCCAATCGTTCAGCCCCCAGATTGGAGTTTGCCTTTAAGTTGATGTGTGACACATCCGACTATGCAGTTGGAGCGGTTTTAGGTCAGAGGCAAGGAAAAGATCCCTGTGTTATCTATCGATTTTGGAACTTAGGGTTATGGCTACTCAAGTTGCTGTCTCGGTAAAGAAAGAGAAGACCAGAGGAGAAATTTTTGGATAGGAAAAGAACAGCGTCGTGCCTCAGCCTTTTATCGATCAATACTGCTTTAGGGCTCCATACATTATGCTTCTATTGAGAGAGGGATTGCACATCACCGATGACCAAATCATGATTGGTTCTGGAAGTATTGCTTGGACCCTTGGGGTTGCCTTATTGGAAGTTGGGAATGGATTTTCTACAAAAGCAGAGGTTTACAGTTATGAAATACTCTAGATGATCAGAGAGATTTGCTCAATGAAGAGGGAGAGATAGATCGATTTCTAAAGAGAGGACCACATTGTCGATTTCAGAATTGGGGACATGTTAGGACTTCCCATATCAATACCCTATTTTATGGGATTGCTCCTTATCTCATAAGGAATCACCTTAGATTATTCTAGAACATCTCACCGCCTTGTTTATGGTTGTACTATGCTTCCACATAGCTCGGCATGAAACGTACATACCTCAACTACTTATGCCAAGCTAAGCTTATGTATTCTAGAATGTCATTCAGGCTTTATTCGTAGCCTATCCAGCTTAGTGTGAACACCCCACGAGAATGTCCACAAAATTGATTGCGATTTGGAAAACAGTTTTGATTGATTGGATGGAGTCTCAACCTGGGTTTGAGAACTGTACCCGAGAAACCATTTGAAAAATGACTCTTTTGCCCTTAAGATAGAAAATATTTGTCTGGTCTACTTTTGTTGAGATTTCTCGGGTCTGGGAGCTAGGTTATGTGGGGGGAAGGAATTTAAAGCACCCCTCACGCCCAGTGTGACCACTGGTCTCTACTAAACATTTAAGGGGTTTTGAAAACATTGTTTGAATGGACTTTAATCACATGCTCATGCAAAAACATCAAGATGTACCACAAAGATTAATTAGATGGATGTGGATGCTTATACTTATGTCATGTATGGATGCAGAGGTGCTGAAACTTCATTAAATTACTCTCAAATTACCCTCAGATGTCCTAAAAACTTATCACAAACATCACACTTATCACACCTGGATAGCAATTTGGACACCTGGATTAGGTAGATCCAGGCGCCTGGAATGGGCCAATCTAGGAGCCTGGATGGCCTACCAGACAAAAAAAGCACCAAATGGAATGCCATTAATTCACACACACCCTAAACAATGTTTGGCAACGCAGTAGCAGACATGGACCTCAAGCTCAACTCAAATGCATGGTAGGAACTTAAAAGAGGCTTGCTTTTGGATGATTTGATGATGAAATAGTATGTACAAGACACATTTCAGAACTAATACACCATACTCATGCATGTAGGATACTGTTTAATTAGATTATGCTTGAAACTAGATGAAATAGAAGTGAATCTATACTAAAAATGCAATAAAAATGCTTGTATTGAATATTAACAATGGTGGATATGCTTATGCAACATGAAAGCTTATCTTGACACTTTCAGAACTGAATGATCAAAATCTACAAATGACAAATGGACTTATTTGAATATTTTCTTCTCATGTAGCACTTTATCAAGCTTGGTTTTCCCTTCGAAACACATCAAATGCACATTTCAATGAAGATTAAACACATGTGACATAATCAAACTCAGATCCACTACACCAAATTTCACTATTAGCGGCATTTTGATAAATGCCGGAAAAGCCACCTCAAATGCCGGAAAAGGGCATTACCGACATTTTTTAAGCATTACCGGCATTTATTACACATGCCGTCTATACACGTGTCGTTAATACTAACAAATGCCGGGAAAAGTTGTCACAAATGCCGAAAAAAGTGGCCACTATTTGCGGCATTTCACAAATGCCGGGAAAAGTCGATTATTTTATTAGGAAAAAATGCCACGTGGCCCCCATGCCACGTGGCATCCATGTGGGGGGCCACGTGGCAGCCACTTGGTGCCCGCATGGCACCCACGTGGTGACCTACGTGGTGCACACGTGGCAAGCAAAATTGGGACAAATTGCTTGCCCCAAGATTTGAACCTGTGACCTTCGCCACCACGTGCGCGAGCACTACCAACTGTGCTAGCACGCATTTGGTTCCTAAAGGCCAAACAAAAATATTTATAGTATAAAATAAAGAATTTTCAGAAATTTAACTATTACCGGCATTTTATGAAAAATGCCGGGAATAGTACTTTTTCCGGCATTTTTTCCCTCGGCATTTCAACAAATGCCGGGAAAAGTGACTTTTTTCCGGCATTTGTTGAAATGCCGGAAAAAAGTCACTTTTCTCGGCATTTGTTGAAATGGCGGAAAAAAAAATGCCGGGAATGGCCCATTTTCTTGTAGTGATCCATGCATGCAAATGATGTACCATAGGCTGATTGAAGTGTAAAAGAAGCAAAAACCATGACCAAGTGGGTGGAATCTAGGCGCCTATATTCAGTGAATCCAGGCGTCTGGATTCAATGCAAACGCCTGAAATGGGCTAATCCAGGTGCCTGGACTTGTCACTGAGACACAAAAATAGATCCTTTCTTGATATAATTCAGACCTCTCCCAAGCCCTCAATTGGTGTAGAAGACCAGTAAGAACTTGATTGACTTCCCCTCAGGGCCTATTTGAGCATTTTGGTAGAAAAATCTACCTTTTGGCTTGATCAGTGAACTTTTGGTGGAGGTTTTGATATTTTCTGGTGGTTATGTAAACTAAAAAAGGTCTTCTAGAGCAGAGACAAGCAGATTGTTTTTGGTCTTGGTTGAGTTTGATGATGGATGGTTGAAATGTGAGTTTTTGATGATTAAAGGGTGGATTTTTGGGCTAGAAAATGAGGAAAATAAAGGAGATGGACTGGAAATATGGATTCTGGAAATATTCAAGTAGGTTAATAGTAAGAGAGAGGTGGGGAGTTGATCATCTTCCAAATGAGTGAGAGAGAGGTGTATTTATAGGCTAGAAAAGGTTCAAAAGGGTCACTAGAACCTCTTAAGGGTGAAGCTTACAGGGGCATCATAGGCCATCATCTCCCCTCCACTATACTTCTGCAAAAAATCCCAGAAATGATCTTCAAGACGCTCCTCCCCACCCATTTAACCTTGGATAGCAAGTACCTGGAGTGAATCCAGGCGCTTGGATTTGGGGAATCCAGGCACCCGGATTGAGTCTAGGCATCTGGAATTGGAGAATCCAGGCACTTGGACGAGGAGACTGCATAAAATTCCAAACTTCGTGGGGCCATTCCTGGTGCTACCGAACTCTATTTTGCACATGGTTTGAAGCATTGGAAAGCTTGTCAAGTATACTTTCTAACCCAAGTACTTTTAACCCAAGATGATTTGTACATCAAAATCTATGACCATTTTACCCTCAGAAGATCGAAAAAATAAGTTGTTTGGGTAAAACGTGCACATCTCCCACATTTCAAAATGGATTGGGGCATATTATATATCAATAAAGAAGGTTTTGAATGCACTAGAAGGTGGTGCAAACTTGGGTTTATTTTGAAGAGGTTTAGGAGGGCTTTCCAAGTTCACAATCAAGCTCCGCATGCTCTTATTAGGCATTTTCATCATCGGGGATGCTTGATAAATTCTCAAGTCAAAATCGGGGTGTCTACACTTGGCAAAGTTAAGGTAATCCCTTTATGATTCTTACCGAGCTAGTACATCTTGGTATATTAATTTACTTTATCATTCTGCCCTTATTCGTTGCCAGTACAACTCGACACAGGGTTAGGGCTCCCTTACATGGTGCCGAACTACTTACCCTCTCGTGGTGAGTGATAAGGCACATGCTATTCCCTATACTAGGGTAATCAGGCTTTACCCACTCCATGCAGCAAAACTAATTCCCTACCCAAAATTAAGCTGTCTGAGATAAGTGACACATCCATCCATGAAAATGGGCGATGAAGCACCATAATGGGAGGATAACCCCTTCCTAGAAGAGGATCAAAGAGTCTGAAGGGACATCCCCACAAGGCTAGGTGTAACGGCCCAATTTTTTAGTAATTATATTAATAGGCTTTAATCATTTTTTTTTATTCGCAAAACAAAAGATATTTATTATAATTTGAAATTATCCTTAACTAATGGATAACTATATAGTGTAAATATAGAGATAATCTTGTAGTGTATCTATTTGTGATTTAATTTGAAAGAATCCTATCTCTTCTCCCCACTTTCCTAGTCTCCCTAAACTTCTCTATCAATTCCTATCCCAATTGATTCTTATCCTTAAGTCAATTGAAGCCCCTAAATCTATCCCTTACTTTCTCAGCAATTCTCCCTTCCACAGGTAATCAATATTTTTTTCTTCTTCTTCTTCTTTCTTCATTTTTTTTTCCTTTGGCTCTCTTTCATTTTCTCTCACAAAGGGGAAAAAAAATAATCCTTTGGATTATATCTCCTTCACCATTGGTAAATTCCTCTCTTTTTCTCGCGGAATATATTTTCTTTTACTCACGTGGATATTTAATTCCCTTCCACAGATTTCTCCTCGAAGTTGTGATTTTTCGATCCTACCGTTTCTCTAGCGTGCTATGTTTGTCGGAGGAGAGGTAGGATGTCTTTAACCTAACTTTTACTTTAGTACATATATAAATATTTTTGGTATAGTTGTGTGCACGTGGAAATAAATAATTTAAATTGTTGGAAGTCGGATCATTATCGTATGGGTAGTAGAAGTAAACAAGTGATGATGTCGGAAAATAGAGATTTTGCGCACTGTTTCGTTTCTGCTATTTTTTGATTATTTCTGTTCAATTTCAGAGAAAACTCAAAACAGTAAGCTTGTAGATCTCGAACAATTAACTGGAGTCCATGGAGAACTCGTCTTAATCCGAGTTACGTAGAATTTAGTATGATTTTTTGAAGTTTCTGCTGTAGTGGAAAAACGAGACAGAACACGATTTACTTTTACAACCCGTTTTCAACATCCTAACGAAGGAATTGGAGCTCGAGTAAAACACATTATCTGTTTGTATTGTGAAGTATAATATCCCTGTAAAAATTCATGATTTTTAGAGTTAATTTACTATTTTTAAACAAATCAAGGAAGTTGTCCGTTTTACATGTTGTATTAAGTTTTTCTTCAACCTTGTGATTATTTTATTTTTATGTGAGACTTATGTGAACATAGACCCACGTGATGCATGAATTCACTTATTAATCACGTTTGAACGAAATGTTAAAGTTTAAGAATTATTGGATTTAATTGCGATATTTGGGGTTGGGACGTGTCTGGTATAGGTCTTGAGCCATTCACAGTTTATACTTTTAGGTAGCTTTGCTGTGTGATCGGGCGCCGGAAGTATACTGTGGGTGGGAACCGATGCCGGATAGAGATTGATCAACGGGTGATCAATCGTGGGCTGTGCGAAGTATACCCCGAGGTGGCTTTGTTGTGTGATCGAGCACTTGAGGTGTACTGTGGATGGAAGCCTGTGATAGAAAAGTGTGTTCAAAGTTGAAATGAGATCCATTGAATTTTGTGAATTCCTTGTGTTGAGGAATGATGTGAAGAATTGAGTATTTCATATGAAATAAAATTTTGGTTATGTGTGTAATTGTTGCATGAGTAACTTTAGTAAAAGCGTGGCTTAGGGCGCCCTGCTGAGTGTAATTTTACGACTCACGATGCTACTTTTTTGTGGCTTTGGTGTCCCCAACGCCAGGTATAGAAGGAGATGAGGAGCCGCCTACAGATTATGAGGCAATGGAGCAGCTAGATGCGAACTAGGTGGCGGACCCATGGCTTTATCAATAGAATATAGCTAGATGGCTTTGTTTTTTTATTTCAGTTGGATTTATAATAAATGTTTAGATTTTTCAGACAGTGTTCGAATTCAATTTATTTCAGTTGTAATAAGTTACTTTACTTTTAATTTTTTTTTTTTTGAGTATTCTTTGAATTTTTAATGAAGTTCCTGTTTTATTTGAATAAATTTTGCAATTTATTTATTAACGTACCCATTTTTTTTCAGGGCGTTACACTAGGCCATACCAATATGCATAGCACAACCAAAATAGATTAAAGAAGCATGCATAGATAATTGCAGCATCAGTTGTGCTCAAACATGTCAATCAACGACTGAGCATTTACAAGAACATACTAACACTCGAAACAGCAACTCTACTCAAACAAGGTAACATCAAGGCAGTCAATCACTAGAACAAAATGGAGCAAATTAATTTACCCAAAAAATGCAGCAGATTCTATACTGTTGATTCAGCAACTTTGCCCAAACATCGAGGCTGCTCAGAACACTGTGATCATCACACAACCTCAATCAAGACAACCTCAAGGTATAAAACATTGTAGAACAGGAGCACGCTGCTAGAATAAATCTGCTACAAAACTATATGCTGCTATGAACAACAGCATATAACACAAGAAAAGAAAACAAATGAACACAATGTGTGTAGCAGTTGTAAGGAAAACAATCCTCAAATAACAGCAGCAAGAGCAATGAGAGAGAAAAAGGACCCATTGGATAGTGGACTCACACTTCCAAACACCTTCAAATCCTCACCCTCCCTCTCTATTTTGATGTGATCACAATGGGTCAAAGTCAAATCCAACCTGTTTCCCTCCACTTACAATATGCTCCAAGCAATAAAATTTCACTCTGAAAAAAGGGATGAAGTTCAAATACATAGCTCATAGGAACACACTTATGAGTAAGGACACTCCACACATCATGTGGTCCACAACCAAATGCAGACAAATGTATAGAAAGCCTCACAAGGCACTTGCAACTCAACCATTGAAATAACCATCTGCTAACACAAAGTAATCATTGAGAGATGAAATAAAGATAACAAACCCATTAAATAGAGGTAAGTAGTAGAACTGCTCTGAATTTGAGCCAAAAGTTACAACCACGCATTAATCCCAAATGGGCATTAGAATAAAATACAACTAGATCTCTAAGGCTACCACCAATGTGGAACCTGTTACTAGGAGCAGAATTGTTAGTAAATTGCACATTGTGAAGTATTAACAGGTAACAAGCAATGATTTGAATTAACTCAGCCACATGCATGCTAGGATTTGGGATGTTCCATGAGTCAAGTAGTGATGCTGGGCCAAGTGGGACTTTGTGAAGGGACAACAATCTGCATCTTATCTTAGTGCATATTTTAGCTAGCAAACTAGGTACGTTACTTTGCAGACCTTGAAATTTTCTAAGATTCCCCTCAAGCCAGATCTGATAAAGGGAAATAGTGAAAGTAAGTTTCATCAATGTGCTTTTGAGACCCTTACCTTTAACAGTAGCTATAAGGCTGGCCAAATTGTTAAGTGTTTAGGGCTGCCACCTAAGTTATGATTTAAGGGATACAACATCCCACACCTGTTTGGTGAATGGAGAATTAAAAAACAAGTGATCATAGGATTCCTCAGCATTACAAGAGCTACAACAAGATAAGCTTTTAATGCCAAAAAGGACAAGCGTGTCCTCAGTGGATAATCTGTTCTGGATGGCAATCCAGCTAATCAGATTGCACTTGGGAATATGTGAAGGAAACCAAACATTTTGACTCCAACCAACTAAGGGGAACTTAGGTATCAGTTGCTCCAAAAAGGAGGAAATGGTGAATAGACCTTCCTATGTAAAGTCCACAAGCAATTATCTGCAGAGGGAGGGATGGTGGTGTTAAGAGAAGGGAGATGAGATCTGATCTCATTTAATTCCCAAGTTTGATTAATGGGGAAGGACCATCAACAAGTAGCACTGAAAATAGAGGATACCATGGCATCATCAGCCAACCTAGAATCGTAAATCACACGACTACAAAAGCGCTACACAAGAGGGCCAGAGGGGTACCAATTGTCATACCACAATGATATAGTGGAACCATCACCAATTTGATATTTAATAAATGGTTGGATGAGAGGGCGAAGTTGGAGCAGCTTCCTCCAGGTCCAAGATGGACTACTTGGGACTTTAACCTTTCAAAAACTTATCCCCTTAAGCAAGTAGGATTTTACCCATTGACACCATATGGATCTCTCACCACCAGAGAGAAGAAACCAAATGTGCTTGGCCATGGCAGCCTTGTTCCAAATTTGGGGAGATTTGAATCCAAGCCCTCCCTCTTTCCTAGGAGAGCATAAATGGTCCCAAGATAATTTAGCTCCCATGTGCTTAAGATCAGAGCTAGTCCAAAAGAATGATCTAAGGATTGCTTCAATTTCCTTCACAACTCTATTGGGAAGTATAAAAATGGAAGACCAGTACGTTTGCATTGAAAATAGGACGGACTTAATCAACTGGATCCTCCCAACATAGGAGAGGTATTTGTTTGCCCAAAATTTTGTTCATTTTGTGATTCTATCTATTAGGGCTTGACAATCTGTATACTTGAGCTTAGTGGATATAAGAGGAACTCCCAGATATCTCACTGGAAGGGTCCCTTCTTGAAAGTGCAAAGCTTCAAGTATGGCTTGCTTAAAAATGGGAGGGACGCCAAAGAAGAAGATATTGTTCTTTCCTGGACTATGAGAAAGGCCAGACAAAGCCTCAAAGTCAGTGAGAGCCTCCTTAATGCATAAAATGGAGTTAAGCTCCCCTTTGTAGAAGATCATGAGATCATCTACAAAGCATAAGTTGATAATCCTTGTTTTCGCACACCTCCAGTGGAAGTGAAAATTAGGTCATTGGGGATTTCTCCTTAACAAGTTGTGTGAGGACTTCCATAACAATGACAAAAAGGTAGGACGACAAAGGGTCACCTTGTATTAAACATTTCTTACCCATTATGTATCCTATGGCTTCCCCATTAATGCTCAATGAGTAGTTAGCAGTGGAAATACATGTCTTGATCCATTTTATCATTTAAGGACGGAAGTTCATGGAAATAAGAATATCCCATAGGAAACCCATCTATCATTATCATAGAGTTTCATAATATCAACTTTCAATGCACATTTGGGAGAAGGTGAGGACTTATGATAATCTCTCATAATCTCTTTGGTAAGAAAGATATTGTCAATAATCCAAATACCTTTCACAAAGCCAGATTAGACAAGATCAATGATATAGGGAAGAACCACTTGAATTCTCTTTGCAAGAATCTTAGCAATGCGTTTGTAGATGGTGTTGCAACATGAAATGGGTTTATAATCCCCCACCTTAGATGGATTGGGAACTTTGGGGACAAGAGCAATGTTTGTGGCATTTGCCTTAGTGAGGAGTCTGCTAGATCTGAAGAAATTTCTCACTGTAGAAGTAACTTCATTACAAACAACACTCCATGACTTTTGAAAGAACCCTGCATTGGATCCATTAGGGCTAGGGGCTTTATAGGGGTTAAGAGTATGAATGTTACCAACTGATTAACTCTAGAAGAACCAAAATAATCAGAAGCATGTATAGTGCCCAAGATGGAGGTGTAGAAATCTACAAAGGTAGATCTAACCGCAAGAGGATCATGAGTGATAGTACCATCAGGAAGGACTAGACTGGAGATTTTATTTCTATTCATGTTTTGAGATATGGACTTGAAGAAGTAGGAGGTACATTGATCACCCAATTTAAGCCATTGGATTCTAGATTTCTACTCCCTCCGTCCCAATTTTATAGTCCCTTATGGCAGTTCGTGCCACTTTTCAAAGTGTTATATCTTATAATCTACAATGGTTTAGGTGATTTTGAACACTTTGTTTATTAGATTAAATCAAGATCTATCAAACAAGATCCATATTGCATATAAAATGTATTACCGATTGAAAGATATAATCATTTTTTTATCCGGATAGGATAGAACGAGGGACTATAAAATTGGGACGGAGGTAGTATTTGGCAAAGCTCTCATCAGCCCTAGAGAGGCTAAGGTATTCCTTGCACAGATCTCTTTCAAGTGCCTGCTTAATAGAATTGGTGTGGTCAATACCTAAATCACTCTGGACTTGATCAAGCTGCTGTCTAGCAGGCATGGTCCTTTCGGTTATGTCACTGTAATCCTTAGTGTTAAGCTTCTTAAGCTCCAATTCGAAAAATTTGAGGTTTCCACAAACCACAAACATGTTAGCTATGATCACTCTTCTCCAAATGTTTTGTACAGTGGGTAAAAACTCAGTGTAGTTAGCTATGAAGTTAAAGAATTTGAAAGGTTTACATACTAGTATCAGGATTTAGAAACACTATGGCAAGAGAGTGATCAGAGATCCCAGGGGAGGGAAAATGAGCATTAGAACAGGTGTGGGTTCTAATCCAATGCTCGTTAACAAGAACCCTGTCACTTTGGTAACAATGTACTAAGTGTGAGCTTGTTTGTTCGCCTAGGTGAATTGACAACCAGTATATCTAAGTTCTTCAAGTTCATTGGAGACAATGCACTTATTAAAATCCTCCATGTGGGGAGGCCAAAGCTTATCTCCACCAATCTTCTTAGATTGGTATCTAATGGCATTGAAATATTCTAATACTATCCAGGGGTTAGAACGATTCCAATTGGTTAGGTCTTGTGAAAGCTCCTTTCTCTCAATGTAGAGATTAGAGCCATAAGCAAAGACAGCCATAATCTTAAGATCCCCAGACAAGGTCTGGACATGACAATGGATGGCTTGTGTAGATTGTCTATATACACTGAGGCTAAGGATGGCAGGGTCCCAAATCACACAAAGTCTACCACTTAGAGCAATAGCAGAATTATGAACGAAGGACCAAAATGGAAACATGGAGGTAATGATCATAGGACAATTGACCTCTTTTATTTTATGCTCAACAAGTCCAAAAGGTGACAATTTATTAGATTTGACAAAAGAAACAAATCCTCTTTTTGTTTAATAGGATCATTAAGACCCCTCATATTCCAAAACCCAAAACTTGGAGGTGTTTTTGACATCAAAACAAGGCAGGAGATACGAAAATAAGCTTACTACCCAACAAAAAGAAAGGAATATACCTTCCAAGTATTAGGATTTCCCTCTGCATTTGGAGCCAATTTTGCTCCCCTTCTTCTTAGCTTTAGATGTTTTGTTTGAGCCACCAGAGCTATTTGTGAACTTTGGTGTTTGAAGTTTTCCATCTCCAAGATCTTCTCCTATGATATCTCCCCCTTGCCTAAGACTAAAATGGGAGGCAAATTCACATCATATCTCCCCCTTGCCCGTAGAGGCACATTCACATGGCATATCAGAGCCATGCGTAGGAGGTACAATAGAGTCTATTATCTCAATTTCTCCATCCACGGATTCACTCTATGTATCATCATCTGAGGTAATGTCAAGGGCTAGACCACCCGTGTTGGATTTGTCAGGATAAGGACAAATTTAGTAACAGCTTCTAATGTCGTTATACCCCCTGTTTTAGAGCAGCAGCTCTGCCAATGACTGGCCAATCCACAATTAAAGGATTGGCTGGGATGGTTATATGCTCAGCTTTTCCATCTTTAAGAAGTTTTACTGCAGGTTATTGAATGACAAGATTATCAATTGATTCCTTTTTCTCAACATCTACAGAGGGATCAGCCTAAACTGTAGGAAGGGAACTAATACGGCTAGCATGCCCAAATACTCTGCACTTAGTGTAGATAGGAGGTAAAACCTAGTACTGAATGGGTAGAACAACACGCTCGCCTCCAACAGTAATTGCAACATCATCCGATAGGTCTAACTCAGCATCTATTTCCACACAAACATGGGCATGTGAAGTCTTGGTTTTCTTCGCTGTGGCTTGGTCCACATGGATAGGTTGTCCAATGGTGCTTGATATGCGACTGATACATTCCTTGTTCCATCTCTCCCAAGGTAGATCTAAGATTTTAACCCAAATAGGGATCTGGGTAGGCTTCATCATTCTATGCCAATTCTTCAGTACAAGGTATTTAGGAGAGAAAAACCATGGGCCTTCATCAAGAACAGACTATTTTGCTTGCTCATCGCGAAATTGAAAAACAATGAATCCAAAAGCATCCACCACTACAAGAGAAAACACATTTGGCGACCAAAAAATTTGTCGTCAAAGTGTTGTTTTTAGTCGCCCTAATACTTTGGCGACCAATATTTTAGTCGCCCAGTTTTGTCGCCGAAACGTCGTCTGGGAAAGTATACGCCGACTAAAAATTGGTTGGTCGCCAAAGGGGTGCCATACGGCGACCAAAATATTTTGTCGCCAAAGGGGAGCCATACGGCGACCAAACAATTTTGTCGCCAAAGGGGACGGCGACGAAACAATTTTGTCGCCAAAGGGGATGGCGACCAAACAATTTTGTCGCCAACGGGGACGGCGACCAAACAATTTTGTCGTCGAAGGTTCATACGAAAAAAAAAATCTGCTCATGCGCCGCTGCCAAGAATTGAACCCACGACCTCCCACTTCTTAACCCAACACCTAACCACTGCGCTACCTATGCATTTCTGTTCCATTTGTTAGAAACAATTTATATTTATTATCTTTTCATATATTCCTTTTTACATTAACAAATGTATAACATTATTTATCATAAATTATATATTGCACTATATTTTATTATATATATTATTATAATATATTTTATTATATATATTTTTTGGCACTAACCACTGGACTACCTTTGCATTCAACGCACTACATGCCTCTGCCAAGAATTGAACACCCAACACCTAACCACTCGGACTACCTTTGCACTTATGTTCCATTTGTTAGAAACAATTTATATGTATTATCTTTTTCAGATATTCCTTTTACATTGACAAATGTATAACATTATTTATCATAAATTATGTATTGCACTATATTTTATTATATATATTATTTTTTCACGTTGTATAGTTTTTGGTACTAAACATTCCACGACCAAAGCCGATGTTTGGTTGCCAAAGCTATCGCATAGGCGACAAAAAAATTTGGTCGCCAAAGGGGAGCCCATACGGCGACCAAAAAAAGAAGTTGGTCGCCAAAGCCATCGCATAGGCGACAAAAAAAATTTGGTCGCCAAAGGGGAGCCCATACGGCGACCAAAAAAATTTGGTCGCCAAAGGGGTGCCATACGGCGACCAAAAAAGAAGTTGGTCGCCAAAGCCATCGCATAGGTGACAAAAAAAATCTGGTCGCCAAAGGGGTGCCATACGGCGACAAAAAAAATTTGGTCGCCAAATTTGGTCGCCAAATGTGTTTTTTCTTGTAGTGCACCTTCAGAGAAACAAGTTGATCCTTCCTAGCATTCCTAACAGTAACTATAAGTAAAGGGAAGGGCATTTTACCATCTAAAAGCTAGTCCACCAAGTATTTATCCCACGAGTCAACCTTCGTGAGAGCCTCGTCAATTTCTATCTTTGCGTTCTTCCCTATGCAACTCGGGGAATTATTCTAGCTTCACATCCAAAGTTGGTCCTTGCGATTTGAAGATAGATGCCCAGTTTTTAGGTTTCCCGTTATTTGGATCCGGGTAGGTTTTTGGTTGGGTGAGCTCAAACACGTGGTTTTCTTTGAACGAGGATGAAGCCTCTAGGTTTTTGTTAGGTAGTGGTGTAGTATTCAAGGAAGAAGGAAGAACAGGATGGGTTGTTGAAATCCAAGGTAGAATAGCCTCTGTTGAATACCCCCGATTGGGATCTCTAGCTAGGTATGGTTCTCCTTTAGCATTATGGAGAATAGAGGAAGCAGAAACCTAACTCTCTGGTTTGATATATGTGGGGATTCCGGGGAAGTTATCAAGGGGATCAGACACCCTATTCTCACGTTCCTCAGATGCTACTCGCATAATTTCTTGCTGAAAGGCTTGTTGTAGCTTATGGACTGGGCTAGGGTTTTGAGAGGATTGGGGCTATGAACTCCAAAATCTGATAGGTCCTTGGAATAGACTAGGGTTTGAGGATTTGAGTTGGATGATGAAGTAGCCAGTGATTTAGGGCTTGAGATTATTGCAGGTACCGCATGGACCTTGACTGGAGAGGATCGGAAGTTCAGCATGCGGGACTGATTGGATTTTGTTTTTGAGTTGATATTGCTTTGAGAAGAAAGAGCGTTATCCTTCTTCTTCCTCCTAACCACGTAGGAGTCCACTGCCTTGAATCCCAAACCTTCCATAGCAGACACAAAAGAGTTCTCCATTCTAGGGATTCGCTAGAAATCACTTGTGGACACTTGGCAACATTTAATTAGCCAATTTATGTTCCCTAGCAACACATGGTAGCTTGTGATAGGCCATAAATTTTTTGTGTCTGCAGTAATATCTCTCACAATATAACTGATTTAAGCCAATTCCTGACTTTGGAACAACCCCTAATTAATATTTAACGTGGTACTGGTTTGGTTCAATTATTTAGGAATCAACAATTTTCATATAGAACTTAAAGTTAAAAACGCCTTTAATCATGGTAAAATGCTACAAAAAATAAAAATAAAAATGCTATGGGCCAGATCTGGTCCAAAACCGACAAAGTTTACTACAGTTGATCAAGAAGATCCAACGGCTGAGTTTGAGTGATTCAAATTGGAAAGTTTCCCCCGCACCTATCAATCAATGGACAATAGTCTATTTTTTGTATTTTTTAGGTTTAAGTTCTTCTTATGCAATAAGTTTGCATGCGGTGATGTTGGTTTGGTTTGTTCACTATTGGTTTCTTGCCAGCCAATTATTTTCTTGGCGAGTGGTTGCACATGATTGGCTTGAGGTGTGGATGTCAACATTTTGGGATACACTTCATGGGAGCAGTTATGTCTATTATTTCACCCTCCCTTTAATCATGAGATTACAAAAATTTCCTTTCCCTGTTCAAAAATAAATAAAAACACTTCAATGTTCGAAATTAAATTCATTGATCAACTTCTGTGAGAGAACACTTCAAAATTGCACCAGGTTGAAATCTGAATCTTCAAAACATAAACCACATTTTCTTGCAAAACAAATTAAAAAAGCAGTCACATGGTTGATGGATTTCTTCGAATTGTTGAAGTACAAGGGTACAAGTTCAAACAGAGGGCACCACCATTTCTTCCACTTAGAGGCAGATTAATTAACGACTCAAAATAGACGAGTAAAAAACTCATGAACGACCGGAAAACATTCAAACTAAAAAAACGAGTACTGGTTTAATGTCATGCACAGGAAAAAATCTGAGCAACAGTGATCTTTCCTTAAAATAAGAACGGCCCTTCGCATTAAGACAATTTTTGGAATCATGGATGAAAGATGAATTCCACATTTACAACTGTTGGCATTTTGTTCTCACTAAACACAAAAGAGTTTGAAGCAGGTCAGGTTAATATTAAAATATTTGACACGTTTATGTTAACCATTGTTTTGACACGAACTCAAAAAGACACGAAATCTGAAATGACCTGACGTGAAGACTTCAGGACACGACACGGTGCCCACCCCTACGTAGACTATTTTTCAACCTTGCCAAATTAGCTATCCATGTCAATCAATGGGAAACCAACTTCCGTCATATCTAAAATTTATACAGGGAAGAGGCATTCATATCATAGTTGAGAGTGAAACAAACCTTCAGATGGCTCTCTTTGAGTTAGCTCCTCCTGGCTCTAGATACCAAATTGTTGTTAAATTGAGAATGATACAAACCTATATTAGTGATTGCAAGGCTGCAATAACGTCCGTCTATCAACTTCCTACTACACATGGCTAGTCATCTGGATTCTCGAATAAACGAATTAGGCCAAGCTTCACGGTTTACTTTGATAAACATTAACTGGGCATTAGTGTGTTGAAAAAAAATTAAGATAGCCCATTAATTCAAGCCAACTTAGCCCAACTCTACCCATGTTGGTTCTAATTTTTTAAGAGAATTCACAATAAAGCGAATTCTGGAAATAACAGGTACACTAGCAAAATGCCACGTAAGAACCAAACGCAAAGGACAATAAGAAGCCAACAAATTCACCACAAACAAATTGAAAGCCACGCACCTGCTAAAACAACTGTAGACACCCCGATTTTGACCCGAGAAACTTATCAAGCATTCCCGATGATAAAATAGACCAATCATGCATACCTTGAGGCTAAGAACAAGGCTTGAACTCACCAAACCACCCTAAACCATTCTAAACCCTCCTCGAACAAACTTAACCAACCAAAATGACCAAAATACCCTTCCAACCACCCATAAACCTCTTCAAACCAAACCTAAGCCTATACCATCTTGTAGTACATTCAAAACCCTCTTTATTGATATATAAAATGTTCCAATCCATTTTGAAATGAGGGAGATATGCCAATTTTACCAAAATGATTCGTTCTTCCGACCATCTGAGGGTAAAATAGTCACACATTTTGATGTATAAATCATCTTGGGTTCAAAACACTTGGGTTAGAAATTAGACCTTTCAAGCTTTCCAACGCTTCAAACCACGCACAAAACGGAGTTCGGTAGCACCCGGGGCGGCTCCGCAAAGTTTTACCTTTTTTGAGCAACAGCCTTGAGCGCTCAAGGCCCCAACCTTGAGCGCTCAAACCCCATTGAGCGCTCAACTCTGAGCCAGATCAGTTTTCTGCAGAGCATCTAATCATGATATTCTACTACAAGAGGAGCATCTACCTATGTTTTCTACTGCCTAAATACACTTCCTAGACCCTTGAACATCTCCTCAATCACCCCCAAGCCCAATTCAAAAATTAAACCCATTTTCCTCCCATTTCTCTCTCTATATAAACCTCTTCCACTCCCTCACTCACTCTCTTGGCTGCACTACTGCCATTTTCTCTCCCCATCAGATCAAACCCACTCTCTCTCCTCCATAGCCACCATCCTCCATCATCTTCAACCTCCAAAACACCCAAAAACCTTCTAAAAAAGGGCCTACAACACATGGGTCTTTGAAAAACCAACTACAACAGTCCCTTCTCTCACTCTAATAAGCCATTCACAGCCCATATACTCCATCAATTTCGTCCAAACCTAGCTCTTCCATCAAAACCCACCTCATCCAAGCCAAAATCACAATTTTAAGCTCAAATACTCCATCATCCACTCAATCAATCATTCAATCAGCCCCTATCCACGCCCTCTCTCCAAAATACTTCATCTATAGCCCATAAACACAGCCACTACCCATCCATTCATCAAACCACAAGTTCAAGCCTTGATCAAGCCAAAAGGTAAGTTAAAACCAGGTGAAAATCATTGTTTTGGTCTTGCTGAGGGAGACCAGTAAGCTTATTCAAGTTCCTCATACTTGAAAAAGTCATAAAAGGGCAGAATTTGGCAATCTAGGAAGGGCTTGAGCGCTCAAGGTCATGCTTGAGCGCTCAAACCCCAACAGAAAGTCAGTCACAATGTTTCACCATAACTTTTTACTCCAAACTCCATTTTAGGCGTATTATATATCAAAACGTAGATAATTTGAAGGGCTACAACTTTGTAGTTTTATGTTTTTCTCAATTCTATATCAAAACCCTCCAGAACATGCAAATAGTGTCGGAAAGTCAAATAATTTTGCTCAATATGGTGTTCTAAGTCCTATTTCTCTCTTTCATTGTCATTTTCTTTATTTATATCATTCCACCATCGCATTGTACATTGCACAAGCATCCACCATCACTTGGTTCGTATTTGAGCACTTGTTTATGTGTTTTCTCATCCCGATTCCCTATTTTTATGAATAAATCAAGTTTCAAATATTTCCAAAATCCCACAAAATGTTGAGTAGAGACCGGTTCACGGACCGGGCGAGAGGGGTGCCGTAAAACCCTTCCCCTCTCGTAACCAAACCCCCGAATCCGAAAAATCTTTGGTTCCGCCATGATTAGTGAAATCTTTTTCAAATGGGCAAACGAGTCATATTTTATTGGTTTCTCGGGTTCGGACATCAAATCCGGGTGGCGACTCTAACAATCACAATCTTTTTATATGCGCGACACCGCACAATCTCCGTGGGCCGTCCACAAGCTGGCGACTCCGCTGGGGATCTTGGTTAATATATATTTTATTTAATTACACTTGTGCAATTTCTATTACACTTGTGTAATTTTATTGAAATATGTGTTAATCAAAAGTGGGTTTAATTCGAAAAATATTTTGTGGGATTTTGAAAATGTTTGAAGTTTGATTCTTGCATTGCACTTGCATGGTTTTTAGCCCCGCTGGCGTGTTTTGACAATCCTGCCCGGCTTGCCGGTGACAGGGAATCCTGAAATGCCCAGCAGCCCTCGACCGTGATAAATCACATCGTCACTATTGTTCTTAACGGTAGGAGGCGGTTTTGATTTTGAGTCCGGGGTGCCCTCAGTGACCAAAACCAGCCTTTGCATATAGATAACCATAGAACCCCACGTTTAGCAACCCACCTGTGCGTTAAGTTTACGTGTTCCACCATGTTAATGTGCTACGTGTTACCGCTTTCCTTGCCATGCCATGTTGCATTCATGCATTTGCATTGTATATAGCCGTCACGAGTGTCAAAATTTTGTATAGATGTCCCGTTTGGTTTTTATACTTTTACGGTTAGTAGGAAATTGCTTCGGTCCGATGATGAGTCGTGCATCCCATATGCGCGTTATTCTTGTGAGTTAGCCCTTAGGACGGCCGGACGTGGGAAAATCTGGATCATCAAATTCCTAAACACTGATCTAAACAGGTTTAAGGGACCTTGGCCCGAGAGGGATCAATTGCCCTTAGGCATCTGATCTTAGATCATTGTCGGAATTTGTGTGGACCGGGATTTCCCAAATCCAGCCATCCACTATCAAGGACTTATCACTTAAAAGAAAACTTGAGGATCGGGGAAATCTTTCAAAACTAGGTCCCAGGCAGTTAGTAGAAGGTCGCTTCAGCCCGATGATGAGTCGTGCATCTCATATGCACGTTGTTCTTATAAGTTAGCCCTTAGGACGGCTGGACGTGGGAAAATCTGGATCATCAAATTCCTAAACACTGATCTAAACAGGTTTAAGGGACCTTGGCCCGAGAAGGATCAATCGCCCTTAGGCATCTGATCTTAGATCATTGTCAGAATTTGTGTGGACCAGGATTTCCCAAATCCAACCATCCAATATCAAGGACTTATCACTTAAAAGAAAACTTGAGGATCGGGGCAATCTTTCAAAACTAGGTCCCAAGCAGTTAGTAGAAGGTCGCTTCGGCCCGATGATGAGTCGTGCATCTCATATGCGCATTGTTTTTATAAGTTAGCCCTCAGGACGGCCGGACGTGGGAAAATCTGAATCATCAAATTCCTAAACACTGATCTAAACAGGTTTAAGGGACCTTGGCCCGAGAAGGATCAATCGCCCTTAGGCATCTGATCTTAGATCATTGTCGGAATTTGTGTGGACCGGAATTTCCCAAATCCAGACATCCGATATCAAGGACTTATCGCTTAAAAGAAAACTTGAGGATTGAAGCAATCTTCCAAAGCTGTCGCATTCAGTCTAGGAGACTTAAAATCCATGGAGTTTGAGATACCTCCGGTGTTGGTCGTGCCCGAACGGCCAACCGTGATTCAAACTAGCCTTAAGATCATTTGTATCTGGGTTGCAACACCCATATTGCTCTGTCTCGGATGACCAGGAAAAGTGCTACGGCGTCAACATTTAGGCTTTAGGTTGAAACGCCGTATCCATCGAGTAATGGTTTACTCGGGGTGTTGGATAATCATCTGTGCAATGATCTTAAGTGAGATTTGGATCCGGTAGACTAACCCTAAGTTGTACATGCTGTCTAGGAGACTTTAAATCCATGGAGTTTGAGATACCTTCGGTGTTTGCCGTGCCCGAACGGCTACCCGTGTTTTGAACTAGCCTTTGAGTCGTTAGTATCTGGATTACAACACCTTATTGCTTTGTCTCGGATGGTCAAGAAATTTAAGGGTTACGATCCCAACATTTTAGGCTTTAGGTTGGTAAGCTGTACCGACTGAGTAATGGCCTACCCGTGGTGTTGTTAAATCTTCTGTGCAACGGCTCCAAGTGAGATTCAAAACCAGTCGATTAACCCTAGGATAGTTCTACGCTAATCGATAGGAACACACATGCAGTCTAGGAGACTTTAAATCCATGGAGTTTGAGATACCTCCAGTGTTTGTCGTGCTCGAACGGTTCCCCGTGTCTCGGGCTAGCCTTAAGTACATCTGTATCCGGATTTCAACAACCTTATTGCTCTATCTCGGATGGTCTACAAGGAGATTGGCTCTGATTCCACGACATTTGGGATTTAACCTACCTAACATGACTTACCCGTGGTTGTTGTTTCGCACATCCATGCAATGTCTTAAGTGAGACCAAGACCAGAAATCATCTTAGGACGACACGACAACAATGCATGCACAACATTTCCTTCAATAAAACCAAAGCACAACTCGAGTTTGACTTTTTGCTTCTTCACACCCTGAATCAAGAAAACCTCACCTGATTGGATCCGACCGCCCGGACAAAGATTATCTCGACCTTTATCGCCAGTGTCTAGAACGAGTATGTCGGCAGATCAGGAACAAGATCCCCCGAATGAAATAGAGCAACTGAGGAAGGAACTGCAAGATGAGAGGGTCCGGAACGACACTCGAACTGCCCAACTCTTGGCAACCATGGTAAATATCCAAAGTCGGCTGCCTCCACCTCAAATGCCCGAAGATGAGCCCCAAAACCAAGAAATCCCCAACAATGATCATCAAGAACAACCTGCTGAAAACACTCAATTGGCCGAGATGCTAGCCAAAATAGCCAAACTTGAAGAATCTATGGCTAAAAGTGAGAAGCGGGCCATCACCGGGTTCGACATGGACAAACTCTGCCTTTTTCCAGGTGCCAAACTCCCTAAGAAATTCAAGCATGTGGACTTTGAGAAGTTCAATGGTACCGGAGAGCCAAGGGGACACATTCAGGCATACGTGAGCTCCCTTTCATTGCAAGATGTTGATAAGCCCACTACGGCCCAAATGTTCCATGAAACTCTCACAGGGTCCGCACTTCAATGGCTCTTGTCTCTTGACATCTCAAGGAGGCAAACATGGGAAGATATGGCAGCTGCTTTTATTAAGCAGTATGAATATAACGTCCAACTCAAGGTGACCACTCGTGAACTTGAAAGCATCAAGATGAAAGAGAAGGAGTCCTTTGCAGAGTTTGTGAAAAGGTGGAGGGCGAAGGCCGCACAAATGACCAATCGCCCCAGCGATAAGGACCAGATGAGGATCATAACCAAGAATCTGCAACTTGACTTGGCCCAATACATGGTGATGGCCCAGGCACATAACTTTGAGACCTACTTTGAGACAGGCCTGTCAATTGAGGAAGCGATGCGGGACGACATTCTAGGAAAAGATGGTCCCACTCCAAACTCCGGGGATAACAATACCGTACATGCAAACTCCTTATCCAGCTCCACAAAACACAACTCCAACCATGCATCACCCATCAACAAAATCACAATCCAAACCAACCACTCTAAAAAGCCACAAAGAACCCTCTCACAGTTCTCCACACCCCTATCCTTGGTGTATAAAGAACTCCATGAAGCCGGTCTTCTCAAACCACTCACTCCAACTCCTCTGCCTCAAAAGCTCCCAGCCTACCACAACCCAAATGCCTTCTGTACCTTCCATCAAATGCCTGGACATGCTACCGATGAGTGTCATCGCCTCCGCCATAAGATTCAAAATCTCATTGACAATGGGTCCATCTCTACTCCACAGGCGAAACTGAACGCCTCGCCAAATCAATGAACCATCAATCGCCATGCAATAATTCAATCTTCCACGAGTCTTGGAAGTCTTCAAGCGTCAAATTAAGTTTTCACTTCTGATTGAGTCAGTTTGTATTTCGAGTCTGTTTATGTTTTCCTCGTCTATGTGTCTTCATCTTCGAGTCTGTAATGTCTTGTTGTTGTTGTAAAAAAAAAAAGAACAAAAATAGAGTCAACCTTTGTAGTCCCGAACTACGCACGACCTGATTCCTTGCAAAGGGATACGTAGGCAACCCTTAGAGGTTCGGGGGTCATAACTATCAAAATAAATGTCATGCTGTTGTGTCGAAATTGTCATCATTAAAATTGGGTTTTTGCAATAATCATTCAACTTGGAATTGTTTCACACCATCAGTTGAGTAACATGATAATCACTTCGAAACATGAGATAAATTTTGATTGAACCCTTGCCCCGCACAAGGAGGATTTCCATGGACCACTCTCCGGCGCTATCAAGAAGCAATGCATTTGACACAGAAAAAGCCTGCTAAGTTGAAAACCCGCAAGGGCGGCCTAGGCAAAAATTAAGGCAAAAAGCTCGCTAGATCGACTTTCAAAAATGAGATCTAGGCAAAAGTTAGAGCAAGCATGAGTTCTCCCTATCAAGTTGTGCAATTCAATATGAAGAAAGGCATTCTTTGTTTGATTTCCCACATAAATATCCATTGCAAGCCCCTTTGAACCTGAATCAATTTCTTTGAAAAAGAACCCAAATAGGCGGTATCCCCACCCCCACGGGGTGAAACGTATGTGAAAATTCAAGGCATCACAAGAATGAAAAGTGCCAAACTCATAGGCTTGTAAAATTGTCAAATACATGGGTACAACAAGATGAAGAGCACTGAAGAAATTTGAAATGGAAAAACCAAATGAAGTGGAGTACTCATTTAAAGCAAGAAGAGGCACATGAAAGCACCCATCAGAAGCAAAAATGGCACAAAAAGTCCAAGATAGCTGCTAGCTCAAACAACCCCAAGGAAAAATGAGATTTTTGAGCCTATTATTCTTCCTTTGTTAAGTCCAGAACCTTGGCCCCATCATAACCTAGATAAAAGTCCTTTCAGATTGAAAAGTGCAACTTGATAGTGAGAATTCAAGACAGAAGGGAACAATCTAATCTTCCTTGAAAATCAAAAGTCAAAGCATTGTGCAAACGCTGGCGTCATGCAAAGCAAAAATCCAAACTGAGGCACATCAATGGTTCTTCATCGGCAGCCCTCTAAACTGGGGCATTTTGAAGGAAAATTAATGAGGCATCATCACTATCCTGGGGCATGGATTCATGATAAGAAGTCTTGTGTCTTGATAAATAGATTTGAATGAACATCACTTGATGGAGTGAAACAATCACAAAATAAGAATTCAATTTTATCATGACAATTTCGACATTAATGGTGAGGCATGTTTGCCATCTTTCAGAACTTCGAGTCAACATAGTCTTTCATATCTTTCGAGTCAACACGTTCTTGCTCCTATCCATCAAGTCAACATGGTCAATCAAATTCTTCAAGCCTTGTCTGTCAAAGTCCATCCCAAAAAGACCAATTAAATTCCTTGGCCTTATCAATCTTATCGAAATCAATCCCCTTGTCAAAAAGGCCAATCAAATTCCTTGGCCTTGTCGGTCTCATCAATGTCCAAAAGGCCAATCAAATTTCTCAACCTTGTAAAAATTCACCTCTTTGTCAAGCAGTCAATCATGTAGTCTTGGTATCCTTGACTTGTGGAAATGATTTCAATGCATCGAAGAACTTGTGGTCAATTGGTATCAGTAGAGGCGAGAAAGAAAATCAGAATTGAGATTCATCATCTATGAAGGCACGTCAACCCGAAATTGGGGCATGTCAGCCTAATGTCATTTCTGGGGGAAGCATACACCCAAATCCATGACTGGGGCATAGGAGCCTAAAAGTCTAAAACCAATCCAAAACCCAAGTCTTGCCCAGCTCAAACCCAAAATCTTGGCCAAAAGGGAAAGACAGTAAAGCAAAATAGCCACCTCATTAAGCCTCCTACTTTTTAAAGAAGGAATGTTGTTGTTATTGTCGTCGAGTGTCGATGCATGAGTCACACGTGATCGTCCTGAGGGACAAACTTTCAAATCAATCGTCCTGAGGGACAAACTTTTAAAACAATCGTCCTGCGGGACAGTTTTTCAATCAATCGTCTTGAGAGACAAACTTTTAAATGAATCCTCCTGCGGGACAGTTTTTCAATCAATCGTCCTGAGGGACAAACTTCTAAATCAATCGTCCTGAGGGACAAACTTCTAAATCAATCGTCCTGAGGGACAAACTTTCAAATCAATCGTCCTGAGGGACAAACTTTTAAATGAATCGTCCTGCGGGACAGTTTTCCAATCAATTGTCCTGAGAGACAAATTTTCAAATCAATCGTCCTGCAAGACAGTTTTTCAAATCAATCGTCATGAGGGACAAACTTCTAAATCAATCGTCCTGAGGGACAAACTTCTAAATCAATCGTCCTGAGGGACAAACTTTTAAATTAATCGCCTGCCGGGGACAGTTTTCAAATCAATCATCCTGAGGGACAAACTTCTAAATCAATCGTCCTGAGGGACAAACTTTTAAATCAATCGCCCCGGGACGCTTTTTCAAATCAATCGTCCCGAGGGACAAACTTAAATCAATGCGTCCCGAGGGACAAACTTTTAAATCAATCGCCCCTGGGGGGCGACGTTTTTCAAATCAATCGTCCTGCAAGACAGTTTTTCAAATCAATCGTCATGAGGGATAAACTTCTAAATCAATCGTCCTGAGGGACAAACTTCTAAATCAATCGTCCTGAGGGACAAACTTTTAAATTAATCGTCCTGCGGGACAGTTTTTCAAATCAATCATCCTGAGGGACAAACTTCTAAATCAATCGTCCTGAGGGACAAACTTTTAAATCAATCGTCCTGCGGGACAGTTTTTCAAATCAATCGTCCTGAGGGACAACTTTTA
This sequence comes from Vaccinium macrocarpon, assembly GCA_022606695.1. Lineage (NCBI taxonomy): Eukaryota > Viridiplantae > Streptophyta > Magnoliopsida > Ericales > Ericaceae > Vaccinium > Vaccinium macrocarpon. The sequence goes on from CM040178.1 coordinate 16,409,067, forward strand.
AATCAATCATCCTGCGAGACGACTTTTTCAATTAATTTCAAGACCAGAAATGGTCAACTCTTTCAATTAATTACCAGACCAAAATGGTCACATTTTCAATCGTATCATTTGGGATAATCTTTTCAGTCAAATCGAGATAGATTTATGGAGCCGCCTAGAAAGCGCACCCCAATCATTTTAGCCGCCTAGCAAGCGCACCCCAATCATTTTAGCCGCCTAGAAGGCGCACCCCAATCATTTTAGCCACCTAGCAAGCGCTCCCCAATCATTTTAGCCGCCTAGCAAGCGCACCCCAATCATTTTAGCCGCCTAGAAGGCACACCCCAATCATTTTAGCCACCTAGCTGGCGCATCCAATCAATCATCACTCATTCTTTCAATCATTCATTTAAATCAATCATTACTCATAAATCAGTCACCCATCAATCATCAATCATTTATTGTGTCCATCAATCATATCAAGTTGTTTGAGTATTTGTTCAACCCGTTAGTGCATTTAATCAGTTGTTCTGAGAATTTGTTGTTGACAAACCGTTGTGCTGCTAAGACCATCACATTTATGTGTTTGGTTCAATAGCGTATGGATTGCCTCTTTGCTTAGTAGGCGATCACATTTCCTCGATTGTCTCGTTGCTCAGTAGACAATCATCTTATCATTGGCTATCTTGTTGCTCAAGGGATAGCCACCATCAGATTTAGCTTCCCTGTTGCTCAGAGGGTAGCTCCATTTAATCATGTCATGGCATGAGTTGTTTTAGCCACCTAGCTGGTGCACTTGATTGGTTTGTGCTTTGTTTGTGTCATTGTTGATTGCCTCTTTGCTCAGTAGGTGATCACATTTTCTTGATTGTCTCGTTGCTCAGTAGACAATCATCTTATCATTGGCTGTCTTGTTGCTCAAGGGATATCCACTATCAAAATTAGCTTCCCTGTTGCTCAGAGGGTAGTTCCATTTAATCATGTCACGGTATGAGTTATCTTAGCCACCTAGCTAGTGCATATGTTTGAATGAGTAGTTGATTGTATCGAATTGATTCGTTTGTTTGGTTTTTCACGACTTGGGAAGGCTCATTGATTCGCATAATTTCGTTTGTATTGTTTGGCATTTCACGACCCGGGAAGGCTCGTCGATCTGCATGATTTCGTTTGTTTGCATATGCCCCGAAGAACTACTTCATTTGTCCGATCCCTACAACGGGTAATGCGGGCAGCCCGAAAGGGCACGACCGATTGATCTTTTAAATTTTTCCTTTGTGGCTTGAGATGTATCACGGGGAATGAGTCGGGTTGTCTATGTCTTGGACGTCACTCACACCAAATCAATGGCATCGAGTCTCGTCCAAGAGGGGCAACTGTAGACACCCCGATTTTGACCCGAGAAACTTATCAAGCATTCCCGATGATGAAATAGACCAATCATGCATACCTTGAGGCTAAGAACAAGGCTTGAACTCACCAAACCACCCTAAACCATTCTAAACCCTCCTCGAACAAACTTAACCAACCAAAATGACCAAAATACCCTTCCAACTACCCATAAACCTCTTCAAACCAAACCTAAGCCTATACCATATTGTAGTACATTCAAAACCCTCTTTATTGATATATAAAATGTCCCAATCCATTTTGAAATGAGGGAGATATGCCAATTTTACCAAAATGATTCGTTCTTCCGACCATCTGAGGGTAAAATGGTCACACATTTTGATGTATAAATCATCTTGGGTTCAAAACACTTGGGTTAGAAAGTAGACCTTTCAAGATTTCCAACGTTTCAAACCACGCACAAAACGGAGTTCGGTAGCACCCAGGGCGGCTCCGCAAAGTTTTACCTTTTTTGAGCAAATGCGCTTTGAGCGCTCAAGAACCCCAACCTTGGCGCTCAAACCCCATTGAGCCAACTCGAGCCGATCATTTTTCTGCAGAGCATCTAATCATGATATTCTACTGCAAGAGGAGCGTCTACCTATGTTTTCTACTGCCTAAATACACTTCCTAGACCCTTGAACATCTCCTCAATCACCCCCAAGCCCAATTCAAAAATTAAACCCATTTTCCTCCCATTTCTCTCTCTATATAAACCTCTTCCACTCCCTCACTCACTCTCTTGGCTGCACTACTGCCATTTTCTCCCCCCATCAGATCAAACCCACTCTCTCTCCTCCATAGCCACCATCCTCCATCATCTTCAACCTCCAAAACACCCAAAAACCTTCTAAAAAAGGGCCTACAACACATGGGTCTTTGAAAAACCAACTACAACAGTCCCTTCTCTCACTCTAATAAGCCATTTACAGCCCATGCACTCCATCAATTTCGTCCAAACCTAGCTCTTCCATTAAGACCCACCTCATCCAAGCCAAAATCACCATTTTAAGCTCAAATACTCCATCATCCACTCAATCAATCATTCAATCAGCCCTACACTCACACTCCTCTCTCCAAAATACTTCATCTATAGCCCATAAACACAGCCACTACCCATCCATTCATCAAACCACAAGTTCAAGCCTTGATCAAGCCAAAAGGTAAGTTAAAACCATGTGAAAATCATTGTTTTGGTCTTGCTGAGGGAGACCAGTAGGCTTATTCAAGTTCCTCATACTTGAAAAAGTCGTAAAAGGGCAGAATTTGGCAATCTGGGAAGGGCTTGAGCACTCAAGGCCTTAACCTTGAGCGCTCAAGGTCATGCTTGAGCGCTCAAGCCGCTTTGAGCGCTCAAACCCCAACAAAAAGTCAGTCACAGTGTTTCAGCCATAACTTTTTACTCCGAACTCCGTTTTAGGCATATTATATATCAAAACGTAGATAATTTGAAGGGCTACAACTTTGTAGTTTTATGTTTTTCTCAATTCTATATCAAAACCTTCCAAAACATGTAAATAGTGTCGGAAAGTCAAATAATTTTGCTCAATATGGTGTTCTAAGTCCTATTTCTCTCTTTCATTGTCATTTTCTTTATTTATATCATTCCACCATCGCATTGTACATTGCACAAGCATCCACCATCACTTGGTTTGTATTTGAGCACTTGTTTATGTGTTTTCCCATCCCGATTCCCTATTTTTATGAATAAATCAAGTTTCAAATATTTCCAAAATCCCACAAAATGTTGAGTAGAGACCGGTTCACGGACCGGGCGAGAGGGGTGCCGTAAAACCCTTCCCCTCTCGTAACCAAACCCCCGAATCCGAGAAATCTTTGGTTTTGCCATGATCAGTGAAATCTTTTTCAAATGGGCAAACGAGTCATATTTTATTGGTTTCTCGGGTTCGGACCTCAAATCCGGGTGGTGACTCTATCAATCACAATCTTTTTATATGCGCGACACCGCACAATCTCCGTGGGCCGTCCACAACAACCTAACAACCTTCAACCAAAACAAATTAAAGCCAAAAGAACAAAACAAAAGTGAAAAACCAAAGACAAAGAGAAACAAACCAAAAACCGCCAAGCCTTAGATTTAAAATTTCAGAGAAAGAGAGCCAATGTAAAGACCCGTAATAGTGGCTCAAGCCACTTTCTAAAAATACGTGAATGGTGTCCTTAAATCCTATATGCACATTCTAAAGAATACATAAAATAATTTATAACTCAATAAATATAGGGATATATACAAATACCAACCGTGAAGGGTTTTGGCCTGTGGAGCTCATACCTACCAGTGTACCACTACCATCTCTTTCCCTACCACTATCATCTCCAGTGCCAATCGTCAGTGACCATCTCTGGCATCGGCATCAACAACATTTTTAGTGAACATTTTGGCACCAACTAATTTTCGGCTAACTTTTTGGTGCGGATGATGATGTAATGGGAGAAGATAATTAATTGCAATTTAATGTGAAAGTATCTGTATCCTATTAAAAAAGAGCAGTAGACCTCATGCTTTAAAAATTACAATTTAATGAATCCTAAACCTTGCCACAAATGATAGTGGACTAGGACAGACAAGTATAATTGACCTTACAACAGTTTTTTAATAAAGAAATTTGGGTTATATATAAAGTATGATTTACTTAAAGGGTACTTATATATTGGTCCGGTCCTTTCTCATTGGAAGGTGTCAAAAGTTTTCATGCGGCCGGTCATTTTCCTTTTTCTTGAGAAATACCATGTAGCCTTTTAGTGGTGCATATTAATATAGTATTAACATGTGTAAATATAATTTCCTAACTAAGGACGATTTGATTAGTATTTATGCGAAATGTAGTTTCTTTAAGAGGGATTTCATTGACTATTTAAAACGAAAATTAGATATAGATCTGTAGACACCCTACCTTGGTAGTCGTAATGCTTTGGCATATACATCTCATTCCTTTAAAACATTAGATTATACTCCGGGCATGCTATATAGGCCTCTTGTCACTCCGGGCAAACCATGGAGGTGCCGTGTCACCCCGGGCATACCCTAATGGGCCCCGTGTCACTCCGGGCATACCCTATCAGGCCCCGTGTCATCATTACCACATTCTAAACTTTATTTCATACTCATTACTATTGTTACAGTGACCATATGTCTCATCACCATAATTTCATGTAATGCCATCCTCTTGTTTTGTGTCACCCGAATGTATCCACAAAGGTAATTTCAACCCGACTGTTAAGGATGTCAAATTGACCCTCCCAGACCCTAATATGTGACCAAAAAATTACACAAATGAGACACAATCAATGGATCATGATTCAAGAAATTCATTCCAAAAATAGGTGTCCTATCGATAGGAGGTTAGGTCATATTGATAGGACGCAGATCAGATTGACCACTATTACAGCATCAAAGAGTCCTATTGATAGGAGGTTAAGTCCTATTGATAGGGCGTCAGAGGCTCCTATCGATAGGACAACCATCAGATTGGCCAAAATGAAATGGGAAAGGCCCCTATCGATAGGGGATGAAGTCCTATCGATAGGGCAATACGAGATCCAAAATTTCTCAAGTAAGAAGGTGATTAATAGGGTTTCTTTTTGGTCATTTTCTTGGTTCCAAATGGACATGTTAAGATGCAAGAGAGGTTCAAACAATATTGTAACACAACATATCACCAATTTACAAGATTTGAGAGTTTTTCCCAAATTCAAACTAAGTAAACAAGGCATAAATAGGATGAATTGAACTGCGTGGCCAACAAATTAGATAGGGGGTCACATGAGAGACTAAATAACAAACATACTTTCATGAGAGAGTGACTAGAAATCATGCTTAGTAAGTGATTAACCAAGATACAAGATGAAATGGTTCAAACAAGAGATATACCCACAAACAATCAATATTTTCCATTAAGAATTGAAGGATGATTCCCTACCTCTTGTGATGAACTTGAAACCCCAACCCAAGATAAAAATCCAAATGAAATCCTTCAAACACCGGTAGGAAAAGAGTACACCAATGCGTAGATCATGCAATTTTAGGAAGGTTTAATGAAGGGGTTTTGGTTGGAGACTTGTTTTGGTGGAGGTTGGTGAAAGAAATGGAGTGAAGCTTCAATGGAGGAGAGAGGGAGGAGAGAATGGCTGATTTTGGGGAAGAGAGAGGCAGGTGTTATTCTCCTCTCACTCACACTACACAATACTTAAAGCTATACACACAACACACTTAAAAAATTGCACTAAAAGCCCAAAAGTGGCTTGTGTAAACCAAAGTGGTCCCACCTCACACAATACACTATATGCTTTAACACTTAATCATTTTTATCATTTCATGCAATTTCTCACATTACCCGAATGTTATTTACGAAAAATAAATATTGATTTTTGGGTCTTTATAGACCCGTTCTAGCCTAGGGCCGGGTGACTCCCAAAAAACTATCTTTTTTATTTTATATTCTTCTAGATTTGCGTGCCACTGGCTTTTTGTACAAAAGACATGTATTTTCTTGAGTCTCACATCGAAAAACTAGAGTGTTTAGCTATCAAACCAAACCTATATATACCTTCCCTTGCCTAATCTTTCAAAAATTCAAATCATTTAATAAGTTTAGTAAGTGCAATGCCCACTTGGTACAAGCTTGAGTATAGGCTAAAAGGTTCTAATTCACACTTTGGCTAATACTTGAGCTAAAATTAAAGTTTTCTTGAATTGTCTTGCATCGAGATGATTCTAGTTAGGCGGTGTAGCCTAGATTTTGCTAGTTTCTGAGGGCAGCTAGCTCGGCTCTGCAGAGATTAGGAATGGTTCCTTTTTTCCTTTTCTTCATTGTCTAGTTTATTTGTTTAGTTTGGTTATTTGTTTTGTTTAGAGTAGTTTAGTATGCATTTTTAGGATTTATTTGCGTCTTAGGAGACATGTCTAGGATTTAATTCGTGTTTACTTCATTCATGTTTTAGGATTAATTTACTTTAATGGTATGCTTAGATTAATTATTGCTTAGCATGTAGAATTACAATTTTGCCCTTGCATGTTTAGTATAGTTCATATATCACCTTTGCATAATTTAATCCCTAGCATAGTTGTTACTCAGTCTGAGTGGTTCTTTGCACGTAATGTACCCTAATGTTATGTTGCACGCACAACCACTCGTAAAGGTCTTATTTCCAGTCATTACTCTGTCCACATGCATATTTACATTTTTACCCCTATCGTTTACTTTGTTTGCATGCATATTTACATTTCTACCCATATCATTATGATGTCTGCATTATTCCATCCATATCATATATATGCAACAGTTATGTTGCCTATTTGATCCTAGCCTGTCAATTTACTATTTTACCCCTGCATCCCTATATTCCATAATTAATAAACTATCCTGCCCACATGGTCCTTCCACGAGTAGCCTATCCATGCATGTGATTTCCTAATTGAATTACTTTCCTAACCAAGTTCAGTTTCCCAATTTGGAAAGTTTCCTAATCTGGATAGGGTCACTGATCAAATTACTTTCCTAATCTAAACTAGTTCCCAAATTAGAAAGTCACATTATCCGATTAGGTTTCCTATTTTGATTCGATGTCCTATTTTGGTGAGTTTCCATGTTTTTCACATTTGCTTCCATGTTTAGTTCATTCTTCTATTTTACGCATGTTTTTACTATTTAGTTGCATAACTAGTTTAGAACCATGTTTTGTTTGTCCCCGTTCAATTTTGACCTTTATTTTGTATTTTAGTCTTAGGGAGAATCCCCCTAGCAGTAGGTTCACAAACTGTAAGGACTCATAATTTCATATAATTTTTTCGGAAATAATGTTGGGGAAGTGTGAGAAATGTTTTAAAACACAATTTGGGGTCAATGTGAGTTGGTGATTGCATTTGGGGTATCTTTAAAGCACATAAGAGACACTAGGAGTGTGAGTGCAATTAATGGGGTTATGCATATATGTGTATGGTAGGATTTTGGGTGAAAATTCACACACTCCACTCCCCCAAAAAACTAACGACACTTCCTCTCTCTACTCTTCTCCCAAATTTCCTCGATCTCTCTACAAAATTCACAGCTCCACACCTCATTTCCTCAATATTCAACCTCAAATGCATCATCTACACATGTTTTGGAGTCCGCAACTCTGTGATTTTTGCTTGGAGCAAGCACATTTCCATTGGGTTTGCATGGATAAGCTAGGGCTTTCACTCTCCCATCCTTGGAGTTAAACCATTGAAGTAATGAACAACATTCTACCTTCTCTTAGTGTATGTTGAATGAATTAATGCATTACTTTTCTTCTTGTTCCTAAAATTCCTTTCAAACTTGATTATCACCAAGGAAGTTGAGCTTGGACTTGATTGAGTTTGGGTTTTGCATATTTTGTTGATGAATCCATGAATTGGTTGTTGATATGTTCTTCTCCTTTGATTACTTGGGTTTTGGAACCTCACTTGTGACTTGAATGGAAGCCCCTATCACTTGGAACTATGTTGTGTATTTTCCACTGGAAACCCAGTTGGATCATCCATACTTAAGGTTGGATCGATCCAAAATGCTCTGTTGACGTTTTGAACCATTTTGGATCGATCCATAAGTTGTTCGGATCGAGCCAAAACCTTTTGTTTGCTCCCGGATCATTTTGGATCGATCCACCCACTTTTTGATTGATCCAGGACCATATGGATCGATCCACACCCCATTTAGATCGATCCAGACTACTCTTGTTCAGGAAGATTATTGACCCAACTTCATGTGCATGTCCCGGCTTCATTCGAGCTCCGATTGAGACGATTCTTGGACCGTTGGAAAGGTGTATGTGTCTACTTTCAAACCCAATTGATCTCATATTCATAGCCTTTTTATTTTGAGAGAAATATATATTTTCCTATCGGTATGTTGGATTTTCTTGAGATTTATAGTTCCATTTTCATGTTCCTTTGCTCCGGGCCTTCATTCGTCTTTTCAAGATTCATCCAAATGACCTCAAAGCTTCGGTAGCATAGTTCCATTTTTATGATTCGTCTTGTTTCTTGCGTTCTTGGATACTTGTTAACTTTGCTACAACCGATACACTACGGGTTTTTGAACTAAATGAATTACGTGGATGTTTTTGGATACTTGATTGTTTACTAAACTTTTGAAAAGGATAATTTGCTTATTCTAGGGCCACCATTTGGTGTATCCTTAGCCGGGATGTTCGGGAGCCCACGAAATCCGATAGAGGGATTCATTCCCTATTCAAATAAGTGGTTATTTGTGAAGAGGTGAAAAGAAGGAAATGTTTTAAGAAAATGACTATGTTTCGAAAGGATTGAACCCACGACACGAAATGTAACGTTTACGAAGAAATTTATGGACACTTGGGTTTGGTTAGATCTTTGGGGACATCTCCTAGATATCCTATCATCTGGTTCATCTATCTTGGTCCATTTTAACTTGCTCATTCATATGTATCATACCTTCATCTGCATCTTTCACTCTCTGTACCCTTAGCACTAGTAAAAAAGTTTTCTACTGGGCTAGTGAACTCAACCTATCATTTTCAGGTACTCGGCAAGGCACGTGATTGGAATGTTTGGCGTGTGGATGCATATCATGAAGCTCATTTGACATGGAGTTATTTTATCCTCTCCCTTGTTAATATATTTTGGGAGATGATCTTTTAACTTTAATTCTTTCAATGTTTAGACAAAGACTTGATTTATGTAATAACTCTTAACTTTTCATTACTTATGCATGGGTATGGGTTCCTCTTGTAGAAACTTTGTGTACTTTAACTTTGACCTTTCAACGGTGAAATGTATGACTTTTGACTTATCCTACGTGAATTTTATTTGTATTTGTTTTATTAAATTCGCGGGTGTGACACAAACAACTTTATTCTCATTAGTAGATTACTCTCTTTGCATGCTATAGGATGTTTCATTTTTGCTTTCTTTTCTGTGAGCTACATATGGTTGAGGTATGCTTGACCGTTCGGGTGATTAACAATTAACTAGAATTTCGTCCCGAGCGTAGGACTTTCGACCGGTGTAGCACAATAAATCCAGAAGTACCGGAGTCGAACCACAGAGACGGTCTACGATGCTTAACTCAAACAATATCGGCTCTACGTTTGTAATTGGCTCTTAGGTAGCCACCCCTTGCTCAAATGATTTAATTAATTAATTAAATTAAACTGATTTAACTACTGGACTCTGAATTTAAAAAGGAGAGCACAGCCGTGGGCACTATGGTGTTCGCAGCTAGTCTAATTCACATTCACTTGGGCCATAATTATTCAATTAATAGATTTAAAAATATGGAAAAAGAGTTTCCAACAGATGCGCACCACTTGTCACCAATTTCTGCGCGCATTTGGAATTGGCAATGCCCAGGTTCATTTGCTAGAAAAAACTTCCGTATTCAAAAATTGTGCATTAATTAAAATGATTCGGCACCGAGGTGGAACATAAATTAGCATAGCCACGGGACACCTTCGTCCCGCGGCAGCACTCAATGCGACTACTCACTCATTATTAAAAACACAGCAAGAATAACACAAACCCTAGATCTAAACATGATTAAACAATGAGAACAATAACAGAAAGTAGTACCGAAGATTGCGCAACGAAAATACTCTTGATTAATGAAAGAAGAACATTGATCCACGTTGAGAAACTTGAAAACAAAACGCTGAACAATGAACACGAGATCTGTAGCCGAAAACTCTTAAAAAAAAAACCTTAGTAAAAATTGTGGAACCCTAATCTAAGTTAAGTGCTAACTATTTATACCAAACTTCGAAGTCTTCATAAAAAAACAATAAACATCAGAAAATACTCTTCGCGGACTATCGAAACGACAACATTTGGCATGTCCTTAAACTACTCGGTAGCGCTACATACCTTTCTTGGTAGCGCTACCGCCTTGCCTATCGTGTGTGTTGACCAGCTGACCGCTGGTTTGACCGTTGACCATCACTCTAATGCGTCGGTAGCGCTACACCATTTTGGTGTAGCGCTCAAGAACATTCTGTTCAACTTTTGCACCTTCTTGTGCCCAATTTGAGCGCTCCAAAGAATTGGGGTAGCGCTCCCGACGGGTTTCGACCATTCCCATGCACAATCCACTTGCTTCCAACTCCTGATCGACGTGCATGTCCTTCCAAGACATCAAAATCACACTCATGACCTTAGAATACCTGCAAATTACACACGAGACACAGAAACACCACATGCACATATTAATTGGAAAATAAAGCTCAAATCGCACGTCTATCATGCTCAAACCCCCTACTTAGGCGCTTATAAGCAAGCTTCTCAAGCGCTTATCACATCCCCCAACTTGAGCGTTGCTAGTCCCTAGTAACGAATGAAACAAAAATAAAACAACTCAATGACTCAATAAGGGATACGAGGGTTATGTAACCTCTATAACATCGAATGAACAATAAAATATAGTCTCTTAGTTACCCACAACTCGATCACATGCATGCTTCAACAAAAGTTCAAATAACTCCACTCCTCAACAAGGTCTAAGATAAAATGCTCCCACGTGACACTATATCACTCGTACTCACCGAAACACTCTACATCCCATGTGAGGCGCCCGGCGATCAACGTGGATTGAACAAACCACCACGTGCCAGTCAAAATAACGCCAAGGTATGCAATGAAAGCTCACGAATTAAGATACCACATATTCACAGTCTAAATATAACACACGCATGCAAGAGGGTCAAATGACGTGCATCGGGTTAACTAAGGGCTTTGTTAGGTTTGTAATGACCGCGGTTAACAACGAGAAAAAGGTCAACATGCAAAGAGTGACGGCCTAAATTAAAGCTCATGGTCAATCTACCCAGACTGGCCGTCACCAACACAGATCAACACAAACACAACCACAAATATCACATAGAAACAACCAAAGTTTAACATCCTACAGAATAAACCAAAACAACTAACGTTTGACACAACCACCGACCACACACGGTCACATGACCGACATAAACAGATACATAAAACGCCGTAGTTCCCAACAACTTAAACATATGAAATAACAAAACATAAATGCAACACTCCTAATCCCACCACTATCCAACTAGTGCTCAATCATCTCCTCCTCCGAACTCGGCATCAGACTACTCATCCTCCACTGGCAGATCCGCAAAGTCATCACTCACCTCCAAATCCGGCCATTGCCTAGGCTGGAAAGGTCCCAAATCCTGTCCCGAAAGCCGTGCCTCCAAGTGGCGCTGTCTATCTGCTAAATTTGTCTGGTTTCGAATTATCTACTCTTGCCCCCTTTTCAACTTCCGGTGGCTCTTTGCCACACCCGCCAAACACCCGAATATCTTCTCAAGCCAAGTCTTAGTGTTGGCACTAGATGGTGGCGGAGTGAGCATCGACCCCTGGCCGCTCCAACCTTGTGCCCTACTCCGAGTGAGAATGGATGAATCCATATCTTTGGGGTTCAAAGGATCGTTGCTGAGGTATTTCCGAGCCAAGGTCACCTTACTTCTTAAAATCTTACTTACCAAGCATGGGAATGGCATTCTCAGTGAGGTGGGGGCATCCCTAAAATCACACATCTGCCCAAACACAAATAGGACCCAATCACATACCGTGGCCTCGGCCATGAATGCAAACATCAGATTCCCCACATACTTCTGGGGTGCACCTTCCTTACCCCTCGGATACAAATTATAGCAAACCATTTGATTCATGAACCGATAATCCTGTGTAAGCCTACCAGGCCAATGAGGAGTCCTAGCATTCCTACGGTCATCATAAAAGTAACGGTTCACCTCATCATCGTCGAAAGCCGACTCCGGTCTAGGGTAATTCGTGGGCCTCGTAGGCCTCACATAGCCCCATGCAAGGGCTATCTCACTAGCATTAATAAATACTGGAGTAGTGCCAATTTTGGACATGATCCGAGCCTGCAGGGCCATAAAGGTACCAGACTTGGGATTAATCATATTCCTATAAAACTCTTCGACCAAAGCAGTATTGTAATCGGGATTAGGTTCGAACCAGAAACTCATACCTTGATCCCGGATGGCCTGAAATGGCGGAAAGTCCTCGGGCCACAAGCCATCATTTATAATATGCCTCTCATTCTTCAGCCTCCTCTGCTTGATTGAGGCTTCCCACATGGCCTGGTTATCCCTGTCTATTTGGTCCCGGTCTCTTACGTTTGCCCGAACCGGCTGAACTTCCTCCACTCCACTAGAAGATCCTGCAACAGCCTTCCCTCTCCCAATGTGTTGCCTTTTTGATGCCATGACTCAAGGGTTTTGGGTTGAAAAAGTTGAGTTTATGGGTTTTCTGATCTGGAGATTTTAGTGGGTTGGAAGGAATTTGGTTTGGGTAGAATGGTAGAGGAGAGTGAGAGGAGTATTTCTGTGAATTTTGGTAGGGATTGGTGAAGATTTAGAAAAGTTATGGGGTTTGAAGGTTAGGGTTTTAAATGGTTATGGAGGTTGGGTGACAGAAAGAGAAGGAAAATGTAGAAGAAGAAGAAAAGTGGGGGAAAAGAGAGAGAGATTCGACTTTGACGGTTTATTTTTTTCCGGACAGACAAACCGGGAGCGCTACACCATTTTTGGTGTAGCGCTACACATGACGTCATCATTTATTATTATTATTTTTTTTTTTTTGCGAATGGTCCGAAAATTAACTCTCTTTTTAGAAGGGCTTTTATTTGGTGGGAAAAAGAATTGGTTTTTTTTTCAAGAAGATTGGGGTTTATGATTAAAGGTTTAAAGGTTCCTTTTGAGATCATGACATCCACAAGCAAACTTCAAATTTAGCCGTAACAACAATGCTCCTGATTGAGGTCTTCTACAATTGAACAAAGAGTTGAACCACCAAACCGACACCCCACCCAAACATTGGTTTCCTAAGTTTGACACAGAAACTGACACAGACTGGTTTAACATGGATCAATGGGTAATATTTAGTGGTCTAATCATGCAAAAATGGCCGTATTTCATCCCCTAAACACGTCATCAACCCTCTCACATGCATATGAAACATTTACATCATGATATGTGGTACAAACGCCTACTATTTTATGCGAATGCGGAAAGTGACGAACAATGAAACATGGGATGCTTTAAAGACATATTGTGCACAACGTGGAAACACCTACTCAAACTTGCTTATGGTGTGGAAAATATTCAAACATGGACGTCAGATATATGCATGTGAACAAGTTAAACAAGCAATCAACGAGATAAGAATCTAGCATGCTTATCTAACTCATACAAACAAGCATAACAAATGTATCCCCAGACTCAAAAATTAACCAAAAAGTAAAAAAAATAAAAATGACCCCTAAACTACTAGCAACGCTCAAAACTAACCAAACATGTACAAAGTACACCCCTTCCCCCAACTTGAAAATTGCTCTGCCCTCAGAGCAAGAAGACAAAACAGAAATAAATAGAATATAAGGGAAAGAGATGGACCGACCGATGACAGCCAACCATCATGACCCCGGCCAATGTATGGGGAATTTTGCGTCACCGTTGCGTTTCGTCATTGGAACTGCTTCCAGGATCTGCTCCTTCGGACCTAAAGAGGTCCACAGCTAATCACACAGAGCAACGCCGAAGCTTTATAGGACTTACAACCGCCACATTTCATGGCACCCCTGCTTGAGGCTCCTGAATGCCGCACTCACTCCGACGGAGAGGCCCAAACTACCAAGGCTGGTGTGGTAGCATGCTCGTCCTGCAAAAGACTTAAGAACCAACTACCTACTAGACATTAGTACCACCCGCTAACAGAAGCCGGGCCCCACAAGAAAGATAATAGCAATGAAAGAACACCACCGGACATTCACGCAGTCGCACATGTTGTACTTTTCTCCCCATCCCCCAACTTGAATTGGAGAGTGGGTGGCTAGACAAGACCAACATGATGTTTTTTTTTTTTGTTTGTTTGTTTTTTTTTTTATAAAATGATAAACTAACCGGAGCTGGGCACACGATCCTTCTTTTAATAGCGGCGTGCAAAGCTAAGAAAAACCCAAGTCAATGATGGGTACCCCTAACGCAAGGGGCCGGGTCCACACTTAATGAAAAGCATGGTACGCGTGAGCTACCCGCCAAAACCTGGCTGAAACAGTCTAAGTAACCGGGTCGTCCGAATACACAGGATCGACCAACTCCTCATCAAGTTCTCCCACTTCAAAAAATTCCAAAAACGGTTTCAGACGCTGCCCATTAACTTTAAACACATGATCATCCTTAGAATCACGGACACCAACTGAACCATTCGGATGCACTTGCACCACAACATAGGGACCTTCCCAACGGAACCTCAACTTGGCGGGAAATAGATGGAGACTCGAATTATAGAGCCACTACAAGAGAAAACACATTTGGCGACCAAAAAATTTGTCGTCAAAGGGTTGTTTTTAGTCGCCCTAATACTTTGGCAACCAATATTTTAGTCGCCCAGTTTGTCGCCGAAACGTCGTCTGGGAAAGTATACGCCGACTAAAAATTTGGTTGGTCGCCAAAGGGGAGCCATACGGCGACTAAAATATTTTGTCGCCAAAGGGGAGCCATACGGCGACCAAAATATTTTGTCGCCAAAGGGGAGCTATACGGCAACCAAAAAATTTTGTCGCCAAAGGGGACGGCAACCAAACCCTTTGTCACCAAAGGGGAGCCATACGGCGACCAAAATTTTGTCGCCGAAAGTTCATACGAAAAATTTTTTTTTGCCCATGCGCCTCTGCCAAGAATTGAACCCACAACCTCCCACTTCTTAACCCAACACCTAACCACTGGGCTACCTATGCATTTATGTTCCATTTGTTAGAAACAATTTATATGTATTATCTTTTCGTATATTCCTTTTGACATTAACAAATGTATAACATTATTTATCATAAATTATGTAATGCACTATATTTTA
This sequence comes from Vaccinium macrocarpon, assembly GCA_022606695.1. Lineage (NCBI taxonomy): Eukaryota > Viridiplantae > Streptophyta > Magnoliopsida > Ericales > Ericaceae > Vaccinium > Vaccinium macrocarpon. The sequence continues at coordinate 16,424,344 of CM040178.1, forward strand.
TTATATATATTATTATAATATATTTTATTATATATATTTTTTGGCACTAACCACTGGACTACCTTTGCATTCAACGTACCACATGCGCCTCTGCCAAGAATTGAACACCCAACACGTAACCACTGGACTACCTTTGCATTTATGTTCCATTTGTTAGAAACAATTTATATGTATTATCTTTTCGTATATTCCTTTTTACATTGACAAATGTATAAACATTATTTATCATAAATTATGTATTGTACTATATTTTATTATATATATTATCTTTTCGCGTTGTATATTTTTGGCACTAAACATTCCACGACCAAAGCCGATGTTTGGTCGCCAAAGCCATCGCATAGGCGACAAAACAAAATTTGGTCGCCAAAGGGGAGTCATACGACGACCAAAAAAAATGTTAGTTGCCAAAGCTATCGCATAGGCGACAAAACAAAATTTGGTCACCAAAGGGGAGCCATACGGTGACCAAAAAAAAAGTTGGTTGCCAAAGCTATCGCATATGCGACAAAAAAATTTGGTCGCCAAAGGGGAGCCATACGGCGACCAAAAAAAAAGTTGGTCGCCAAAGCCATCGCATAGGCGGACAAAAAAATGTGGTCGCCAAAGGGGAGCCATACGGCGACCAAAAAAATTTGGTCGCCAAATGTGTTTTTTCTTGTAGTGAGCAACACTTTCTGACCAACTCTAAAGGTTTTGCGCTGAATATTCCTATCATGATACGCTTTAACCTTAGCCTTATAAATACTAGCATTCTCATACGTGTCATTCCTAAGCTCCTCGAGCTCACATAACTGTAACTTCCTATGTGCACCCACCACATCTAGACTTGAATTGATTTCCTTGAGGGCCCAATAGGCCTTCTTCTCTAACTCAACTGGTAGGTGGCAACCCTTACTGAAAACAAGCCAATAGGGTGAAGCACCCAACACGGTCTTATAAGCAGTGCCCACAACGCAGTATTCAACCTGGTGGACCAATCCTTCCTAGTCATACCTACAGTTTTCTCCAAAATTCGCTTGATCTCTCTATTTGCTAACTCAGCCTGCCCATTGGTTTGGGGGTGGTATGAAGTGGACACCTTGTGAGTGACTCTATACTCCCCCATTAACTTTTCAAACGACCGACTTGTGAAGTGCGTGCCCTGATCAGAGATAATGGCGCGTGGCACGCCAAATCTCGACAAAATATTAGACTTAATGAACTCTAGCATGACTCGCTACTCCATAGACTTAGTGGGTATCGCCTCTACCCACTTGGACACATAGTCCACCGCTACCAAAATATACTTGTAACCATGAGACATAGGTAATGGACCCATAAAGTCGATGCCCCAACAATCAAAAACTTCTAGCACAAGAATGGGCCAGAGGGGCATCTCCTGACGTGAACACAATTTGCCAAGCTTTTGGCAACGGTCGCATGACCTACAGAATGCATGAACGACCACCACACGCCTCACTATGACAGAACTCTATAATCCCTTTCTGATCAGACTCGGGGAAACATCTACGCACAATCTGGTCCGCACAGTACTTAAACAAATATGGGTCATCGAATATATACTGCCGGACACTCCTCAAAAATCACTACTTCTCTTGGGTAGACCAATGGGGAGGGATCTGCCCAGTTACCAAATAGTTGGCAATATCAGCATACCACGGGCACTCATTAGCGACGAATAACTGCTCATCCGGAAAAGAATCTCTAATGGGAAAGTTCAAGGTGGGGTCCTCGAATTCCAGAAAAGATAGATGGTCGGCCACTACATTCTCTACCCCTTTTTTATCCTTGATAATCAGGTGGAATTCTTGCAGCAGCAGAATCCACCGAATGAGGCGAGCTTTTGCGTCTTGCTTAGTCATTAAATACTTTAGGGCCGCATGATGCGCACCACTCGGGCCACAATTATTCAATTAATGAATTTAAAAATATGGAAAAAGAGTTTCCAACAGATGCACACCACTTGTCAAAAATTGCGCGCATTTGGAATCGGCAATGCCCGAGTTCATTTGCTAGAAAAACTTCAGTATTCAAAAATTACACATTAATTAAAATGATTTGGCACCGAGGTGGAACATAAATTAGCATAGCCACAGGACACCTTCGTCCCGCGGCCGCACTCAATGCGACTACTCACTCATTATTAAAAACGCAGCAAGAATAACACAAACCCTATATCTAAACATGATTAAACAATGAGAACAATAACAGAAAGTAGTACCGAAGATTGCGCAACGAAAATACTCTTGATTAATGAAAGAAGAACGTCAATCCACGTTGAGAAACTTGAAAACAAAACGCTGAACAACGAACACGAGATCTATAGCCGAAAACTCTTAAAAACAAAACCTTAGTAAAAATCATGGAACCCTAATCTAAGTTAAGTGCTAACTATTTATACCAAACTTCAAAGTCCTCATAAAAAAAACAATAAACATCAGAAAATACTCTTCGCGGACTGTCGAAACGATAGCGTTTGGCATGTCCCTAAACCCCTCGCTAGCGCTACATACCTTTCTTGGTAGCGCTACCGCCTTGCCTATCGTGCGCGTTGACCAGCTGACTGTTGCTTGGTGTAGCGCTCAAGAACATTCTGTTCAACTTTTGCACCTTCTTGTGCCCAATTTGAGCACTCCAAGGAATTGGGGTAGTGCTCCCGACGGGTTTTGACCATTCTCATGCACAATCCACTTGCTTCCAACTCCTGATCGATGTGCATGTCCTTCCAATACATCAAAATCACACTCATGACCTTAGAATACCTGCAAATTACACTCAAGACACAGAAACACCACATGCACATATTAATTGGAAAATAAAGCTCAAATCCCACGTCTATCATGCTCAAACCCCCTACTTAGGCGCTTATAAGCAAGCTTCTCACGCGCCTATCAAGGTAGTTTTCAAATAGCTGTTTTATCCCTCTTGCAAAAAGATAACTTTTTGAAAACGTTTTACTAAAATCTACCTATCCATTTGCTTGAGTCTCTTGCATTTCGGATGGAGACAATATGAACCAATATTGATGAGTAGAGCCCAATTATTTGATCGGGCGAAGTGGGTGCCTAACACGTCCTACTCGGTAGCCCCCAGACCCTTCTGTGGTGACCTAAGGATCGAGCCTTTCCATGTATAGAGGCATTATGGTTCTTGGACCTATAACCAAGTGGCAACTCTAGTCTTCACTGAGTATTTGTGTTTCGAGTACTTAGTAGTTTATATGGTCATCAGTCCAACAAAGATATCGATAGAGTATCAACAACACATTGAGCGTCGTCCTGGCAATAGGACCCAACTTCTTCCCCGGTTCTTGCAGGAAGAGGGGGCGCTCACAGTATCACATTCATCATTCTTAACATTTTTGTTCAAAAGATCTACCAGGTAAGACGCAATTTTACCATGTTTATTATTTATTTGTCACATCCTTAAAGGGACTAGATAGTCACTTTCTGGGCCCTTCCCGGCCGGGTTCATGTAGATAATTAGGACTGTTAATATATATTTTAGACATCATCAAGGACATTAGGCATGCAAAAAATCATGTTAATTGGATATCGTTTGATGTGTTCTCAAAACATGCATGTTTATAATGAATTTCGATCTAATATTACAATATTTTCTATACCCATTTTTCTTGACATAACTGACCAGTCCCTTCAAGGGAAGGGAGAGGATCCAATTCCACATAGAAGATATATGAGAATCAACTATTTTCAATTAAAAGTGCTGGGTAAATAGAATAATTAATGGTTCTAATATCATGGGTAAAGTTACATGTCTTGGAACATATAAATTGTGACCTATTTGTCTGAACCGTTCACGGTTCACATTCATATGGGAGGCGGGTGGCCATTTTTGTAACAGAAATATTATGCTATCCTTGTAATAGAAGTTGTTAAATTATACGTCCTTTGCAATTCGTACGCGTTCAATTGACAAATTTATTCATTTCTTTTTAAGGCAAGGTATGATGTTATGTGAAGAATCTCCGAAGGAATCTTGAAAATATCTCAATTTTGACCTCTTTGGGAAGCTTTATTTATTTATTTTTTTGTAAGTAAAAGAGTTTTATTAATCTTTGAAATGGTTACAAAGATTAATAGGTTCAAAGATTAATAGGGGCAAGGAAAAGCGGCATCATAATGTAAGAAAGCATTCCAGTTAGGTTGGCATTCAACCACACGACAATCATATGCACCCAGAAAACCAAACACAATTAACAAGGAGTTAGGGGTGAAAATCGGTCGGTTCGGTTCGGTTTTCGGGGTGGTTTGGCCCGGAACCGATCCCGACCAAAAAAAACAATAGACCGATCGGTTCAGGGTGGTTCAGTTTTTTCGGTCCGGCGTTAAAATTGAGATGGACGGCTAGGATTTATTATTTTTTGGGGGTTAAGATCATTTTTTTCGGTTTTCGGTCCGAATAGGGGTGGTTTCGGGGTATTTCGGTCCAAATTGGCATGGTTTCGGTTCGGTTCGGTTCAGTTCGGTCCAATTTCCAGGAAACCGAGACCGAACCGATAATTTTTCAGTTTGGTTTCGGTTCGGTTCGGTTCGGTCCGGTCCAATTTACAGGAAACCGAGACCGAACCGATCGGTCGGTTTTTTTCGGTTTTTTCGATTTTTCAGTTTTTCTTTCACCCCTACAAGGAGTCAACAAAAAGTAGTAGAATAGCAAATACAGAGCAAAAACAAAGGAACAAAACCACGAAGTTTCCTGGGAGAATGCAGTCCGAGTCCAGATCGAGCATAACAGTAGCATCATCAATATCCAGTCAATAGCAGCTAGCTATAGCAGAACCCAAAGAAAGATCACAACCACCAGTAGACTCGTAGTGTAGCAGGTGATTCAAAGTGCAGCAGCAGTTGCAAAGTGTAGCAGTACCAAACAAAGTGCAATAGAACAAAGCCCAGCGGAACCGAGTAGAGGCAGCAGATGCAAAGTACAGCAGACCAAAAAAATCCACATTTTTTAAAATCCTATGCTGGAAATAGAACCGTTTTTTATTTATTTGTGGTGCATTGTTATTATTTACTTCATGGGATGCCTGTGTCCCATGGTAATGATTAAGACTTATTGATTTTGAGTCTGTTTAATAAATTGATTGTTTTGTGTTTGATGGTATTACTTATTTTTATATTGTGAATTTAACATTTTGAAAAACTAGAAAAATAATTTTGTCGATGAACTATGTCTTCTTCTTTTTTTTATCGGCTTCCCTGAACTATATCTTAGTACGACATGAGAAATAATATTGTATTTTTGCAAGTCCAACCCGTATAAATTACTTGTCGCCAGATTATATTAAGCAAGCAATTGTAAGATTTTCTATGTGGCATAAGATAGAATTGAAATGCGGTAAAATTAATTATAGAAGACTTGCAAGTTGGATGTTTATATATGAAGACTAACAATAGTAATGACGCCAGCCTATCTTTCAGTTATTTTGTGCATTATATTTTTTTCAATGTTCGATGTGCACAAGCATCGAATATACCTCGGATTCTAGTAATAATGACGCCAACCCATGTTTTTAGTTGTTTAATTAAACAGAAATTCAAATGCCAAAGATATTATTCATAGAAAATAAAAAACAAAGGAACGAATTACGTAAGAGCAGGACCACCTGCATGGCCTTATATGTAGTACCGGACTTCTTTTGTCACCATAACCAGAATCCTCTCCACATCTCTCCCTTCACTTTTCAATTTGCATGGAGAGAGGGAGAGAGCAAAACATGAGAAATATTCCCAATTTTCCCTCGGGGAGTCCTTCCAAGGGCAGTACGAGTTCAGCGAGTTGCACTGAACAAGTTCTAATTTCAATGCCTCCATTTGTCGAAAGCAAAAAAGAAGTAAGCCGAAAGTCCGAAAAGTCAAAAGAGAGACTATCGGTCATCTTGCTCGATCAAGGCCTTTTCACCGTCTACAAGCGACTCTTTGTGATTTCTCTGGCTTTAAACATCACCTTATTGGTTATCTTAGCGCTCAAAAAATTTCAATATGCTAAACATAGAGCTACTCTTTTTTCCATTGGCAACCTTCTTGCTCTGGTACTATGTAGGAGCGAGGCGTTCTTGCGAATTGTTTTCTTTCTTGTGGTGAAAGTATTTGGGCACTCGTGGGTCCCACTCAGTATCAAGAACACCGTAACATCCATCCTCCAATCCCTCGGAGGGATCCACAGTGGCTGTGGCCTTTCCTCTCTCGCCTGGTTGATTTTCGCTTTAATCCTTACTCTCAGAGACAGAGAAAACAGTTCCCCTGACGCCATTGCCGTCGCAACAGCCATTCTCTTTCTCCTTTGGGTCTCTTGTTTGGCAGCATTCCCTCTTGTTCGCCACGTCCACCACAATGTCTTTGAAAGGATCCACCGGCTTGCAGGTTGGTCTGCTCTCGCTCTCCTTTGGGCCTTTATCATTCTCACAATCTCTTATGACCCCATAACAAAATCATACCATTACAAACTTTGTTCAAGACTGATAAACAGTCAAGAATTTTATTTCACTATTGCCATTACCGTACTCATAATCATCCCGTGGATTACAATGAGACGGGTCAAGGTTAATGTCTTTTCTCCTTCAAAGCATGCTTCCATCGTAAAATTCCAAGGAGTTGTAAAACCTGGTCTATTTGGCAGAATAAGCCCATCACCCTTATCCGAATGGCATGCCTTCGGAATCATTTCGGATGGGAAAAAAGAGCACATGATGGTTGCTGGTGCAGTGGGTGACTTCACTAACTCCTTGGTGTCAAACCCACCGAGTCACCTATGGGTTAGAACCATTAATTTCGCCGGACTGCCTTACCTAGTGAACATGTATGAAAGAGTTTTGGTCGTGGCAACAGGCTCAGGCATTGGCCCGTTCTTATCATTCGTGTTGCAGCCTGGTAGGGCTAATGTATGCTTGCTTTGGGTGGCAAAAGGGATTGAGCAGAATTTCGGAAAGGAGATCAAAGACTGGGTGACTGGGCACCCGAAAGAAAAGGCAATTATTCATGACACTGAGGTGCTTGGACGACCCAACTTGCCGCAAATGACCATCGACGTGGCGAAAAATTTGGGAGTTGAGGTTGTAATTGTTACTAGTAATCCAGAAGGGAGTAGGGATATCGTCAATGCATGCAAGGCTGCTGGTATATCTTCCTTTGGTCCTGTTTGGGACTCTTGAGATGATAGTGAGAGGTTGATGAAAATCATCCTTTTATAATAAAGTAAATAAACAGTGTTTGGGTAATTTTATGCCAGGCAAAAAGTTTCCCTCGAAACTTTTTAGTACTGAATTTTATGCTAGGTAAAAAGTTTCACTCGAAACTTATAAGTACTGAATACTAATATTCGTTGTCTTGTTCCACAGTTCCACTTGTAGAGAAGTGTGAAAGATAGAAATATATGAGAGTTAATGTACTACTATTTTCTATACTTTGGATAATTCGGTTCGTGCCTGTTCAAATCCTTCTAGTAGTTGTGTACATCAGATGAAGAATGTTTCTTAGCAGCCTAAAGGTTGTGGTTTAGCACGCCTCCTATTCTCACAAGTAAATTTTTTCTACTCTCTCACGTTTTGCATATCCTTGTATTTTACTTGTGTCATTTCCATGTGCATGTGTTTTAATAAGCATTGTTCTAAAACAATATATTTTGAATAATAGTTCCAACAATTTAAGGCTAATAGATATCCCACAACAAATTGGAAAAATGAAGTTCTTCTAATCATGGATTAGATGTCTCAAATCGGCCTTATCGGCCCAGCCTAGCTTGAAAAACTCCAGAACGGGCACAGTTTGGGCACGGTAAAAGTTGGGCACGGCACAACGTGGCATGGTCTGAACAGGCACGGGGCATGGAAATGGGTGGGCACAGCACAGTAGTTGGTCTGGCGTGGCACAGCACGGCACGACACAGACTTAATCAGGTACGGCACGGACATGGCACATTCTTAGTCTGACACGGGCACAGTCTTAGTTTGACACGGCACGGGCACAACATGGTAGTGTGGTGGGCACGGGCACAACATGGTAGTGTGGTGGGCACGGGCACAACATGGACATGTAAAGGGCATGTCATGGTATAATAACGAAAAAATGAGGGACAATAAAAATAAAATGAGGAAAAATAAATTTTATTTTATTTCAAAAAATGAGGAGAAATAAAAAAAAGGAATTTTTTAATAATAAAAGTGAAAATTTTGATCTTTTAATTGATAGTTGAAAAATAATTTTTTGTAAATACGCAATATATCACCCGAGGGGGGGGGGAGAGAGAGAGAGAGAGAGAGAGAGAGAGAGAGAGTTGAATTTTGAATAAATTTTCATTAAATAAATGGACATTAGAAAAATAAATAATAAAAAAATACATTTTTATTAAATAAATGAAGTTGCCAAATGCCATAATAATGAAAACAAAAAAGATGGGAATTAAAAATGAATTTATGAATAATAATTAGAATTTAATAAATGGACTTGCCATAATAAGAAGGAAAAAAAAGAGAGAAAATAAAAATAAATTTTTGAATCATAGTTAGAATTTAATAAATGGTCTTTCCAAATAAGGGGACCAAAAAAAGTGAGAAAAGTATTTTTTTGAATATATTTTAAATAAATAAATACGTAATAAATAAATTTTAATACATTTTTATTAAAAAAACTTTAAGTTGCCAAATGCCATAATATGGAAAAATGAGGGAAATTAAAAATGATTTTTTGATTAACATAAATGAAAAAACTTAGTGCTAAAATAAAAATTAAATTTTGATAACAAACATATAAATTTTGAAAAACATTATTATAAGATAAATTAAATTTTACTTGAAAATGAGGAAAAAAAAAATTTCGTAATTAAAATTTTATTTTTTGAGGGGACAAAAATTGGGAAAAATTGAAATATGTGAATAAATTTTAATTAAATAAATGGGCTTCGCAAAAATAAATAAATACATAATAAATCAAAATTTTAATTTTATTAAATAAATTAATTTTCCAAATGCCATAATAAGGTAAAAAAAATGAGGGAAATTAAAATTGAATTTTTGAATAACATACATGAAAAAACTTATGGGTGAAATAAAAATCAAATTTTGATAACAAAAATATAAATTTTGAAAAACTATTTATAACATATATTAAATTTTATTTGAAAATGAAGTAAAAATAAAAAATAAATTTTTAAAAATTAAGATGAAATATTTGATTTTTGAATTGATGGGTCAAAATTGAATTTTATAATTACATAATATGTTAAATTATTAATATGGTTTATTGTTTTGTATAAAATTTTGATTATGTTATGCATTAGCCACACGATCGCAACACATTTATGACTATCCACACTGTTCACTTTGTTTGTTTTGCTATTTTAATCACTCTCGCCAATTTTGAAGTCCATTGGGTATGGAAAGCCCTTTCATCAGGGACGTTGATTTATTATAAATTAACAATTTCTGTCGTACAATCAAATACATAACGATAGTTAAATCACTTCATTTTTTGCATGGAGGATATAATTACTTCCACTTGCAATCTATAGACGGTTCTGATATGAAAAAAAACTGCTCTGATGGTCATCGAGTCATGCATTATAGTACATTATTGCTCTTAAATGCACCAAATTTGATCCGAACAGATGGTCGCCAAGATTTCATACCCACCATTTTTCGGGAAAATGATAGAATTGATAAGATATGAAATTGTAACGGTTTAGATCGAACATTCGAGAAATAGAGTCTGCACCTACCTTTTGATCATTTACATCGAACTAACTTGGTTATGAACTAAGATATTATGCTATATGGTAATGTACGCTAGACACGTGATCTCAACATAATTATGACGATCCAAATCGTTCACATTGTTTGTATTGCTTTTTTTTAATCACTCTCGCCAAATTTGAAGTCTATCGGGTATCCAAAGCCTTTCAATCGGGACATTGATTTATTGTAAACCAAAATTCTGTCTGATTCGATCAAGTAATTAGGGTTAATTAATTTACTTGATTTATTGCACAAAGGATATAATCACTGCCACGCATAATGTAGGCGGTTCCGATTCGAAGAAAAAGAGTCTAAAAACTCTCGCGTAGTACAATTTTACGGCAAATTTTACTGTAACCCTAATCTAAAACTGCGCTCTCTCCCTTCATCCTCAGTGATCTCTCTCTCTCTCTCTCTCCCCCCCCCCAACCGATCGTCGATCTCTCTCTCTCACTAGTCACCAACAGTCACCCCCACCACCACCAGTCATCGACGGTCACCACAACCATCAGCAGTCACTAATAGTCACCACCACCACCAGTCACCACCATCACCACAACCCCAGATCAAAACCCTAAATCACCAGTCACCACAACCCCAAATTGAAATCGTACATCACCAGTCACCACCACACCATTAAAACCCCAAATCGAAACCCTAAATCACCAGTAACCACCACCACACTACCACAACCCTAAATCACCACCACCACAACCCCAAATCGGAACCCTAAATCACCAATCACTACCACACCACTACAACCCTAAATCAGTGCTTTTGTGTTGTTGGTTCAGTGCTTGGTAACAGGATCTCTCTCTCCCTATCTCTCTCTCTCTCTTTGAGTTTGTTTCTATGATTATTTGTTTACTGTGCTTACTCTATAATTATTTGTTTATTTTCTGAGTTGTTAGTCTGTGATTATTTGTTATCTATGTTGTTACTCTGTGAGTCTTTGTGTTGTGTTTCTTATAGCACAAATTCATATAGACTTTACACATGGCCCAAACGGCCCTAATTTAGACTCTGATGAGTCAAAAGATCCACTACCACATATTCCTGTATTTTCACCACCACATGGAATTAGTTTTATAGGTGAAGCTGCTTCAAACATTGTTGGACTTGGACCAACTGGTTCAGGTTCGACATCTACAAAACGTACTGGTGAGAAAAGGCACTACAAGAAAAAACACATTTGGCGACCAAATTTTTTTGGTCGCCGTATGGTTCCCCTTTGGTGACCACATTTTTTTTGTCGCCTATGCGATGGCTTTGGCGACCAACTTTTTTTTTGGTCACCGTATGGCTCCCCTTTAGCGACCAAATTTTTTTGTCGCCTATGCGATAGCTTTGGCAACCAACTTTTTTTTTGGTCGCCGTATGGCTCCCCTTTGGCGACCAAATTTTGTTTTGTCGCCTATGCGATAGCTTTGGCAACTAACTTTTTTTTTGGTCGCCGTATGGCTCCCCTTTGGCGACCAAATTTTGTTTTGTCGCCTATGCGATGGCTTTGGCGACCAAACATCGGCTTTGGTCGTGGAATGTTTAGTGCCAAAAATATACAATGCGAACAGATAATATATATAATAAAATATAGTGCAATACATAATTTATGATAAATAATGTTTATACATTTGTCAATGTAAAAAGGAATATACGAAAAGATAATACATATAAATTGTTTCTAACAAATGGAACATAAATGCAAAGGTAGTCCAATGGTTAGGTGTTGGGTGTTCAATTCTTAGCAGAGGCGCATGTGGTACGTTGAATGCAAAGGTAGTCCAGTGGTTAGTGCCAAAAAATATATATAATAAAATATATTATAATAATATATATAATAAAATATAGTGCATTACATAATTTATGATAAATAATATTATACATTTGTTAATGTAAAAAGGAATATACGAAAAGATAATACATATAAATTGTTTCTAACAAATGGAACATAAATGCATAGGTAGCCCAGTGGTTAGGTGTTGGGTTAAGAAGTGGGAGGTCGTGGGTTCAATTTTTGGCAGAGGCGCATGGGCAAATTTTTTTTTTTCGTATGAACTTTCGGCGACAAAATTTTGGTCGCCGTATGGCTCCCCTTTGGCGACAAACGGTTTGGTTGCCGTCCCCTTTGGCGACAAAATTTTTTGGTTGCCGTATGGCTCCCCTTTGGCGACAAAATTTTTTGGTCACCGTATGGCTCCCCTTTGGCGACCAACCAAATTTTTAGTCGGCGTATACTTTCCCAGACGACGTTTCGGCAACAAACTGGGCGACTAAAATATTGGTTGCCAAAGTATTAGGGCGACTAAAAACAACCCTTTGACGACAAATTTTTTGGTCGCCAAATGTGTTTTCTCTTGTAGTGAGGGGTCACACTTCATGGTATGGAATCATGCCAAAATTGAAGAACATTACAAAACCAAAGAAGGGGTTGATATAGGAATGAGAGGTTTGTGTAATTAAGAGATACGATATGATGAAAGCTGCGGTTTCCTTGGAAAATCAGTTTTCCATTAAATAAAAAAACTTTGCCCACCAATTTTTTTTCTTCTTTTTCCGTTAGGTTTTTATATAAAAAAGAAAACGAATAGAGATGGGAATGTGTATTGTAAGAGAGTAATTTTGTGCGCATCTAGCACTTCTTATGTTTGGAGAAAAGGAATTTTTTATTTTTTTGTGTAAATGTTTGTAAATTTTGAGATTTCCATTGCAATAAAAAAATTTAAGTTTCTTTAAGTTTGAGATTATGGAAAAATTCTATACTAGAAAAAATGTATCGAAAAAACAATACTATGGGAGCTACCTAAGTAATTTTCATTGGCTCCTAGTATATGTGTAAAGTCCACTAACCAAATTAACCGTAACAATAAATGGCGAGTTCAATGTCGGTAAACGAAGGAAGGGATTTCGAGTAGGTTATTGAGACTACTAGCCATGATTTGTAATTCCCAGTAGTAGTAGAATTAATACTGGTCATTAATTGTGACTTCAAGTAGTATGGCCATGATTTTATTGAAAGATAATTAGCTACAAAACATGAAGGGCCAATGCGTGAAAATTAACTTGTTGGATCAAATTTGAGTTGACAAAACCAATGCATACTTGTTGCTTCGGTTGGAAATGAAAGGACCAATGCATGAAAATTAACTACTACTTCGGTAGTGCCTCGGCAAAATGTGGCGAATAAAAAGACCCCCTAAAAAGAAATGTTACCTGCCATGTTGGATAAAGAGTTAAAGACCCTCAAAAAGAAGCTTGCCGATTGACTGCCCAAAGACTTGCATGTGTTGCTATTTGGGGGTTGACTAGCATTGAGGCTAGCTCCTTATTTGTCGAGGGGGATGAGTGTAAACCCACAGAGAGTCACATAGGGAGATAAAATAACCCCTAACCCACAGAGAGTCACCTAGGGAGATAAGGGCCCCGTTCGTTTGGGGGTTTTCCCCCAGTTTGACATTATTCCAGTTTTGATTACATCATCACTTTTTTCACTTTTTCTATCTATCTCTCTCCACTTATTACACCTGCTTACATCATCAAAACAAAACTAAACTAAACTAAACTTGGGGTTGTGTATTTTTCAAAAGATTTCTTCAAAAACACTTGTTCTACATTGGCGAACTACAAAACATTTTTGTTCCTCATATGTGTAGGCTCCATGGACTATTGATGAGCTAGGCCCAAGAGAGGCCTCGCATGCCCACGGGATGGGCCAAAGTCCAACCCAATTTGTGGAAGTTAACTGGGTGCGCAAGCAAATCCCCGAGTTTGGAGCCTTGCGCACATAGGACAGTTAGTCCCTCATTTTGCAAAAATTATTTAACCAATCTGTGATTTTTTGGAAAAAAATTTCTTAGTGTAAACAATGTAGTTCTGAAATTTTTTAGAAACTGAAAGAGAGAAATTTTCTTAACTTATTATTTTCTTTTACATAAGTTCCAAACAAACCCTAACTAATAAACATTTGTATCACTCAATTATCATCATCTTTATTTTACTGTTACAGCTTAGGTTACTGTATTCAAACCACTTTCTATTACAAATGTAGAAGAGTTATTCTGGCCATTATAGTAAAGCAGTATCACAAATAAATAAGACCTAATTCAGAGAACCTGGCATTCCCTACAAAGGACAATATGGCGTGAAGTAGAAGAAAAAAGAAAGAAAGAGAGAGAGAGAGATGCATTCATCCTCAATTCGTGACTCATTCAAATCCCTCTCTGTGGTTGTGAACAGAGGAAGAATGTCTGTGAGCGTTTGGGGTTGAATCTTGGAACTAGTATACTATAGTTGTACCTTCACGAGGGTAGAATTATTGGCTTTATGACACTTCTAGCACGCCTCCTATTATCATAGGCAATATCCTTCATACTCTCACCATTTGTTACTCTTGTTTACAGTACGTAATTCCATGTTTATGTGCTTTAGTACTCAATGTTCTAAAACAATATATTTTGAATGACAGTTCCAACATTTTTTCCGTGCAACCTACTTAGTAAAATATTTTTTTATTTTTAATTGTTTATTTTTTTATCCAAACGTAGGATGATAACTGAGTCTATCTTGAAATTCAATGGAGGGGATGTAGGAAACTTATTTCAAGATGGCAAGTTTTGGCAAGAAATAAAAGGATATTCCACAATTTAAACACAAACAGATACTCAAGATGCCAATAAACGTTGACCAAAAAAAAAGATGCCAATAAACGATGTTGGGCAAGGGAATATTAATATGCCACATGTGGATCAATTGGTCAAGTCGCAATTTTATCTAAATGGGTTAACACGGTGTGATCAAGAATTTGAATCTCATGATATCTTATGTGGAATGGAATAAGTAATACAGAAACCAATCAGAGTAAATCAAATTATGCCAAATGAGTGGTTGTAGCTTTTCTCACGCCCAAGCTAATCTTAGACTGGATTTGGGTGATGGATTCGCGAAGATAACAAAAGGATCAATTTTCGGCACCAATGCCTTAGAGTTATCATAAGCAGACCTACACCCAGAATCGGCTCACAGATTTTGGAGACCTAAATCAAATTCATTAAACGAGGCTCATCCTATATTTTACACATAAAAATTGGTCAATAAGGACTCTTTATAAAAACTATTACAAAATATTTACCGTCACAAAATGCAAACCATAGTTATCCAAAAATAAACAACCGCTACAATATTTCAAAATTCATCATTTGAACATTTGTTTTCTCACACTTTTAGTGACAAACTGACTAATTAAGTCTTCATAATCAAGTTGTTTCACTATATCATTCTCAATAGATGAAATAGCCAATCCATTTGGTATGAAAGACTTACACAAAATTATTTGGGCCTATTATATATGTGTAATGTAGCTGTACTAAATATTTGGGGGCTTCAAATTTTTATATTTTTTGCAGGCCTAAAGCCCAGGCTTCATAGGATTTGCCTATGAGCCGGCTCTGCCCGCACCACAGCAAAAGATAATCCAAAAAATTAGAACTGGATGAGCCCTAACGTTATTACATAAATAGAAAAAGGCAACTCTCAGATTTCTCAATACCGTTAATTATAATTGTACCGCTGAAAATGAAATAGTCTTACATCATTTGCATTATGGATGACTCAGGATTCAGATTTTACATAACCATTTACTTCAAATTCTAGGCTATCCTAGATCTCATTTTCATGACTGACCGCGACATGATATTTTTTTTAAATCCAAGTAATATTATGTATCTAAATATATTACTTTTATGCGTACTTACAGTGATATGTAAATTAATTAAACTTTTTGCATGGAGCAATTAAACTTTTTGAATTTCTGAAAGGAGTCAAAGACTGGGTGACTGGGCACCCGAAAGAAAAGGCGATTAAATTTTATGCTAGGTTGAAACTTTTTAGTACTCAATACTAATCTTAGTTTGTCTTATTCAACAGTTCTCGTGACTCTTTCAAATCCTCCTAATAGTTGTGAACATCAAATCTAGAATATTTCAATGATTTCATAACCTTAAGACAGTGCAAGCTTTTAGCACCTCCTATTCTCACAGGCAAGATTTTTCCTATTTTTTTTTTTTGGGTAAGTCGGAAATTAAATTAAACTAAAGGCGAGAACGAGCAACACCAAAGAGGTGAAAAGTCATGAGTACAGACCCAACCAAAACACTAATCTAAGATGTACCTCATACCTAACCGGTCACGGTTCACAAACTCCCGTATAGAGAGAGGCATCTCATTAGAAACGATAAGATTTTCTAATTGTTCTGCTCCCATTCGTGCCAAGTGATCCGCACATTCGTTGGCTGCCCGGTAAGTATGATTGAGAGAAGCTCCTGTTCGTTGAAGAAGGATGTTGGCCTCTAGGATGATGTTTCTCTGAGGATGGACTCCATTTGTGCCCTTGTTAATAAGATCAATTGCCACCAATGAGTCAAACTCTATCACCACATGCTGCATATTCTTCTCCAAGATAATTGTTAATCCTCTGTAAATAGCCCAAATTTCAGGAGTGAGACTGTTGTCAGAATCCAACTTCCCGTAGTAGCCCAGCTGCCACCCTCCATCTTTATCTCTGAATATTCCTCTGAAACCAACTTTCTTCGTCGACTCATACCAACAACCGTCTGTATTGAGCTTTAAACCTGAGGTGGGAGGCAACCAAGTAGTTACTGGCCGTATTTTTGGTTCCATGGAGATCAAAGTCTTGAATGCTACCTCAATTTCTTTGGAGTAGGAAATGATGTTCTTAAATCTCAAGGTTAAGGGAAATTCAATGTTTTCAAAACTCTTTTTGTTTTTGTCCTTCCATATTTGCCAAAGAATTGCTATAAAAAGGTTAGCCCAAGGAATACCATTTCCCACTCCAGAAATTTTCTTCGATTTAAGATTGAGTGTGATCCAATCCAAAATGGTGCATTCAAAACTATTGATCAACCAAGAACTACCACGAAAGAAGGACCAAAGGTCTTGGGCTTTGGGGCAAGCTCTGAACAGATGATTAATGTCCTCAATGCCACTATAACATCTTGGACATAAATCTGAATGGCACATTCCCCTGTTTGCTCTGAATTTATTCGTAGGAAGTTTATTAAAGAGGATAAGACAAATAAATGTTTTGAGTTTAGAAGGGATTTTAAGTTTCCAGAACCACTTCCAACCAGAAAAATCATCGACTTCCTTACGAATAAATTCATAATCACTAGAGGTGGAAAAGCTTCCATCAGCAGCAAAAACCTAGGCTAGTTGATCATCATCAGCATGATAAGCATGGATATGGACATTAGAGATAGTATCTATAGTCTCATTATCAAGTAATTGCATGACATTGGTAAAATCCCATATGAAATTATCATCAATAATATTAGAGACTTTCATACCAGAATTCACATGAATCCCAGGGAATTTTAACCCTAGAGGGCAGTCACCACACCACCAATCATTCCATAGATCAGTGTTCTTTCCATTCCCGATTATCCACTTAGTTCCTTTACAGACAAAGTTAAAAGTGTGCATGATACTTCTCCATGTGTGAGACGCAAACCGACTATTAGGCCAATCATAAATGGATTTATGTCTAAGATAGTTCTTGTTCAACAGTTGAACCCATAGTTTATCTTGGTTAGTCTTGAAAGTCCAACCAAGTTTTGTAAGTAAGGCCAAATTCTGATTCCTAGCAGTTTTAAGCCCAAGCCCGCCTTTGTCCTTATCTCTACAAACTTGGTTCCATTTGACAAGGTGAAGTCTTTTTTTCTCTCTAGTGTCACCCCATAGGAAGTTCCCATTCAATCTGTCAAGGGTTTTACAAACATGAATGGGGAGTTCCATGGTTTGCATAAGATAGCTCGGGTTCGCAGAAGTGACATGTTGAACAAGGGTAGCCCTACCCGCCAGGGAGAGAGAATTGCTACTCCATCCTTGGAGTCTATTTTGGACTTTTTCAACAAGAGAATTAAAATGTTGTCTAGTGAGTCTACCATGAAGCAAAGGAACTCCAAGGTATTTACCAAGGTCATTGGTGAGGGATATACCAGTCAAAGCACTAAGTCTCCTGACTCTATTTCTAGGGACATTCTTAGAAATGAAAAGTTTAGACTTGTGAAGACTAAGAGATTGACCCGAAATGGTACAAAAATTATTGAGAACCTCCATAATGGCCTTACAAGTATCAAAATTGCCTTGACCAAACAGGATTAAGTCATCGGCAAAAAATAAATGAGTAAGGGGAGGAGAGTTGCTCGAGACCTTAATGCCTTTCCATTGACCTTCAGCCGCCTTCTCATTAATTAGGATGGAGAGTCTTTCCATGCATAACACAAAAATATAGGGCGACAAGGGATCCCCTTGTCTCAACCCTCTACTAGGAGAGAAATCCTCGAGAGCTTCTCCATTCCATAAGACTGAGGAGGTCACATTTGTGACACAGTCCATAATTAGATCAATCCACTTCTCATTGAAGTTAAAAAGATAAAGGGTCTCTTTTAAAAAGTTCCACGAGATTTTATCATAGGCTTTCTCCAAATCAATTTTAAAGACCATACCACCTTTCTTGCCTTTTTTCAAACGAAGGGAATGAAGAATCTCCTGGGTGATAATAACATTGTCGTTAGTTGACCTACCAGGGATGAAACTGCTTTGAAAATGGCTAATGATTTTATGCAGAAAAGGCCTAATCCTATCAACAAGGATTTTAGTAATAATTTTGTAAAGAACATTACAAAGACTGATAGGTCTAAACATTTTCAGGGAGTCAGGATTATCAATCTTAGGAATGAGAGCAATAAAGGTTCTATTCACTTGTTGAGGGATCGAAGAGGAGTTGAAACAGTTTTTTACAAACTTGCAGACATCATTCCCAACAATGTTTCAGAATTTGTGATAGAAACACTACAAAAAAATTGATCTATAGCAACGGCCAAAAGCGTTGCTAAAGATGCCAAAAACTGTTGTTGTAAACCTTCTGGGCTTATACCAACGGTTCACAAAAGCGTTGGGAGATCACCGTCGGGAAAGACCTATAGTGACGCTTTATGCAACTGTTGGAATGTTCAAATCTTTAGTAACAGTTTGCAAAACCGTTGCTAGAGATTACCTCAACCGTTGGTATAAGCTTTCTACAGTAGTGGCAATTATGCATTGCAAACTGTTGCTATAGATGACCATAATCGTTGGAATAAACTGTCTAAAGAATTGGAAATAATGCCACGTGGCATCTACGTGTAAATCCGCGTAGCACCTACATGCACTGTGTGTCACACGCGTGGCACCTAGGAGTCGTTGACGTGTCACTCCGCATGGCACACACATAGCCCTGCGTGGCACCCGCGTGGTGCCTAGGAGTCGTTGACATGGCAGTGACGTGGAACCCACGTGGCGCCTAGGTGTCGGTAACATGGCACTGATGTGGCACACGCGTGACGCCTATGTGTCGATGACATGGCACTGACGCGGCACACAACCGCGTAATCGACGCGGCAACCGCGTGGCGCCTATGTGTCGCTGACGTGTCACCGCGTGTCCCAGCGTGGCGCCGGTGGAATTTGAAAATTTAGCTCCTCATGGGAGTCGAACCGCCGACCTCCCTGTGGTATAGCGTGGGCACGCCACGAACCAATTGAGCTAGGCCACGTCTTGTGTCATGCAAGCACGTTTTTAACATTTATACTATTAAAACCTACTAATATCATTTCTTTTACAAATACTTATGCTAATACCTACTACTATCACTACTTTAATAATTTTTATTTTTATTTTTTAACACAAAAAAATTTCTTTTTAAAAAAAAGCCTTTTAATAAATTTTGTAATCGAGTTCATACTATACAAATAAGTTGTTTTTATTTTATTTTTATTCCGATTGTTTTACACTCTCCATTTTTTGAACACTCATTATACAAACACCAACTAATATATTTTTAAATATATATTTTTTATTTTTGAAAGAAAAAATTTCCTTTTTTAACAAACGCCTTTTAATAATTTTTTTAAAAATCCAGTTTATACAATACAAATAAGTTTTTTTTTATTCCCATTGTTTTATGCTCCCCATTTGAACACTCATTATACAAACTCCTACTAATATCATATTTTTAATAAATTTTCTCTTTTAACATAAGTCTTTTTTATAATTTTTTTTAATCTTGTTTATACTATACAAATCAGTTTTTTTAATCCGGTTTAATAGTTTGCTATAAATTACATTTAACGTATATATTTTAAATGTAATTACAAACTCCATATTTACAAGCGTCGATTTAAACAGTTGGCATATCACATTTCGTCATTGTCACCAAAATCGAAGTTCGTTGGGTCTTTTTTTTTAGATTGCAAGACTCGACCCCCCACTTGAGTATTTTTTTTCAATCGAAACCATCTATCTTTTACATATTAAGGAGTACATAATTAATTTCATACAAAAAATAATGTTAATCAGCTATCACTACACAATTTTTTTTTATCGGCAAAGAAGAATTTTATTAAAAACGAGGGAGCTATCGCTATTCAATTTTTTGTTAATGAAATTGTGTCTCAATAATTAAGATGCTTTCTAAACCCAATCGAGGCAAATTTTTACAAGAAAATGATTTAAATAAATAAGGAAAATTAGTTTTGGTGGAGTAACATTAATCTACTAACGGTTAATAAAACCGTCGCTATAGTCCTGCTTCTAGTAACGGTTGATGAAAACGGTCGCTATAGTCCTGTTTCTAGTAACGGTTGATGAAAACTGTCGCTATAGTCCTGTTTCTTGTAACGGTTGATGAAAACCGTCACTATAGTCTTTTTTCTAGCAACGGTTGAACAAAAACCGTCGCTATAGCCCTGTTTCTAGTAACACTTTTCAAACTATTACTATGTACCACTTGTACCGACGGTTTTTTGAACCGCCGCTAATAAAACCGTTGGGAGATCCCAAATTTCTTGTAGTGAAAATAGCCTGGATCCCATCCGGTCCAGGAGCTTTATAAGGATTGATATTCTGGACAGTGCTCCAGATTTCAGCGTTGGAAATCGGAGCTCCTAGCCTCATATTATCCTCAAGAGAGAGCGCAGGGACCAAATGGTTAACCAACATGCTACCATAATTAGGCACATAAGAGGTAAACAACTCTTTAAAATAGGTTTGAACCATAGTTTTAAGAAGATTTGGGTTGTCCACCCAAATATTATCAGAGTTCTTGAGAGAAGAAATATAAGCTTTCCTGCGGCGAATAACAGTGGATAAGTGAAAATATTTAGTGTTTCGTTCTCCAGAAGTTATCCATTTAGCACGGGATTTTTGAAACCAGAGAATCTCCTCTTGCATTAAAACATTATTATAATCAGAAATAAGATCTTTCTCAAGAATTTGGAGGTTATGAGAGAAAAGGATATCTTGGGCTTTTTGAATACCTTCAATACGAGCTTTCAATCTTCTCTTTTTTCTAAATATGTTACCAAAAACATTTTGATTCCAAGAGATAGCCTCTTTCGTAAGGTTTTTAAAACAATCAAAAATATCATTACCATTCCAGGCATTAGCAACCACATTATCAAAAGAAGAATCCGTGAGCTAGGCAGCTTCCATTCTAAAGGGTCTATTCATATTGTTTCTAATGTCAGGCCCAAAGGGACAAATAAGGATAGGCGAATGGTCAGAATAAATGCGAGGAAGAATTTTAACCATACCTTCTGGATCTATCACAAATTCTGGAACATTGTTGGGAATGATGCCTGCGAGTTTGTAAAAAACTATTTCAACTCCTCTTCGATCCCTTAACAAGTTTAGAACCTTTATTGCTCTCATTCCTAAGATTGATAATCCTGACTCCCTGAAAATGTTTAGACCTATCAATCTTTGTAATGTTCCTTACAAAATTATTACTAAAATCCTTGTTGATAGGATTAGGCCTTTTCTGCATAAAATCATTAGCCCTATTCTCACCACTTGCATATCCTTGTATTTTACTTGTGTCATTTCCATGTTCATATGTTTCAATATATAATCATTGTGCTAAAACAATAATACTTTGGAGTATCATACATGTCTTTTGTTGCATGTGCATGCAGTTAGAACATTATGGAACTTTTATTTTATTTTATTTATTTATTTATTTATTTTGGTTAACATTGTGGAAATTATTTTGTCATTTCGGTTTCTTTTCGTTGAGAAAGTCTAATATAGATTTGGTCACAAATTTAATATTTCGTTCAGTATAAGACTACAAATTTAATTATTACAGTAATAGCTGTATCATTTCTCTTGTTTACCGTGAATCAGGGTTGGAGTATATTTCCCCTGGCCTGTTATGCAAGTAATATACTTTTGTGATCTTCAAGGTGGCTGAAAGCTTAAGGTTTGAATTACCTGGAAAAAAAAAAAAAAAAGAACTGGAGGAAGAAAACAGATGTATTGATCATTTGTCTGATCATGACTATTTATGTCGTTGAATTTTATTTTTTTCATCGGCGAAGGAAAATATATTAAAAACTCGATAAAGTACATTCAGAGAGCAAGAAAAGAATGAAAGGAGCAGAGAGACGAACAACCAAATGTTGAGGGCTCCTACTGGGAAAATAACAACCATGAAACAGAAGAGAATCTAGAAACAAGAAGCCACAAGCAAGCCAAAGAAAACAAAAATTAAAACCTAATGCGTCTGATAGCATCCAAATTGCCTTTAAAATCCTCCGCAAAGTAGATCTGTAAGTTATTCAAACCCTTGATCCAGATGAATTCATGTGGTTACTGGTAGAGCTTTTAAAACCTATAAACTAGGATAACTATTTTGTACCCGCGAATTAAATTGCACGATTGCTCGTGAATAAAAATGCTCTGCAATTATGGTTAAATTGCCACAAGCATTTCCATCGAAACCAATTCTCGTCACCTCGATTAGAGCAAAAATATTAGGTATACAATCATTCAACAGCAACCCCACTGACAACCTTTCACATACACATGGGGCCCACCACATACTACTGTGTGGGCCCAATGTGTATATAAACGATTGTGGTTAGATGGTTGTGTACGTAGTATCTCTCAAGAAATGAAAGGACCAACATTTGCCTACACTACAACAAATTCTACTTCTGGCTACAAAAAAATTTCCACAAAATATATTATCACTATATTTTCACTTATTGCGACAAAATTTAATTTTGTGGTATCAAATCACATAAGGTGAATTTATTGTGACAAAATTGAATTCGTTGCAATATTTTGTAGCAATAAGTATGGCGGGAAAGTTTCCCGCCGGTGGGAATTGAGTACTGCAACATAAAATTTTTGTCACGATAGGTTTGTCAAAATAGAGGTCTATTTTGGATATATCACAACGAAATGATTTGTCACAACAAATTATTATTATTAACACAATTGATTTTGTTGCAAAAGAGTTGGGCTTTACTTATAGGGACGAAAATAAAATTCCTGGCAATAGGTGTAAGTACTTGCAACAAAATTATTTGTCACAATAAAATTAGTTATTGTTACAAAGTCTAATGTGTGGCAACAAGATTACAAGGGAGAGCTATGGTGACGATATTATTTCGACACAATAGTTAGTCACAACAACTATAACAGAAATTGAGTCTTAGTGCAAAATGTATTTGTCACTATAAATTTGTTGCATTACCGTTAATTAAATACGTAAGGCTGCGAAATATTTTGTCACAATAAAGTATTACGTATAACTACAAAAGATTTTGTCACTTCTTCAAAAATTCTAAATGCAATTATCTTAAACAATTGTTTCCTACCAATAAATGTCATTATCTTAGGCCTCGTCTGATTCATGGATTAAATTTAAAAAGCAATCACAATCACTTTTTTTAAGAAGCATTTTTGGAAAAAACAATTCTTGAAATATAAATTTAAAAATAAAAATTGAAGTTTCTGAAAAAATATTATTTCCAAAATATTATTTAGAAAATAAGTTTTTTTAAATATTATTTCCAAAATGGTTATTTAGATTTTTTTTATTTTTTTATAATAATTTAAAAAAAACGAAAAAAAATTGAATAAATAAATATTTCCAAAAACAAATTTGAGATTTTTTTTTTGAAAATGATTTTTTATTTAAAATAAAAGTTTTTTTATAAAATATTATTTTCCTGATTTTTTTATATAAAGAGTTTTAAAAAGAAATTAAAACACTTTTAAAAAAAACAATTTCAAAAATACTTTTTCAGAACAATTCCTTATCATCTGAATATTTTATCCCTATATGTAGTACCCCCATATAGGGATAAAAATAATCTCAAGATTAATCATCCCGAGAATCATTCAAGAACCAAATCTGGGATAACTTTAGAAGTGGTACATGTAGTCATATCCCAGAAAGCTAATCCGCGAATCAAAGCCTTAGTTTACAATCACTTTATTCGAATTTTTTGTTTTATCTCTTTCTTAATAATATTGCATTCTATGGAACATGGATTAGATTATTTGTAACATGAATCAAATTAATCGCATAGTCGTTAGACATTTGATTAGAGGGAAATTATCACTTTCCAAAGGAATTACGTCTCGAAGAAGGGGATTAGTAAACCCGATGGGGCTAAAAATTTACGTGAATGATTTAATCAATAAATACAATGAAATCAACGATCTTGATCATCATGATTGTATCATGGTCACGTGGCAAACAGTTGATCGGACATAAAATATCATTTTTCTAATTTGCGTCTCAATGAAGGGGATTTCTAACCCCCAATGAAGCCAAAATTTTACGTGAAGGATTTAATCAATATGCATTACAAAATAAATGATTCTCGATCATCATGATCGTGTCCGGTCATGTGGATAACACTTGATCAAATATAAAATATCATTTTTCTAATGAATTTGAATCTCGAAGAAGAGGATTTCTAAATCCAATCAAGCCAAAAAGCATAAGAAAATCAATGATGTGGATCGTCATGGTTGTGTCATGGGCTGTGGCCACTATACATTCATTTACAATGCGAGACTTAGTTTATTATGAAGTAAACTGAACGTATAGATTCAAGAAGATATTAGGAGTCTATTTTTTATAATAGTTTATCTGAACTGTTAAAATTTCCACCATTTTCACTAAAATTAAAAATCATCAAATATTGATAACCACATGATCGGTAGGACATTAATGTGTTATTACGCATAAAAGTCTTAGAGTGCACCATCCAAGGCCCACCTGAGTTCTTTTTTTTGCTATCAAAACTGTCTATCTTTTAGATAATATGGATTATATTATTTTGTACTGGAAAGAAGTTAATAGTATATTGTTAGACATTTGATTGAACGGAAAAGATCATTTTATTAATGAATTCGTATCTTGATGAAGGGGCTTTCAGAACTCGAGTAAGTAAAAAATTTGAATACTAATTCATCAATAAACGCAATGAAATTAACAGCATCGATCTTCAAAACAAATAGGTTATTGTGGTTCATTGGATATTAGTACTCAAGATATTAGTGTTGATAGGATACCGATAGTATCTACAAAGAAATTCATTTTTGAGAAAAGAAGGATTCTAAACTCTTAATGAAATTTAAAGAAAAGGTAGACAAGTGGATCAAGTATCTAAAGCTAATTGATTGAACTAATTTTTTCTGAGGCAAGTGAAAAAATTACTTTAAAATGAGTGGTTGAATTGGATCAATTTTTGTGGAACTCCAAAGTGGACTTCACACACCATTGGTACACGGTGGTCGGTGCCATAGCATTACCAGATCAATACTTAATTTGAGAATTTCTCTCATAAAAATATCAAGGCACGATGCTAAAGGTACCGAAGTTGTACTAATTGGATTGTGGGACCTGTTTACATATAAAATTAACCAATGCAATGATTAATTGACACGTAATCAAAAATGCCAAACGTTGGCAATTACTCGTCAATGAAGATACACTGGATTAATAAGATAAAACGCACCGAATACGATGTTGTATTTAGAAAGGTAGTTATTGGCAGTTACAAGCCATTACTAAAATAAAGATTGGCCTCAAAGCCATAATTTCAACTGCTAAACATACATGCTCCACGTGTAAACTTGAGAAACCAGGCGATTGGCAGTTAGAACACGTGGAATTCTTCTAGGAAGCAGTTATTTTCCTTAATCACATTATCATTTGAGTGGTTATGTCGACGTGCAGATTTAAAGCTTCTGGGAGAAGGGAGAATTCAAATACAGACGTGGAGGAAAGAATAACTGCCAACTATCAGAGTGGAAGTTGGAGTTCGAAGTAAGCCAGATTCAAATTCATGGAGCGGGAAGCTCAAACCACAAGCTATGTCTATAAATAGGAGAAATTGAAGAGTACAAGGCCCCCGGACAAATCTTCAACAAACAGCTATCAAAAAACTGATGCTTGGTTTGTTCATTGGCAAACTAGTTTAGGATTTCGATCTCAGTTCGAATTAGTTTAGGATCTCGAACACAGTTCGAAGTAAATTAGGAAGTAGATTAGGATTTAGATTAGGATTTATCTCGATTGTTCTTGTAACAATCACCCCTATCTCGATTGTTCTTGCAACAATCACCTGTTCAAAGTTCTGTTACTCTGTATTTGAAGTTGGAGACAATTTCAAAGTAAGTTTATCTTTGATTTATCAATCGAAGTGTCTTGTTTCTTTATTGTTCTTTGATTTCCTAAGTTTATTGGTTTGCATTTCTTCACTTATTAAGAAAAATCTTCTTAATCGAGGTAATTGAACCAACAAAATACAATCGCCTGATTAGGTTTGGTTTTCCAAAGTTAATCTGAGGGACGAGATTGAAACTCTCTCCGGCACGCTCGCACACAATTATTTTCCATTGCAAAGAAGTAAAAAGAACCAAACACATCTTTTTTGGCACGCCCAGTGGGGACACCAGAAAGTGTTAAATGGCTCCAAAACTTAGGAAGCAAGTGGATGACTCTCAGGCTGGCCAAACGTCAGAAGATGAGAACAAGGGTAATTCTAAAGAGAATGAACAAATCGAAAGCCTTCAAGTAGGACCAGAGATTTGTGCTTGTCAAGACTTAAATATGGGGATTGGTCAGACCTCTCGAATGAATACCAGGAAAAACAAAACTGTGCAAGGTGATGATCCAAAGAATCCAGAGATTGGAGGGAATGTGTCATCTAGCCACTTTATTGAAATGATTGCTACATTTAAAGAATTGGCTCAGACCCAAAAACTTATATTGCTAAAATTAGAAGAGCAATCAGGGCTTAAAGGTAATCCTTTGCCCTCATTTGAAAAGGATAAAGGGGAGGCTAGCACAAGTAAATTCAAGTCAAGGCCTGGTAAAGAGCCCATAAATGTAGAAGACATACCAGAATCTTGGTATGAACCCGCAAAAAATCATGATTATCAAGTCCCTAAACCTAAGAAAGTGTTCAAGTAGAACACTAATATCCCATTCGAACCTAACTTTGATGGTGAACATGAGGAGAAAGGTTTCAGAAATTATGATTATGGATTTGATGAGTATATGTATACCCCTAGAAATCATTTTAATGAAAAAGATAGGACTAGTGCAAAAAGGCCTAATCCATAGGTTGGAATTCCTGAGTATTCAGGAATACCAGAAATGGGGAGGGTACATTCGAACTATCTTTATGAACCTTTTGTAAAGCAGGAAGGAGGTTTCAAGTAGCCTAGGCCTTTCGATGATCCTTATCAGAGGATTCCAGAAGACCACATGCCTAGAAATGTTACTTGGGAACCACCTGTTAGTTCAAGGGTACCTTTGGGGGAACATCCAACCCTTCGAGATGAAATATTGGGTCTTATGCAAGAAGTTTATGGACCTTTGAACCGGGGGATACAAACTCAAATTTATAGAAAACCCTATCCAGAATGGATAGATAAACAGTTCGAAGTCCCTAGGGGGTTTAAAATCCAAGATTTCACTTTGTTCCATGGAGATGGAAAACAATCCACAACTAAACATATTGCTAGATTCACTGCTCAGTGTAGAGAACTAGGCAATAATGGGTTCATTAAGTTGAAATTATTTTCTAATTCTTTAACAGGGACGGCCTTCGAATGGTATTCTAACTTGACACCAGAGTCAGTTCCAAATTGGCAAAGGATGGAAGAATTATTCCATGCACAATTTTATCAAACTGAGCCTGAAGTTACTATGGCTGATTTAGCAAGATTAAAGCAGAGGCCTGATGAGAAGGTTGCTCAATTTATTGCTAGGTTTAAAAGGGCCAGAAATAAGTGTAAACTTCAATTACCAGAGGTTGAGTTTGTAAGAATAGCACAAGATGGTTTAAGTAGAGAACTTAGGAAGAAGTTCGATTCTACTGAATTTAGAGATTTGGTTAATTTAACTTACAAAGCATCAAATATGAGTCTTTGTTAGAAGAGGATGTTGATAGAAATAACTCTTCTTATTCAACCTATTATAAAGAACCCATTTATGAGATTGATACTACTGAAATTGTTGAGCATGAACCTTGTATGTGTGACTGTCTAGTTCGAAAGGATTCTTCTATAGTACCAAGAACTAACAACAAAGCAGTTAGTAAGGTTTATTCATTTGATATTTCAAAGGCAGATGAAATTTTTGATTACCTTTTGAAGAAAAAGTTTATCAAACTTCCTGAAAATGTTAAACTTCCAACTTTGGAAGAAACAAAAGGGAAAAGTTATTGCAAATGGCATGCTTCTTGGACTCATTCCACTAAAAATTGTAGTGTTTTCCGTGATAGGATTCAAGAGCAGATCAAGAAAGGAAGGATCATGTTTCCACAAAAGGCTATGGGAATTGATACTGATCCATTTCCAAAAATTGAAGAAGTGACTGCTACCACTAATGTGCCAACATGTCTGGTTAAAACTGTCAAGGAAATGTGGCAGAACAAGCAGGTGCAAGTGGAAATGAACTCAGTGCAGTTTAGCAAAGGAAAGCCAAAAGTTGGCCAACCTCGAAATAGTGCTGGGAAGACCTACCGTCAAAATATTTCACCAGGAAGTTCTTCTAGCAAGGGCTTTAAGCAATCTCATCTTCCCATGCTCGAGGCATCCTTTTTGGAATGTTTGTGCATGGAATGCAGAGCCAACTATTTGATCTTCAAGGATTTGGATAGACAGGGGGTTGATTTATTTCCAAAGAGGATGGAAAGAAAAGCCTTGGATCAAAACAATGAAAGAAAGCCTTGGATTAATCCAAATCATGGAAGAAATGAGAGGCCCTGGCCTGTTTCAAAGAGAAATGTGCCTTCTAGTCCAGTCCCACCAGCTTCGAAGCGGGATTATCCTCCTTCGAAGAAGGCTAACACTGGGAAGGCCCCAATGGGCCAAAGAAATGAAGGATAAGAGGAGCAATTTACTATGGTGAAAGGGGTTCCTGATTGGTTTCTGAAAAGGGTTAAACCAGAACTTTTTCAAGAATGTAGAACCTTTGCTAAAATAGGGAACAAAATGGTTAAACCTCCCAATGCTCCTACTGGTCAATGGGTAGTTGTTAGAGATTCAAAGACCAAGGCACCTCAAATGATTCCTATGTTGACAAGAACACAGAAAAGGAAACTGCAAAGGAGGTATACTAGCTTCCAAATGGAAGAATATGCTTCCAAAGAGAAACCTAATGGGGGTGATAAGTTCAACCCAAGGTTTAATAGACTTCGAAGAGAAGATTCTGAGGAATCTCTTCGAAGGGGATTTTCTCAATCAGAAAGAGAAACTCTAGAAAACTTAGCTGCAAGAATGAACAGTGAAATTCCTCAAGATAATCCAACTTCTCCAAATTCCCTGGCAAGCTATCAATCTGGCTTGTTAGAAGCCATGATAGTGGAACAGGAAGAAGGAGGGGAGACAAATTCATCTCTTGTTAGATCATTCTCCCCTATGGAAACTTCTGTAGCAGAGCTCTCTGAAAAGATGAATACACCAGGAGTTTAGTCAGAAGTACCAATGCAGGAAAAAAGTACCATTCAATTTGGGACTCTACCTGAAGTCCAGATTAATATGGTAACTCCTTCATTTATTAACTTTGGACCTTTTGGACCAGATTGTTCTCCAGTTCGAAGGGCATTACAACCATCAGTTGCTCCTATGGAGGTTATTGATGTATCAAGTGATGAGGAGTACAATCTCACTTATGACAATGGTTGGAATGATAGTTGGGGAGCTTTGATTTTCAAGATTCAAAAGGAAGAGGAGGAGGAGGATTTCATGATTATGGTAAACACAACTGAAGAACCAGAAGTAACCTCCAAAGAGAAAGCAATCTTCATTCCGTAAAATGTAAAATGACTCCAAGTATCCTTTGATTGTTGATCTGGATTGTGCTGATCTTTCTTATCCTTTAAAATCACCTTCAAATGATATGAGACACCATTTAAAACCATTATACATATCTGCTTTGTTTGATGGCATTTTGTTAAACAGAATTTTGGTTGATAATGGTGCAGCAGTGAACATTTTGCCTTCTAGGACTCTGAAGAAGTTGGGAAAAGAAAAGGTTCGACTGATCCCAACAAGCACATCCATTGCTGGGTTCACTGGTGAAAGTAAGAATCCCAAAGGAATTGTTTCTATACGCCTGAAAGTTGGCCAAGTAGAAACTGATACAGCTTTCTTTGTGGTGGACACTTTTACAAGTAAGTATAATGCTTTACTTGGTAGGGATTGGATTCATGTCAATGGCTGCATTCCATCCTCAATGCACCAAACCCTAATGATTGTGAAATATGAAAATGGGAAAGAAGTGGGGGTCAAGAGGTGAAAAGGACCCACACCCCTTTAGTACTTCAGCAAATTGTGCAGAGGCAGAGATGTATAAGCCTGAAATCATCCCTCTGAGTGAAATTGCACAAACTGCCACCCCTCCATCTAATGTATTGGAAATAGGAGAATTGGCAGAACTGAAATCCAAACTCAAACAAGCAGTTGATTATGAATCAGACAATCCACCGGATGAAGCTGCTTGGATGTGAGTCCAAGACAGAGTTCGAAGAGGCCAACTCTTTGGCCTTAGTTAAGTTTATGGCTCTTGAAATAGAGCAGAGATTACAAGAAACAAATGATTGGGAGGAATTGTTGGCTGAGAATCTGACTGGGGGTTGAAGCCAGTTGAGTTCGAAGAGGCCTTTATTGGTCATGTCGAATCTCAAGATCCTGTGGAAGAAGTAGAATTGGGAGAGGGAATTGTTCCAAACACTGTGCAAATCAATAAGGGGCTTGATACTGCTTCGAAGGCCAAGTTGATCGCAGTGCTTAAAGAGAACAAAGAATGGTTTGCTTAGAGTTATAAAGAACTAACAGGTTTGAGTAGAAATTTGGTTGAACATAGATTACCTATCAAACCTAATTGCAAACCTTTCAAACAACTTCCAAGAAAAATGTCTCCTGAAACCATTTTATTGGTTAAAAAGGAAGTTCAAAATCTTTTAAATGCTGGTTTTATTAGAACAGCAAGATATGTAGAATGGCTATCAAATATTGTTCCTGTTGTCAAGAAAAATGGGAAAATTAGGGTGTGCATTGATTTTAGAAACTTGAACACTGCAACCCCTAAAGATGAGTACCCAATGCCTATAGTAGACATGCTCGTGGATAGTTCTGCAGGCCACAAAATCATGTCTATTATGGATGGACATTCAGGGCACAATCAGATTTGCATAGCTGAGGAAGATGTTCATAAGACT
Organism: Vaccinium macrocarpon; assembly: GCA_022606695.1. Lineage (NCBI taxonomy): Eukaryota > Viridiplantae > Streptophyta > Magnoliopsida > Ericales > Ericaceae > Vaccinium > Vaccinium macrocarpon. The sequence goes on from CM040178.1 coordinate 16,455,688, forward strand.
GCATTTAGAGCCCCTGGCAACCTTGGGACCTTTGAGTGGGTCAAGATGCCTTTTGGGCTTAAGAATGCTGGTGCTACTTATCAAAGAGCTATGAACACTATCTTTCATGAAATAATAGGGGGTTTTCTAGAATGTTACATAGATGACATAATTGTCAAGTCAGGGTCTATTGATGATCATGTAGAGCACCTGAAAATAGCTTTTTCAAAGATGAAGCATTATCAACTAAAGTTGAATCCTGCCAAAATGTGCTTTTGGAGTAATGGCAGGATGGAGAGGACTTCGAATGGACAAAGGAGCATGATGATGCTTTCAAGGTCATCAAAGAGTACCTGATCAATCCACCAGTTCTTGTTCCACCCAGGAGGGGAGAGCCAGTTAAGTTATATTTGGCAGCAAACCATGACTCAATAGGAGTTTTATTGGCTCAAGAGAATGAGGAAGGAAAGGAACAAGCTATCTATTATCTAAGTAGGTTTCTTAATGATTGTGAAATTAGATATTCTGTAGTAGAAAAGTTATGTTTAACTTTGTTCTTTGCTTCGAAGAAACTTAGGTACTATATGATGCCTAGAGTAACTTATGTAATTTCTCAGACTGATGTTATGAAGTATATGTTATCCCAACCTGTACTCAGTGGCAGAATTGGGAAGTGGATTGTGTCTTTAATTGAATTCAGTCTAGAATATATTCCTCAGAAATCAGTCAAAGGGCAAGCTTTGGCTGACTTTTTGGCTGACCACCCAAATGAAATTGAAACTCCTGAGATAGCAGATGTTAATGCAATAATAGCCAAACCATGGAAAATGTGGTTCGATGGTTCGAAAACATCTCAAATGGCTAGAATTGGAGTTGTTTTGGAATCTCCTCAAGGTTCGAAAACCAAGTTTGGATTTCGAATAAATGAAGGGGAATGTACTAATAATCAAGCAGAATATGAAGCTCTAATCACTGGTTTAGAACTCTTGCTTACTTTGAAAGTTGATATAGCAGAAGTGTTTGGAGATTCTCAGTTGATTATAAACCAAGTGAATGGAGAATTCGGTTGCCACAACATTGGTTTAAAACTTTATTATGAACATGTGAGGTCATTGATTAAGCAATTTCACATGATTTCCTTTACATATATTCCAAGGTTTTTCAATGAAGAAGCTGATGCAGTGGCTCAAAAAGCATCAGGATTCAAGTTCATTCCTGATGACAGTAGAGAGTTTTGTCAATTAACTCTAAGAAAATCTTTGCCAATGCTTAAAGATAGAAACATGAACTTCGAAGTGAAATCACTTCTTCTCCTAGTTCGAATGACTAGAGACAGTCATTAATTGACTATTTAACAAGGCCTGATGCCAAAACAGATAGAGCAACAAGGCTAAGATCTGTCAATTACATCATGTATAATGGGGAATTGTTTAAGAGAGGAGCAGATAGATTACTGCTTAAGTGCTTAAATAAAGTTGATGCTTTTAAGGTTATGGCAGAGGTTCATGAAGGTATCTGTGGAGCTCATCAAGCAGGAATCAAGATGAGATGGTTGATTCGAAGGTATGAATATTACTGGCCTACTATCCTAAAGGACTGCATTGATTATGCAAAAGGGTGCCAAACTTGTCAGAAGACAGGGCCTCTTAAAAAATTACCAATTACTGAATTGCAGTATGTAATTAAACCCTGGCCATTTAGGGGATGGGCAATGGATACGATTGGTATGATTTACCCTCCATCTAGGAATGGGGACAAATTTATACTAGTTGCTACTGATTACTTCACCAAATGGGTGGAGGCTCAAGCCTTTGAGGGTGTTTCTCAAGAACAAGTGATTGAGTTCATTAAGAATATCATCTATAGGTTTGGATCTCCAGAAACTATAACAGTAGACAATGGATCCATCTTCGAAGGAAAAGCAGTGAAAACTTTTGCAGCCTCTCATGGAGTGTCCTTGATTAACTCTACACCCTATTATGCTCAATCAAATGGTCAAGCTGAATCAACCAACAAGATTATCAAAAGATGCATCCAAAGAATGGTTGATAGAAACCCAGAAGAATGGCCAAATTTGCTGTTAAATGTGTTATGGGCATACCGAACCACTAAAAGAACCAGTACTGGAGCTACTCCTTTTACTCTAACTTATGGGCATGATGCTGTTTTACTAATGGAGATTGTGGTGAAGTCACAAAGAGTTGCTTCCCAGAATGGACTGGATATTGGAGCATATCACCAAGCAATGAATATGGAGCTCGAAGGGATAGATGAAGAAAGAATTAAAGCTCTAAATCAAATCTTGGTGCAAAAGTTAAGAGTAGCCAGAAGTTACAATAAGAAAGTGGTTGTTCGAAGCTTTGATATAGGGGACCTAGTATGGAAAGTAGTGTTGCCTATCAAAGAAAGAAAGCAAGGACTTGGGAAATGGGCTCCAAACTGGGAGGGACCTTTTCAAATTCATAGAGTCCTTAGAAGAGAGGCATATCATTTAAAAGATTTGAATGGTTATGTCCATAGAAGAAAGATTAATGGGAGATATTTAAAGGCCTATGTCCCAACTATATGGGAGTCCTTTAACAGAAGATAAAACTATAGAGTAGTTTATCTCTCATGGCTTGTGCTGATCAAGGTATTAAGCACAAGCAGATTTGTATTGGTTGGAACTCATTAGTTCAAACAATGAGATTAATATTCCAAGCAAATGAATATCTATGAGATTGGTAAACAAAAGTATTTCATTGATTAATTCATAAGCTGTACAATTGTGTCTGTTAAGCTAATTAATACAGAAGCACCCTTATTACACACAAACTCATACACATCTCCTAGATCAGTTGTTCTTTGCAGTTGATTCTTAAGTTCTCTTATGTTCTCAATTGTTGAAGAAGCCCTGCTCATGTAAGTTTGCATGTGGGAAGTGGTTTGAGCAATCTCCCCTCTGATTGCGAGTAAAGCCTCTTCAAGTCGAGCCTCTTCTTCCTTCAACTGATGAAGCTTAGCAACATCTTGATCATAGGAGGAAATCACAGTTTGTGCTTCATCTTCTGCATTGGCTAAAGATGCCTTCCAACTCTGTCTTTGAAGGTGTCTCTCTTGGACTTCACATAGTTGAAGGGCTTTTACTTGGAATTCAGAAGCCTTGGTCAAAAGTTGTGCATGTAGCTCTTGAGAGGCAGGCTTCAAAACCTAGGCAGCTTAACAGCAAATACTCAAATACATCTTCAAATCCCCTTCAGCAATGGTTTCGAAGCTTAATCTTGAGAACTGTTGGAGGATCCCCCTCAATTCCTGAATCTCTTCTGGTAAGAAGGTAGGCTTGACCAACTCAGATGCAGATGAGCCTTGTTCAACCTTGAGTTGAATGATAGGAGATTCTGAAGAAGGAATTGGAGCTTTGGGATTAATGATTCTATTACAGAAATCACTCACTTTTTGCTTGAACTGCTGTAAGGGAAGAGAATCACCAACAATGGTGCTAGCAGAAGCACCAATTTCTTGTCAAAGGAGTACATAAGCATAATTAGACTTAAAACTTCGAAGTGAGATATGATTAATGCAGGCATAAACATAACGAACCAAATTACCTCAATTGGATGAGATGGTTCTGATGGAGTTTGTTCAGTAGGCATATTGATATCTAAAAGTGGATCAGGAATAGTTTGTCCAACTATGGCCTCAGCCTGCTCAATAGTGATCCCTGCGGTAGGACTGGCCTCTGTGGATATTCTGATATGCTCACTTCGAATGCTTTCCGAAGCCAAAGCTCTTGCAACAATGTTGATAATAGGAGGAGACATATCTTGCACTAAAGCTTGTGCTTGAGCTTTAGAGGATTCTTTTGTATGCCCAGATGACTCCACAAAGGCCTTCGAAGTCTTGGTAGACTTAGATTTTGACCTTTTCTTTGAAAGTATAACATTCATTAAAACAAAGAAATGCAAGAATAAGTCTAAAGGGCTTGGACAAGATCGGGTTTGTAATAACTCACCTTTTACAAATTGGCCTATAGTGATATCCCTTGTATCTTCTTCTTCTGACTCTTCACTTAACATTATCCTTCTTTGTTTCGAAGCTTTGTAAACCTAAGCAAATTTAGCCTCTTCTTGGCTAGATCCTTCTTTCGGTACTGAAGTTTCTTGGTCCTTCTTGGCTTTTGAAATGATAAAAGGAACTACTGATTAGTTATGTAAAAAATCAGAAAGTTACTAAGAATGGAAAAGAGAATTACTGGAATTCGAACCTGACGAAGTAAGGGTTTGTGCAATTCCTGTTTCTTTCCTCATCCTCTTCTTAGATATAGACTCTGTATGTTGAATTTTGAAGTAAGAAAATAGAAAGGATTCGAAAGTATAATTAATACTCAGAATCATCAAGGATTACCTGATGGAGAAGGAGGGGTTCTTTGTTGTTGAGACCTAGTTACTCTTTGTGGAACAGACTGGAGTGGCTTAACATGTAAAGCAACAGGTACCAAAGCAGAAGAATGTACATTTGATGTTGCTTCTCTTGGTACTGATTGAGGCTCATCTCTCCCATCAGGACCAAATCCATCATCTGACATAGATAAGGAGCTAGAACGTGCTTCACCACTAGCTAGAACAGACAACCCGATATGGGTTGCAAAACCTTGAGCTATGTGGGTTTGATTATACAAATTAAGAAGGTTATGCCACCAGTTGGTAAATCTTGTGAATATTGGGTTGTCCATGGTAAAGTGGCAAGGTTTGAAGTTTGCCCTAGATCTTTTGAACTCCACATTGCGACGTGAAAGCACATTCTTATCAACCTTCTTTCTAATATATAAGGGAACATTAACCTCTCCAGGGTAGGGGCATGGGATAGCTTGTACCATGCCAAATTGTCCCGCAAATCAAGGGGACAATAGATCTCAGCGTGAGTTTGTTTGCAGCCTCCAACAATCCCACCTATAAAAATTTCCCTTGAGAGAAGAATACTGCCCCAAGCAGCAGCAAAAGTGTTGGAGCCCCTGTTTTCCATCATGTCCTTTATCCAGGCAGGTCCAATACTCCAATCAACAAAAGGAGTGAATTCTGATTCCTCCTTATCCTACCTCATTCTGTAAAAATATTGCAGATATCCAACCAATGCTAAAGGTTTGGAAGCCATAACTCTGAATTTATCCCCATAAACATTAACAGGTTCTGAAATAACAACCTTGAATATTGGAAAATATGCCAGAATCCACAATTGCAAGAACCAAAGAGGGCCCCCTATGTTGAACATAAGTGGTTTCGATTGACTGTCAGATCCTATTTTATAAACGTATCCCAAGAAGTGTAAAGCCAAATCAAACTTCTGACCCTGAGAAAGGCAATATGCCAAAGGGGCAAATTCAAGCATGATCTTCTTACCACTATGACAGAATATCATTTTACAGAAGGTGTACAGAAGATATGCAAAAAACTCCCTATCAGATACTCCATCTTCGAAATTGGCCTCATTTCTAAGAAAGCTTCCATATGAGGCGTGTGAGCCTGAGGTTTTCATAACTGCCAAAGGCGGAACATAGATGGACTTGGAAATATCAATCATTGGACCAAATGGGGGAAGTCCAGTGAGAAATGACACGTCTAAAACTGTGGGAGCCATCATCCCGCAGTTAAATCGGAAATAATTAAATGACGAATCCCAAAAGGCTAGGGCAAATGTGTATGAGTGCGAGGTTTTTTATGGAATACCATTTCGAAGCAGAGCGACAATGTGCCAGAGTCCAATCTCCTCCAAATCAGTCCTCTTATACTTCGAAATATGATCAGTCCATTCACCCCAATCATTATCCTGAACTGGCCAGCATACAAAGTTTCTTGTAGGCCAATCTGCAAAGTTTAGCGCTTGATCCTTTATAAGCCTACCTTCTTCTAAGATAGGGTAGCATGATGTAAACTTGAGAGGAAGATCGAAGAATGCAGGCCCTAGAATATGAGTATCAGTTCTATCGGGATTCGTTATGAAGACTTGATTATTCAGATCACTACGTGGGTTTGACATTTCTTCCTCAATGTATCTCCGAAGAACGAGTGAGGAGGTACCCATTTGGATAGCACTTTCAGAAGCCATGGATGCAGGGTTGAGAGAGAAAGAGAGGGAGAGCAAAGTGTTTAAAAGTTTGAACGCGTAATGAGAATGTTTCAAGCCCTAGATTTATACGTTACGAGGAAGCGGTGCAGCGTTTCGGGCTAGATATCCGTTTTAAAGTTATTGGGCCTATGATTATTTTTCGGCCCACGTTTGGTTTCAATTTTTGATTGATAATTATTTTCAAATTAATACATCATTTCATACTTTGAACCACTTTTTGGTTTATTCTCATGAAATGTATTTTATTAATTTATTCTTAAGAGTTCGAGTTGGTTAAAAGCATAATTAAATGCTTCGAAAAGCATTTAAGAGTGCATAACAAGCCATTGAAAGAACTAATATTTCATTGAAACTTTAGATATAAGGAAAATACATGCTACAAAATCCCATTGCACAAAGGAAACTAAGCATCTACTGGTGGTGAAGCAGCTGTTGGAGTAGGGATGATTTGGAAATAATGAGGAAAGCTCCAAGTCACTAAGGCATGGAATCTTACCCAAGTAAAACTGAAAAACTCTTTTTCCATCATCCTAGCTTTGTTTTCTTCATCAATTTTGAGCTTCTTCTCAATCAATGGCCTAATTTTCAAAACCAGAGTCTTGGCTTTGACTTCGAACTTGGCCAATTTGAGAGAATTTCTTTTTAGTGATTCTTAAACTGCCTTCGAAGCCTCTTAGAAACGTCAGTGGGCGTTTTGAAGGAACGCCTTTTCAGGTTTTCCACCTTTTTATGAAGTTTGGAGATCTGATCATGAAGCACTTCATAATCATGAAGGTCTTGATTAAACCCAAATGAAGCAGTGTTATTCTTCATCCACATTCGAAGCAGAGGAAGCTGACTCAGAAAAGAATGAAGAAAAGGGCTAGCTTGAATATTATATTGGAGAGTTTCGCAAGCCCATAAAAAATTCTTAAAGGGTATATCTCTTCAAGAATACCTACATCCAAAAATGCAAAAGCAGCCAATAGCTCTTTGGCTTTGAGGGAATCAGAATGGGGATAAAGAGAATAAGAAAGGTTAGCATGATAAGGAGTAGGATCAAACTTGATATTCCTTAACTCTTCGAACCAATCCGTATTCTCGGGAAGGTCTCGAAGAGAAAGATTGGCAGGATCAATGAAGTCTCCTTCGAACCTCATGCAACCAGTATATAAATTGAGTACTGGCCTTCTGCTTAAGCTCTCCATACCCAGCAAAGCCTGACCTTTCATCTTCATGGACTTTGAAGAAGCCAAAACTAAGGCAAGTGACAATAAGGCTGTCAAGCAGCATTATGTTGGGATCTCGTCTGATGAAAGGGGATAAATATTTGTTCATAACTAATGAGCGGTAGTGACTCCAGCCTATATAGCCAGCAGGGTCATCCATTCTTACCACCACTATCTCAGATGGTAAACCCCATAGAAAGGGTTTATGAGCAGGGGAAGATGGAGGATTCCATGGGTCAATGGGCTCAGAAGTTTCTACTTGAGCCACTGTATAAGATCGATCTCTTCGAATCTCACCAACAATTGGCGTCACAATGTTTCTAGTGTCAGCAGAAGCTGGGTCATTTAGAACCAAGTTTTCGAAGGCATTTTGAGTGCTAGAAATATCAGCCATGGTTGAACTAAGATGAAGATCGGTTTACAAAGAAAATTGGTGATTAATTTTTGCCAGTGATTAAGTCCTTTTATAAACAGAGTTGCTAGTTTAAAACGATTCAAATTCTAGCTAAATGGAGAACGTGGGTTTTAACTGCCCATTATCCATGAATCTCTCATGAGAACGAAGAGATTTGTTGATAACTGCATCGTGGGATGTGATTAGAACTGCCAATAACTTCTGCTTCAGAAGCTTACAAGAATTCGAAGCGGTAAAGGCACATTAACACTTATTCAAATCCTTTGAACAAAGATGTTAATGTGGGGGGTATGTTTACATATAAAATTAACCAATCCAATGATTAATTGACACGTAATAAAAAATGCCAAACGTTGGCAATTACTCATCAATGAAGATACACTGGATTAATAAGATAAAACGCACCGAATACGATGTCGTATTTTGAAAGGTAGTTATTGGCAGTTAAAGCCATTACTAAAATAAAGATTGGCCTCAAAGCCATAATTTCAACTGCTAAACATACATGCTCCACGTGTAAACTTGAGAAACCAGGCGATTGGCAGTTAGAACACGTGGAATTCTTCTCGGAAGCAGTTATTTTCCTTAATCACATTATCATTTGAGTGGTTAAGTTGACGTGCAGATTTAAAGCTTCTAGGAGAAGGGAGAATTCAAATACAGACGTGGAGGAAAGAATAATTGCCAACTATCAGAGTGGAAGTTGGAGTTCGAAGCAAGCCAGATTTAAATTCATGGAGCGGGAAGCTCAAACCACAAGCTACGTCTATAAATAGGAGAAATTGAAGAGTACAAGGCCCCCGGACAAATCTTCAACAAACAGCTATCAAAAAACTGATGCTTGGTTTGTTCATTGGCAAAGTAGTTTAGGATTTCGAACTCAGTTCGAATTAGTTTAGGATCTCGAACACAGTTCGAAGTAGATTAGGAAGTAGATTAGGATTTAGATTAGGATTTATCTCGATTGTTCTTGTAACAATCACCCCTATCTCGATTGTTCTTACAACAATCACCTGTTCGAAGTTCTGTTACTCTGTATTTGAAGTTGGAGACAATTTCAAAGTAAGTTTATCTTTGATTTATCAATCGAAGTGTCTTGTTTCTTTATTGTTCTTTGATTTCCTAAGTTTATTGGTTTGCATTTCTTCACTTATTAAGAAAAATCCTCTTAATTGAGGTAATTGAACCAACAAAACACAATCGCCTGATTAGGTTTGGTTTTCCAAAGTTAATCTGAGGGAGGAGATTGAAACTCTCTCTGGCACGCTCGCACACAATTATTTTCCATTGCAAAGAAGTAAAAAGAACCAAACAGGACCCACTTTGGGCCCCGCAAAAATAATCCGAACTATTTAATAATTTTTTGAGTGTCCTTGCAAAAAATCAACTCAATTACACATACGTAAGTGCTTCATCTAAATATCAAGTTTTCATTTAGAATTCAAGATCCTAAGTTCTGAATGAAAAACTTGAAATTTGGAAAAAGTACTTACACATATCCAATTAGCTAAGTTTTTTGCAAGAACCCTTGAAAAATTATTTTAAAATTATTGAATGATTCGGGTCAATCCTATATGACCCAAAAGTGGACCCCGCGTAGCGATTAGTACGATATCTATACCTTGGCCTTCGTTACCTATATGTTTATCGAAAGATAACCCTAGAAACTGCCCCAAATATTTTCGATGTAGAACATGGTGCGATTTCTCTCGTCAGTTCTTCCATCACCCACGACTCCCTGAAATTCATTCTTATCTCACCTCAATTTCCTGTAGCTCTCCTCTCTTTGCATCAGATTTTGAAGCTTCGGTGGATTTTCTTGGGAGAAGTTCTGCCTGAGAGAAATTTTAGTCTGAAGGTAATCCTATTCTCTCTGTTCTTCACATCGAATTCGCTCCTATGCATGGTTTTGAGTGGGGAATCTGCATCTTCTTCTTCATTCCTTTTTGGGAAATACCTCCATAGATTAACAAAGAGACAAACTTACAAACCCATAGATTGATGTGTGCGGAATCTTCAAAAGTGCAGTTGCTCCACTTTCATTGATTTGGGCTATTTTGTTAATTTTAACGTCCAAATTAGAAATACTCAAAATTCCAGTTCCTCCATTTAAGTGTCTAATTAAAGGGGTATGCATGCATCTATTTGTTGGGTGAAGTCACTTACCAAAGTACCAAATGCTAAGGTTTGTCCTTTTTTCCCCACCCTTTTAGAATAACTGGAATTAGTTTTTTACTTTCATCATTCCTTCATAGTTCATAGATACTCTATTTATGGTATTATTGTTTGGCAATAGATTATTATAGCTGACACAACCACAAAAAAAAGTAGCTACGTGAGTGCGTCAATAGCTCCCATTTACGAAAAAAGAGTAGTTACGTGGTTTGATCTCCTAGCTTACAGATAGAAAAAGCTATAGGCTTCAACCTTTTAAATTCATGGCCGATGTTTAATTCTAAATTTATTACGTTCATTTGGTTGTAACAGGGATAGATCACTTAGATCAATTTAAGGAAATGATAGGAATAAAACCTAAGTTGCTCATGTTCTTAATCAATTTATTGTTTGACGAAGCCTAGCATGCCAAACATTCACAGAATAAACCATATAAGAGGAAGCAGCAATTTTATTCATTTCAACATTCAATTTAAACATCCCATCGGTAGCATAACCTTTACCGACAAAACCTCCATTTTTGGTGAGCGTATACTGATCTGCTCCAAGTGTCTGAGTAAAGCCAGCCTTGTTGAGGAAGTAACCGGACACAAGATTTTTTCTAATCTCTGGATTATGCAGGACTTCTTTCAGAGTGACAGTCCTTCCAGAGGTGAACTTGATATCAATGTCACCAATACCAAGAACCTTAGTGGTGTGGGAGTCACCCAACAACACTTTCTTATCATCAATTTCGGAATAGTTTTTGAACAAAGAACGATCATAACAGACATGGCGAGAAGCACTAGTGTCAATCCACCACCCTTCTGAACCACTTATTAGATTGATTTCCGATATCATAGCCACGAGTGGTTCATCATTCACCATGTTCTCCTGGGGACCAGAGCGACGTCTGGCGTTCTTGCAATTTCTTGCCATGTGACCAAGCTTGTTACAATTGTAACACACAAATTGGACAAAGTCCGTGTTTCTAGCCTGACCACCCGAAGGGGGTTGGTTCTTGTTCAGATAGGGCTTCATATTCTAAGTCTTGCGGTTCTGGTTTGGTTTCATGATCTTTCCTTTCGGCTTGAGCATAGCCGAACTTTGATTCCTTTTGTTAGCAACAAAAAGAATTTCATCTTTCTGAACTTGTTTCCATGCCTCCTCCTCAACTCGAAGACGGGCAATCAAACTCTCCATCGAAAACTCCTTTGTTTTGTGGCAAAGATCTTTCTTGAAATCTTTCCATCCTATAGGAAGCTTGTCAATGAGGACTGCAACCTGAAACTATTCATCAATGGTCATACCTTCAGACAAAATTTCATGAGTAATTTTCTGTAACTCATGGGATTGGGCCACCACAGATTTATCATCGACCATCTGAAATTTTAGATATCGACTTACAACATATTTTTTCGACCTAGCCTCCTCAGTATCATAATTTTTCTGTAGTGCATCCCAAACTTCTTTGGTGGTTTCAAAAGTAGAGTACTAATCATACAGGTCATCAGACAAGGCATTTAGGATATAGTTTTTGCACAAAAAATATTGTCAGTCCAATCTTTAATTTCTTGACGATTTTGGTCAGTGGACGGATTAGCAACAACTAGTTTAATGGATGAACAGTAAGAAGCCAATTTTTGGGTAGTGAGGTAAAAGAACAACTTCTATTTCCACCATTTATAATGCAAGCCTTCAAATCGAAATGGCTTGTTGATATCGGTGGGAGCAAAAACTGATCTGTTCTCGAATTCCATTGCGGATAAAAACGTCTTAAAATTGTTAAGAATACTTTAAAAATTAAAGGAACAGAAATACCAAAAAAAATTGGCTGTTGTTTGGGTTGAGTCGCGGACTAGGTCGCTCTCTTTAAGACGTTTCGCGGCTCTGCCCTCTCTGTGCAAGCAGTTGTAGCCTCGTCGCCTACAGGATAAAACAGCCTAGAATACGGCCTCTGTCTCGATCTATTCTGCACGGGAAAAGACCGGAAATATGATAGGCACGCAATATCATAGATCTAAGTGCCTAAAGAGGATAGTTCTAACACGGTTTTATCTTATTTATTCCCTATTTTTCACTTGATGCGTTGTTTTGGTATGCTTTTGTGTTTTTGTTAATTCTTAGGAAAATAAGGTTGTTTTAGTGCCAAGAATTGATTGCAGAGACTTGAAGGCCGTGATAGAGCTTGAGAGCATAGGAAGCCGTGGAGACTAGGTATCGGAGTGGATTCTCAAGGAGAGCAATTTAGACCGTCGGGAGCGCTACAAGGATTTTTATGGAGCACCCAAAAGTGGAAAAACGGGGCTCAGGAAGTGAGCAGAAGGTCTATGAGCGCTACACCAAAATGGGTGTAGCGCTACCGAGCGGCTTAGAAGGTCAACCGATCAAAGGGTGGTCAACGGTCAAATTGAGAGTTAATGGGTTAGGTAGCACTACACCAAAAGTGGTGTAGCGCTACCGCGGGCTTAACTTTGCCTAGTAATGGGTTAGGTAGGGCTACACCACTTTTGGTGTAGCCCTACCGAGAGCTTATCCTAGCTTTGGAACAGCGGCGTTTTGAGTCGTATGCGGATCCAATTCCTTTTTGTTTTAGGATTTTAATTGTAAATTAAATGGGATTACTATAAACACCCCGTTATAACTTGAAATTAGGGATCCATTCATTCATAACTTAGGTTTTATTTTTCTTAACTTTTGCGGCTGTTTTCAGGATTATCTCATATTCAAGTTTAATTCAAGTTCTTCAGGATTTCCAGTTTTGATTTCTTGTTCTTCGCATCTGTTGTCTCGCAGCAAATATTTGGTATCGTGTTTCATTTATTTCAATTGTTTGAAGCATGTTTAGATCTAGGGTTAATATTATTGTTGCGTTTAATGGAAGCATGAGTGAGGAGCCATTTTGAGTGCGACTGCGGAGCGAAGGCACCGCACGTCTAGACTAATCAATGTTTCACCTCGGGGCCGAATTAACTTAATTTTCAGGCAATTTTAGGAAACTGAAACTTTTCTAACAAACAAAACCCTGGCATCGTCGGAATCCAAATGCGCGGGGAATCTGTTGCATGTGGTGCGCATTTGTTAGGAAGCCTTTCTCTTATTCTAGAATCAGTAAAAGAGGAATTGTGGCCTGAGTAAACATTGGTTAGGTTAGTCGCGGACGCTGGGTTCCCTTAGCTGTGCTCTCTTTATTAATCTGCATTCAGTTAAATTAGCTCAGTAGTTAGTACATTAATCTCATCAAATCAAAGGATGGCTACTTGAGAGCCAGTTAAACTAAAAGTCCACACTTTTGAGTCAAACACCGTTAGTCGTCTCTGTGGTTCGACTCCGGTACTTCCGGATTTATTGTGCTACACCGGTCAAGAGTCCTACACTTGGGACCCGTCTTATTTTTAATCACCTGGTCGGTCAAGCAAAATACAAAACACAATCGACCTTCTTCTTGCTCTCTGAATTGTGTGTAGTGAAAAGTGTTTTTCGGTGTATTTGAAATGGCTGGGGTAAAGCTCCTTATATAAGCGTGGAGAGAATAATTTTTTCGGAAATAAAAATCAATTACAATAGAGTGATTGAATCAATTTACCAAAAAATAATTTTAGCACATGTTTTTAATCTGTAATAGCTAAAACACGTTTTTCTTATTTTCGTAACAATAGGGAAAATGTTTCTGTAACGAATCATTTCCAAAATAAAAAATTTGATTGGTCAATAATTTTTGCAAAACGTGGGCTAACTTTCATATGTGCGCAAGGCTCCAAATTCGGGGGTTTACACCCCCCCCCCCTGCGCACGAGGTTCGCAACACGTACCCGGTTAACTGGTTTCCAGATCGGTTTTCACAAATTAGCTTGGACCTTGGCCAAACTCGTGTGCGCGCGAGGCCTCTCTTGGGCCTAGCTCATCAATGGTTCATGGAGCCCCCACACTTCTCCTTACAAATAGTTGGTCGGCCCTCTCCTTACAGAGGTTAATAGGCCGAGCACTCCACTTCTTCAAGCTCTTTCCCATGGATCAAGCTCCAACAATCAATGAGAAGATGATAGCTTTGCAAGCTGCCTTGGCTCGATTGATTGCCTATATTACAGAAGAGAGCCTACATTCTTTAGATTCGGCAGATAATTCGTCCTAGCGGCCGAAGTTATTCTTTGAAGGAGGCAATACCCTTTCGGACGATGTTATCCAGTAAGAAGATTTGGAAGCACCACCAGCATAGTTGGGTGATTTGAAGGCTGATATTCAGGACCCTCTGGAGGAGGTAAATTTAGGCTCAAAAGATCACCCTAAGCCTATCTATGCTTGGGTTACAAATATGAAGATATGCCTGGGTTACAAATAGATTTTGTGGAGCACAAACTTCCTATTAAAGAAGGATTCAAACCGTACAAGCAAGCACCTAGGTGAATGTCCACGCCGGTTTGATGGTTTGAAAATAGAGTCGCCACCCGAGTTTTTGGAAAGTGGTTTAGGACCTGAGAAATTATTTCGAAAATGATTTAGAAAGTGACTTAGAAAACAATTTGAAAACCAGAGATTCGATTTTAGATTTGGGAGCCAAGTTACGAACGGGGAAGGGTTTTAATACACCTCGCTCGCCCGATTAAAAATCGGTCTTTACTAAACATTTGTGGGATTTTTAGATAATATTTTAATGCCAAACTTTATTCACATAAACAGTTTACCACACGAAGCAGATGATAATAATGAAAAAAATGAATAAACGACATGATTATTAATATAACAGCAGATAATCAAACAAGAAAAATACAATCCCAAACCGGTTTGCAAAGAAGATGATTTGAAATTTCAATTTTCAAAAAGTGTGTCGTACGACACACTAAGTGTACCGTGCGGTACAAAAAGTGTGCCGTGCGGCACTGTTCATCATTCCAATGGTCAAAATTTGCAAGTGTGCCGTACAGCACTCCAAGTGTACCATGCAGTATAGAAGGAGTGTTGTGCGGCACTGTTTTCTTCATAAACAGTTTGATATTTGGTTTTTCGACATGATTGAATAGAAGCACATACAATGCATGAAATATGGTTAAAAGTAGACTATTTTGAATGAGAAAATAGTGTGCTTAAGTAAAGGATGTTCCTCCTCACTAAATTACCCCATACGAGGCGATATTCTCACCGTACGACGCAACCGGGAGGTTTCCAATTGTATTGGTTTTTGCTATAATATGGGTATACCAAATGTGGAAATAATATGGAAAATCATTCCACACTTGGCACCCCTCCCCTCAGGGTACCAAAGCTAGGAGTTTTGGCGAAATGAGAATATACATACGGCTTGAACCTCTCGGATCGAAGTGTTTCTGGGACTCCTTAAGCATGGTTTGGATCTTCCTTGAACTCCAACTTCACTCTAGTACAGCAGCAAGGATGCTTGGCTTTTAGAACTAAGGAGATATAGGACGACTATGACATGGTTTCGGGACTGAAACAGGGTATTCGGTTTTCCGGATGGATTTTCTTGGGTAGAGCTTTGGGGATTATTTCTGGAGATGGGAAATGAGAGTGGTAGATGACTTAGGGTGTGAGTAGAGTTATGGGTAGGATTCAAGAGGGGTTTTCAAGGTTTTTCCTCATCAATTCATGGGAGCCAATCGGGTATATATAGGCAAGGGAGGAACTTGGTTCCCAAGTAAACTTGGTGTACACACAAAGATTATGGGCTATGGAGTAGCCTTTTCCTTCCTCAAGAAAAGATGATTACACCAGGGTACAAATCATCAACAAAGGGAGCTGCTGGAACTCTGGAAAAGTAAATCCGATGTCTAACGGTGTCGTACGGCACACAAACTATACTGTGCGGT
This sequence comes from Vaccinium macrocarpon, assembly GCA_022606695.1. Classification (NCBI taxonomy): domain Eukaryota; kingdom Viridiplantae; phylum Streptophyta; class Magnoliopsida; order Ericales; family Ericaceae; genus Vaccinium; species Vaccinium macrocarpon. The sequence continues at coordinate 16,471,368 of CM040178.1, forward strand.
ACACCAACTGTGCTGTACGACACACTTCAACCGCCAATATCCAAAAAGCATGCCGTGCGTTATTGTTGAAGCTTCGTGCGTGAGAGATGAGTCTCGTGCGGCACTATTGACTTTGTAGACTTGAAGTGTTTCAATCCAAGAGGCTTTCTGAGCATTTCTTTTCATCATTGGGGATAAAAACATGTAAGGGGAGCCTCATTTTGGGGTGTCTACAAGAGTTAAACCTACGAGTTAAAGAAGAATTGGTGCATCTCCTGAAAGTTGGATTCATAAGGCCAACCAGATATGTGGAATGGCTATCCAATACTGTTCTAGTCATTAGAAAAATGGAAAGGTGTGGGGGTGTATTGAATCTGCAATCTCAACATGGCATCTCCTAAAGACGAATACCCTATGCCTATTGCTGATGTCTTAGTCGATGGAGCAGCAAGACACAAGGTGCTATCCTTTATGGATGACCATTCAGGGTATAATCAAATCTATATTGTAGAAGTGGATGTCCACAAGATGACCTTTCGATGCCCAGGAGCTTTGGGGGCTTTTGAATGGATTGTCATGCCATTCGGCCTTAAAAATGCAGCAGCAACTTACCAACAGGCAATGAATTCTATGTTCCATGACATGCTGGGCTGTTTTATGGAGATATACATAGATGATTTGGTAATTAAGTCTGATACGTTCAGGGAGCACTTGGAGCATCTACGATCCTGTTTTGAGCATCTAAGGAGATATAGTCTCAAAATGAATCCATTTAAATGTGCCTTCAGAGTTTCTGTAGGCAATTTTCTTAGATTTCTGGTTCACCAAAGAGGCATTGAAGTACCCCAAAACAAGACCAAAGCTATCCTTAAAGCTAAGCCTCCATCTTGCAAGCAGGAGTTACAGAGTTTTCTTGGCCTTATTAATTTCATCAGAAGATTCAGTTCAAATATGGTTAGGAAAGTTCAAGTTTTTTCAGAGCTCTTGAAGTTGAAGAAATAAAAGGATTTCAAGTGGGAAGATCGTCATCAAGAGGCATTTGAAGCCATTAAGAGGTATCTGACCGAACCTCCTGTTTTTATGCCTCCAATCAAGAAGAAACCTCTTCGACTTTATATTTCAGCATCTAAAACTTCTATTGGGAGTTTATTAGCTCAAAATAATGAACAAGGCAAAGAGCAAGCAGTGTATTATCTTAGTAGATTATTAACTGCTGTAGAAAGTAGATATTCTCTTGTGGAGAAATTATGTTTAGCCTTGCACTTCTTAGCAATAAAACTTAGGCACTATATGATGCCTGTGTTGGTTTATTTGGTTTACAAGACCGATTTAATTAAGTATTTACTTTCTCGACCCTTCATTAGAGGCCAAATTGGTAAATGGTCACTTGCATTAATGAAATTTTACTTCCAATACATTCCCCAAAAAGCAGTAAAGGGACAAACATTGGCCGATTTTTTTGCAGATCATCCATATTTGGATGTTGATGAAGAAGCAATCAGCTTAGACGTTTTTACTGTTTCATATGCTCCTTGACAATTATTATTTGATGGTTCCTAAACAATCTCATCTTTTGGTTGTGGGATCCTCATAATATCTCCTGCCGAAGTTAAAACTCAATTATCATTTCAGTTTGATTTCCAATGTACAAATAATCAAGCTGAATATGAGGGGATAATTATTGGATTGGAGATTCTATGAGAAATAGGAGCAGCCACCATAGAAGTCATTGGAGATTCTCAGTTGGTAATCAACCAATTGGGGGGCATTTACAAATGCAATAGTGAAGAAATAGCTCCTTATTACATGGCGGCAAGACAATTGTTAGACGAATTCGATGATGCCAGTCTCCTTCATATCTCTAGAAGATTCAATCAAGAGGCAAAGGAATTGGCACAGATCGCCACTAGAATCAAGATTCCCCAAGGTTGGTACAATAGAACAATCACGATTCGAAGAAGGAGCTTACCTTCTATAAAAAGGAGTGCTTCTATGCAGATTTTTACTACTGATTTAAGAGGGCAAGAGGATGATTAGAGAACCAAAATTATTAACTTTCTGAAATGCCAAAATCTCTCATCAAACAAGAAGATCAGAGAAAGAGCTATCCAATATGTGTTAATTGAGGATTAGCTTTACAAGAAAAGGTTGGAAGACGACCTTCTTCTCAAATGCGTTAGACCTCAAAAAGCTTTAAGGTTTATGGGAGAAGTTCATGAGGGCATTTGTGGAGCCCATCAGTCTAGAAGGAAAATGAGATGGATTTTAAAGAGGCACGGTTATTACTGGCCATCCATTCTTAATGATTACATTCAGCTTGCCAAAGGTTGTCAAGCCTGTCAAGCCCACAGTCCTGTTCAGAGAATTCTAGCTTCTTTAATGAGGTCAGTAATAAAGCATTGGCCATTTAGAGGATGGGCCATGGATATAATTGGCAAAATTTTCCCTCCTTCTTCTAAAGGACACACTTATAAAGTCGTGGTCACTGACTTCTTCACCAAATGGGCTGAGGCTATTCCAATTACATTTGTTTCTTAAGAAGACATCATCACGATCATTAAAGAGAAGATCATCCATCGCTTTGGCATTCCTCAGCATATAGTTGTCCATAGAGGATCTGTCTTCTCTGGAGATAGAATTCAAGCAGTTATGTCTTAGTTTGGGATAGAATTATCGCATTCAACTCCTTATTATGCCCAAGGCAATGGACAAGCCGAGTCTACTAACAAAATCCTGAAGGGGATTATAAGCAGAATGGTGGAAGATCAACCAAGGATTTGGCATGAGGCATTGTCAGACGCATTGTGGGCTTACAGAACTTCTAAGCGAACTGCCACTAGTATTACTCACTATGCTCTTACCTATAGTCACGATGTTGTTTTACCAATGAAAGTAAACGTTAGGTTGGCTAGAATTGCATTTCAAAATGGCCTAGGTTATGGAGAGTATAATCAAGCTATGTTCATGGAGTTAGAGGATTTAGATGAACTAAGGCTTTCTGCCTTGGACCAACTGGTGGCTCAAAAGCAGAAGGTGGCCCGGGCATACAACAGAAGGGTTAGAGAGAAATTTTTTGCTGAAGGAGATTTGATCTGGCAAGCAGTCTTACCATTCGCGAAAAAAGGATCATAAGTTTGGCAAATGGTCTCCTACTTAGGAAGGTCCTTTTCAAGTCTCTGAGATTTTAAAATGAGGTACGTATATGCTACAAGATTTAGATGGTGAAATGCATAAACACCCAATCAACGGCAAGTTTCTGAAATTATGGTATCCTACTATGTGGGAGATGATGGATATCAATAACTGCGTTCACAAACCATAAAGTGCTTCCTCAAAAATCAGAATTCTTAAAATTCAACAGCAAAAGAAAGTTCGGAAATCAAGCAAGAAAAAAAGAGGAATTTCAGAACATTTTTTCTAGAACTTCAGTCTTGAATCTGTCCTAAAGAGCAGTTAATGCAAACAAGTTGCTCGCCAGTGCTTCAATCTGAATTTCTACATGGGGAATTTTAGCATTCAAGGATGTCATGCTCTTCTACCAAGGGTTGGGTAGCAGAAGTGATTTCTTCTTCTGCCTGTACGATTTTTTGCATTCTCTCGTCATGGCTAGCATCATCTGTTTGAAGCTGGACCACTTGTTGTTGTAGAAGGACGATGTTATCTCGAATCTCTTTGATCTTCTTGAGGCCATTTTTCTTTTGGATGGACAATTGTTCTTTCTAATATTTAAAGTTCTCCATTTTATTCATGACAATGATCAAATCCTGACCAAGGTCAGCAAAACGAGTCTGTTTGTTCTTCATCTCCTGAATTTCAACCATGCTTTTGTTGTAATCCTGATGAAGAGAAGGCAGAACAACTCTAAATTGCCTCAATTTGTCTTGAGGCACATTAGGTATGCTTTCAGAAGAGGTAAAAACCTCTAGAGCACCTTTCAACTTGGCTAAAACCTCAGGCTAAATCATCGTTTCGAAGTTGAAGCTCTAAGCTGCCTTTAGGGCATCTTTCACCTTGGACACTTCCTCTGTTGAATGTCTCTTTTGAATACTTCCAGAGGATGTGGCCAAGGAAGACACCTGGCTACTGTTTGTTTCCTTCCTCAATTTCTCCTTCAAGCAAGTGAGAAGCTCCTAAGGCTCCAATTTAGCCTTCCTGGTTACAACAGTAGAATGCATGGGACAAGCCATGCTAGAGTCTTTAGAAATGGCCTATAAACAAAGCTTTTTTGACAGGTTTATAAGCAATTTGCATAAATCTTGATATTATAATGCCATAAACACTTACTGGGATGGCAGAGCTTTGCGACAAATTTCCTGTTGGGTCAACGACAGTCTTGCTTCCAACCGGAACAAAAATTGGGACATTTTCCTTCAAAGAAACTCCAATTTCAGAAGAAGCTGCTTCAGTACTCTTCAGTTCAGTCGATGTTTTTAGGACTTTTGACGCTGGGATGGAGGTCGTTTTGCCGCCTGTCTCACCAGACTTTTCTTGGTGTTGCACCTTCCTCTTTTTCAATCATTTGCTATCCGCAGCCTGAAAGAATAGCATGATCAGTTATACTCAAAGTAGAAGAAGGAGGAGATTGGGAAATTCCAATACCTCCTCTAATGAAGCAAAGATGGGTGCATCTTCTGATCTAGTACTGGATCGGGTTCTTTTGGGTTTGACAACAGGTGTCTCCTAGAAAGAAGAACCGTTATACATAACAACCCAACCAGAAGTAGTATATGGCAAAAGGAAGTAAAAGCCTTACCTTTATCAGTCTCCATTTTGTCTTCTGGGAAGTGCCTTCTTTGTCTTTGATGCCTCTTCTTCTTCAGATTCTTTAGCTTCCTCCTCCTCATCTTCAGACAATTCTACTAAAGGAGCAGCTTCTAAGAGAAGAGGCATTAGTTAGCACGCAGATATTACAGATAGAGGTATTAGAAGATTTTATATCAATTTCTAACCTTTTTCAGCAAAATTTATAACCCTGACTATCCCACACCTATAGAAATCTTCTATTTCCCATTGGGGGGCATCGGTCTTAATGACTGTGACTCTTCTATTTTCTGGATAAAGTTCAAACATGCCTTCATACGCCAGTGTGTCGGCAAAAACAAACGAAGTACTGGGTGTTGGGGGAATAGGTTTACCAAATGGTTTCTTTAAATCTTCTAAAGAAGGCATAGGTTGCCCTGGAGGAGTAAATTTGAATATTTTCCACTATGCTGTAGCAGCTAAGTCTCTTTGCCTAGTCTCAATCTTAGTCATTCTATTTCTCCTAGCCTCTTCCATGACTTCAGGATTACTAGGGTTCCATTTACATTTAAAAAAGATCTCAAACCTACAAATAGATTGATAAATTTTGGCATGAGAAGGCGTACCTTTCTTCTTTAATGCAGGTTTGGCCTTAGCTTTCTCTGCAGCCTTTGTCTTCTTAACCAGCAGCTCCTGCTTAACCTCTTTGGTTTTTGGAAATTCTTCTGGTAGTTGGAGTAATCCTTCCTAGCAATATTTCCATAGACTCTGAGAACTGTCTAAAGCTGGCCTTTTTCCACCATATCTCGAAAGCCAGAGATGTCAGAGGAAATTCGGGAAATGGGGCAAGTTTGAAGTGTTTTGAGATCAAAGCAGTATTCATCTCCATTAGTTTTTTAGTTTCATCTAAAGTGAGTAACATCCTCTCACTCAAATTAGAATTTATGGTTTGGTAAGGAGGAATGGGTATAAGTTGGGCTAATCCAAATTGTCTGGCACGCTGAGTTGGGTTATATTACTTCACTCCACATTTGTTATTAGGGCCACTAGAACCCATGCCATAAGGGAGGTCCCTTGCCACCAAGAAGCTGGCCCATACTACTCTGTGCACAAGATCTTCTAGAGTTAGCTTTTCTATAGGAGCTTGGAGCCAATCTAGACAAGTGGAGTTTCTTTCAAATGGTGTCCAAAAGTCCGGGCGTGGATCTTCTGCAAGGCAATAGAGATACCTGAAGCACTCATCAAATGAATGCTCCTTAAGGATAAGTGACTTCAGGTATAACCCACAAAAGACTTTATCCCCTAACTATCTTTTTTGCTTCTGTTCTAGCGTTTCCTCAAGGGCTAGGTCTGAGAAGTAAGACCATGCCCAGAACTGCAACAACCATAGTGGACCGGTACAGCCTGATATTTTATGATCCACCAAATCTTTCATGCATTTGTAGAGGTGGGCAAGAAAAATGGGGGCTAGAGCAATCTCCTGACCAACAGAGAGGGCTCTGGCCAAATCTGTGTAGTACCGGGTAATCTTCAAGTGACTGCTACAAAAGATGAACTTATTCAACCAGTAGATCAGAAAAGCTATATGCTCCATCTCGAGGACCTCAACCTTGTCATCTGTCACAACATTCTGCTCTAGGAAGTAGTTAAAGGTAATATCCTTTTTCTTAGGATATTCAAAACTCACTTTTGGAGGTTTTAGGGCGTCGTTGGCCTCTATACCGTGAAGACGTAGGCCTGTGATGAACACCACATCCTAGAGTGCCAGCATCATCAGCCCACAAGGGAAGCGAAAGCATTTGTGCTAGGAGACCAGAAGAAGGCTAAAGCACTAATAAAGGCGGTGTCGGGGTTTGGCATGTCAAAGCTTAGAAGAATGGCATTATGGATCCCAACATTTTTCCAAACAGCCCCTTTCGCCTTTTCAACTCTAACCAGCCAATTATTATATTCCAAAGTGGAGTTAACCCACACTTTAAAGGGTCTCGACTTCGAGTAATTTTCCCAATCTGGGACCCAATTCGTTGAGGATCGGGCCAAAGGAAGGGGGATGCCATGAGGACAGTATTTATTCAAAAATTCTGGGAATGCGTCCATAAAACAAGGTCCTAGTCCGTATTTATTTAATCCAGAAGAATGTTTGTATTGGTTGGGTACCTAGAACAGAATTTCCTCGTGAATGTTGGGCCTTTGTTCCAGAATCAGCTTCTTCATCACTGTACCCGTATTATTCTCGTCTTCGACAGAAGCATGTACTCAAAGGGTGGCCATGGTGGAATTTCTTTTCTGTTACAGTAACAAGCTTTAGGCTATGGTGGTGAAAAGGTAAAGGTAGAGAGAGAACATGCTTTAATGTGAAACGTATTTCTTCTCTCTATCTTTTAAGTCCCTTTTCATGGATATGTATTGAGGGAGTATCTTGAGTATTCCGGAGTATTGATTCCCAAATCAGTCCATTCATGCCACGTGTAAGGGGTAAACGGTAACAAGAGTCCTATTCGGCTCATCTTTCTATGACCGTTATCTCCTAACGTTTAAGGACTTTTGTTGCATTTATCCCCTTAAGCATTGTTCTTTAATAAACGCCATTTTATTTTTAAAATAGAGTTTATGGGGGGCAATGTTTGTACTATAAATTTTAAAATTGAATACGTGGCAAATAGATTGACGGGGGTTTATTCTTTGAATTCGGATTTAATTTAGGGGCCGAATTATCTATGATTTAGGAGATAAGTTTGTTACCTAAATTATAGGATAGGGGATTTATTCTAAAACGAGAAGATAAAGGCCGAAATTAACATGTGCAAATTATGCTGAGAACATGGGTAGTTATTTTCGGCTGAATTAGGGACACATGTCACTTCCTCATGCACTTTCAAGAAGACGTTGTAGTGGATGCAAGACATGTGTGTAATGGCTTAGTTTCATGGGCGGTTACATTAGGAAGTTGCATTTGGACCCAGAGACTATAAATGAAGACCTTTGTACAACATTGTGGAGGTCCCAACACCAACAAAGCTCACTGCAGCAAGTAAATTTAGTTTATCTCGTAACTCTCAGCTAGTCAATCGATCTCTTCTTCTTCTTCTGTCTATGTCTATATTCTACCTCTATACCGTTTCTTCTTCTTCTTCTTCTTCTTCTTCTTCTTCTTCTTCTTCTTCTTCTTCTTCTCCTTCTTCTTCTTCTTCTTCTTCTTCTTCTTCTTCTTCTTCCCCTTTTTCTTCTATGTAAACCTTAGTTTTCTTCAATTGTGGAAGTCCTTGTTCAAGGCCCACGAACCGTTGTAACTTTAGTTTCACATTTGCTTGAAAGAAGTTAGTAGTTTCAGGCGCTTTTCCTTATTTTCTCGGAGATTCATATTTCCTGGCACACCCTCGCATCTTCTACACCACTAGGTGTTGACCATTCCTGTTTCTCCTATCGTTGGAGAAATCAGTGGCAACAACTTGATCAAAGACCTTACGATCAACAAGAGTCGTCGACATTGTTCACCATGATCAAAGACCTTTTGACAGACAACAAGTGACTCACTCTGTGACTTGTGCCTTAAACATCCTTTTTCAGTACTTACATCTCATAAAATGGAAACTTCCAAATATGAAAAAAATGAAGTTGCTCCAGAGCTTAAGGATAAAGAAGGTCACAAAAAATTTGAATCGGTTCTACTTTTCAGGGCTTCCAGTCTTCCATCTTCCAAGAGAAAAAGAAAACAAACTCAGAAAATGAGAATCCCAATAAGCCGAAAAGTACAAGGTTCATTACTTCATTTTGCTCAACGAAGGCCTTTTCAGCCTATAAGCTACTCTTTGTAACTTGTTTGGACTTAAAACATCACTTTTTTGGTTCTTTTAGCCATCAGAAAGTTCCAATATGCATGCTAGAAAACACAGCATCTATAATTTTTATCAGCCACATACCTGCTTTGACCATATGCCAGATCGAGACATATTTGTGTGTGATTTTTTGGACAGGTTTTGAAAGTTTTTGGTCAGTTTTGGATCCATAGTGGCTGTGCTTTTGGATCCATAGTGGTTGTCGCATTTCTTCCATCTCATCTACGCGTTACTCCTCACTCTCACCATATCTTTAAAAGGACCCGCCGTTTTCCTGGTTGGACTGCTCACGGTGTTCTATGGGTTTTTGTTCTCCTCACAATCACTTATGACCCAAACTCAAATCATACATCCGAACCTTGATTCAAGACCTGATAAAAAGTCAAGAACTTTGGTTAACGACAACGATTACAGTACTCGTAATTATCCCATGGCTTACTGTGAGATGAGTCACGGTTAAAGTCTCTGCTCCGGCCCTCTAACCACGCCTGCATCATCAAATTAAATGGAGGGGTAAAACCTGGGATATTGGGCTGAATTAGCCCATCACTGTTTTTCTGAGGGGCATGCTTCTGGTATCATCTCGGATTAGAAAAAAGAGGACAAGATGTTGGTTCGTGCAGTGGGTCCGTAATTCCTTATCTCCGAACCACACCAAGTCAGGTATGGGTTTCGCGATCGACTACTTTATCTAGTGAACATGTACAATAAGGTTTGAGTGGTAGCAACTGAATCAGGCATCTGCATTTTATCGTTCTTCTTGCAGCTTGTGTGGCGAATGTGCGTTTGCTTTGGGTGGCTAAAGGGATTGAGTGAAATTTCGGAAAAGACATCAAAGAGAATGAACACCCCAAAGACAAGGTGATTGTTATGTCACAGTGACACCGTGGGGCTAGGTCATCCCAAGGTGTAACAAATGAGCAACGATATGGCGGTGACTTGGGGATCTAATGTTACGCCCTAGACTTTTATTATTATTATTATTATTATTATTATTATTATTATTATTATTATTATTATTATTATTATTATTATTATTATTATTTATCATTATTATTTATCATTATTAATCTTTAATTACAATTGGGTTTTGTCATTGGGCCTAATTAATTTTTATAAGCACACTATGGGTCATGCATGTTGGCACAATTGCAATTCTTGGAGTGTCGGCAAATTAGTTGTACAAAATTATTTATAGAATTTTAGGTTAGGTCAGATTGTAAGATAATACCCCTACATATTTATTTAAATTTTATTTGCCTAACTAGCTTCATTTTTTTTAGGGCTCATGGCCTCATACCTACTTAGCTATTTTATTGGGGTTAAGTGTCATAGTGGATAGTTATAGGGTTTCATTTTTTTATTAGATATAGAGACTTTTATTAGGGTTATCATTGAGTGTGTTTTTGGAGAGAGCAGCAGTACGGCAGCAAGTAAGGTTTCGGAAGTGGTTTCCTTCGTCATCTCTGAGTCTAAGGTAATATCTCATCATGAGTTCTTTCCTCTTTTCTCCTTCCATTTTTTAAGTTCATCAGACTGGTTTTATAGCTAGTTTCATGTATTGGGTGGAATTGTGTATTGTGAAGAAAAAGGGGAAAAGAGAGAGAGAAGTAAATGGGAAGATGGTACTGTGGAAGAGGGACTGAGTATTAGGTCGTGCATGTGTGCAATTGGACTGAGTGAGGACGTGATTCGGTGCATGTGTATGGTTGGACCAAGCAAGGCAGGGACGAAAATTACATTATAGTTAACTTTGTTCTTGTTTTCTTAATGGAGTTTGGTGTTGACTTTGTTTACTTTAGAATCACTTTACACGTAGTGGCAGTGCATGAGTTTGGTGCCTTTTGGTGCCATGTGCTAAGTGGTTGTAGGAAAATATAATGGGTTCTCATGGCTTAGTACTAGGATAGGGATAGACTAGGTTAATTTCGGTTTTAATTGGATATGATATTTCCTAGGCAATCAGGTTACATTTCAAATAGTTAGTTATTTTGTCTTTTGTATTTTGTACAAGTTAGTCTCTTTTGACGTGTTTGAGTTGCATTTTTGTCGAACCCAGGTGAGTGGTTAAGCATGTTACGTATTTTCGAACTCGTCGTGTCCCTTGATTTATTCTTTTGTGAAAATTATCATTGGGTTATTGAAAACGTGAATTGTTTATATTTGATCTTTTATTGGCATGCGAGGAAACTAATATTTTGGTGAGAACTTGGTGGATATTGATGGGGACATTTATTATTAAAAGTCCAGGGAAATTAATCCTCTTTGTGCGGGTGTGTCACTCCCTCAAAATTTAAAAAGGATAATTCATTAGGATAATCCACGTGGACGGTCAACAAGTCCACGAGCCACGTCAAAGTCTAAATAGAATAGTCAAAGTCAACATCAAAATACACCACGGTCTATGGGTACCCGTACCCCAAAATGAGATAAAATAAATGTATAGCTATTACAAGTCCAATGTTAAAAGAAAAAACTTAATTAAGTTACAAAATCATCTTTACAAAATACAAGTTCTAGGATGATGATATAACTCCTCCATTATCTTTTAAAACAATGCATGTATGCTTTCCAAGCACTCCATAACATGGTCCTTGGTGGGTACCTTAAATTTGTAAAGTTGAGCTCACTACCCTAGTAGATAAATGTCTAACAATTCTAAATGAAATGAAATATACATGGGTGATAGACAATATAGCAAAAGTCATGTAACAAGTGTTAAAAGGGTGTTCGAATAGTTAAAGGACTTGAAAGAAAGCACATAATCGATTAGATTTCATTACTCCCGTCATTTGTGCCCAACTAGTGCCTAACACGCACCCAACATGCCTCGTATGTTTTAAACAATATCCATATCCATCTCATTCCTTTCCAAACATTTGATCATTTTTCAAGTATATCATATAGGCCCCGTGTCATTCTAGGCATAACCCTTTAGGGCCCCGTGTCACTCCGGGCATACCCTGTCGGGCCCCGTGTCATCATTACCACATTCATACTTTATTCCATGCTCAATAATATCATTACAATGTCCATATGTCTTATCACATTACTATCATGTGTTAATTTCACGCAAAACTCATGTTCCGAGTTAGCCGAACATGTCCAAAAATGAGATTTTGACCCGAGTGTCAAAGATGTAAAAGTGACCCTCCCGGACCCTAACATGTGTCCAACAACATACACAAATGAGCCACAAACAATGGATCATGATTCATGAAATTTTTCATAAAATATAAGTGTCCTATTGATAGAAGGTTAGATCCTATTGATAGGAGAGAGATCAGATTGGTCACTATTGAAGCATCAGAAAGTCTTATTGATAGAAGGTAAAGTCCTATTGATAGGAGAGAGATCAGATTGGTCACTATTGAAGCATCAGAAATTCCTATTGATAGAAGGTAAAGTCCCATTGATAGGGCGTTAGAGGCTCCTATCGATAGGAGAACAAGCCTATCAATAGGGCAGCTAGAGGTTCCTATCGATAGGAGATGAAGTCCTATCGATAGAGAAGCCATCAGAATGGCCACAACGAAAAGTGAAAGGCTCTTATCGATAGGGGATGAAGTCCTATCGATAGGACAACACCAAATCCAAAATTTTACAACTCAATGGGTGATCAATGGGGCTTCTTTATGGGCATTTCTTGGTTCCAAATGGACATATTAAGAAGAAAAAGAGATTCAAATGACAAAGTAACACGACATACCACCAATTTACAAGATTTGTTATTTTCCCCAAATTCAAGCAATGGACTAAAAATGGATGCAAAGTGAATTTCACATAATTCTCAAACATTACCAAGAAATCAAGCAACAATGTGTTATCTACCAAATCAATAGGAGATTAACAAAGGAGCTAGGAGATGATGAGTTCTAACACAAGCTTGACTAGAAAATGGGTTTTGCTCAAAGAAATCAACAAACCAAAGGAGAACTTAGCAATCAAAAGCCTACACATACATATACACCACATTTACACTTAGAAGAGTTAGAGATTTCCCTACCTCAAGTGAGAAAGAGCTTGGAATCAAAGTGAGAGTAAAACCCTAGCTTCTCCTTGCTACTCCAACCGAAAGATGAGCTCCCGGAGTGAAATAGATGCGACCCAAGTTTCCAAGGACGTGTAGGACGCTTGTGTGAGAAAGGATCTTGAAGAAATTTGTGGTTGGAGATGTATTTTTGTGGGGAAAGTGGAAGAAATTGGAGGAAGAGAAGAAGAGAGAGGGCTGGCCTCTTTATAGAGAGAGAGAAAGAGAGAGATGGGTTTTTTGTTTTAAAAAAATCAGCCATCATATGCATATATATCCCCCTCCAATTGCACACATACACCTATAAGTTTCAAATGTGTTTTAAACACACCCAACTCTAATTATTATGGTCATATTGACCCCACTTTACATTTTAAAACATTCCTCACATTTCCCCAATATTATTTTTGAAAAATAATTAAAAATCATGGGTCTTTACAGGGTGACTCTAGCCATTAGGAAAGAGGTCATGTCCTGGCCGATGACCCTAATGCTCAACGGCTGACTTTCGCCGGATTATTCTTAAGGAAAAGTTCCACGGGCTGCCTACTCGTGGTGACTCTAAATTTTGATATTGGATCCAATTTTTGAGATATTTGTTCACTGGCACTTGGTACTATTTGGTATTGTTTTTGGTTCCCTATTGTTGTTCGATATCGTACTGTGATCACCCAAAACAAGACTTGTTACTGATAAAAAGATTTATTGATATAAATTGTTGTTTTGTGGTACACCTCGTATGCCTAATTATGTTTACATATTAATATATTTTTATCCCTGTTTTGGAACTATATTTATTATACATGTTTTGCCATTCACTGAGCTTGTGAGCTGACGGATTTTATTCACCATCATTTTTTGGAAAATCGATCTGGTAGATGGGACTCTGGTGGCATCTTGGGGATTATTGTGTCGATCTCTATAGGATGTTGCATTCAAGATTTATTATTTTATTGATTCGCTTCTGCACTTATTAAACCTTTTTTAATACATTGCATTTTTGGTATCACTGGTGAATAATTTTTGTTGTTTGGCTCATGGGATGGTGTTTCCTATACTTATGTTGAGACATTTGTTTTAATTTGTTAATAATATAAATGATCGTTTAGTGGTATGCGGCTTATTTATTTTAGGCTTCATGTCCACGTGTTAGCCTTGTTGTTCACGGCCGGTCATTTTCCATTTTGGGGTGTGACATCTAAGGTTGTGATCATAAGATGTAATCCTGAGGGAGAAGGGAGTATGTGGATTTGGTTCAAACCATCACTATTTTAGAACTGTCAACAAGCCAACACTAACCAAAAAGCCGTGAAGCCATGACCTATTTTTCAAATGGAATTTTATTACAAAAATGTTTTTCATGTTGAATTCATCTTCAACATCTGCACTCTGCAATTACAAAAACAAAAAATAAATAATAAACAATAATAATAATAATAATAATAATAATAATAATAATAATAATAATAATAAGGGGAAATTGCTCTAAAATAGAAGTAAGGCAACTATTTGCAAAGACATGGGTGTATTTTTCCGAAATTGCTCCCAACATGAAAAGGAAAAAATTTAATTGCACATATATGGTACCAATTTTTGTGTGGACCAAAATACCCTTGTCTGAAGAATCCTCGCTAAACCAACCCCCTCACTCTCCCTCCTACGACTGTGTTGCACCGTTCCCACATTTGTGTTGCACCATTCATAGAATGTTGTTGCACTCTTCAAAAAATTAATTGCACTCGAGTTGGTCCAAATAGGGTTGCAGTGTGTTGTCAAGTCACACTTTCTGAAAATATATTCTTCCCCTTACATCATTCCTACGTCTGTGTTGCCCCATTCATGGAATGTGGTTGCACTCTTCAAAAAATTAATTGCAGCCAAGTTGGTCCAAACGAGGTTGCAGTGTGTTAAGTCACACTTTCTGAAAATATATTCTTCTCCCTGCACCGTTCCTATGCCTTTGTTGCACTAGTTATGGAATGTGGTTGCACTCTTCAAAAAATTAATTGCACCCGAGTTGTTTCAAACGGGGTTGCAGTATGTTACCAAGTCACACTTTCTGAAAATATATTCTTCTCTTTGCACTGTTCATGTCTATGTTGCACTATTCATGGAATGTGGTTGCACTCTTCAAAAAATTAATTGCATCCAAGTTGGTCCCTGAGAATGAAAAGAAAATGCATCTTATTTGAGACATTTAACCAAACACCTTGTGTGCGTGATAAGTTTCATAGATGTTATATGCAACAATTCCAAATTTTGAGGGATCCATCGTCAGTTGATTGATCTGAATCTCAATCGGTTCCCCCAACTCCTGTCAAGAATGAATACGCCCCCAAAAAAATGAAAATCAAAGGATTATGTTGTCGAATCAGTTTTAGTAGGGATTTGAGATTTTCCAAAAGTAATCACCAGCTGCCCCACCAAACCGATCAAGACACAACAAGAATAAAATAGGGCCCAATAGACTTTGTTCAAAAAAGCTGAAGGAAACAGAGAACTTCTTGTTGGATGCGGGAAGCTAATGGAGGCACTGTAACGCTATGGAATTGAAATTGCCGCTGAATTCCGTGAATCCGGCTAGAATCACTGAACCACGAGACACAAAGGCGTAGATCAGCAACTTCTGAGCCATCGTTCTACTCTTCATCTTTCTCGGTCAGAAATCGTCTTCTTCTTCTTCTACTCCAGAGCAGCTTCTGCTTTTCTAGAGAGAGAGAGAGAGAGGGGGGGGTTGGGTTTGTTTTGAGAACAAAATTCCAGTCATGGGTAATTTTGTCTCCCATTCCATGGTCTGTGCAATTGTTTTTTTTCTTACCATGTATCTCTAATTTTGGAAAAGTATACCATGTATTGGCAATTATTTGCCCCTAGTCCCATTTTACAGCAATTTCACCTAATAATAATAATAATAATAATAATAATAATAATCCACTTTACAAGCTCAAAAAAACTACTACATGAACTACAAGACACAAATTTAAATGTACATATAAACACAAACAGTGTCATTATTATTTTCTCCTTATAATCATCTTTCCCTCGTAATCAGAAAATGCATCCCAGCAATCAAGCAACTGTTTATTCAGTAATATTGATCAAAAGTAGAACAAGTCATCCAGTCTTCAACCTTAGAAACTCCAAAGTGTTACTGAGGATTTGGAGGGCGACTGTTAGCAGAAGAAACTCGGGATCCCCATTCTAGCAGCTCTTTGCTCGTGTCGTCCTTATGAACAAGAACTTCAATAAAACATAACGAATCTTTCTGCACTCCAGTCGCTGTCGCAATTGCTTCTACCAGCTGATCCTCCGTGAATACCTGTTTATTCAAGCATTCAGTGAATGAGAATTTTTTGGGATGCATCTTATGAATGCTTCTAGAATACCAAATAGTTCCTAGTTTGTGAAAGCTCAAGTTCAGTAAACCAAACCAGAACCCAGAGCCCCAAGGTCATTGTTTTTCTCTACCCTCTAGTTCGTATTATCAACATGCGATAGGTGGATCAAAGGACAACAACATTAGCCCATGCTGTTAAGAACTTAAGATCTCCAAATTAGTGAAAATCATTCAACCCTAATCCAACCCCCAGAGTATGAATTTTCCTTTCCTTTCGGGTCTCTACCAACAACTGTAAGGGTCTTGTTTTATGAATCATTTAGCATTTGCATATGTTCTTCATCTAGGGGACGTAGTTTTCCAGCATTTGAAGCACGTTTTTAACATCTCCCGAGAATGGGTTTGTTTTGAAAACATGCCTACAAAACAAGGTCAGAGACCATTAATCAAAGCAGTTTCATATGTTTCCTTGATATGTGAATAAAACAGAAACTGCAGCAAACATACCTGCATTTGGGACCCATTAGTAGAAAAATTACACTACGAAATACAAATATCAGTTAGCATAGTCCAATCTTCCAATTCAAAAATAAGTTTGGATATACATTATTTAGATTACCAAGGAAATGTGTATAATTTTGGTGATGTTTGATAATAAACAGAAAGCAGAAAAATAAGTTACAGTGTATTGAGCTATATATGAATCTTGAAGAATATTAGGTGGTTCAAACTTTTTAAAATTGAAGTGCTTGTCTGATGCTCAGCTAAGCAATTCTTTTTTTTTTAAAAGGTGTTTGGGCTAGCTTACGTGCACCTCAATTAATCCTACGGACGAATCCCATCGTCTAAATAACGGGAGCCCAATTAAAGCCGGAGAAAATCCTGCATAGACTGGCCCCAAAGGAGTTAATGGCAGCTACGAGGTTTAAGAAATTCTTTAGACCAAATAGCGATATGTGTCCAAACTACATGGATGCTACAAAGCACAAGAAGCCAAATTCTTTAACTGTCATCCTACAAAGCACAAGAAGCCAAATTCTTTAACTGTCCGAACATGTTTAATCTCTAAAATATAATATGTAAGCTAAATACTTGTGCTAACCTTCGCAGTCCAGCATCTGCCTTCCCCATTGTGAATAGCATCAACAAGGCCAGTGTAGTTCCAGTTCTTGATCACATTGTATGGCCCATCATGAATCTCCACTTCAATAGTATACCCTCCATTATTGATGAGGAATATAATGCTCTTTTGCCCACATCGAATCATCGTAGATATATCTTGGGCTGTCACCTGTTCAAAGAGGGAACACATACTCAGCGTCGTTGGCTTTTGTGTTTCTTCCAACTCAACCAAGATTATGATCTGACCATCATCGTATGAGGGACACTCAAAATTCTTATTTTAGTTTGAGATATTATGATAAAATGCAGGGATATAAACAAAATTGAACTTGTGTTCCCAAAACTAGGGTATCTAGGACATTAATTACTGCCTTTTCTTTTCTTTTCTATCAATTAGCAAGTAAATTGGCAATGATCTACATAATGTGTTTGGACATCTAGCATTGGATGTGGGCATTTTACTGTGTAATATTAGATGGATAAGAGGAATAAATTAGCAGTTTCATCAGCAAATGAATCACAGTAATGGCTTCTGTGAGCTGCAGCAATAATCAATGTTACCAACTGACTGATGGCCCTTTTTCTCAAACCGTGACGGAATTGCCACATTTTTTCTAATTAGTGATCAGAAAGTTGATACTCCAACCACTGTGACTGACCTGGAAACTCCCATCACCAATGCAAGCAATCACACGCTTGTCTTTTGCAGCCTGAGCATAACCGAGTGTAGCACCTACAGACCACCCAATGGATCCGTACTGCATCTGGAATTCATACCTGAACAAAACGATACATGTATTGAACTTAAATAAATCTATAACGTTCTAAATTTTCAATAGTTTATATCAAAGCATCTTAAAAGTTCCTTTCTAATATACCGCTCTAAATTTTCAATAGCTAATATCAAAGCATCTTAAAAGTTCGTTTCTATTAGTCACCTTTGAATGAAACATCAACACAGTCTGCAAAATACTGTAGATTCAGTTGACAAAAATGACGCAACCCCAATGACAACATTTCATAGCCGTTATTGTGGCCAAATGAAACCGGAAAACTACAAAAGTAGTAAAGAGAATTTTTGTGTCGCATAAAAACGTTACAACCTTACCATGATCTTAATGCAACCAACATGTTTTTGTATCTCATAAAAACATGACCATTATTTTAATGCTGCCTACATCTTTATTGATGATAATAACATGAGGTTTACAACTCATTTAAAAGTAGAAGAAGTCATTTTAAATGAGGAATCCTGGCTTACCCACAGTTTTCAGGAAGATGGAGCTTCTGACAATTAAACCACGAGTCCCCCGTCTCTGCAATTACTGCAGTGTCACCACCTAGCATTTCCTGTTAATGAGCTTGTCTTAATTATATGAAGAAGGCATTTCCTCTACACAAAACATGAAAAAAGAAAAGATACAGGAAAGAGAGATTCCCAGCACTTGGAATGGCACTTATCCATCCACGACAAACAGGCCCTGAATCAATCTCAAATTCAAACCTAAGAGGTCTTAACAAGCACCATGATTAACCCAGGATATTAACAAGCACCAATATTACTGATCAAATCCTTTCCAGTGACAGATGAGACGGAAAACACAAAGAAACCAAAAATATTAAATTTAGGGCCTTACAGCCTTCCTTTTCATAAGAAAAGGTTGGGGGAATCAAATATTAGGTCAGAAAAATCAGATCAAGCAATCTGTCCTAATTCTAATCTAATAGAAGGCCTACATGTTCTGCTATACTATAGCAAAGTTTTGCAAGCAGACCTGGTAATGTTGTGGTCAATCATCATGTTTAGCAAATGCTTAGTGTCTGATAACGCTCTGCATAACATGTCACAGGGCTGTATTTGCATCAAGGTTTTGTGCAGGGATTTTGCGAAGAGACCTGGTAATGTTGTGGTCAATCATCATGTTAAGCAAATGCTTAGTGTCTGCTAACGCCCTGCATAACATGTCACAGGGCTGTATTTGCATCAAGGTTTTGTGCAGAGAAGTCATTTTATTGTATTGTGTCCCCCCTGCTTTTTCTTTCACCTTAATAGAACCCTCAACAGATCCGAGAAAGAATCGTGCTCGCTCGAGATGCTTGCTAGAATGCACAAGATATAGACAGCTAGTCACTCTTTTTAATTTACACGAAGAACCCGGCAATCTTCTTGCAACGGATATAGCCGGTGTGGCATTTCCCAGAGTTTAGTTGTTGTTTTCTCTTGTACCAAAATCAATCGGGGAAAACAATAATTTCTTTCATTCTTGGAAAGAACAAAAAAGGTAAAAAGAAAATAAGCAGCTGTGTCACATTTCATTGCTTACCTGAATGTGATTGAAAAGTATGTTGACTCTAAGAGGTTCATTATTCTCTCGTTTCAGAGCAATGCCAGGAGGGACAAATATTCTACGGTAATTCTCGTAAGCAGTGCTGTTCTTCTTCAGCTTCTTGGCCAAAGCAGTCAAGAAGTCTGCCATGAAAACCCAACCCAGCGAGGGCCCATTACCAAGAGTCACCCGATTGGGCTGCACTATCACAGATTTCTCTTTCTTGATCAGCAAAGAATATCCAACCGAGCTGTAATCATTGAAGATGGGACCCACGAATACATAAGCATCAGCGGATTCAACAATCTCACCGCAGTAGCCGGTGCTCACAGCACCCCAGTATGTCCCAATGAAATGCGGATGGTGCTCTGGAACCAGTCCCTTGCCAGAAGGCATTACTGCTATAGGATATCCACTTGCATCCGCAAGCTCCACAAAGGCCTTTCGCGCCTTAGCTACCCTTAGCTTGGGACCTGCCACAAGGACAGGTTTCACAGCCTTGTTTAGAAACTCAGCCGTTGCTTCCACTGCAGCCTCTAGTCCTAATTGGTTGCTCAGCCTGCAAGATATCAAAACTCGTTAGTTTTGAAGATAAGAGAGGAAATAAACATCAAAAGATGATGCCAAGCTCAATGAACATGGAAAGACTATTGATCAAATACTAAGGCAGCAATAAAAAGAGTACAGGGGTAATACATCAACTGTAAAAGGCAGAAGGCAGTGCTCATACCAGTGCCAAAAACAGAGAATCAACATTCGACAAAAGGTAAATTTGTGATGGACAGTAGGAAAAAGAGTTAACTTACTTTGGTGCAAGGAAGTATGGGACTGGCTCCCTCGCAAATGTTGGATGAAGAATTCCAGGCAAATTACAACTTATACTGATATATGCTGGCTTGCTTTCCTTTAAAGCAGTTGAAATTGCAGTATCAATAAGCTCATGGGCATCATCCAAGTTGTTTACCACTGCCTGTCACATTGTCATCACCGTCATATCCAATCATTAACTTGAACCAATGGAATAGCTAAAACCAGAGTATCATATCCGATAATCAACAATACTATAAAAAAAAAACTACAAATGCACATCAAAAATGAAATGAACATCAGAGAGTAAATATCAAATTGAAGGAAACAGATCCTCTCCAGTTTGCCCATTTTTGGGTTCTTTCGGGATCCATTTCAATGATTGTAACCACAACATATTTTAGTTTGGCTAAGATTAATATGCACAAGAAACATATTTATCTTGAAAATAAATTCTGCATCACACTGGGTGAAACTCATTTAAAATCCAAAAGACTATGTATTGATCGATATCTGGCATGATTAATACTACTAATAAACTCCCAAAAAAACTGCTTGTATCATTTAAGTGGACCGGGACCCACAAATGGAGAAAGCCAGGTGCTCCAATCCATTTTCAGGGCTTGGATGGAGATGGAGTTGCTGCTCGTAATAATTTACGGATTATAAATATAGTCCCATTGGAAATTAACAAAAATAAAAAATAAAATGACTTCCTGTTTATAAGCAATTCAATAAGACAACCCAAATTTGGTTCATAGCACCTCGAGTGGGTCCAATATGGCCATGTCTTTGTAGTTTATTCTTCAGCCAAAACAATTCAAAAAAGCACAAACTTAAACTAGTAGAGTGTGGGTCTTAGTTGCACGAAGCGGGAGCAAATGCGGGGACAAGAGTGGGAGCGGGTGCGGGGAAGCAGAGGCACCTAGAAGTTCCCAAGGTTGGGAGTGCTTAAGGAGCGTATATAGATCATATTTAAATACGTATATAATATATCTTTAAATACATAACCATTAAAGGAAAAATGATACTTATTGAGAATTTTCCCTATCTTAAAGGATAATTTTTTTGGAAGTTAGGTATTTTCGATTTGCAAAAATTCTTGACTCATGTGATTTTTATATTCTTATTTCCACACCTCTACAAGTACGAGAATAATTGCTTTAATGGCCCGATAAGCTCCCATCCTAGTTAGGAGCAAGCTCCTGTCAAGCTCCCGTCTTGGGAGCGCCGATTCGAGCTCCCGTCTTAGGAGCGCACCCATTTTAGAAAGTTCCTGCAACTAAGGTGTGGATTACACACGTCAATATATCAATCAAATAGTCACCCAGGTCCTATCAATTCCCTTGTGCTATAAGCTACATTGCACCGACACCTCTCCAAGACCCCGTACCGCAGTGTCCCGACACGGGGACACGGCGGGAAACGTGTCCCGACACGCCACGTGGCATGGGACACGGCTAAGTCACTTTTTTTGGATGGGGACACGGCTGGGGACACAGGAGGACACGGCTGGGGACACGAAGAGGGAGAGAGAGAGAGAGAGAGAATCTGTTGCTTGCAGACTACAAGATCTCAGCTGCTGCTGCTGTCTAGACGAAGAAGAAGAAGAAGAAGCCGAGAGAGAGAGAGAGAGAGAGAGAGAGAGAAGCCGAGACATACCTGCTGCTCAGATCTGAAATTTTTAGGGTTGAAATTGGTTTGTCGGCTGATGAGAGGAAGAAGAAGGTATATATTATGATAAATTATAGTTTTTACCCTACATTTTTTGGTAATTATAAATTTACCCCTGAAAGTTTTAAAATATTTCAATTTTACCCCTAAAAGTTTGAAAAAATTCAATTTTACCCCCGAAAGTTTTAAAAAAATTCAATTTTATCCCTACAAGTTTGAAATAATTTCAATTTTACCCCTAAAAATTTTTAAAAAATTCAATTTGACCCCTAAAAGTTTTAAATATGTAAATAAATATATAATTAAATAAATAAATAAATATACACGTGGCGTGTCCCCCGCCGTGTCTGTGTCCCCATTTTTTTAGAATTGCCGTGTCCCCGTGTCCGTGTCTGTGTCCGTTTCCATGTCCGTGCATCATAGGCTATAAGTAATGTATGGATTTACAAGTTCCTCGGATACTATCAATTCCTTGGCCCCATAGGAGGTAAGCTAACTAGTTAATTTCAGGCCAATGATTACTTGGGTTGCATGCAATCTGGCCGGACACCTGGTTATAAGAACAAGATCTCCCACTCCCTCAGGGCCGACCCTAACCTAAAGCGAGAGGTTTAGCCGCTTTAGGCCCAAAAAACTTAAGCAAAAATTAGGGACTCATTTTCCATAGAGCTAGCTCAAGTGGTTTGTGTGTATGTTGGAGCTGGTTGTCCCATGTTCAACTCCTTGGAGGCCTTTTTGGCCAAGTTTCATTTTGCCTTTTTTTTTTATTGGATCTAGACATCTAGGGTAGATAAAATAAAACTCTTGCACCAAATAAATTATGCTTTAGTGATTGTAAATGTTACTCAAATCAAAGGTTCAAATCATTTGGACACTATAAATATTTTGATCATTTTTTTTTATTTTCTCTAATTTATTTTAATCTTACTTATATAGTTATATCTTTTAACATCAAATTCACAAAATAAATAAGTGTTGACGATAAATAAACCAAGTAATTTATTTTTGCTCACTGATTGGAACAACCCCATAATAAGTTGTAGAAAAAGCAGAGTACGTTATGTCTTCTTTTTTTTTTTGTAATTGTATAAAAAATTTATAAGTTTATTTTAGTTAAATTACAAAACTAAAATATCATGTTTAATCTTTTTATCTTCCATTAGCCACGTAAATTGTTTTTACAAAAACCTAGGGCCTATTTTCTAATTTCTCTTTAAGCCTACAAAATCTTAGGGCTAGCCCTGCACTCTATCACACACATAAAAGAATAATTACTCAATAGAATGAGGTGCTCCACATCACTTTAGAGACGCACATTTACACGTCCAAATATTCAATGCTCTCAGAGCATAGTCTCTTGGTGCTCCAAGAGGGCCGGCCCAAGGTATTTAGGTGCCCTAGGCCCACAAGGGATGCTTTATATATGTTTACAATTACATAAGAATACTACAATATTTTGCCTATATAATTATTTTAGTCCATATTGAACAATAAGCATGTTTTGGTTCCAGCAGCATAGAATTCTCCTTTGTTCGTCTTTGACAAGTACATGTTTATTACAAGGGAGCTCCAAATTCTTACATTGAAATATTTTTTGACATATAAACACTGAACATTAACGATCAAAAAAAAAACACTTAACACGCTTAAAAGAAACTGCTTTGACAAGATCTGAACTCAATCAAAAAGGTGGAATACATCTACCTTACCATTGGATCAAGTAGAGCATATCTATATATGTTGCCGAAAAACAAATATTTATAACTATTTCTTATTGGTGCTCCTTTGTTAGGCCCAGAATCTAAGGCCCCGAGGCCCGGGCCTCTTGGGGCCTTGCCCTAGGGCAGGGCCTGTGTTCCAGGGTGTTAAATGTATGAAGAACCACGTGGCCCGGATCTGGGACTATGGACCACACGAAACTAGGCATATGTGTGTACATATTAACGCAGGGTGATATATCGACTGACCTGAGTACAAGTGACAGCCTGAAAGCACCGGAGCTCCTGGCTAAAATCCGGCAACCCAATCGTATGATGCAGAATCCGGTTCGTGCCATAATCATTCGAGTTGGCCCCACCAACGATACAGATCACCGGCAAATTCTCACTGTACGCGCCAGCGATCGCGTTGAGAACACTCAACCCACCCACCGTAAAAGTCACCACGCACGCCCCGACCCCCTTGGCACGTGCGTAGCCGTCAGCGGCGTATCCGGCGTTGAGCTCGTTGCAGCAGCCGACGAGGTTGAGCTCGGGCTCGGCGATCAGGTGGTCCAGTAGAGTCAAGTTGAAGTCGCCTGGTACCGAGAAGACGTCCCTCACGCCGATCTGAACAAGCCGCCGAGCAAGGTGCCGGCCCAGGGTCCCAATCGACGAGCTGACGGAGTTTGTGGCTGGAGCCATGGGGCAGATTTGGTCCAGTTTGGGTTGATCAGGAGTGGGTTCTTGAGATGGGGGATTTGATTTCAATTTTTTGTTCATTGGTCGAGTGGGGGAGACAGAGTTGGGTAGCTCTGGAAAACCAAGAGAAGTCATATGCAAGTTGAATGTACTGTGTACCGAGTGAGTGAGTGGTATTTTGGTCCTTTTTGGAGGTGATTTTGGCGCGTCGACTACATATATAGGCTGTGATGGAGAGAGAGAGAGAGAGAGAGAGAGAGAGAAAGAGGTGGTTTTGAACCCCGGGGGCCGCGGGTGGAAAGAGAGAGGTAAAGAAAATGCAACTGGGTTGTTTTTGTTAGATGGTATTCGACTTTTCGTGTATTATATTCCTTTTTTTTTTTTTTTTCCGGTCATGATCAGAAGGGGTATAACAATAGTTTTCCGAGAGAAATAGGTCACTTTCATAAAGTATTTTTTGGGTTTTTTTTTTTAAATAGAAACCTAAACTTATATTATTGTACTAAAAAAGTACGGGTTTGTTTTTATTTAAATCATTTTGCTTTGTTGGTTTTGTGTCAAAAGTGAACCGAACCCAAAAAAGTCAAGTGATTGACTTTCAACTACCCCTTAATGGTTCCCTTTGAATGGATGTGTCCCTTTTCAAATGTGTTAATTTATAAATCTAATTTATTAAAACAACATTATCATTATTTTTCCACATTAACTTTATCTTCACTTCATATTTTTTACGTCAATTTTTAACTCCATTTTCATCATTTAACTCTTTTTCATTATAGTAATGAAAGGCAAAACAATAACTGTACAAATTTTTAGCAATTAACTTTTCAAAACACATACTTGTTAAAGAAACGTTTTAAATAGAATACTCAACAATTAAAAAGGGACAAATTGAGTAATACTTTTCATTCTGGCTTATTTTAGTTGGCAAAATGCATTACACAGTGTAGTAAATTACATCCAGACGTTTATTAAAGCTGTGCATTTTTTAAAGAGACAGACAGATGATACACTACACGGTGCAGTTCATTTTGTTCACTACACCATCTACTACTCCGCTGATTAGGGAGTACTACTTTTTAAGCCTTTGGGGCGTCAGCTGTTAGGCGCTCACGGCAGACACTGCCGTGCATTGAAACGGTGCAGTTTCAAGGCATCCCCGGTTTCACCTTACAAGTACTAGTTTTTGTTTCAGCGACTCACCCCTGGATTCACCTCCATTGAAACAAAACCATGTGTATTTTTTCCCATTTTATATGTTAGGGGTTTCGCAATAATTGACTAACATATGGGGGGAGGTTCGAAAGGATCGGTGGATGCATTTTCTTTTGTTTTGTTAAGATTATTTGGGACCGGAGGTGTTGTGCACCGTGTGGTACACCTCTCGGTCATCTAATCATGTTTTGTACGGCAAATGTATTTGGCAATTTTAATTTATTTTTGATTTATTTTTGCTGGTGAAAAATCAAAGCATATCTGAGCCATTCAAAACACTATCGAACAGTCGAGAGGTAAGCGACACCGTGCACACCACACCCCCTAAGTTGATTATTTGTATGGCACCGATCATTTATGTAGAATCTTGAGATGTGATTCATTGTTGTGGCGGAACCCAACAGTGTGACCATTGGGGGTACAGTAAATGTACAAAATATTGTGTGAGACCCCAAAATAGGTTTTACATGTAACGCCCCGAATTTCGGACCTATTAGTAAAATATTTTTTAAAGTGATTTCATTAAATAAAAGTCAATTTCTTTAGATAACAACAGAAGCATAATTTGATTTCATTAACTTAAATGAAATGCATTAAACTTCAAAATAAGATAACAACTTGAAATCGAATTTCAAAAAGGAACAGAGCAATCACTATATAAAATCTAGGGTTTGACATCTTTTGTCCTCTAGTAGGCTCCACCTTTAGCATCCGTCAGCATTCGACAATTACTTCTTATTCTTGGAATGGCCCTTCCGTTCCTTCTTCGATATCTGGCATGAAAAGCCAGGGTACGAATACCATGAGCGGATGACGCTCAGCAGCTAAAACCTATCCGAACCCTTACTTAACAAGTAATACACGATTTGATATAACGAAGACAAAACATTACGGAACAAATAAATTGATTCAATATCAAGCATCAACATAATAAAAGTTATCTCGAAAAATCAAATACTACATCAATCATACTACTTTACCCATCCCATTGTTCACAATTCTTTCCAAATTATTAACAAGTTAAGATCGACACATTTTCATTTCCCTCATTATCACGGAGTTCCATTTTCACTCATCACGAGTTTCGAATTCCAATCATCAAAGGATCGATTTTCCAATCAACAAGCATTCAGCTTTCCATCATTTCAAGATTCATTTCCCCTCCTTGAGAAAGTACATACAGCGCATTCTTCAAGATGCACATACAGCGCATAAGGATGTACATTCAGCACATATCCTTGAGACGTACATACAACACGTGAGGTTGCACATACAGCACATTGCCTCGGGATACACATACAACACATAGGTATATCCAATACCGCATAATTCCTCAATTTCATTATCTCTAATTGATTGCCAATCATAAACTTAAACTCTGCGGGATGGCCTCCCCAACTGTTATCAACCATGTCCACCGTTTACTCTCAAACTCAAATACCACTCATGAACCTAATGTCCGTCTAAGTTAATGGGTAACCCCCAACGAACAACAACTATATTAATAACAACATTTTAATCACTGTAAGAAGGATTCATGTGATAAGGATACCAAGGAGTCATGGAATTAATATTAGAAAAATGTAATCAACACAACAAACCTGTTGTAAGCGAATTTACACAATGCATAAAGAGTTCAAGTGAACAATATTAACGCAATTCAATAAATACATTTAGTATTCCACACCATGCATTTCGATAGCACATACACACAACATTTAAACACAATAATATCTGATTATAGATACATTCAAATATATTTAGGGAGATAGACTTTAACTACCTCGGATCCGTAGTCGTAGCGCGTCACGACAACTTTGGTAAATATGCAAACTAAGGGGTCCTTGAACTCCGGACCTAATATTAACAAATCCAATACTCAGTACTTGGCACAAGAGCACTACTAAAAGTAATACTCTTGACTCATGTGACCAAAATGTTTGTGGATACGAGGCTCGGTTAGTCTAGTCACCCATTGGTTCATACTGTTGAGAATACAACATCATCCTCTTGTTTAAAAATCTGTATAAAATAGAAAATAGAAATTATACACTTATCCTTCACACCAATTTTGAAAAATTCTGTCACGAAGACATCCGTACTCTCAGATTTCTAAATGGACGTCTATAATATGAGTTTTAATAGAAAATGTGACTGCCGGTCCGAAACGGACCAGCCCTCTTAAAATGGCCATAACTCACTCAAAACTTCATCAATTCAAACGAGAACAATTAAGTTTGAAAGATAAGACATTTTTCTAGCTTCTCAAATAAGAATCGCTCGAAAATATGGTCTATGGAGTAAATGGGCTTGTTTCAAAGTTAATAGCTGTCATGGAGGAAAATAGTCATTCGAAACATGTTGGATTTGATCCATTACTTTCAAAGAATCCATATCCGCGAAAAATCACACTTATACTACTCACCAAGGAGAGTAATCAATCCAAAAATCAAAACATTTGAAGCCCATATGATACCCTTAAAAAAAATTGTACAAAATCAGTCCCCTATTGAGAGCAGAGACAATAACATGTCTCTTGTTTGCAAAAAGCATAACTAATTCATCTGGGGTCCAAAAAGGGTGAGACTAGTTCTCAAAGATAGATAAATCTAAATGGTATTTCTAGAAAATGATTGAAAAACAAAACTCCAACTATATTAACCATGGCAAGCCAAACAAATAGCTCATCACATGTGGAAAACATCTCAGGACAGCCTTGACTTCGCAAAATCACCATAAATCGAGTTCTTAATATTTTGGAGCGATTCTTGTGTCAAAAGTTCCGTAGTAAAACTAAGTTTAAAATCTATGAAGGGATCAAATTCAAATTCGCACTCCAAAGGTGAGAAAACGGGAAAATACAGTGGCTACACAAATCTGTCTCAGAACAGATTTCCAGATTTCAGACCAGACTTCAAAAATTCATATCAAATCGAATTCTTAATGGATTCGGATGATTCTAGCGGGAAAAAAAGATCTCCGAGTGTAATTTAAATCATAAGAAGGAATCAAAACCTAATTAGAAGTTTACGAAGGCGAAATCGACTAAAATCAGAGACCCAGTTTCTTGTACGAAATCTGTTGTATGCGCCAGTATAAATACACGAATATTTTTGGTCAAAATTGATAAAAACAAGGGAGATGAGAGCTATACTTGCAAAGGTGAAGTTAGGAGGTGGAGATGGTGGTCGGACGTGGCGGTGGAGGTTGCTGGAGGTGGTGGCAGCCGGCCTCTTCCTTTCTTTCTTCCCCTTTCTCCTTCTTTTCTCTTCTTCTCCTCCTTTCTTCTTCTTTTCCAGAATCTCTCAATCTCTCTCTCTTTTTCTTCCGAAAATAATGAGGGGAATGGGTTAAAGAGGGTTAAGTTTAAGACTTAATCCCTTGGATAGAATGAAGTTTGGAGGAAACCTTTTGTTTAGGAGACAAGGGAAAGTATTAGAGGGGTGTGTTGGTTTCTTATTGGTTAGGGCAAAGTAGATGACATATTTGGTTAAACACAAAATGACTAGGAAATTTGATGTGTTGATTTGTGAGTTGATAGGTTCAATTAGGTTAGGACCATAGTTTGGGTCATCGGTTAGGATAAAACGAAATGGTTAGGGTAACCGGATAGTGTAATGGATTAGGACCGCTAAATCACAAAAATAAATTTAATCTTCTTTAAGTTTTATTAATAAATCTATTTCATAAAATAAAAATAATAGGGCTAAAATCCGAGTTGTTACATTACACAAATAATGGGAGTTGCTCAATTTCTTTTAAATATTTTTTAAGGGTCATTGAAAAAAAAACCAGCTCTTTTTGGAGATATCAATAAGAGCTTGATAAATTTGTTGGATTTTTTATTCCTGCAATTTAGGGATTGGAAATTGAAGAATCGGTCTAATGAAATAACCATTTTCAAAAAATCATTTTGTAGAACTCATATGAAATTTTCATTTCAAACACCGGCGATCGGCCAAATAAAGAGGCGGCTCAACATTGATCATTGAATGGTCATTTGAACACCCCCAAAAAAAAAATTAGAAATACATGTAAAAAATTTATTTTTATTTTATGTTTGTCATCTTGAACATCCAACCCAGTAATATATGAAAACCAAACTCAAAATATTTGAACACTCAATCACAAAAAAAAAAAAAAATTGTGTAAGAACCTGTCACCTGTGTTTTCAATTATTTTTTTGAAAATAAAGTTAGGGAAATGTGAGGAATTAATTAAAATGCTTAAGTGATAGATTGATGAGTGTATTTTAATTAGTTAGGGCCTTGGTGCAATACACAAGTCATTACAGAGACCGGGGGTGAAATTTCTTTAAAGTAATATGTCTGGTGTGACAGAGGAGAGAGGCAAATACATCCCCTCAGCTTGCGACCTTAGATTGTATTGTAGATGGAGTCGCCCCAAGCGTAGAGCTAGGTCGGCGGTAGCATAATAACCGGTAAGACCGGGCGAATCCACAATGACCCGAACGCACCTGGCATGAGAGTTGTCTTGCAAGTGTAGGATTTCGGCCTTGAAGCGGCAAACTTAGTTTGTGGTTTGTTTGGTGGAATTCTCTCGACTTCGAGAACGACTCAGAAGATTAAAAAGACTAATTAAACTAAGGCAAAGTTTAGGAGATTTTAACAACCATGACCAATGCTAATCCGTTCTCTCTTGATAACCAGCTCAGGGCATCGTTAAATGCCCCCAAACGGAAGATTTATATTTTAAAACCATTTACAAGAAAATGTGTTTACCAAAGATTAGGGTTTTTCGGTTCATTTGGCAAATGATTAAGTTGACGTCACCTTAAGCATCACACGTAGGTAGCCAAGCTCTTGGCTACGTGTGATCAAAGAGATTAACAAACTCAAACTTTGGTACAGAAAATGAAAACACTAAATCATTGATAAATAGAAAATGAAAGATTTTTGATGAGATGAGCTGATTAAACTCGAGTCATGGTGTGTTAATCACCCCATGATTAAGCCTACGTAAACTACTCACAAACCATAGTAAGAAATAAGACTAGAACTTTGAAGGAAATGCAAAACATGATTTATAAACTTAAAAACTGATTTTTAATGAAGATCTCAAGTGTATCTACAACAATAACTCTAGACATAATCACAAACAACAAATAGAAACTAAGGTTTTTAAGAGAAATAGCTAGAACAACACAAAAACTAAATACTTGATGAAAACGAAAACAAACAAGATTTATATAGCGACCTAGACGAGAGAACAAGTTTAATACATGGAAAATAAACGGGAAATGAAAGCTTACTTGAGTATTCTAGAGAGAGAGACTTTAAACTCTCTCCAATGGAGGAGAGAGGTGAGAGCCAAAAACTAGGGAAATTTAAAATGAATTTCTGAATAGCAAAAATGAAAAACGTTAGGGGGAAAAAGTTTAAATTTTGATAAACAAAAGTATTAATTTTGAAATTTTGACTTAATAAGTCAAAAATACATTTTTATAAAATAAATTTAATTTTATTTAAAAAATGAGGGCAAATAAAAAATGATTTTTTGAATAATAAAAATGAAAATTTTGAGTTTTGATTGATAGGTCAACATTGAATTTTTGTAATTACAAAAATATGTATAAAATGTTGATTATATTATGCGTTAGCCACACGATCGCAACACAATTATGACGATCTACACCGTTCACTTTATTTGTCTTGCTATTTTAATCACTCTCGCCAAAGTTGAAGTCCATCAGGTATTGAAAACCCTTGCATCGGGGGCGTTGATTCATTATCAACTAACAATTTGTCTCATTCGATCAAGTACGTAACGATAGTTAAATCATTTCATTTTTTGCATGGAGGATATAATCACTCCCACTTACAATCTAGACGGTTCCGATTAAAAAAAACTGGTCTAATGGGTGTCAAGTCATACATTATAGGACATTATTGGTCTTAGATACATCGAGTGTGATTCGATCAGGTGGTTGCTGACATTTGATCACCACCGTTTTTTGGGAAAAGTGATAGAATTGATAAGATATGAAATTGTAACGGTTTAGATCGAACATTCGAGAAATTGAGTATGCACCTACCTTTTAATCTTATACATCAAACTTACTTGGATATGAGCCAAGCTATTATGCTATTAGGATAATGTATGTTAGCCACACGATCGCAACACAATTATGACGATCCAAACCATTCACTTTTGTTTGTATTGATGTTTTAATCACCAGTAGTTTTAACATTACTGCCGTAAAAGAATGGAGGCTACTACATGTACAAGGATAAACATACGGAAAATGTACAGATTAGTTAAGGGACCCACTTCTGGGTCCCACACGAACAATCTGAGCCGTTCATTCATCTTAGAATAAATTTTCGTGGGGCTTCGCAAGAAATCATCTCAATTGGACGTCCGGAAGTGCTTGATCTAAAGCCCACCCAGTTTCATTAAAAGGAATTCAAAAAAATTTGAATGAAACGGGGTGGGCTTTAGATCGAGCACTTCCAAACGTCCAATAGAGATGATTTCTCGCGAAGCCCCCCAAAAATTTATTCTAAGATGAATGAACGGCTTGGATCGTTAGTGTGGGACCCAAAAGTGGGTCCCTGAACTGACCTGTACATTTTTTGTACGATTATCTTCTGTCCCCTTGAGATTTTTGTAAAAGAATAGTTGTAAAAAATTTGGTGACCTAATGTTGCCGCCAAGTCTATTTGTTTCCCTCCAAAGTTTTCCCAGGTCCAATTTGGCGCACAAAATGAGTTTGCCAAATCCAATTTAGCGCTGAAACAAGTTTCCCCAAATCAAATCCCCAGCTACCGGATTTCCATAGTCGACGTCTCTCTTTCTCTTGCTTGCTTGCTGCCATTTTTTGGGTGAAAGTCAACTCCATAGCTCAAGTATATGTTGACCCTCTCTCTCTCTCTCTCTCTCTCTCTCTGCGTGAAAGTTAACTCCATAGCTCAGGATAAAGACTTGCGGTATTGTTTCATCTATAATCCTTATCCGAGTTTGCATGAGGACGTAATTGTGCAATTGATTTTTTTTTTCCGGGATGATTATTGGATTCCTAAAGCTTCACATTGCTCTAGAATTTCATATTTTATATGCTGCTGTGAAATCTTCCAAAGTTTTATGTTCTTATCAAAGTTTTACATCACTAGAGACATTACTATCTAAAGTAGTTTTATGTTCTTATCAAAGTTTTTGGTTTCTTAACATTTTGCTTATTCGAGGCACTGTTCAGATTATCTAGCTTAGTGGTTCCTCAAAATTCTTTTAACTTTCAGGAAATTATAGGAAAAACAGATGTGGAGATATTCACTAGAGGTGATGGGTACCACCTATTTGACAAATTTCCCGACCGAGTCGAAATTGAATCGAATAACCATCTGTTTGGGTACCATCTATTTGATAAATTTCCCGAGCGAATCGACATTGAGTCCTTGTCGAAAATTTGGTTTTCTTTCCATCCCCAACTTGTGTACTGACCTGATGCTGCTATTTTGCAAAAAATCCCAATATTTAGTAAACTCACAAAATTCTTGATTGAAATAAGGCATCCATTCAGGGGTGTGGACTGGCGATTGAGAAGGCAAAAGCCAAATCTATTCTAATATATAATGGGGGAGCACCCTTTTGGTGTGGATAAAATTTTGAGGCTGGCTCACATTTTTATGTACCTAAATTGCCCTTTTAATTGTCACAAATCCTCAATTTAAACTCAATGCATTTGAAATAAATGGGGCTATGTGTTTCCCGGCCAAAAAACTGCCTCAAGTTGTGCATGATCACTTAGTATCATTTGGCATTTGTCAAGGTTATAATTGTTGGTATTATCATGGAGAAACTACCTTGGCAGCAACTTCTACCAACACTTATGAGACTTCTGTTGAACAAGTAGGACTTGAGTATAGTGATATAGAAGCAATGTTGCATGATGTGTTTGAAATGCATACTCAATCAACAGATGAAACTAGAAATGAACTAGAACCATTTAGCCAAGACCCAAGTGAACAACCTGGGCAAGAACCTAATAAAAATGCACAAAGATTTTATGAGTTGCTTAAAGATGTAAAGCAACCTCTTTATGAAGGTTGCAAGGATTTTAGCAAGTTGTTAGCTATCATGCATTGGTACGTATCACTTAAAGTGTCTTTGGGGGTTGAGTAACGAGACATTTACAATGATTCTTCGATTATTGAAAGCTATGCTTCTTTCCAGATGCTAAATTACCAAAGGATTGCTACGAAGCCAAGAAGATTATCAAGGATTTGGGTCTCAATTATGAGAAGATTCATGCTTGTCCTAATGATTGTATACTATTTTGGAAAGAAAAGATGATTTTTGTGAATGTGGTGCTTCAAGGTGGGTTACAAATGATGTTGATTCAGAGCCTAATTTAGGTACATCATCCAAAAAGGTAAAGAGAGAGGCTGCAAAGGTTCTACGATGATTGCCTGTGAAACCAAGATTGCAAAGGCTCTATATGACATTAGAAACAGCTAAAGCTATGCAATGGCATAGTAAGGGTCAGACAAAGGATCTTAAAATGAGACATCCTGTTGATGCTCTAGTATGGAAATCTTTTGACTCTCAGTATGAAGATTTTGCCGCTAAACCCCGCAATGTAAGATTGGGACTAGCATCTGATGGGTTCAACCCTTATGGCAATATGAGTACTAGTTATAGTATTTGGCCTGTGATTTTGATACCGTATAATTTGCCTCCATGCATGTGCATGAAACCAACTAATTTTATCTTATCACTGGTTATTCCTGGACCAAGCACACGAACGAAGGATATAGATGTCTATTTGCAACCTCTAGTTGACGAATTAAAAGAGCTATGGGAAGTTGGAGTAGCAACTTATGATGTCTCCTCTAAAGAGAACTTTCAAATGCGCGCATCATTATTGTCGACAGCGCATGATTTCCCTGCATACGGTGATGTGTCTAGCTGGCATACTAAGGGTGCTCTCGCTTGTCCTTCTTGCAATTATGACAATGATTCTAGCTGGTTAAAACATGGAGGGAAATACTATTTTATGGGTCACAGGTGCTTTCTTGATAAAGACCACAGATTTCGTAAAGATAGAATATCATTCAACGGGAGTTAAGAAACGGGAATAGCTCCTCTAATGTTATCCGGAAAAGAGGTCATGATGTACACGGAACATCTTGAATTCAAGTTCGGGAAGACAAAGGATAATGTGAAAAAACCAAGAAACAAGCAGGTCCATGGCAATGAGATAGAACCATGGAAGAAGAGAAGTATATTTTTTGGCCTGCCATACTGGGAACATCTTATATTGCATCGCGTCACAATTTGGATTTGATGCACATAGAGAATAATGTGATTGGTAATGTGATTGGTACAGTGTTAAATATGGATGGCAAGACAAAGGATAACCTAAAGGCATGCCTTGACCTAGTAGAGAGGGGTATAAGACATGAACTCCACCCACAGATGTTAGGTTCCAACAAGACATATTTGCCACCAGCTTGCTTTTCAATGGTTCCCAAAGAGAAAGATGATTTCTTGAAAGTTTTGAAGGGGTAAAAGTTCCCAATGGTTATGCTTCTAATCTTTCACGTTGTGTTCGACTTAAACAACGGAAGATCATCGGTATGAAGAGTCATGATGCTCATATACTAATGAAACAACATCTTCCAATAGCATTGTGAGGGTCTTTGCCACAAAAAGTTGTTTCACCACTAATTGAATTATCTTGCTACTTTAGAGCACTATGTTCCAAAGTTTTGGAAGTGGAGGCGCTAGAGCGACTCGAGTCTCAAATTGCAGTGACTTTATGCAATTTGGAAAGAATTTCCCTCCCTCATTCTTTACGGTTATGGTGCATCTAGTCATCAATTTGGCTACTGAGGCCAAACTTGTTGAGCTTGTCCAATACCATTGGATGTACCCTATTGAAAGGTTTGGCATGTTATATTTAGATACATTTATATACTTTTCATCATGTTCAATCAAGTAATTATGTAAATATTCTCATCCGTAGGTACCTCCATCGACTTAAGTCGTATGTGCGTAATAAAGAAAGTTCGGAAGGCTCCCTTATAGAAGGATACATAGCCAAAGAGTGCTTAACATTCTGTTCAAGATATTTGGGATCTGTCGACACAATATTCAATCGGCCGGCAAGAAACGTTGAAGGCTCTACTGGGGCAATAACGAATATTGAACTTGATCAAAAGTCATGGACGCAAGCTCATCGATATGTCTTATTCAATAGTGATGAAATCATGCCATTCCGTGTTTAAGTACTATTTATGAATTTTATATGGATAAGTACAATGTGCTAAATTGAAAATGTGTTAACAAATGTTTGCTTTTTATATATAGACAACACAATGAGCTTATAAAGAGGCAAAGTCGTCCTCATCATCTCACAGATGAAGTTATCAATAGGATTCATGCAGAAAAGTTTTGTTATTGGTTTCACTCGCATGTGAGTAATTTAACCTCAATGTAGGATTTACTAGAAAATTGACTTTAAAGTTGGTCTTGTTTTTAATTATCTCAACAAATGGCAGGTTGGTGTTATGGACGACACAAGGAAACAACAACTTGGTGATAAAATTAAATGGCTAGGTCAAAGTCCTAACACTAAAGCTAGACGATTCAAAAGATATGTCATTAATGGTTTCAAGTTTCGGACAAAATATAGTGAGGAGACCAACAAAACTCAAAATAGATGGGGTTTGTGTGGCACTTGAAGGGGGAGCTATGTACTACGACATCTTAATAGACATAGTTGAGTTGATTACTTTGACAAGTTGTAATATGTCCTATTCAAATGTGATTGGGCCAATGTCAATTCCAAAAGGGGTTATAAGACTGATAAATACGACTTTGTCCTTTTGAATTTTTCACATTTGATTCATACAGGAGATCACTTGAAGGATGAACCGTTTGTTCTGGCTTCCCAAGCTTCCCAAGTTTATTATGTGAAAGATGCAAGAGAAAAAGAATGGGACGTGTATGATGTTGGTAATGGTGAAAGTGAAGAGGGTAGTGTTGAAACCTATTATGATAACGAGCCTTATAATCTGGTAGCTGAAGACATTCTTGCTAACATGAATGAGAAACTTGATTGGTTGAGGAATGATGCAAACGGAATAACCCTTGATATACCTCTTGAGTTTGAAAGTCAACTCATGGATGACTCAAAGTCTGATGGGGATGTCTAGTTTAGTATAAATCATTTCTTGTTTCTTTCTTACTTTGATTGATACTGTAGTGTCGTTGTCACTTGGACTATTATTTTGAAACTTTTGTTTAAGTTTAGTCCCTTATGTTTAAATATTAGAAAAGGCACGTCTTTGTGATGGAAATATGATGGCATTACATTTATTTGATGGTGAGCAACGACAAATAATTCCCTCTTATGGATTTATGATATTTTTAACGTTTACCTCTGACAATGCATTTGAATTGTTTGTTTGTTTTGGTAGAAATGGCGCGGAAACGATGGCATTCTTGGTACATAGAGAACAATCTCAATATTCCACCACAATTGCATGATATTTCACATCCTACTCCTTCACGTGGCGCTTCAAAGGGCGCCCAACCACATACCACTTCACAGGTTCACTATAATGCCTCTTCTCGCCTTAACGTATCATAGAATGCCTCACAGCCTCAAAATGTAGAGGATAACCGTGAGTTAGACTATAATTCAGATGATGATCAGTTTGCAGGGTGTGAAGTTATTATTGTAGGTTACTCTCTCTCTCTCTCTCTCTCTCTCTCATTAGAACTAGTTTGTGGTTACACTAAGTGGTTAGCTATTCTAGATGTTCTTTTCTAGTTCAGAAATCTAGTCAATTATAGATCTTAAAAGCTTTTGAGTCGGAAGTTTTTGCCTTTTGTGACTAGTGCAGTTAATGGGTCATCTAGCTTGATCAAGTATGTGATTGCAACTTAAACATTATGCATTGATAAATTTCTGCTTCTCTGTGATCAATTTTGTTCTTTTCTATTGTGACTAGGGCCTAATTTTGGAGATTTATAAGATGTCTGAATCCGATGGTTTAGTTTATTCATGAGCACAACTAGTTTTCTTTTGAATTCTGCATTTGTTGCTGCATTTTTTCAGAGGAGCTTTGTTCAAGTTCAGAACATTAAGGAAAACTAGTGAGACCTGAGTCCTTAAAAAAAATAGTGAGACTTCACTAGTTTTACAAAAAATTAGTGAGACCTGATTCCTTAAAAATTAGTGAGACCTTACTAGTTTTACAAAAATTAGTGAGGCCTGAGTTGTGAAAAATTAGTGAGACCTCACTAGTTTTAGAGAAATTAGTAGAGTACATCTCTCTCTCTCTCTCTCTCTCTCTCTCACACACACACACACACACAGACACACGCACATATGTTGAAGTTACTGTCTCTCTATCTCAACAGGTTAATAGTGTGATTTGATCCAAAAACAAGTAAAAAAACTACCTCAATTTGATTAAATATCCTATCTTTGCTTTCTTTTTTGACTTGAATGAATCGGTGAGAGTAAGAAACGAGGAATATCGCGCTTCGCAGATGTTTGGAATCTCCCACCTACAAAGCGAATAGTTGTAGAATTTAATCAAGTTTTTGTGCCGGTTGGAAAAGAAGGTGGCTTGTTTAATTGGTTCCTAGGAACTATTGCAAGAAAGCCCCACTTTTGCTCAATTAGTTACCGGAGTTGGCATGAAGTGCCACGACACTATAAAGAAGATTGTTGGAATATCATTCAGGTATTTAGTTTGTAATATGTAGTACTTTACTTTGTTCATTCTTTGAAGTTGTCTTAGAATTTTTTTTGGTTTCTTTACTGTAGTTGAAGTTTGTAATTCTTGAAACCAATCCAACAAGAGAGGGAATCAAGCATAAAACTTTGATGGCATTAGGAGTGTAATTGCGAGATTGGAGATTCACCTTAAAAAATAAACACTTCGACGAGGCAAAGACACCCGCCCAAATTGTTGCTAAAGCACCTCCAACGGTTAATCGTGAGCATTATGAAGTTCTTGTTTCTTACTGGCTCTCAAAGGAGGGAAAGGTATGAAGTATATTTGCTTCTCAACGGTTCTGTTTGCTTCTCATTGTATCTCTTTTTTTTTCTCCTTTTAATATTATCTATTTCTTTTGCTGATCAAAAAAAAAAAAAAAAGGAGAGAAAGGTATGAAGTATATTTGCATAACATATTTGACAAGAATTAAAACTTCGAGTGTGATTATAACTAGTTTCTCTTGTATGTGTGTATGTGAATAATAAAGGCCCTTAGTTTGAAGAATAGGGAAGATAGGGACTGGACAGAAAATAAACACACAGTACGATCAAAATCTTTTGCACAACATGCTCATGAAATGGTACTTGAAGTTGGTTTCTTGGTTCATTTTCAACTTGCTATGTACTTTGTGTTGCGCAATCATTTGAAGTATGGAATGGTCATAAAACAGGAGGCAAAATCTGAGTTTGCACAAAGCCGAGCACAGTTGTATAAACCAACTCACACAAGGGCAGACGGGACAACTATTAGTGAAAGTGCAGCTGCAAACATAGTACGTGTATCATTTTTTCAAGTATAAAATTCATAATGACTAGCATAACATGTTTCTTTTAGTTCATTTTTTGTATTCTAATCACAATTGTATCAATTTTCTAGGATAAAATGGAGGATTTGATAAAATCACAACCAAATAGCTTGGAACATACATCTAAAGGCTGCTTTTGGTCCCCAAATGATGTTTATTCTCAAATGATTACTAAAAAAGAGCGTTCTGGTTGTCGTTGTGGTTGTGGATTTGGGCCTACTTCTAAAAGTAGCAACTCAACTTCCAATGATTCCGTAAGCTTTAATGTGGTTGATGAAGAAGAGAGAATGAGAGACAAAGAAACTATACGTAAACTAGAAGAGACGGTGCAAGCTTAAACAAGGGAAATGAGGACTTTAAAAGAACAAGTGGCTTTCTTGATAAGACTTATGCCTGGGTTTACTGGTTCACAGGTTATGACATTTCTTTAATTTAATGAAATTTGCAATGTATAGTATACCACTTAAGTTGGTCTAGGGAATTGTTTTTGCTTAGATGCTTATGTAAATTTTTCATCGCATATCTTAGGTTCGAGATGGTTGTGATGACCCCCCTGATCAGGATTCTCCTCAAACATGTCAAAGATCATCACACGCTAGTCTCGACGTCGAATGTTCTGCTCAAGGTACATTCTTACATTTTATATCAACTGAAATTAATAACTTTTAGTGGGGGCAAAATGTGAGATTTAGATGAGGGTGCTTGGGTCCCTAGTGAGAGAAAGAAGTGGTGAGGTTCCAAGGAAGGTGAAGGGTGAGCCATATAAACTCTAGGGTTGTTGGTTTTTTCTTTCAATATAATGTTCTGTGTGGTCACTCATAGTGTGGAATTTGTTATTGTTAGTAAGTTCCTCCGATTGCTATCCTGCTGCCCTGTGCTGTGAGTTTCTGTCCACACTTTATGTCCATACTTGTTGCCTTGTGTAGTGTTTCCTACCTGTATTTTTTATTTCTGGAATTCTGGGGTAGCTCATTTTTTGGTTAATGAGCAGGCAGTGGTTTGCTGGGTTATTGCTTGATTTCTAGGCAGTTTCTGCCAATCTAGGTTGATGATGACTCTGTATCTGTATGGGTTGCAGTCTGGTTCTGGACAGTTAGTTGTTTGATTTGATGCTTAGCAACGTTATTGCTTCCTGGGTTGCATTTAACTTTGGTAGTTGCTGCCTACTGATGTCTCCCTGGATTGATCAAAATGCTATATCAATGTGTTGTGTGAACCATGAGAATGCATGCCAATGCCAATATCTTTGATGGGTCTATTGTTCTGTTATGGTACATAGTTAACATGGTAGGCTAGCT
Source organism: Vaccinium macrocarpon (assembly GCA_022606695.1). NCBI lineage: Eukaryota > Viridiplantae > Streptophyta > Magnoliopsida > Ericales > Ericaceae > Vaccinium > Vaccinium macrocarpon. The sequence continues at coordinate 16,511,695 of CM040178.1, forward strand.
TCTAGTTTGATGGGTCTATTGTTCTGTTTTGTTATGGGTCTATTTTACACCCAAGTCACGACGTCGAATGTTTATTTTTTGTACTTTCAGTCTCGTTGTATTTGTTTTTCACTTTGATTCCCACAGGAGGATGACAAATTGAAATTGATAATCAGTGATACACTGGTTGGAGTCAAGACAACAAAGTATAGCTGAATTTTGTGATTGCCTCACACACAAATTGCAGGGATTAATGTTAAGCATATTTGCTATTGACTTCTCTATATGTTGTGCTTTTTCATATGTTGTGGGAGTTAAAAAATGAATTGACTCGGTTCTTGTTCTTCGTCCTTTCTATTGCAGGTAATAGGACGGTCTAGCCAAACTCGTGATTTCCACCCGTCATTTTGAAAGCTCTTTCATGCAGATCAAGGATGGCATCGTGAAATTTTTTATAGCTTTTTCTTTTCTTTTTTCCCCCACTCAGTTTAGCCTACGGATTTGTGGATTATGGTATTTCTGCACCATAATGAACATTTAATCTACTTTTGTATGTTCACAACGTTATGGAACATGCTTTCAATCTACTTGTGGTATTTTGTATGGATTATTAGTTTTTCCAATGAGAAAAGAATTCTGTTACTTTTTCATATTATATAGTTCTTGGTAAAAAAAAATATTGAACAAGTGTGGGCAAGTGAATAAGGTAATTATTAATCAGTTTTTTTTTTGAAAAAAAAACCCTGTAACAGCATTTGTAGCCACCTACACTAGCGGCTAAAAGTGTTGGTGAAATTGAGTCTACTCCATCGTTTTTAAAGCATTGGTAAAACTTAGTCTACACCAGCGGTTGCAAAAATGCTGGTAAAATAAATCCTGTACCTACGCTTGCTAAAAAGCGCTGGTAAACGGATACAGTAGCGCCTAGACGCCAGCGCTTTTCTCAAGTGCGGGTATAGACCTCGCAAGTCTATAGCAGTGTTTTTAGGCACCTTTACCAATGCTTTTGGCCGCTGGGGTATCTCAAATTTCTTGTAGTGCATGAGCATATATGTAAATATAAGCAAATGGATACATATACATGTTTAACGCACAAACACTTGGGGTGTCCATAGACACTAAACTCAAAGGGAATCAAGAGGAAAAGAATGATAGAGTGATCATAATTGCATTAAAAAGTAGATGTACATCTGTTAATCTACTGTTTCATTTGAAGAAGTTCCATTTAGTTTTGCGTAATGTTTTGCAATAGATTACTCGTTGACGGGAAAAAATGCCTAATGGGTTTTATATGTTGGGCATAAACCTGGGATATATATGACTTGGGCGGAAGCTGAAGTTCAGGTTAAGGGATATCCAAACAACAAGCACGAAAGGTTCAAGGTGTTTGATGAAACCCAAGAAGCATTGTGTAAGTTTTATGAAGATAGCTACTTTGGACAAGACAATGGAAGAACCCAAATGGAGCATCAAGCTAGTGTAAGTGGTTGTACCTTGGTGAAGCCATAGGAGGATCAATTCATGGTGGAGCGCAAGGCTAATGTTCCAACTCTAGTCCTCGTAGCAATTTTCTTTCTAGGTTTCCTAACTTGTATTTTGTTGGCACATGTATTTGATTTGGAATGAATTTAATTTGTATGGTTTTTTGAAGACTGTAAGTTAGTTATAATCTATAGGATCCTATGTATTTTCTTTCCTCTAATATTCATATATTACTTAAGAGATCTTTTGGTCACGCATGCTACCTTGAGTCTCCACCATGGAATTTTTTATTTGTTCATCTTTACAATACTCTATTGTTTACAAAGTTAAGGGTCTGATAGAGGGATGAAAAACAAGTTCACTCCTACCATAACTATTCCCATTACTACATGTCACAAGCAATAGCGTAACAAACAAAACCAATACTTTGAAATATGATCTATGGAATCAAAACAGTGGCCAAAACATAAATACACACACTTGGGACCCGATTGTCCCCCTTGTCATCAACGGGCACGAACACGTTGGTTTAGTCGTCTATAATCTGATGCAATGCTTTCTCGAAGCTCATCACAGAACCGATCCATCTCCCAATCTGTTTGTGCGAACTATGGGCCTTTTCCACATGTAATGTTGGCGAATTCCACTGGTCGTGCTATCTCCAGATATGTAATTCTCATTTGTCATTTTGGCATCCCTAAATTATTTATTAGATGGGTAATGCCACCGAATGTAATTATTTAGGCCTATTGCTATAAAAATATACTTTTTAGCGTCTTGAAAATCATATTTGCTTCCATGCTTCAATGTTGGGTATCTTTTTTTCAACACACCGAAAGACCGTTCGACATAGCTCCGTAGCGATGAGTGAACCTTATTGAATGTTTCATTGCTATTAGTTACAGGCACACTCCTTCTCCTGAAGTCATCCTAGTGGTACATATAGCCCTTGTACGGAGCCAAGTACCCTTTTGCATTTGGATATCCAACATCTACTAGGTAGTATTTTCCTAATTCATGAGTAAAAAAATCAAACAAAAAAATAAAATTCTTTTCATACAAATACATATACATTGAATGCATAACTTTTGTTGACAGCGGGAAATTTATATTGTTTCAATTTCAAATACGGATTACTTTTTTACTATAAAAGAAACAAAAAAAAAAAAAAACATTTCTTACCGGTAGGTGGGTGAGCGTACTAATTGTCGTTTTTCGAAATCTCCTCTTTAAAAATTTGATAATCGTGCATTGCTCCTTCATACCCACTGACAGCAAATGTGAAGCACAGGTTGAAATCATCAATATTCAGCACATTGAACATAAACATACCCTTTCGACTCCAATAATTGGCAGCCTTTTCCCTTGGCAAGTTGCATGGAATGTGTGTACCATCTACTGCACCAATGCAATTTTGCAATATACCATAATACGTCTTTGTAACAAAAATCGGATTACACGGGGATTGTTTTGTAAGTTTATGGTGCAAAAGTTACATTTGACGTTACCTTCATATGGCGGTATTTTTGGGTGTTCTCCAAATAAAGGCGCCAATAATCATGATCTCACAGTGGTGTAACCCATTTTGCAGCAAAATCTTCCAAGCAGAGTGTAATTTTCTTTATATGGTTTGATATTGTGCTTGCTGATTGCCGAAACTAATCGTCCATGTCTTGGGATGTCTACCCACGCAACATTTTTATAAAGTAACCCAGACACTCTTGAACACCGACCTCGTTCGACTTTTTGGGTGGTTGAAATCCATGTTCTAAGACCAACTAGACCTCCAATTGTTTAAATAAATCCGCTTGCATCCCAAAGACATTTTGACACCGATTGGGGTGGGGACTGTTAGCAACACTATCCACCCATTTCTTACCGCTTAAGCCATCTGTATGGTACGAAATTCTGTCCCTCTTTTGCAAAAATTGGTTCTCAACTTTCATAGCAAGTGATGTCACTATATTTTTGTCCTAACGTTTTTTTGGTACCTTGACTTCTTGTTCATCCTCGTCTTCGTCTTCTTTTTTGTCTTCGTCTTCTTCTTTTTCTTCCTCCTCTCCCATCTCGTCTACTTCTTCTTGACCAGATCCCAAAGTGTGATTCAAGTAATCAGGGTAATTGAAGGTGTCTGTCATTTCCTTGTCGCTGTATTGAAATTGGTGTGTCAGATATGAACTTGTGGACCCATAATCCGAATCCACAGAATATGGTGCAGGTATATATGCGTCGCAACTTTTGCCAATGTGGACTTTAGTCCTATTAGGGTCGTACCTGCCCCTAAAGGGAAAAGACGATGTACTCTGATCGAGATGGAATTGTGAAACATAGGGAGTACCGTCGTCCTGACTTTGTTCTCCAAAGTGGAATGATGCTCTTCCGGGTTCCAAGTTTTCCGTGCCACGGAACATGTCAATGTCTTCATGAGTTCGGTCACCAAAGTGAAAAGAAGACCTTCCCGGTTGGAAGTTCTCGTGACCGTTGAACCAAAGTGAAAGAAGACCTTCTCGTGACCGTTGGAGTATATATCTCAAACATGATCTTCCACATGGTATGCCACTATTCACAAACTTGTCATATACTTCTCAATAAATTAGATCCCCAGATCATAATGCATATATGCGTTTGATCACATAATTATTACAAAGATTGATCTTATCCACATCAAAAATTATAGTTTGACATAGTGATGGTATTGATTTCCAACAAGGGGATAGCAAAGAGGACCAAATATAGAGTTTGAAATTCATTTTCCCTTTCCTCAAGTACAATAAAGATCAAGCAGAAAGAAAAAAAAAAACCCTAAAAATTTGGAGGCAAAGATTGAATTGAACAACAATCCTAAAAAGTGAAAAGTACGTCATTTCTTCGTTACTTTTTTTCCTATTTTGTGTTTCCAGATGTTCAGTAAGTGGACAAGATCAAACCAAATCATGATTTCCACCAAGGCACCAAGTTACATGAAATCAGGCGCATTGTCTTGGGTTGAAGACAAACCAACTTTACTTATCATGAGATTGAATTCAACACAACCCTATCCATCACAGAACTTCTATTGAACTGTTTTGCCCATAATAATTCATAGGTATTTGAAGATTCATTGATTTGACACACGACGAAGTTGAAAGTTGGGTCTTTCAGAAAGTAAAAAGAATCAACAACTCAGGAAAGGATAAACAGAAGGAAATTATGGTTTGACCCAGTGGTGGTATTGATTTCCAACAAGGGGATAGCAAAGAGGACCAAATATAGAGTTTGAAATTCATTTTCCCATTCCTCCAGTACAATAAAGGTGAAGCATAAACAAAAAACCTAAAAATTTGGAAGCGAGAGATTGAACTCAACAACAAAATGTATGCCATTTCTTTACTTTTTTCCTATTCTATGTTTGCAGATGTTCAGTAAGTGGACAAGATCCAACCAAATCAGAAGCGATAGTGACTTTGAACTTGATTTGTCAATGTTTTTGCTATCTACCAGGCAAGGGTTTGATGATAGGGAAAAACGTGTGGTATCTGTTATCTAAAACAAGTACAGAACTAAAACACTAAATGGAAATCAGTACAAACCAGATCCACAAGAGGTTGAACATGAGCCCAAGAAATCAAAGGTCGAAAAAAGCGTAACATTTCTGAAAAATCAGTATTGGGGTAGATCGGAGTTTTACCTGCAGGATGAGTGCGTACTACTGTGTTTCACAGATATATCGCGAAGCGTGTAGACGGTCGAAAAAGGGGTCAACCGGGTTCTGATTTGGCTTCGTGGGGCGCCTTGTATGTGAGAGAGAGAGAGAGAGAGAGAGAGAGAGAGAGAGAGAGAGGGGGTGGGGTGTGAAAGTGGTGAAGGGATGGAGCGGCTGTGGAATGTCATGTGTGGGTGAGATCAGTAGAAGGGTTGGATATTTGGGCGGGGGTAAAACAATATTTTTGTCTTTTGTCCTTTAGGAACGTGTAGTGTAGCCTCATTTTATCATTGCCTCATTTTATCAAATGAGTTGAGGAGAAGATAAAATCTGAGAAAATTTTTTTTGAAGAACCAAGCCTTAGCCTATCACTTACTCACGCGCACCATGTCTCAACCCGTCACTTTCTCGCACAGTGACCCATCACTTTCACTGACCCGTCACTGTCAAGTGGGTGCAAACACTTTCCTGTCTAATTTTTCGCGTGGGTTTGGGGTGCAAAACTTAGTCACTTTCACGTGGGTCTGGGGTAGTTACTTTCCCGACATTTGTCCCCATGGGTTAGTGACCCACTCTCCCCCCCCCCTCTCTCTCTCTCTCTCTTTCATGTATGTGATCGAATTGGACAAAATTAATTTTTCTCTCTTCAATTATGGTGGTGGTTCAATTTTTAGGGTTCAATTTTAGAGGTTTAGACTTTTTGGGGTAGGGTATAATGAGTTTAGGCATTTTGAGTTTAGGCACTTAGGGGTGCACTTTCCAATTATAGTGTTTTAGGCATTTAGTCACTTTCATAGGGTACCCTAGGGTTTAGGTTTAGGCACTTTCATTAGGTGTAGGGATTTAGGCACTTTCATGGGCTAATGGGGGCATTTTTGGAATATATAGGTGATTTGTTCTCTTGACATTAAAGAAAAAGTTGATGTCATTATTGCAATAAAGACTCATTTACTATGTCCTTCCAAAAAATGGACCTTTTTTTTTAACAAGCAAAAAGACTAAGAAGGGCAAGGACGGACGAACTACTTTGCGCTAGCATTAGTTTTTTTTTCTTTTAAGTGCCATAAATGGAAGCCTATTTCAGAGGGTGAAGTATTGAATGGAGTGTCAACTTGACTCAATATTACGGGACAATTATCAATTGTTTTAGCAGAACTCTTAAATATGTGGGTGTTAAAATTGTTTTAGATCGCAGACGTTTGGCGGGTGCTACTACATATTTGAGCAATTTTTTAGTGTTGAGTGGGTACCACATTGTATTCGCGTGCAATCTAGGCCGTCTTCGGTTTTAGACGGTCCTGATTATAGAGAGAGAAACATGAGAGGGAAAGGGGAGGGAGAGGATTTCGATCTAGGCTGTCCAATATACTTTTGGACGGCTCAATGCAATGTTCGGGTACCTGTAGGCTCGGTCATGAGGTACCTATTTGGCACCCAAAAAATTTTCATATAATTTTGATGTTTGAAAGTATCATAATTCTATAAATATTTTGAAACTTGTGCTGGACGAACGTCTGGGCTTATCTACCCTCAGTCCATCCTTGAGAAATGGCCTTTTTGGTGTGACCGTAGGATTCCTGAACTACAACAAAAATGGTTAAAGATGACATCAAAAATTGAAACAATGACAGTTTTACAAAAACCGTCATCGAAAATATGAGGGTAGAGTTTTAATGTCAGTCTATCCTAAATACTATCATTTTTGCAATATAAGATGACAGTTTATAATAAAAGTGACATTATTATTTCTTTCTTTAATGTCAGTTTTTGCTTAGAACTGATGTTAAAATAAGGCGCTTTCAGAAGCCCATATGGATAACCTTTGAAAGTCAATTTTCCTTAAAAGTGACATTGAAATGAAGCCCTTTTAATATCAATTTTAATTAGAACTGACATTGAAGTTGATCATAAAAAATGACTGTCAAAAAGTGTCATTAAACGTATAAGATGACAGTTTTATATTAAATCTAAAATTGACATAAAAATTAATTGGTAACATGTGCGCGCTAGCTCATATGTCAACAACAAGTGCGCTAGCTCAATTGGTCTTTTGTCAACAACAAGCGCGCTAGCTCAATTGGTAACATGTGCGCGCGAGAGGAAGTCAAGGTTTGGAGTTCGAGTCCTGGGGCAAGCCAATATTAGATAACCATACAAGTGCTACATAGGCGCCACACAAGCGCCATGAGGGTACGTGCCATGTGAACTACACTGGGCGAACTAGAATTGGAATTTTGTTTTTTAGAATGGAGGATAGATAAGATGACAGTTTAAAACAGTCATTGTTGATTGTAAAGATGATAGGTTTACACTGTCATCTTACTGCAAAGATGACAGGTTTAAACCGTCATCTTATATGTTTTAATGACTTTTTTGACTGTCATAACAAATATAGGTTTTTAATGTCATTGAACTAGGTTTTATCCTGGGTATCCCAATCTCACGGTTTGGTAGGAAGGACAGAGCGGTATGGCATTTCACGAGTAATGGAGTCTACACCGTCAAGTCTGGTTACAAAGCAGCCCTTAACCTTAGAAGGAGCGGTCAGCTGGGGAGGACCAACGTTGGGGAAGGAAGCAGTAGAAGCGGCCGTAAAGAGCTGTGGAAAAGTGTATGGGCTCTACCTTGTCAAGAGAGAGTAAAACATTTCATCTGGAAATGTTTTCAAGATATAGTGCCCGTCTATGATGTCCTTGCTAGGTGGAGAATTACCGACCACGTGCTTTGTCCGTTGTGCAGGGAGGATAAGGAGTCAGTGTTGCATCTGTTTGCTCGTTGTTCGTTTGCACAGCTAGTGTGGCGATTGTCTCCGCTGGGTCTGGATATGAATTCCATCTCAGGGGATTCCTTCTTTACTTGGTGGGCCAACTTGCTAGAACGATGGAAGGGTGTTAAGGAGCACTTGGCGGAATGGGCAGCTATCGGTTCAATTATTTGGCGAATTTGGAAATGCAGGAACAACGTGGTTTTTAACAACAAAGTGTGGCGACCGGATGTGGCTTGCAGCGAGGCTATTTTGGAAGCTTTGGAGTTCTTACGGGCTGTCCAAGATACTAACGTTAATGGAGGAGGCACGCTTGGAGTTCTCACAACAAATCAGACTAGGTGGGAAAGACCCTCGAGCGGTTGGGTCAAGATAAATTTCGATGGGGGGCTAGATAGAGGTTTTAGAAAGAGCGGCCTAGGTATTGTTATTCGGAACGCTGATGGATCTTTTAGAGCTGCGAGAGCTATCCATGTTGATTATCTAATGAACCCGATGGTGCTTGAAGGGTTGGCGGCCAGGGAGAGCCTTGATTTTGCTCAGGAGCTGGGTTTGCACAAGGTTCATTTAGAAGGTGACTCTCTCCATTTCATTCAGTTGATACAAAAGAAAGGAGAAATCTTCACGGAGCTCGGCACTTTGGTTGCGGATATTCATCGCATGTGGCACGATTTTGAGGGGATTAAAGTTAGTTTTGTTAGACGGTTAGGCAATTCTGCGGCACACGTTGTGGCCAAAGATGCTGTGAGAGGGAGTGGGACACGTACCTGGGAGTTTTGTCCCCCCCCTTGGCTCTTTTCTTCTCTTTGAGAGAAGGGATAGCCCATTTGATGTATTTGGTTTTCCTTTTCAGAGTTCAGCAATGAAATTGATCCTAAACTTTGGCAAAAAAAAAAAACTAGGTTTTTAAGGTTTTTGTAGTAGTACTAAGACGCTCGTAATAATATCTAGGGAATGATTCACTACGAGGTGCTCCATTGAGGTAGTCACTGAACTAGGAGAATAACCAATGCCGGCCTTCAGATTCTCGGGGCCTTTGGGTAATAATCCATAATCGGATTATTGGATTATTTGTTTTGTCTTTATTCAAATTTTTTTTGCATTTGTTAGTTTTGCGTCAAGATTTTGTGGTTTCTAGATTCCTCTCGACGAGACGAATCTAACAAGTACAAAATTATGGTCAAACAAAATATTTTTTTGAATAAAGCCGAAATACTTGGATTATTGGCCAATAATCCAAGTATTTTGGCTTTATTCTAAAATTTTTGAGTTTTGACTATAATTTTGTACTTGTTAGATTCGTCTCATCGAGAGGAATTCAGAAACCACAAAATCTTGACGCAAAACTAAAAAATGCAAAAAAAATTTGAATAAAAACAAAATAAATAATCCAATAATCCAGATTATGGATTATTACCCAAAACACCCCTAAGATAAACTTGTAAATTTGGGCCCTATATTTTGTTTTAAAAATAAAAAATAAAAAATAAAAAACTAACCTCAAAATGATAGTTACTTGGCCCCTTATTTTGTTTTGTTTTTTTTTCATGATTTGTTTTGTTGGTTCAAATAAAATTAGTTTTTGGTCATATTATTTTTTGCACCATTAAAAAAAATATCCATTTGGAATTGTGAGTTTATGAGAGCAGAAAAAAAATATTGTTATAGAAAAGGAAAAGAAAAACTTAGGAATTGAACCATGTATCTATTGGATAGAGTAACTAAACTTATCCACTAAGCAAGCTGGCTCATTGCTGGTATAAGTACTAAATTAAATATATATTATGTACCTACGCGTACCTATCCGGGACCCTAATTTTGAGTTAAAATTTGGGGACTTAAAGCAGCCGTCTTACTCGCCTTAGCTCAGAATTGTGAGTTTTTTGGACCAAGCAGGCATCCCGTTCAATCCTTGCCTATCTTGTCAAGATAACCACCCCCTTCCACCATGTAATAGATTAAGAATGACGAATGACAAAAAAAAAAAGAGATCACCTCCTCCCTTGATAAGCAGGAGGTTTTTGTTCTCTCATCGTTCGTTCACAAACTTAGAACGTAGACTACACAGTTTAGGTTTTACCATTGCCTCTCTCGCGGTGACATAAGGTTTTGTGTTGTGAATTTCATCTATTTGATATGTTTGAGCTTAACATGACAATAAACTGTTGTTTTGGATATCACTCAACATGGATGCGCCAAAGTATGTTGATTCTATTCCCACAACAATTTTAACCGTTAAGAACACTATTCTAAAAGTTGCTATGCACCTAGCTCTTAGGCCGGGGATTAATTGGCGCCTAGACATTAATGTATTTTTTATTTATTTTTATTTATCCTCCTCCCCCTCCTGAAGTTTTAAGTAGAACTATTACTACTACAAAAAGGTGATAAGATCACGCCTAAAAAATAAAAAAGATCTCAATTTTTGTAAAAACGTGATAAAAAAATAAGAGTTAGATTTTTTATGACGGTTAAGTACATAAATCGAGATGAAAGACACTTTTAATCTCGGTCATCTATAAAACGTGATTGAAAATGGAACTAAAATTACTCAGTCTTTTAAAAGGTGTGATTGTAAGTATGAGTTTTCATCTCAGCCATTTAAAAAGTGTGATTGTAAGCAAGATGAGATAATTTCATTTTTATTTTTAATCACGTTTTATAGATGACCGAGATTAAAACTATATTTCATCTCAGTTTATGTACTTAACTGTGATAAAAAAAAACCTAATTTTTTATCACGTTTTTACAAAAACTGAGATCTTTCTTACTTTTTCTGTCTTGTTAAGGAAAGCTCAGAATTTGATGAATATGAGAGTATGGTTGGGAGTAAAATTTTATGGTGAGAAAAGTTTCAATTTGATGAAAATTATTGAGTTGGAGGATCATAATTATACCGAGAAAGCGGAGGGATTTAAAGGTTTTGATGGAAAGAAATTTTGCTGAATTAGAAGATGGGACATCTATTTTGAACCATAAAAAATTATTGTGATAAACTCATAGAATATGTGTTTAACCAAAAAAAATATCTTTGAACCAAAAATTAAACTTTTTCAAACAAGCTAGGAAACTATAAGAGTACATAAAGCCTAGAAAATCATAGTCAATGTTCAAGAATGCTCAAGAAACTAATATGGGCTAGTGAAATGCCTACAAAAACTACTATATATATTAAATAGTTCAACAACATAATGAAATGTATAATTGGTGAGGTTGATAGGTGTTAATTGCCTTGTGCAAGAGGTCAAAGGATCAAATCTCGATGAAAGCAAGGTTTGCAAGGTAAGGCAATTTTTGGACACTTATATTAGTGAGAAATTTTTTTTATCACGTTTTTTTTTTCATTTTTTAATCATGGTTTTACTAAAACTTGAGATCTTTTCTATTTAAACAATCATGGTTTTTAGGAAAAACTGAGACGTTATATTGTCAAAGATCACAGTTTTGAAATTTTTTTTATCACGGTTTTTTTTCATTTTTTAATCATGGTTTTACTAAAACTTGAGATCTTTTCTCTTTAAACAATCACGGTTTTTAGGCAAAACTGAGATGTTATATTGTCAAAGATCATAGTTTTTTTTTTTTTTTTTTTATAGTTTTAATCACAGTTTTTCATGAGTTTTCATCACGGTGTAGAACTGTGATTGAAAGATGGGGACTTTTAATCACACTAGATTAGATAACGATTTTTAGACTGAGATTAAAAGTAAAAGATCACACCAAAAGACTGTGATCTTTATGCCTTTTTGTACTAGTGTATGTGTAGAACAAAACATTAGATAACATCCAAACAAAGGAAATAGAGTTCACATACATATAATTTCACAACAAACAGAGCTTACATCTACACAATTCCACTTTATTTTAAAACAAAAAAAGGAAAAAATAAATACACCTAGGAACACACAGAGAGAGAGAGAGAGAGAGAAAGAGAGAGAGATTACTAGTGGTCCATTTGCAACAGTAGAGAACATGAGGATAGAGAAAATTTAGATTGTTTATGTTGTAGTGTAGATGTATTACTCCCTCCACCTCTAAATAAGTGTTCCCTACGTAAAGGTGTGCAACTTTCAAACCATGAAATAAAGCTAGTTTTGCAGAGGGGAGTGGGTTGCAACCTGCCAGCCTCCTGAGTGTCAGCTTTGGGCATAGAAGTGGGCAACCTTAGCGCAACCTGGGGGCAGACTTTAGGCATTAAAGGTTGTTTAGAGTCTCCATGTGGGTTTGGGAGCACCGTAGACAGCGCCAGAAACGGCAAGAGTGTTGGCACTGCGTCTCTTGGGGCAAAGGTATAGTGACGTGCACGATATGTCCTGCGCGCGTGCTAACCCATGGGGTAACCATCGTAGACCAAATGGGCTATCGAGGCACTACTATATGACCTCGTGTTCCAACTCATGGGCATCGGCTTGGGTTCGGTCATGCTTGTGGGGATTGGTGGCTACACATCATGGAGGCAACATTGCACTAGTAGAAAGGTGTAATGCTACTAGTTAGCTATGGATTAACTTGTTGCCTTACTCGGGTGGCATGCTAGTGTAAAGAAATGGGACCGCAATGGCCTTTAATGAGAAATGGCATGCGGGGCTCGTACAAGGCCTACATCGTAGGCGCGTAAGGGACCCTCAGGGCTAACGAGACAGGAAAAGGCCTCGTGGCCATACGGGATGTGCAAAACGACCTGATATACATTGGAAGCTTGTTGGCTAAGTCGGGTAACTTTGCTATGCAGGATTTGTGTCTTGGAAGCCTTGATGATAAATAACCTCAGTTAGGCAAGTGCGTTACTTGTGAGCAAGTTTGGTGCGAGGATGCTAATGTTGCCCTGCCTGAAGAGACTAGGGAGGTGTCACGTTTTCAGTTGGCTTTCCGTGATTTGGGACTTCCTTGACTGGAGTTGTTGCTTAATGAAGCATTGGAACTTGAAATATAAGATGGGTGATCAATAAACACTCAGAACGTCGAATTAGGTGGGTTTGAACTTGGAGTCACAAACGCCTCATGTGTGGAAACATTCCGCTGTGACGAAAGGAGTCGCCCTATGACACTTGACTTGGCTGGTGAAATAACATATACAGAGATGGAAGTATGGTTCTTCCTGTTAGGATTCCAACATAACCGGCATCAGCATATTTGATTATACAGTTTGAATCTCGAAAGGATTGGATGCTGAATCTAGTTTGCAGTTTTCCTCCGTAAAATTAGTCATAATCTCCTGTATAATATTTTGGTTTGTCCATCCAATTACTTGCTGGTTGTTGTCCAAGATTCCCAGTTTCTCATCTTATTTGGATGATAATCTAAAAAAAACAAGCCTTCCATTATTGCAAGCTGTATTTGGAGATGAGCACACTGTTGTCTAAGCTGTTGAATTCTGACAATTTTTTTTATGTTAAGGGCAACTAGCTGGTGCATGTGTCGAGATGATTATTGTATAGCAATATCAGTTTAACATTGTGCATTCGTACGTCTAGGAGGTATCGGTATGGATTTGCATTTCTAGTTGCTGTGAGTGTAGGTATAACATTGTACCCTCTTCAACGAATATTAGTCAGTATCTCTTGGTAAGTAGCTTTGTAAAGCTAATCATTTGACAGCTTAAACCTGTTTAAGGTCGTAAGGTTGCTAATAATTTTAAGGTGGCTGTCCCATTGATTCCAGACTTCACTTGCCAACGCGGGTTCCATTCTCCATCCATACCTCTTTAGAGTTAAATTGCACAAATGAAGTTCTAGGGATGATCAAAAACAGAAGTTATTGTATGAAAAATTTGTCCATTTCTGTTATTTCATGTTCTTATGTTTAATTTAGAGTGATATGCTTACAAAGTGGACAACATGCATTGGATGAGGATTTAAAAGTTAAATTTCTAATTACAAAGAGTGAAGGGGGTCGTATTGGTTAAAAAATTTGTTCTATCACTGCCATTAGACAATTTTTGCAACGTTTGAAAGGTAGTATAAACTCTAAAGAGCTTATGGTCTATGGTAGGGCAACGAAATGAAGCAACTCGTAGCTCAGCTCATTATGGCTTGTTTAGCAATTGAGCCGAAACTCGGCGCATTTATATAGGCTTGGCTTGTTTAAGGAGACTTGTGAAGTAAATTACAATGGCTCAGCTTTTTTATGAATAAGCCGATCTTGAGCTAGAGTTTTTTGCTCGTTAACCAAACGAGCCAAGCTCGAACATGACAAAGCTTAGCTCACAACAGGGTTTAGAAGGGCCGGTTCGGTTGCAGACCAATATACCGGTGGGGGGTTGAAATCGCAGGTGAATTGGCCAGTTCCCGTAGCGTAACAGATTTTCGACCACAAATTCTCCATTTTTGTACAAAACACACTTAGGGTTGGTCTGGGTGAATTGAAAAAAACTAATTTTTTGGTTTTTTTCTTATTCAATTTTTGTTTGTATTTGTTGGTTTTCAGTCGATTTTTTGTGATTTTTTAGCTTGTCTCGACGAGAAGAATCTAAAAGTATAAAATTATTAGCCAAATTTAAAATTTTGTGAATAAAAACGAAAAATAATTAAAAAACAGACAAAAAGAGAGAGGGAAGGAGAGAAAGACGGTGGATATTTGTCGGATACCCAACTCCTAGATCCACTGGAGGCCAAACTTTGTCGCCGTGGAGGCTTGCACCGTTGCACTTCATTCTCGCTGCTGTGGCAGAAGAGAAGTAATAGCTGATATTAGTGGAATACAGCTGGACACAGTCGGTGGAAGGATAGAGTAAAGTTGGTTTTGAAATTGGATGCTAGGTTTGCAGTAAAAGTAGAAAAAGCAGTTGAGTTTTTATTCTCTACACCCATAAACAAAACATGTGGGTGTTTCTGAGTACTATTGTATAGTTACTCCTTACTAGTACCAGGTAATCTGAGAATAATTCGGATCATAGAGCAAATAATGAGTACCATTGAGATTTATAGGGTTTGCTATGATTTTAGCAAATTCACAACCATTACACCCGATTCCTGTTACGTAACGTTTGATACTACTGAAACTGTTACACCAATACCATTAATGTTACATGTCGCAAAACCAGTATTTAAAACCTTGCCCCCTAGTTTACTTCATGTGCCCATGACAACAGGGTTGACAATGGTGTGGCTGTTGGTATGTGTATTTGAAGGAGAATGTTGAGGTTTGGTCTAATTGCTTGACTATGCCAATATGTTTTCTCGAGTAAAAGTCCCTTAGAAATCGAATGCAAGTAGCTTAAAGGAGGGAAACAAAAAATAAAATAGCACAGATGCAGGTTTCCTTTATTCTAGATGGAAGGAAGTGGAGGTATAAAAACGTACTTGAGAAAATTTGTGTATGCATGAATATGTGTGCACATGCATGAATATGTCTTGCACTTGTGATGTACATATGGTCAACAATGTTAGGACTTAGGAGGAACATAGAGCAGTGAAAGCACTCTGCTGCTCTAGTTGTAACGGGCAATGTAGTCCCCGGAGGATCCATTAAAGGAAGCACTATTGCCACGAAGTGCTTTTGGGCGAGGTCTATTTGTTGCTGGTGTTGGTTGCCACTTGTGATACATTTGGTGCTAAATTCTGAGAGGAATGCATGTGTTGTTATCCCTGCTATTTTCGTTACACATCGTCACACATGGTTTGTGACTTTTCTATTTTGCATATGAATGCCTGTGGATGGAGTTGTTTATTCATCTCTACAATAATTCTTAAGCTTCCATGTCTAGGTAGAGCGTAGATGCAGATGTTTTAAGTTTTAAAAATAAAGTGAATATCGAAAGCATGCTTGATCAAGCAAATATCAAAATGTGAATTGCCGCCATGGAAATTGTAATGTGCATGCTATTGTCCTACAAAGCACGACACTGATACATGTTGGATGATGGAGACCAATATTGGCATGTGACACCACGATTCCAAGAAAATGGGGACACGGAAAAAATTAGAGGAATTCATTTTTTTTCAGACGTGATTAATAGAAATGTTGTATCTGCTAACACCTAAAACTAATGAAACCAGCGCTAACTTGTCACAAAAAGGCATACTATCTCTGCTCCAACATAATTAAGACATGATCCGTACAAATCATGAGGCGCAAGTGAGAAGTTGGTCATAATTTTTTACTCTTACTTACTTATATCATGAAAGGACATGTTATCTTGTCTGCGGTGTTCAGGTTTTACTTGACAAATGAGTGTCCCCATGTTTTCCCAGACTTATTTCCGTGTAAATTTTGTTATAATTAATTGGGCACACCACTTTGGCTGCTTGGCATTTCCCATACGTATCCTGCGTGTGCCCAGCATGTCCAACACAGAAATGTCAACCTTTAAGCGTGTGGGTACTTCATGCCTGTTGACATTGTAGATCAATAAAGGCCAGGCCTTATTAGATGTTGTGATATGTTCCAGTTTTTTGCTTGGAAGCCCAGTTGTTCATATCAATTTCAAAAATTGAGTGCTTGCTGGCCTTGTTGAATTGCACAGCACTAGCACAGATCCGGTCATAACATCTTCTGATTCTTCCAGTTATCTATTCGTGGGATTATTAGTTCTTTGCAGACGCATCAAAGACTTCAACCTCCATATGGTGCAGTTATTGGCTCCTATAGTGTTCATAACGTAGTATGCCAGCAATAAAATAACTGTGTTCTAGTATTGAAGCACCCCTCTAGGTGATTCATTGATGCAAAGTTGTCTGTGTGTAGTCTCCCTAAGGAACCACTTCTAGTCTTACTACTTACAACTTTATGTGTTTGGTTTTTATTACAAGTCCCATTAATTATGATTTTATCTGTATTGGGTTTCAGAAGCGATGGCCTGCTACTCATGCGATTCTCATAACCCCTCCACCAATTGATGAAGATAGCCACCTTCTGTAAAGTTCCTCTTCACACTCTTCATTTTCTCATCTAGTGTTTTTATATGGTTTTAATGCTTCTCTTTCAACTGTAGTAATGGATGTATCAATTATCTTAGTAAAATTCGCAATGGAGCTGCCTGTTAAGTAAACCATATGTAACTTCTTAATGAATGCAGGCATCCTAGTGTTGAGAATTTGTTGGAATTGCCAGAGAGGACGAATGAAGGCTGCGATGCTTATGCCTGAGCATGTGTTGCTGTCGCTGAAGGCTGGAGTTCCAGTGGTTGATCTATGGAAAAAAATGCAGGAGTTTCCTAACTGGAAAAAGTCATATTTAAGGTATTTCGTCTTCATTTCCTTGTATATCGAGGTGTTCTGATACTCTTTTTGAACGCAAGTCACAATTGCTTTTTTGTTTGCGCCCCTACTAACTTGATTGGATTTTCTGTCAAATCAGCTAATCAGCCACAGTTAGTGGTTCCATCCGGTAAGCAACGCCAAGTTACGATGGATAATGATAGCTCTTCTTGTTTTATGGAATATCTGGTAAACACGAGTTGCCAAGGGAAAAAGTAATTCCACGATCACTTGAAATTGGTCTATTAGAAAAGCTGGTTACGTAGAGACTAATCAAATTTACCTTTTGTAGCGGCCGGGTGAACTGAGGTCCAGAGGGGCCACCTCTCCTGAAGGGGTACCACGGGGACTGGTTTTGGAGGTCTCGGTGAGGGGGCTTGGCAGCCTCTTGGCCTCGAACAGACCATCGTCCATGGAGCGCCCTGAAGTACCGAAGACCCTCGGGTAGACCAGCCTCTAGGCTCCAGCCTCGGTCTCGGCCGCACCAAGGAGCATGGTGGAACGAAGCTATGTGAGCCGGGGTCTTTCTCAGCCCTTCACCCCCGAGCCGAAGTCGATTGACTGGATGCCGGGACGGCCGCCGCACTAAGTGTTAGGGGCTCGGACGATTAACACCTCCTCGACAGTTCGGTGGTACATTAACGATCTCGGACCATCCCACTTGCCCACCCCACTTCCTTGTTTCCTCACAAGAAGTGGCGTTACCTCAACTCTGGCTGGGTGCTACCGCAGGGAGGGCTAGGCCGGGCGCAGACTATCGATATGTGTTACTACTGGGAAGGAAACGCTGCACGGCAACTGAAATTTGTCTTACGTATAGGTATCCATGCACTCGGTGCAGCGATAGGGGCGCCGGGCGTGAAGTCCCCCCGTCAGGGGCGGCGGGCGCGCGCCCACTTATAAATCGCCTCCTTCACCTCCATAGAGGAGGACGAGGAAACTCTGAACAATCTCCCTCTCTCTCTACATTTAGCTCTCAACTGCACTTTCTCTCTCTAAGGCCTCCATTATACTGCTCTTCCCATTGCTTACTTAGCCATCGGAGTGCCTCCCCGGACCACCACCGTCCGGGCTAGGCGCTAACGTGGTTGTTCCCTTGTCGCGAGTCCCCTCGGCATAGCCCAAGGCGCCCGACCATCTTCTCTGCGGGCTCCCGGGGCCCCGGTAGCGGTCGGCTGAACACCACCTCCTCCCACTTTGTTCCAGGCTAGGCGTCAAGGAGGTCACCCCAAGTGAAGAGCTCCCCCACAATTGGCGACTCCACTGGGGACGGGAGCACGGCAGACTTGGTTCTCTCCCAGTCTTTTTAGTGGTGGTTCTTCACTCCTGGTCAAAACCTCCTTCGCGCCTCTCGTAAAGCTACCATATAGATGGCTGATCTCACTTTAGGGATGGACACGTTTGACGCTGCCGGGGGGCTCATCGATGGCTCCTACGCCGCCGGGGTTCCATCAAGCCGTAAATGGTCCGGACTCACACTCACCCCCTCGACCCTCAACGAGGGGCCGGGGCGGCTATGGTCAAGTCCCCCACGCCACCGCCCCAGAACGCCGTGGCGGCAACATCCTTTTCAGCATGAATGGGGACGTACACTCCTTAGCCAACGTCATTACCCCCGCTCAGAGGGAGAATTTGCCTCTTCCTCCTCCGCTCACTATCGAGAGTGAAATGACGTTACTGAGGAAAGAGGTGTTGGCTCTGAAGCAAGCCAGGGAGCAGCCTATGACCTCGAAGTCTGGAGGACGGACGAAGATGAGGAGACCTCCTCCGAGCACAAGGAATGAGGGGGAGAGGGCTCAGGTGTTCTCACGCCTTGGCCCAATCATCGAGGTCGACGGCCGAGGGAACACCTTCATTGTCCCCCACGCTCCGTGGGGTCGGCGACGATTCACACCCCGGGGAGTCACGGTTCCTCTAGAAACCAGCAGGGCTTCGAGGCAAAGGCGAACCGAGAACACGGAGGATAAGCGCCCGCTATGGCTGTAAGGACTCTGGCGTTAGTAGGGGACGAGGAAGACCTACGGCGACTTGAAGGGCGAATAAGGTAAGGGTCAGCGGCCCAGCTCACGAATGCGCGGATAACAGTTACGTAAAGGATGGCCGTCGCGAGGCGGTCGGGTGAGCGAATGGTTTCAGCCACGGCGAATAGTTGGACCCGTCCGCGGTGCTGAAATCCAGAAAAACCAAAGGGCGTGAGGCCGATATCGAAGCCACGTTAGGTATGAGAACCTACGGGACCAGGGCCTTGGCAGGAGCGGTATGAACTCGCCATCAGGCCCGGAAACATAATGCTCATCAACACTTTCCGGTGAGCGGCCATCGTGTCTACCATCCGAGGATAAAGGGCCACCCCACTCGAGCGATGCACATGCGGTGGGAAAGATCGCACCAAGAGGCGTTAGATGCGAGCGAAGCAATGTTCAGATTGGGCGATACTTGAGGCTCGGCATGTGAGGGTCCCCTCAAGAGAAGAACTACTTGGGGTGTCATGCGGGCGGTCAATGTCCAGCGACCCAGTCTCGGCCATTAGATTCGGTTGGAAGAGCCAAGTGATCCCCTTTGTGGCGAATTAAGTAGAGGTAATCCGCTCCGGGGTTTTAAAAATCCCAAGTTTGACAAGTCACGATCCATACCACGGCGCCTGCGCATATTCAACGGTTCGTTTGGTCTCAGGAGCTTTATGGGCATAGTGGCCTTTCTTATGTGCAGATGTTTTCCATGAGCCTGGGGCGTTGCCCTCATGTGGTACGGTCGGTTGGCACCTATAGATGGATTACGCCCGCTTACGGCCAATTGGAGCAGCGTTCCGCGTCTGGAGTTTGTGGTAGTAGTAGAAATTGGCGGCTAAAGCAAGTAAACATGAAGAGGGGGACGGACATGACTCTCAAAGAGTACATGCATGCGTTCGGGAGGTGTACAGCAGAAAAACCGCGGAAGGTGGTAAGGCTACTTGCTCAAGAACGGCTTGGAGGACACCTCAGACCTCTTCAAAGACCTCATGGTGCACCCTCCGAGTGACATGACCGAACTAATGCGCACCGTGGACAGATACAGGGAGCTGGAAGAGTTCTTTGTCAACAAAGCTTCCAAGGGAAGTAGCATGAAGAGTCCCCCAAATCAGGGGAGAAAGCAAGTCAATGAAGTCAAGAAAGGAGGAAGGAGCGAACCGGCTGGAGGGGGCGATAGCAGGGGCTACCGAGACGACTCTAGCCGGGACAGCAACGGGAGAAGCAACAACAACCTAGGATGGCGGCCAAGACCTCCCCGGAACGACAATGATTCGTGGCGGACCATCAGATTCACCCTCCCACCCTACAGTCGCCACGGAGAGATTGGCCACCGAGGTGGTTCACCTGGCCTGAGGAAAAGATGGGATCGGACCCGACCCAGAGGGGCAGGTGCACCTACCACAACGAGGCAAGGCACTATCGACCGGTACCGCGTACCGCTCAAAGCGCATTTTGGAATCGATTTAGTAACGAGGGACGGCGGATGAGTGGATCAATTGCACGGGGCGCCACCTCCCTCCGGGGCCCCCCTCCCGCCCCCTCCCCCAGGCAGCGCCGTAGTAGAAGTGGGCAACAGGCGGTGGCGGGTCGCTGTTACAATCCACGACCCGTCGGCCAGACTTGGCCGAGGCAATGCACCTAGAGTTGGTGCACATCGAGCGGGATCGCAGTGCTCTCGTTAGCCTAACCCCGTGTCGGGGAAGTTTCGGGGAGCGGAAAGACCCCTACATGATCTCCTTCACCGAACCGACTTGGAGGGGACTCTGACTCCCCATGAGGGGATGCCCTCGCGGATGAATCAGACTTGATATCCCGACTGCTCCCCGCAAGAACAACGTAAAGAGCCGAAGTCACCGTGTGGTGGTGTGCCAACCATCCTCCGATGCCTAAGTCAGTAGGGAATTTGTTCTGTATTGGAAGGGATTGAGAATTAGGGTTAATGATTGTGCGTACCTTAGTTGGATTCCTTCCGTTGCTTTTTATTGGCATTTAGTTGGAGGTTGAGTCCTATTAGGGGTTTGTTAGAGTATTTCGGGTTATCCATTGATGAAGGTGGAGTCCTGCCTTAGCGGGACTCCCCCCTTCCCCGACCTCGGCTTGGGTCCGTTACCCTTTATTAGCGCGTGTTTATCTTTGGATTTAATGTCTATCTTATCGTTTCTTCTTCTTTATCCCACGTGATTGCGGTTTTGCGATTGATACCTTCGATGCGGGATAAGCATCTTTGATGCGCATTACTTACCCGACCGGCTTGACCTCCTCAGTTTGGACTCCAAACACAATACCCGGCTCGTCTTTCGGCGGAAATGACATCTTGTTGTGCTTTCTGGTGACGCCCTCGAGGGAAGCCCAGGTGGAGCTAGTTCTTCACTCCCGAGGTCCGCTCATATTTCCAAGTTGGCTGTGTCAAGTTTTCCCTACTTACCGTACTCCCTGTTTCAGCTCTCTAGCTCTAAGTTGGAGGTTAGGAACACCCACTTTCGTTGCATGGCTGATTCTGCGCCTTTCTTCCCATCGAGGGGTTTTAAATGCATCGGTCACTTCAGGCCGTGTCTAAATCTCGGCTCCCTTGCGCGCCGGGGAAGTGGATGGTGATCGAGGAGTTTTTCCCTCGGGGTGAGTGCTTATCACTTCAGCTCCCTTCTTCTTTTGATCATCCCTTCTTCTCAGAAAGGCTCCAGAGTTCCGCCCCCTTGCTGTTCTTCTCCTTTTCATGTTAGATTTTTCTTCTTCGAGTTTCGGGATTCCGAGCCCCGTAGGGGGCTGTTCTGGGGGTTTATTTACGCTAGATTGGTTAGTTTTGCTTCCGTCAACCTCGCTCCCCATTATTGAAAGTTTAAGCTCCTCGTTTCTTACAGGCTTCAAGATAGGGTTTTTTCGAGAACTTTTCGATTTCTTGGATTCTTCTTACCCACGATCGTCCATCGAACCCCCAATGTCGGAGGACCTGCTTGATTTTTTCTCGATTCTCGAAGTCGAAGGGGCGACGGCTAATGAGGGGACTCTGTTGCGTCGTAGTAGTGTGGTTAGGGCGCCACCTTCTGTGGGCTATCTTAGTGGAGCCCAATCCTCGTCTCCCCCGTCCTCTTCGAGGGGTTCCCGTAGGGCTCCCGTCTTTTCTGCTTCCTCTATTTCCTCTAAAATTTCGAATGAGGACTTGGCTGTTCTTAGGGTTAGGTACTCGATTCCCTCCTCTGTAACCCTTAGGAAACCTTTCCCCGAGTCCGAAATGAGCCCTCGTTCTTTTGTTGAAAACGAAACTTGTGTCTATGTTGGGGCTTTAGAAGGGGGCTCCCTTTTGCCTTTCCCCTTGTGGCGAGGAAGTACTCACGGCTTTGGGTTTAGCGCGGGACAAATTGTTCCCCAACTTCGTGGCGTTCTTGATTGGTCTGCGCCGCCTTTTGGGGGGCCATGTCTGACGGCCTTACCCCTTTAACAAAAGGCCCCTTTCTCAACCAATACCTGACAAAAGAAACTCCTGGGGGTACAAGGTGGTATTATTTTACCAAAAGGCCTGGTGGAGGAGATTTGGTCACCGATCTTCCCAGTGTTGATAAGAATTGGAAGGACAAGTTTTTTCTTTGTTGGGGAGACGGATGGGAACTCCCTAGTTGGGAGATTGGGTCCTACACCCAAATGTCCCAAATAAATGGGGAGCCCATTCCAAGTTGTAAGTCGTAGCTCCATTTTCTCTTTCTTTTTGAATATTGTTACTGATCCTTCATTCTCAAGGATCTTCATTCTATTTTTCGTGTTGCAGCTCGTACCATATTTCCGTTGACCCCCCGCCAATCGGCGTAATTAAGATTGGCCTCGAGCTCTGAAATTCATAGTCGGGGTTGCTTGTGTCTCCGGAATCCTTGGCTACTTATCTCTCGGGCCTAGAAACATCTCGTGAGATTTTAGCTCTTTGAGGAGATATTTCAGATTTACAGGGTATTGATTCTTCTGCTGACTTTCTCATTGCTTCCATTCTTTCTTTTTCAGAAGAAGAGGGTGAAGACAAGGAGATGGCACCAAAAATGGATAAGAGTTTGCTGGCCCAACTGAAAGCTGAGCGGGCAAAGCAATCATCTGGGGGCGTGGCTCCAAAAAGGAAGAGCTCTCGCCTTCAGAAGGAGCTGAACGTTGACAGTTTCCTGGATGCTGACTTTTCTCAGGACCCCACCCTTGACTTAGTGGTTGAGCAAGTTGTAGGAGGAGATCTTTGAAAAGCCAAAAGGAAAGCTAAAGGCCGGAGTCACGGAAGGGGCTTCGTCGCCAAGAAAATGAGGACCTCTGGCCCCCTCGGTCTTTGAGTAATTGCCAAGATGCTCTTGGCTGCCTCGGAGTTTGCTTTGTGAGGTCGATAAGGAGTTGATGGTTGAAATGTCTCTTCAGCGGTCGGGGAACAAATGCTGGTGGAACTGGGCATGGTATATATATATTTTTTTCTTTGATGCTCCACTAATCTGATCTTTTTATTAACTTTCCTCTTCTTCTTTTTTGCAGGCCATGGCTCGTGGCCATTATCTTGCCTCCCAAAGCCACAGCCTAAGTAGGCAAGTGGCTACCCTCACAAAGGCCAACATCAAGCTTAATAGACAAAGTGCATCAATGGCCGCTGATCTTCAAAAGCTGACAAGAGAGAGAGATGTTTGCCAAGTCTAAGAGGGGCTTAGAGGAGGAGAGAGAGATCTTGCTTTGTAGCCACGGCCGGAGCTTGGAACAAAGGATTCTCGAATGGGGCGTGGAAATGGAGAAGTACAGACCATGAGTCTTGGGATGCTTGAGAAGGTGAAGACTGCTCGTAGGGATGCCATTGAACTTTTCCTCCAGTCCCCTGAATACCGCCAAGATATTACCCAGCAGTACTTCGATGGCATTGAAGCCATGAGGAGCCAAGCAGCTGCAGCTTTCCCAAATTTGGATTTTTCCAAATTTGAAGTTGAAGATGATGAAGGGCCCTCGTGTGTTGATGGGGGGCAGAAGGTAAGTGATGAAGGTGATGACGTAGCTTCTAAGGACACATCCATCCCAAGCACTTCCGTCAGATCTCTTACCTCGCAAACTCCGGAGAAAGTCTCCCTGACTCTCGATCCCCCGAGCCCTGCTGCAACAGCTGGTGGTCCTTTGCCTGGTGATGGAAAAACTCTTGATGGTTCCTCCTTGGGCCTTTGAATGGCCTTTCTTGAAACTTTTATTTTACGTTGGGTCTGTAACTAAATACTTTTAATACTATTGTATTTTTGTGCTGGTTTGTTTAGCTTTGGCTCCAGCCTTGGCTGGGAAGACTTTTCTTGTTAGACGAAAGACAACTTGTTGGAACGGAAGTAGGCTGCATTCGTCTTGCTTAGGAGCCCGATAGAGGCTCTTTTGCTTTTGGTGACATAGCGGTGCGTAATTTGGAGAAAAAGTGTGCTTCTCTGTTTTGAGCTAATTCAGCGTGGCGCCTTCTATTGTTTTGCTACGCCACGCTGAGTATGCCTTTTTGTTGCATTAAGTCGAATAATCGTTGCTGCGTAGTCATAATATATTTTTTGAGCACAGGGTATGTCTTTTATGTTTCCCAGACTTTTCATAGCCCGTATAGTACGCTTGTTACTCCCCTAAGTGTGTTAATTGCTTGCGTCCAAGCAATTGAAACACTTATTAATGTTTCCCGTGGGACTTTTGGTGGGCGAGTTAAAATGTTGTAAAGAGTATAGCTGTGCTACATCTTCTGAGCTTGGGACTGTGCCCTAAGCTCTTTGAAATTTCGTAGCATTGCCCGCTTAGTTTGAGCTTAGGAATTTTTCCGAGCTCTTTTATTTGCATAGCTTTTGCTACGCCTATTGGGCTTCGGAATTTTCTCTGAGCTCTTTAATTTGCATAGCTTTGCTACGTCTATTGAGCTTCGGAATTTCCTCTGAGCTCTTTAATTTGCATAGCTTTGCTACGTCTATTGAGCTTCGGAATTTCCTCTGAGCTCTTTAATTTGCATAATTTGCATAGCTTTGCTACGTCTATTGAGCTTCGGAATTTCCTCTGAGCTCTTTAATTTGCATAGCTTTGCTACATCCGATGAGGAAGTGATAATTCTTCTTCCCTAAGTATATAATTGGTTTTGTTGTTAAGCAATTAATATACTTAATTGATTATTCCGTAGGTGTTTCTCAATATTAACATTTATTACTGCAAGATAATACAAATATGACTTAGCAAGTCACATGAGGTTTTGCTTTGGGGGAAGAGCCGTGTATATTTATTAGACGCTCGCTTCAACCGCCGAGGTGTCCGGATTTGAAACTTCCCATTACTCAATGCGGTTGAGATAGCGGTTTTAAGAACGGTTTTAATGGTGATTATGTTGATTGGTTTGGCGGGGATTGCTATCGAACCGCCTCCTTGCTCTATAAATACCAACAACTCTTATAATCTACTCCCCATTCCATATTCTGCCTTCATATTTACTATGGCAAACAACGAGCAAATCGCTAAGTTATGTCAAGAACTTCAAAGTTTGAAGGTTGCTATTGATGGCCTTGCGGCCAGAATGGAGGCTATGACGGATTCAGTTTCCGTCATGGAGAAGACGGTGTGTATGGTGCAGATTGCCAACTGGGATCAGTTGGGAGCTTTCCAGGGGCAGCCACCGCCGCCGATTCCCTCCCCTCCAAGGGAGGGTGGTAGTGATTAGGTTGTGACTTTTGTGGGTTTGTCCACAGAGTCCTTTGTGTAATAACTATCCACATTCCATTAGGGATGTGGATTTTATAAATAAAATTGGAGAATTTTATTTATTGCTGTTTTATTATATTTGAACCATATCATGCTTAACAGGAAATAAACAAAAACAAATTTCCCTCGTAGGGGATTTATTGGCCACAGGGACTATATAAAAGAAACATCTAGTTCTAATAATTCTATCACCAGAGTTTTATTTGAACGAAGAGTTTTCTAAAAACAGCTTCGGTTTCCTAAAAACAGAAATAAATCAACATGCACCTACTTGTAATACTTCTTGAGATGCTCCGCATTCCAGGAATTTGGTATCTCCCTTCCCCTTAGGGTTGCAAGCTTATATGCTCCAAATTTTGATATGGTGCGGGGACCCGGTAGGGCCCTTCCCGAGATGGGGCCAAGTTTGCCCACCTTCTTTTTCCGTAGGTCCACTTTCCTTAGAACTAGATCACCGGCCCGAAAGTCTCTTGGCCTAACTTGTGCTTCATGATACTTGACCATTCTTTGCTGGTAGACTGCTATTCTTGCCATTGCTGTATCCCTTTTTTCTTCTAAGAGATCCAAACCCCCACGAGATCTTCCCCGTTTTCCCCGCTCGTCCATGCTTGCCGTTCTGTAGTTGAGGAGTTCAACTTCGATTGGAACTACCGCTTCAGCCCCAAAATGCAAGGGAATATGGGGTTTCTCCCGCTGCCCGCGTTGTTACGGTATGCCCATAACACATTGTATAGCTTCGTCCCGCCAAGCTCCTTTGGCTTCTCGCAACCTCTTCTTAATTCCTTTCTTGATCATTCATTTGGTCACTTCCACTGCCATTAGCTTTAGGGGTGGGCCTTGGGCCGAAAAATGCACATGTATCCCCTTAGAAATACAGTATTCCTTGAACTGAGCATTATCAAACTGCTTTCCCCTGTCCGTGACTATCACTCTTGGTAACCCAAATCGACTAATGAGAAATTTCCATAAGAAATCGATTGCTGCCTCTGCTGTTATTGTGGCCAATGCCTTAGCCTCAACCCACTTTGTAAAGTAGTCAATAGCTACAATGGCGTGCTGGACTTGTCTTGCTGCCATGGGAAGCGGGCCAATCAGGTCTACTCCCCACTGGGCAAATGGCCATGGTCCCCTCATTGGGGTCAAGGCCCTTGGAGGCCCATGAGTTATGTTTGCAAAGAGTTGGCACTTCTCACATTTCTGAACCATCGAGTTGCAATCCTTCTGCATGCTTGGCCAATAATATCCTAGCCTGAGAAGCTTATAGGCTAGCATGCGGCCACCTTGGTGGTCCCCACATACGCCTTGGTGGACCTCCTCCATGGCTCGCGTATATTCCTCGACCGTTAGACACCTCAGGTATGGCAATGAGAAGCTCCTCCTATACAACACATCTCCCATCATTAGGTACTTGGCAGCCCTGATCTTGAGCTGCCTAGCTTTGACTTTGTCATCTGGTAAGGTCCCCTTTGTAATATAATCGACTATAGGAGTGGCCCATGAGTTGCTATAGTCAATGGTCTGCACTTGTGCACTTGGGGCAAAGATACTGGGTAGCTCTAGATAACGTATTGGGGCATTCCGTGGAATGGCCTCTTCCTTGGCCGTGGCCAGCTTTGACAAATAGTCTGCTTCCATATTGTCTTCCCTTGGGATTCTGACGATGTTGAAGCTTTGAAACTTTGCCGCCAGGGACTTTACTTTATCCAAATATTTTTGCATCACTTCTTCTCTTACTGTATACTCTCCTAGGACTTGTCCTACAACCAGTTGTGAATCGTTTTTGGCCAACGCATGATCAGCTCCGACGGCCTTAGCCAGTTCCAGTCCCACAACTAGAGCTTCATATTCCGCCTCGTTGTTGGTTGCTTTAAACTTGAACCTAAGGGCGTAGCTTAGGGCGTTGTCCTTTTGGAGACGCCAAGATCATGCCCCACCCACTTCTTCCCTTTGGTTGTTGATCCGTCAACCTCAGAGAACCCAAGGCTTGGGATCTTCTTGAGGAGGTTCTTCCGGCTCGATATACGTGTATTCTGCCAGGAAGTCCGCCAGCACTTGTGCTTTGATGGCAGTTCGGGGTCTGTACTCTATATCAAATTCGCCAAGTTCTATGGACCACTGGATTAATCGTCCTGACGTCTCTGGAAAGGGAAACGGAAAGGGAAACGAAGCCCCCCCTCGGTAATTGCCATAAGGGGGACCGTGATGTGGTCATCCCCGTACTCAATCCGGTCACCGAAGAGGAGTTTGACCTCGACGTCGTCCGGGATCTCGTACCTTGCCCTGAATTCCACCAGGCGTTTGGGGAAGTCTGGGTCAAACTCTTTGACGTACGGGCACTCCTCGTCTTGGCCCTTCGGAAGAGGCACCTCCTCCCAGTCATCCCCATAGGAGAGCGTGGGGGCCTCGGTGCGATGAGCCCTCGGGTTACCCCTCGAGTTTGCCTCTTCCTCCCCTTCTCCTCTCTCAGATGGGACAACCTCGGCCTGATCTCTCGGCGAAGCCGCCTCGGGCGATTCAACCTTCGGGTGTGCTGGGCGCTCGGTCGTTCCAGACATTGAGGCCACCTCGTGTCCCGTTCTGTCCCCCTCCATTCTGCCGTAGTCCTCTGGGAAGATTGTTTGGAGTGGAGGGATGCGAAGGGGGCTCGGGGCTTGGTAGCGGTATCGGTTACCGAGCTCTCTGATGTATGCTACTTCCTCTTCGTTGAGCTCTTCGTCGCTGTCAGAAATGACGAACGGCTCGCTGCTCATCCAGCCGAGAACCTAATAAGGTGCACAAAAGAAACCCATCAGCTATATGCATAGGGGTAACAAGTGTGAAAACGAATCAGTGAGGACACAAGGCTTGCCGAGGGGACCTACCCCTCAGACGACTCTCGGCTGGGACCTAGGGCGTGGTGTGTGCTTTCGGGAAAATCTAAGGGATGCCTCGGCAAGGACCAACGAAGCGCTCGGAAGAACACGTTGAATACTCAAACTGCGCTTGGAAGAACACGTTGAGTACTCAACGTTTCTAGATTCCGGCAGCCATACGCCGCCGCGAGTCTCGCCGGAAAACTCAACCCAAAACAGGGGCAGAGTTTAGAACGTCAAAAAAGGGCCGAAAATGGCCCAAAATGCATGAAAAAGGCATTAAGAAGCTAGAAAATGGCAGTAGAAAGTTATTTACCTTGAGTTTTTGTGGTAGAAGGGGCTGAGATGCAAGATCTGGGCTGAAAACGGTTGATATTCCACGACGACGCGATGAAATTTCGGTGAAGAGCAAAAACGGCAAAGAGACGGTGGTCTTACCCCCCTCCCCGAGTTGTATTTATAGTTGGAGAGGGGGATGCCAGCCGTCGCATTAAATGGGAAACGACGCGTTGTCTCGGCAAACGGCGCAAAGGCTCGGCCAGCTAACTAGAAGGTGACACCTGTCCACACCGTTCGTAGCGTTTTGGCGGGAATTCAATGCGTTGGTCCGCGGACGAATGCCGAGACGACACATGGCATATGATGTCATGCTGCGTTAGGGAATCTCTGACACCGGATAACCCAAACGTCACATCTGATGTCGTGTCACATCATGCGTCCTTTCGGTCTCAAACTAGTGTGACTTCCCGAGACGGAGCGCTCGGATGACCCTTCTCGTTCTGTCGAGGGCCCTCGGGAATCCCGCAGCAGCACGTATGGAGTCCTCATTTAGCCGCTTGGTTCGGTCTACTCCCCCAATTGTTGAAACACAGATTGACGAAGTAGAGGGGCTATTGTAGCGTGGGGTGAATCGGAGGTCCGTGAGGGGCCACCTCTCCCCGGGTACCATGGGGATCGGTTTCGAGGTTCGGTGAGGAGAGGAGGCTCGCCTCTTTGGCCTCGAACATACCATCGCCCATGGAGCAAATTGAAGTACCGAGGAAGACTCCTGCTAGGTTACTGTAGGCCTGCAGTTTCGGTTCGCTGCATCAGCGAGCATGGCGAACGGCAGGAGCGCTTCTGGTCTCTAAGCGCCACCGGAAGCAAATGATTGACCTCGCGGTGGGACTGGCCGCTACAGTGTTGTGGGGCTCGATCGAGACACCTCTCGATGTACCGTGGCACATTAATGGTCTCACCATCCCACTGGCTTCACCCCACTGCTAGTGGCAAGCCACTCAACTCTACAGCTACCGCAGGGAGTGGCTAGGCCTACGAGACTATCGATACAGTTACTGCCGGGGAAGGGAACAATGTAATGGCACCACTTGTCCAGGCAGATATCCATGCACTTTCGAAAGTGCGGCCCGATAAGGGCGGGCGTGAAGTCCCCGGCGTGTATGCGAGGCACGCACCCCCTTGCCTATAAATACGCCTCCCTTCACCTGCATAGAGGAGGACGAGGAAACTTTGAACAATCTCCCTCTCTCTCTACATTTAGCTCTCAACTCCACTTTCTCTCTCTAAGGCCTCCATTATACTGCTCTTCCCGTTGCTTACTTAGCCATCGGAGTCCCTCCCCGGACCACCACCGTCCAGGCTAAGCGCTAACGTGGTTGTTCCCTTGTGCATGTCCCTCTCTGGCATACCCCAAGAGTGCCAGCCATCTTCTCCGACGGGCTCCCAGGGCCCACAGCGCGGTCAGCCTGAACACCACCTCCACGGCACTGTTCTAGCGGTCAAGGAGGTCACCCCATGTGAAGAGCTCCCGCACACTTTTGTACTCTGTTGTGATTTTTTTACTGTCAACTTTGTGTGTTGCGTTGGGATTGTGTTTTGAAGAGACTGGATAAAATTGATTTAGCCCTCTGAAAGTATTTTTTGGCCAGGCCAATGCCAGCTTTGCAGAGGATTGTTGTTAAATATTGTTTTGATTTAAATGTTTTGTTCCAAAATTATAACGATTGCCTGCAGATTTTCTACAGGTTAGTTGGAAAAGGTTTTCACCATGTATAGTTCCTCTACTAAATCAATATCTTGGTAGAGTTAGAATGGATATATCTGGCATTAGGCAAAAGTTCATGAGAAATTCTCAGTTGGATTTTATTATACATGTACTCTGCATCCCAAATTGTTGGCCAGCTGGCTATCATTCCTTGCAAAGGATTCCCGATTTTGAAAACACTTAGGTTCCCGGCTTTGAAAAGGATTCGAGCCAAGATGACTGCTCCTGCTGTACTAGGGCAAGCTCATAGGCATAGCTAACATTCGAATTTTAATGCAGTTGATGTCTTGTGTAAAAAGTTAAATTTCTCAAAAGACACTATGGCACACTATATAGCACTGTGGGAATTTATTTTATCTAGTAGTTTGATCTCATCATAAATATACAGTTGTTCATGTTCCATGGAAGACCATATTAGCATGAATGATGGCAATTTTATGATGGTTCTTGCACTATTTTGTGTACAGAGATGGCTTGCATCTTACTTAGGGCGGAAACAGGATCGTGCACGAGGAAGTGATCAAGAAATTGAGGGAAGCTGGTTTGAGTCTAGAAACTCTAAAGGTGGATCTTCCCCTCATAGCGGGGATTGACCCTAAGGACCTCCTTAAAGCTTTCCAAAAGTGAAATCGTGTAGGATCTTTTGCCCTTTTGTGTTTGCTTTTGCTGTTATCTCAGCTACAAAATCATGACTTTCGTTGTTCTAGTTTTCTTATGCAGTCCCTTGAATTTTCCTGTTTTTTGGTAATCTCCTTTCAGTGAAAATGCTGTATTACGATGGAATCGGTGAGTTGTTACTTGTTGGAAAGATTATCACCACACACACACAATGATAAATACGAAAAACAGTAAAGAAATCAACACAGCAATATACGTGGTTCCCCAAAACCGGGTACATCCACGGAAGCACACAGAATAGTCGTTTATTGATGAGCACACCTTAGGGTTTTACAATAGAGAGTATTTATAAGAGAACTCTACTCCTATTCCAACCCTAACTAGGATTATAGCATGAATACCAGAACTCTACTCCTATTCCAACCCTAACTAGGATTATAGCCTGAATACCAGAACTCTACTCCTATTCCAACCCTAACTTGGATTATAGCCTGAATACCTATAATACCCTTGTAACACCGTTCACGACTGTTTTAAGCCGATCGGTATCGATACAGGTCTTTCCCTGTATCGATACACATACATTCTGTTCGCCAATAGGTGCCTCGGTATCGATACAGGGAAAACCCTATATCGATACCGCCTCTATTAAATTGCCTCCCAACTTGCACATCGATACTAGGAACTTCTCCATGCCTCTCATACACACCATATGAGCCATAAGTTCCAACAATCTCCACCTTGGCGAATATCCTCGCCCATTCAGAAGATAACCATATCGATCCAACAAGTTTTGGGAACGCCTCCTTTCTAGCATCTGGAGACATTAACCAAGTCCAAGCAATGCTCGAACTTGTCCACAGTCACAATCTTTGTTAACATGTCAGCTGCATTCTCAGAAGTGTGCACCTTTTCCAATATCAAATGACCCGAAGCAATCAACTCTCTCACCTTGTGAAATCTAACGTCAATATGTTTGGTCCTCGCATGATATACCTGGTGCTTCGCCAAATAAATAGCACTCGACCGCCACAAAGCGGTAAATCACTTACTCCACCTTGATCTATGCCCAGTTCTTTCACCAAACCCTTCAACCACAACGCTTCCTTAGCTACCTCAGTCACCGCCATGTATTCAGACTCAGTAGTAGATAGAGCAACTAGAGGTTGAACCATGGATCTCCAACAAATAGGCCCACCCGTAAGTGTAAACACATAACCCATAGTAGACCTCCTATCATCCATACCCCCAGCATAATCCGCATCCACAAACCCTACAACTGAAACTTGATCCTGCTTTGCAAACATAATCCCACGGCCTACAGTACCCCTCAAGTATCTAAACATCCACTTGACTGCCTTCCAATGCTCTCTGCATGGATTGGCCATGTACTTGCTGACTGTGCTAACCGCGTGTGCTAAATCGAGTCTAGTACATACAATTGCATACATCAAGCAACCAATTGCGCTGGCATAAGGCACCCTTGACATATCCTGAATCTCTTCATCAGACTTCGGACACTATGCTGTAGACAACCTGAAATGACTCGCCAAAGGTGTGCTAACAGGCTTAGCACTATCCATGCTGAACCTTTCCAACACTTTCATTACATAATCCTTTTGAGATAGCCACAGCTTCCCTGTTGACCTATCCCTGCGAATCTCCATCCCAAGTATTTTCCTAGTAGCACCCAAGTCCTTCATGTCAAACTCTTTGCCCAACAAAGATTTCAACCTGTTCACCTCAACCATACTCTTTGCAGCAATAAGCATATCGTCCACATAAAGTAGTAAGAAAATATATGAACCATCATCAAGACTCTTAACATAGACACAGCAATCATACTCACAGCGTGTGAACCCAATCCGAATCATGTAGGAGTCAAACCTCTTATACCATTGTCTTGGGAGATCAAGCTTGACCCATCAAGCGACTTCTTCAACCTACACACAAGGTGCTCAGTCCCTGGCTGCATGAAACCCTCAGGCTGCTCCATGTAAATAACCTCCTCCAAATCACCATGGAGAAATGCCGTTTTCACATCCAGCTGCTCTAACTCCATATCATAGCTAGCCACCAATGCCAAGAGAATTCGGATGGAAGTATGCCTCACCACTGGAGAAAAGACCTCATCATAATCAATCCCCTTCCTCTGCGAGTACCCCTTTGCTACCAATTGAGCCTTGAACTTTTCCTTTTCTTTTTCAGACGCAGCTTCCTTCTTCTTATATACCCACTTGCAACCCACTGTTTTCTTCCCTTGAGGCAATTCTTTCAGCTCCCAAGTCTTGTTCTTATGCAATGACTCCATCTCCTCCACCATGGCTTCCATCCATCTGTCCTTTTTAGGAGTAGTAATGGCCTCCTGAAAAGTAGACGGATCCCCACTAGTAGTGGACAATGCATAAGCAACCATATCCTCAAACCCATACCTCTCCGGTGGCTTGATAACACGTTTGGGTCTCCCTGTGGCTATGCTCTCCTGCTGCTCCTTCTGCTGTTGATCAAGCTGTTCCTTTGGTTGAGAACCACCTGTGTCTCCACCTATATCCAGTATGCACCACCGCGGTCGGAATCACCCAGCTCAATCTATATACCCAGCTGCTTGCTACTTTCTCCTGACTCGGATTTCTGTACCCTTGACGTGCCTTGACCATTGAATCCTCATCAAATACCACATCTCTACTAATTACAAGCTTCCTTGCTTCTGGATCCCAAAGCTTGTACCCTTTAACCCCTTTTTCATACTCAATAAAGATACACTGTTTGGACTTCGCATCAAGCTTTGACCTCTCATTACCGGGAACATGAACATAGGCTGGACACCCAAAGATCCTCAAGACTGAGTAGTCAACCTCTCTGTCTGTCCACACCTCTTCCGCTACCTTTCCGTTCAAAGCAATACTAGGCGACCTGTTTATCACAAACACTGCCATGCTCACTGCTTCTACCAAGAACGTTTTTGGAAGCCCTGCATTAAGTCTGATACACCGTGCCCTTTCTGCTATGGTTCTGTTCATCCTTTCTGCCACCCCATTCTGTTGCGGTGTCTTTTGAACTGTCCAGTGTCGCTGAATCCCATGCTCTTCACAAAACCTCAGAAAATCCCCATCCTTGTACTCTGTCCCCATTATACGTCCCCGAGGCACTTAATCCGCTTCCGCCTCGATTTTCCACTTCGCTTTCCACATTTTGAATGTTGCATAAACCTCGACTTGTGTGTCGCAAGAATTAAACCAGGACTTTTCTCGAATAATCATCGATAAAGGTCCACGAAATACAGAGATCCCCTTTCGAGGCTACCCTCACTGCCCCCAAACATCGGAATGGATATAGTCAAGAATGCCCTTTCGCTTACGTGAGTAGTATTCCTAAAAGCGCACCTTACTAATCGCTTCCCCCAACCACGTAATTTACTGAAACCCCACTTTGCACGATTTCACCCCTTTTAGAAGATTCCTCTTATGTAGCTCTAACATCCCACGTTCCCCCATATGCCCCAACCGCATATGCCAAAGAATGGTATCATCGGTGATCAACCGTTGTGGTGGCGGCGACTCCACCTACAAAACCGTACTCCCCGCCGCCTTGTAAATATTGCGGGGACTTTGGAACCCTTCATTATCACCATGGCACCCTTCGTCACCTTCATCACTCCACCTTCTCGCTTTACACCCACAGCCATTGAGTCTAAAGTTCCCAAACTAAACTAAATTTTTCCTCAACTCGAACATGTCTTACATCACCCAAGGTTCTCACAACACCATCAAACATTCCCGATCTTAATTGTGCCTATTCCTATGACTTTACACGATGCATCATTACCCATAAGAACATTACCACAATCCACTGACCTGTAGGTGTCAAACCAATCCCTGTTAGGAGACATGTGATAAGAGCATGCTGAATCCAAAATCCATGAGTCTGCCAAGTGATCCGGATTGGCAGAGACCCAAAGCATATCACCATCTTGAGAATCATCCTTCTACCACGCTTGCGTAATTCGATGGTCCATCCTTCCTATCCCCCCCCGCCTTTCCTTGTTTCTTCTTCCAGTTCCTCATTTTCCCTTCAAGGACAATTTTTCTTGAAGTGACCGGTTCATGACACCTATAACACTTCAACTCAAACCACCGCCGATTTTGATCTCCCACGCTCAAGCGATTTTCCCCTCTCCAACTTTTGCCCGCGTTCCTCGTACCCGCAACCATCATCCTTCACCTGTATCGACTTCGATCAGAACTGCTTGGCTGATTATAAGCGGTAAGGGCTTCGATAACTTCCTCCGGTTCTAGGGTTTCTTTTTTTCGAGTAGAGTGGTACTTGAGATTATCCGTAGAACCGGTAGAGGGGCGGCAACATCGAGCCCCTTCCTCTTGAATGTTACTTCAATCCGCACAAATCACTAACAATGGATTGAGCGTGTTGATATGCTGAATTAGGTTGGAACCCTCGACCATCTTCAGCCGAATAATTTTTCTTCAGAAAGCGTTTATTAGTCAAGGACTTCGACATATACACGCTCTCGGCCGCCCAAACCCGGTAGGTGAATCATCACCCATCCGCGTGATACATAACCCGTGCAAGACCTGAAGCGGGCGTACTCCGCGGCCTTTGCTGCTCGCAGATCTTCCCAATCATCGTTGGACATCCGCTTTCTTCTTGACTTGGGCCAACGCCGCCGACAAACCCTGCCGCACCCGCAGATCCTTTACCATCTGTTGCCACAGTCCGAAATTACCAGTCCCGTCGAACTTTACAACATCGAACTTCGACACAGATGTATTCCCCACCATTGTTCTTCGTGTGATTCAATCCGCGTGAATAAACCCGCGCTCTGATACCACTTGTTGGAGAGATTATCACCACACGCACACAATGATCAATACGAAAAATAGTAAAGAAATCAACACAGCAATATACGTGGTTCCCCAAAATCGGGTACGTCCACGGAAGCACACAGAATAGTCATTTATTGATGAGCACACCTTAGGGTTTTACAATAGAGAGTATTTATAAGAGAACTCTACTCCTATTCCAACCCTAACTAGGATTATAGCAGGAATACCAGAACTCTACTCCTATTCCAACCCTAACTTGGATTATAGCCTGAATACCTATAATACCCTTGTAACACCGTTCACGACTGTTTTAAGCCGCTCGGTATCGATACAAGTCTTTCCCTGTATCGATACCCATACATTCTGTTCGCCAATAGGTGCCTCGGTATCGATACAAGGAAAACCCTATATCGATACCGCCTCTATTAAATTGCCTCCCAACTTGCACATCGATACTAGGAACTTCTCCGTGCCTCTCATACACACCATATGAGCCATAAGTTCCAACATTACTATAAAACGAATTTACTTAAGATGAGATGCCTTTGGTCTTTCCATATTGTTTTAATCGGATTATGCGTCTTGTGGAAGCTCTTTT
Source organism: Vaccinium macrocarpon (assembly GCA_022606695.1). Classification (NCBI taxonomy): domain Eukaryota; kingdom Viridiplantae; phylum Streptophyta; class Magnoliopsida; order Ericales; family Ericaceae; genus Vaccinium; species Vaccinium macrocarpon. The sequence goes on from CM040178.1 coordinate 16,548,460, forward strand.
CTGCTGATTTTCAGTCCTTGTTATCACTTGCACATTTTTTTTTTTTGGTCCTTAATCGCTATTCATATGAATTTAATGTCACCCTTTTATCTTTTTCACATAGGCTAGTGTGCTAAATTCATGTAATTTTTTTTAAGGGATGTGGATGTGGATGGTAAAAAATGGAGTGGAAAATAATTCCCGTTTCTCTTTGTCAAAGGGCCAAAAGACAAAAATCAGATGACACTGGCAACAATTAGATTTTAGCACCCTGGTGCTAAAATCATCATATTTTAAATCAAAAAATGAAGTGGTTCCGTGTATTATTTTTCGATTTTTTTGCACCAAATTAAAGTACATGAGGAGTATTTTAATTTGGTGCGAAAAAAAAATTGAAAAACGATACACGGATCCACTTCATTTTTTGATTTGAAATATCATAATTTAAGCACTTGAGTGCTAAAATCTTTTCGAAAACTAGGCCTAACTCTATTTTGCTCGTCATGCTGACTTGTGCTGCTGTGCATTAAGGAACCTTGGAGACCTGTTATTGGATAGAGAGAGATGCATTTTCTTGGGGGTTTAACAAATAAATGAGGTAGCCTCTTGCTCTCTCTAATTTTATGTATTTCCTTCCTGCAATGAGTTTCACTAACTTGACTAGAGGGGAGGGGCAATTTTGTCTTTTTACATGAGAGTAAGGATTGTTTGGGAAGTTTGATACTGAAACAACTCGAATTGTGGCTTAAGTTTTAAGCCCAAAAACGGTGCCTGATGTCGGATGTTATGAGTGAGTGAGTGAGTGACAATTATGTTATCAAACGGTAAAGAAACTTTTTTCATGACCATTTTCTTGATAGATAGTACAAGGTTCTTTCAAACAAACAGTAATGGTGGATTATACATGGAATAGTAATTTTGGCGGTGTAAGGTTCCAGTGCAAAACATTACATTTGAGTAAAACCAAATAAGAAGCACTTTTTAGCAGTGTCAAATTATGGCATTTGAAATAACGAAAAGATACTAGTAGCACTTCTATGAATCACAAGACCTGAACCAGTTGCAAAAGACTACTATTACATAGTAAAAATTGAATTGGTTATAAAACACGGTTCCTCTGTTTTTGTTGGAAGGAGGACGTTGAGGATTGTGTTTAGGACAATGTTGGAGGTTCCTGGTGATGTTGAGGGTCCGGGCCAGCTGGTACAACTCTATCCGTATCCACCATATCCCTTCTACCATTATCCTTTGTCTCACTACTGAAATCAAATCCTAATTCTTGCAAAATGCGTCTGTTATCTATTTTCTTCCGCGAAGTCTCAACCCCATTGTAACTAGTGCCTCTCGAAATTATCCAAAGGAAAAACAAAATGAGTAGGAAATTTTTTGAAACTCTGATGGTGGTTGGATTTGCCATCTAAATTGACAAGGAAACTTTCGAAATAGGAACCAATTAGGACAATTGAAGTAGCGTACATATCAAGTAAAAGGGGCCTATTTATATAACGTTGGTGGAAGATCTAGGTAAGTGTTTTAAATTATGTATACAAATGGATAGATACGGGCGGGGCTCCACTGGCCTATGAGAGAGTTCAATGGCCGCCCTTGGTTCGAAAAATGTGCAGAATTTATATTTCTTTTGCATACAATTTTATTTTTTCTTAATTTTCTTTACACAGGATCATTCGTAGAAGTTCAGAGTAAATAAAAAAAGAAGATCGAAGATTATATTGCTTAATAAAGCAGAGGAAAATAGGCCTGATAAATTTTCAACCAAATTTAATATGTTTATTTTATATAGGGTTTTGTATACAAAACATTTTTCACACATTTTTATCACCGCTCAATTAAAATCCAGCTGTTCAGGATAATGTGATGATGATGATTCCAATTAAAAAAAAAAGGATAATGTGATGGTGCAAACAAGCTGACAAATTTTGACATGGGATGTTGTCTCTTTCTATCTAAAATGGATTAGCTTTTCATGTAATTCCAACACCTTAATGGCTTAATTAAATTGCACTCTCCTTTCTTTCCCCACTTGGCTTATGTTCTTCTGTACGTCTAGTCATATTATCCTCATTGGTAATATGTTTTATGGCCAAAAAATGCTACAGACACTAACAAGTGTACCAACTATAATATTAATCGTCCATGTGACACTCTTGTAGTGAACAAATCTATCAATGTATTGATTAGTGTATTGATGTGGTAATGCCATGTATGCATTTAGTGTAATAGTTGGCACACTAGTCAGTACTTGTAGCATAAAATAAGATCATAGTTTCGGGACAAGACAATTAAAGACAAACATCGCTTTAAAGCATACACAAGTGTGTTATGTAGCAGTGTAGGGATACGGATTAGTATTATCCATCTAATTATACTAGTTTATACTATCCCTCCGTTCCAATTTGTTTGCTCAGTATTTTTTTTGGGTTGTCCCAAATTGTTTGCTTATTTTCCTGAATTGGCTATTGATAGATGCGCAAAATGTTCATATAAGCGCCCCTAATTTATGCTTGCTAAGTCCATTTATTTTGTTACTTGGAGTTTAAAGCTATAATTTTTGTATTGTGGGTATTTGGAGGTACAATGTATTAACGGGCTAAATTTTGATAAGCATCAAAGTAAAATCCAAAGTGAATCTTGGAGGGGATTTCTGCGTGCACACATTGAGATTTAGAATCAAGATTATACGGGGCTATAAAGGAAAATCTCTTATTAAAAGTCGTTGCCAAATATTGGACTAAGGAAATGAATTTGGGAAGATTTACGTGGGTTTATATAAAGCTATCCATACTGCCAAAGAAGAAGTATTTTGATTAGAAAAGAGTTTTCTTTCCTTGTGAATTTGATTCAGTGCATATAATGACTTTTTGAGAAAGGAAATTGGGGGCTTGGAGAGCATGCCTATGGAACATTATAAATATGAAGGACACACCACATATACAGATCACAACACTTAGAGAAGAGAGGGCAGTACCGAGCAATACCAAGGAAGAACAATAAACATCACTGCCACTCAATCGATGTTTCTGTTCGCTAGCACTTCAATGTCTTCCACAACGATGTCTGGCTAAACCCCTACTCTAGGGCGTAGATGAAGATTGTACTCTGAGTAACGTAAATTTTATTGCTTTTGCTGGATTAATTTTTTGGATTCGGTTGTGTGAACTAGATGATTTCATGTTATGAAATTAATTTAATTTTCCCCATATAATTATGTGTTTGATGTCCGCGGTTTCAAATACTTTTTCATACAACGGTTTTAATCAAATTTGTGATAATTGATTGTGATAAATTATACTATCGTAAGACGCGTTGTGCTATTAGACGATCCGTGCCATAGAGATGGATTGTACTAGTAAGACGATTCGTACTAGGCAGAGATAATCTATACCGCTTTATGATTCACATATATTTACAGGAGATTTTGTTAGGGTCCGCGAACCTGAACGTTGTCCGGTGAATCCTAATAAAAATATCCTCAATTGCAATAAATCTAAGTTATGAAGGATCAAGTGGATTCGAAACCCTAGACTTTTCTCTCATAAACTCACTTCACTTTTTAATTGCTTAAGTTTAATTTATTTTTTATAAATTTTAGAAAATTAAACCAAAACCTCTTTTTATTGAACTAATTTAGAAATTAATTGAAATTTTGCGACTAGCCTTTTAATCCCTAAGGAACGATACTCGGAATATTTACCACTATTCTTTGAGTAGTAGTAATTGTTTCATTTTATTAATTTTTTTTGACACGGAAACAACACGATCAACTATAAAGATTTGACAAACTCCGCATTCTACCCTTTTTACTACTTTTGATCCTTTTCACTTTGACAGTGAGGAAATTACTTTGAAGTAGCACAAAACATACAAAAAGTAAAAGAAAAATTAGGATGAACTTTAGTGAGTGGTCACTAGATTCGAAATAGCTTTGTTCATTGATCTCCCTGTCTTTTATATTGTAAGGACCAAGTTCCAGAGTTCTTTGTTTTGACAATTGCGTTTGACAAAACACACAATTACATCGAGTTGTAATTTTAGTTTTTAGAGTGTCTGTTTAGGTGTGTTAATGAATCATCTCTTTATGTAATTCTTGAGAGTGTGGTAGTATGTATTTTAGTGGTGAGTTGAGTAGGTTATTTTACTAGTTTAGAAGTTGCTCTAGACTTGCTCGAGCAAGATGTCTAGCAACTCTTCTGCCAAGAATCTACAGAAAACTTCAGAACTTGCTCAAGCAACCTGTCAAGCAAGTTGGGTGCGGACAACTATCCATAAATACCGATGTGCTAGGATTTTTTCAGGATCTCTCATACTTACAGCATCCACACTTTTTGGGAAGAGAGAGATGCTGTGTGATACTGCGGAAGTCACAACGATTATAGCAACCACAATCAATCTAGAAACAAGAACAATAAAAATGAAGAATACTAAGAAAGCAAGAAAACCAAGCACACAAGAACACAAGAGATTTACGTGGTTCACTACATAGGCTGTGTAGCTAATCCACATGGGAAAGGGACGAATTAATCCACTATAATCAATACGGATTACAATCTCCAATCTCCTCTCTATGTTTCTCTTAGTCTCTTTGGCTTTCTCTCTCCAAAACAAGTTTTTGCAACCCTAAAACTGATTAAAATGCACTTAAATAAGGTGATGTACGTCGCTATGGTCCGGACCAAGGTTCTACTCGTCCAAGCCAAGGTTCTTGAGACCCAAACAAATATTTTTGGAGTGGTCCAGACCAAGAAATCCCCCGTCCAGATCATAACCCCATGGTCCAGACCAAGAAAACTCCCGTCCGGACTACCAATGCAAAAAGCCCAATTTTGGTCTCCCGAAGTCTGGTTCGGACCTCCAAAGTCTTGGTCCGGTCCAGAGAAGCTCCAAACACCAATTTTGAAGCCACACTCAACAAATCTCCACCTTGTCTTCAAACTGAAACATGCTGGAGAAAAATATGATGTGACCCCAACTGCACTCCCTTTATGGGTATGAGTGCTCCACCCTCAGGTCCTCAATCAACAACGGAGAACAGGGAGCAAGTCCAAGTAACGCTCAAACTTCTCCCTTGGAACCGGCTTCGTTAACATATCAGACGCATTCTCATCAGTGTGAACCTTAGACAAGGTTAAGTCACCTGATGTTAACCACTCTTGAATCCTGTGATACCGCACGTCAATATGCTTTGTCCTTGCACTATATACTTGATACTTCACCAAGTGAATTGCACTCTGACTGTCACAATGTAGCAACACACTGTCCTGCATGAAACCAAGTTCATTAACCAACCCTTTAAGCTAAATTGCTTCTTTTGCTGCCTCAATCACTACCATGTATTCTGCCTCTGTAGTCGAGAAAGCAACTATATCCTGAAGAGTAGACTTCCAACAGACGGGACCTCCGGAAAACATAAATGCATACCCTGTCATCGACCTATGAGAGTCGAGATTCCCCACATCTTCCGAAGTCTCTTTCTGATCAAACACTATCCCCAGATCATGAGTGCCTGTGAGATATTTGAAAACCCATTTAACTATATTCCAATGCTCCTTTCCCGAGTTCGCCATATACATGCTAACCACACTGACTGCATGTGATATGTCTAGTCTTGTACACACCATCAGATACATGAGACACCCAACTACATTTGCATAAGGCACCTCCTCCATGCGCTTTACCTCATCCTTTGAATTAGGACTCATCTTGGCAGAAAGTTTGAAGTGCGCCGCAAGTGGGGTACTTACGGACTTGGAATCTTGCATGTTGAACCTCTACAACACCTTTTGCAAATAACCACTCTGAGACAACCTTAATTGACTAGCCCTTTTGTCACGATGAACTTCCATCCCAAGAGTCTTCTTGGCAGCTCCAAGATCTTTCATGTCAAATTCACTATTTAACATTGACTTCAACTTCCCAATTTCCTGCTTGCTTTTTGTTGCTACCATCATGTAATCAACATATAAAGCAAGTAGAACATAAGAACTATCTGAAAGGACACGATAGTATATGCAACAATCATACTCATAGCGCATGTACCCATGCGGCACCATGAACAAATCAAAGTGCTTGTACTACTACCTGGGAGACTGCTTCAAGCCATACAATGACTTCTTCAAAAAACACACATACTCCTCCTTGCCAGGTTCCTTGAAGCCTTCTGGCTGTTGCATGTAAATCTGTTCGTCTAAGTCTCCATAGAGGAAAGTAGTTTTAACATCAAGCTGCTCTAACTCCATGTCATGCATCACGACCATTGCCAAAAGGGAAAATTATCCAAATGGTCCTTGTAGTTTCACCCGAGTCTCGATTTAGTCCCTCTAGTTTCAATTGCACTCCAATGAACCCTGTAGTTTCAATTTTGGTCGACATTGAGTCCCCAACGTTAACTTCTGTTAGCAAACATAACGGAAATCCCAATTTTGGGATATTTTGAGGTCAAACTTCGTCTTTTCACCCATGCTTCTTCTTCCCCAATTTGAAACCCTAACCCTAACCCTAACCCTAAATCGACCTAGTCCATGGCCTTTGGCATCGTATTTTGTCACAATGCTGACCCAACCTCCCATCTCTCTCTCTCTCTCTCTCTCTCTCTCTCTCTCTCTCTCTCTCTCTCTCTCTCTCTTCACCATAGTCCACCTTTGTAAGCTGCAAACCACCATAACCGAAAATCCATCTCATCTTTTGCACCCCAATTGGCAAACCCATTCTCTTCCCTAACCCGACACCACCAAGACCTCCATAAACCCAACCTCCTATCTCTCACAAACCAATCTCCATCTCTCTCTCGCTCGGTTCCACAAAACCCACCAAATACTGGGATTGGTTTGTGAGAGATAGGAGGTCAGGTTATGGAGGTCTCAGTGGTGCGGGTATTCATGGTGTCGAGTTGGGGAAGAGAATGAGTTTGCCGATTGGGATGTGAAAGATGAGATGGGTTTTTGATTATATTGGTTAGGGCTTACAAAGGTGGACTGTGGTGGAGGGAGAGAGAGAGAGAGAGAGAGAGAGAGAGAGAGAGAGAGAGAGAGAGAGAGAGAGAGAGAGAGAGATGGGAGGTCAGATCAGCATTGCGGCAGAATCCGACACCAAAGGCCATGGACCGAGTCGATTTAGGGTTAGGGTTAGGGTTTCAAATTGGGGAAGAAAAAGGGTGGGTGAAAACACGAGTTCGACCCTCAAAATACCCCAAAATTGGGATTTCCATTAAGTTTGCTAATGGAAGTTAACGTCTGGGACTCAATTCGACTAAAATTGAAACTACAGGGTTCATTGGAGTGCAGTTGAAACTAGAGGGACTAAATCGAGACTCGGGTGAAACTACAAGAACCATTTGGATAATTTTCCCTTGCCAAAATTACACGGATAGAAGTGTGTTTCACAACAGGTGAAAAATCTCATTACAGTCCACTCCTCCCTTCTATGAATAACCTTTAACCGAGCCTTGTACTTTTCACTCTCTTTCTTTGACAACGCTTCCTTTTTTCGATACACCACTTGCACCCAATGACCTTCTTCCCCTTGGGCAATTTCACCAATTCCTAAGTCTTATTCTTGTAGAGCGACTTCATGTCTTCTAACATTGTTACAAGCCATTTGTCGTTGTCAATAATTCTTGTAGCATCCTTGTAAAACAATGGATCTCCACTGCCAGCCACCAAAGCGAAACTAACCATGTCCTCAAAACCATACCGAACTGGAGGTTTGTGAACCCGTTTTTCCATTCCTTTCACTATTGTGTAAGGCTACTCTTGTTGTTGTTGTGGGTCGTGATCAACATTACCTATATCACTGAATCAACAAGGCTCCTCAAACTCCACCTCGACTACAGATTTCTCCCTTGGACCCCCAGATTCTGTTTCATCATTCTGATTCAACATAAATGCCTCATTAAACACAATGTCCCTGTTGATCACCTTTTTTGTGCATCCTAGAGCCTGTATCCTTTGACACCCTTTTCATACCCAAGAAAGGTACACTTTATGGACTTGGGATCAAGCTTCGACCTCTCCTTATCCAGCACATCCACATAAGCTGGACAACCAAGATTCTTAAATCTGACAACTTAACTGGTTTAGCTAACAAAATCTCTTGTGGGATCTTGAAATCAATGGCTGAAGAAGGAGACTTGTTAATGAGAAAACATGTCATGTTAACTGCCTATGCCCAAAATACCTTCGACAACTCTGCATTCAACTGCATAAATCTGGCCCTCTCTATCAAGGTTCTGTTTATCCTTTCTGCTACTCCATTTTGACTGTGTAGTGTCGAGTAATCCGCTCTGAATCGCAGAAGGCCAAAAACTTCTTTTTCCTGTACTTTGTCCCATTGTCAATTCTGAAATACTTTATCTTTTTCCCTGTCTAAGTTTGAATCTATGCTTTCCAAGTTTTAAAAGTAGCAAACACATCAGACTTATAATTCAAAAACTAAACCCATGTCTTTTTGGAATAGTCATCAATGAAGCTGACAAAGTAATGAGCACCACTATGAGAAGATACAGTAATTGGACCCCAGACATCTGAATGAACATAATCGAGGACTTCCTTGCTTGTATGAACACATGTCTTGAAACTGACTCTGTGATGCTTCCCATACGTGCAATACTTATAGAAATCCATCTTGCACGCTTTGACCCCCTTCAACAAGTCACGCTTATGAAGCTCCAACATACCACGCTCACCAATATGGACAAGCCGCATATGCCAAAGTCTTGTGTCATCAGTGCTAGATTATGCAGGTGTGGAGATAACAACTCCATCTACAATTGTGTCCCCAATCAGCTTGTGCAAATTACCCACCTTCTTTCCCTTCACTAGCACCAAAGCTCCTATGCTTTTTTTCATTGCTCCACCTTGTGTTGTGTACATACACCCAGCTGAATCTAATGCTCCCAAAGAGATTAAATTCTTCGTAAGTTCATGCACGTGTTTGACATTCCCCAAAACCCTAACAACTCCATCAGAAATCTTAATTTTTTAATGGTAACGATTCTAATGGCTTTGCAGACTGCATCATTACCCATTAGAACCATACCACCATTGCATGGCTTATAATTGTCAAACCACTCCTTATTAGGGCACATATGATAAGAGCAACCAGAATCCAAAATCCTTGACTCTGAAAGAAAATTGCTAACTGAAGAAATGGAGAGTAAATCTACATCAATATCATTGTCAGATTTGTCCTCTGCAAAACTAACGGATTCCACATTCTTCTTCTCCTTTTTTGCATTCGTAAGAAGATTTTTCAAATCCTCGCATTGATTTTTGTAGTGCCCCATCTTGTGAAAAAGTGACACTCCACATCTTTTTTCTTGTTCAACTTCCCTCTCGACTGCGACCTTTCCCGATTTGAACCTCCCTTCCCTTTTGACTTGTTTCTACCTCCGCTCGACTGTGGCTTAGAGACAAAAAGACCTTCATCTGCATCAACATTATCATCCCTCCTCATCTTCTCATGAGACGAAAGAGTACTAGTAACCTCATCGAGTGACAAGGTTTCCTTCCCATACATAACTGTAGTCCCCAAATGATCATATGACGGGGGCAGCAATGCTAACAATAGGATAGCCTTATCCTCTTCATCAAGCGTTACTTCAAAACCCACAAGTTGCGAGTTCAGCATATTATAGGAATTTAAATGTTTTAATAGATTCGTTCCTTCTTTCATCTACAATCCATACAGCTGCTTCTTGACATATAACTTGTTGGTCAGATTCTTCCTCATGTATAAACCCTCTAGCTTTGTTCAGATCACCTCTGCCATCTTTGAGTCTAACACATTGTGATTAACTTCATTGCCTAGGTTTAGACAAATAGAATTGGCCGCCTTAACGTCAAGATCATCCCAATCATTGTCTTTCATCTTCGCAGGCTTCTTTGTCTTCCCATCTAAAGCCTTTGAGACACCCTGTTGGATCATAATATTCTTCATCCACCGCTGCCACAAAGAGAAGTTATTCTTACCAGTGAACTTCTCCACCTCATACTTGGTATTCAACATCTTTAGTGAAACCCTAGATTGGAACCCTAACTGAGTATTCTGCTAGCAAGCACAATCAACCTAGAAATAAGAACAATAAAAATAAATAACGCTAGGAAAGCAAGAAAACCAAGCACACAAGAACACAAGAGACTTACGTGGTTCACTACACAGGCTGTGTAGCTAATCCACAAGGGGAAGGGATGAATCAATCCACTATAATTAATACGGATTACAATCTCCAATCTCCTCTCAATGTTTCTCTTAGCCTCTCTGGGTTTCTCTCTCCTAAACAAGCTTTTCCAACCCTAAAACTAATTAAAACACACTTAAATAAGGTGTTGTACGTTGCCATGGTCCGGACCAAGGTTCTACTTGTCCGAACCAAGGTTCTTGATACCCAAATAAATGTTTCTGGAGTGGTGGTCCAAACCAAGGAATCCCCTGTCTAGACCATGACCCCATGGTATGGACCAAGAAAACTCTCGTCCGGACTATCGATGCAGAAAGCCCAATTTTGGTCTCCCGAAGTCTGGTCTGAACCTCTAAAGTCTTGGTCCAGTCTAGAGATGCTCCAGACACCAATTTTGAAGCCACACTCAACAAAAAAAAAGGTTTCTTGATCTTTTGAGTGATTATAAACTTAAAGTTTCAACACAATCGAACATTCGTATAATTACATGTTCATCTCTGAGAAGTTCTCTACAATCTAGAAGTATACTTTTGGTGGGATTCCGAAAGTATCCAAGGAAGGCTTGTGCGATTCAAGGCGTTGGCTATGAAGATCATTGGGTGCGGTGCACATGTGAATCGGCAGGTGATACTTAGAACATTGTGAGGATTTACATTGTTTGGATAGGTATATCTGTAACTGCACAATGAGTATAGTGGTTTTGATTCCTTCCCATGGTTTTGTACCCATTTAGGATTTTCCACGTATATCTCTGTGTTGTGAGATTTGACTGCTTGTGTGAATTTTTGCTGGTAGTATTAACTAGTGATTCACATTCATACAGTTGGGGTTTTTACGGATTTTTATGGAACCCTAATTTTTCATATATATTAGATTATATTAGCATTTTAATTTAGTTTGAGTAGTTAGAAATAGTTGTTTTTCGTTCATCTCCTTGTTGATGTCGTTAGCTTTTATGAAATTTAGCGAGTTGTCACTTGATTCCAACTCGCATGAATTCGGATTATTTATTAATTTGGTATCATAGCTATCGCACATTGTTTTGCGTTGATGCCTTAGAACTCCCATTCTATGAATCCAGCCATAACATGAGTGAAGATCGGTAATTTCGAAACATAACTTGTTCTAGATCAATTTCAAATAAAAGGATCAATGATTTCTTCAATTCGTGGGTCAAGAATTTGCATTTTGTAGTGTCTTGTATGTAGATTGGAGCTATCATCTACCAAGTACACTATGGATGTTTGGTTGCAAATTTGTAAGTGAAGTTTGAGTAATGCATATAAAGTGTTTGTCAAAAGGTGTCAATGAGATTTCTAATAAAAGAGGCTCTTAAACTAACTGGTCTATGAAGAGATATACTTTGTTATTTATATATCTTCTGAAGTATCCAATGAGTTTACTACTTCACTGATTAGGAGAATTCTATGGTACACACCACCTAAAAATTACTCCATATGAGATTTTGTGCCTCCAAATATAGGATTTTGTGGCTCTATATATGAGATTTTGTGGCTGGATGTATGAAAAGGCATACCGTATGCACTCTCCTATGGATAGTCACAAAATCTCATATAAGTCCACAAAATCTCATATTTGGAGTCACACAATCTCATATTGGAACGATGCGGACTTCGTGCAGACCTCATACGGATTGTCACAAAATCTCATATTAGAACACCAAATCTCATATCTATTCCCACAAACTCTCATACGAGTAATCACAACAATTAATATTAGAACCGTCACAAAATCTCATATTAGAACACAGAATCTCATAATTAGTCCACAAGTTCTCATATTGGTAATCACAACCATAAATATTGGAGTCCACAAATTCTCATATCGATATACACACTATCTCATATAGTCAATGGTCAAAGGTGGCACAAAATTTCACACATCATATGTGGCACAATCTCGGCCGTCCATCCTTATGGGGTGCATATGATACGCCATTTCATACCTCTATCCACAAAATCTCATATTTGGTGCCACAAAATCTCATATTTAGTGCCACAAAATCTCATACGAAGTAATTTTTAGGGGGTGTGTATTGTAGCAACTCCCGACTATTAATGTATAAGGCACTTGTTTTGGGTAATTGAGATCCAAATCAGCAATGTGTCAATGGAAAAGTAAGACCTGATTATTACGTGGTGATGTTGTGCTTGGAAGCTTACTTAAACTGTAGAATTATAGGATTTATGCATTCAAAGTTCTTTCTATTCATTTTTCCAGAGACCATATTTAAGCTGTATCCCCTGTGGTCGCTAAAGCTTGTAAAAAATGGATGAGCATGTTACGAGGGAACTATTTTTTTAAAAGTGAAAATTTCTAGATTTTAACATTGAAAATGGTTGGCTGCTTTTTTCAAGTGTCCCTCTCCTTTGTTCTCTTTTACTCATCAAATGGCATCCAGAATGCCGCTTTGAAAAGCGAAAATTTTCAGTTAGTGAGAGACATCACTATTTTTTTAAAAGACAAATTTTCTAGATTTTAAAAAAGGTTGGTTGCTTTTTTTGAGTGTCCCACTCTTTTGTTCTCAGTTACTCATCACACCCTTTAGCCATCCAGAATTCCCCTTTCAAAAGTGAAAAATTCAAGTTAGTGAGGTGTCACTATTTTTTAAAAAGCAAAAAAAGCGAGCACAAAAATAGGATCGAAGATCATATACCACTGATTTGAACCAAAATTCCTTCCGCCGTTAAAACAAACAAATATTCCTTCCTTGTAACCGATAAAAACTGTTCCTTCTACCCATCCAATACCGAAATAACTTGATTGATGCATTTTGAATCTTCCCATTTGTGAATGCAACCCAAGACACTTACTCTCCTCTAATGGGAACTTCAAAATTTCCTTTTGAACAGTGCAAACACAATTCAAATCAATTACCAAAAGTGATCCGCGCAATTCCTACACTGTAGTGCAAAAATTACCTCAATCTTGAGAGCTTGTGGATTCAAATGTGGAAGTCCAATTGGGGGGGGGTTTCATTTTTTGTTTAAAGAGCCAAGGTTTTTTTTGTCGGGAAAAGTTGTTTCGGCCTTATGGCCCAACAAGCCAAAAAAATTGAAGAAGCTCCTAAAAATATTTTCTTGGTGTCCTTTTTCTCTTAAAAATGTAAAATATATGGTATTTATGGTTAAGTGGCCCAAAAGTAAATCGCTACATTGAATTTCCAACTATTTACAAGGGTTACATATTCAATTGGGCATCCAAACAATAAAAACATGAGGTTCAATTTTTCCAGTTCAAACAAAATATGGGAAAAAAACTGATGCAAAATGGGAATAATCTATTATTTAAGAAAATACAATATTTAATTTTTATTATTTATGTTATACATTATACTAGAAGATTCCATTTTTAGATGCCGTATGTTTAGCCAAGTTTCTTTTATTTTCTAGTAATCAAGTTTTGTAATATCTCCTATCTTTTAATTTTAGTAATTATTAAATCAAATAAAGATTCACCGGATTCAGTTTCATGTTTTTGCTGATACCTTTTTAGTCTTAGTTTTCTAGTATGAAAGGGAATTGTAGGGTGACATTATGAGGGAGTTTATTTATTTATTTATTTATTTATTATTATTGAATGAAAAATGAGTCTAGAGAGTATTTTCTCTAAACTATTGTGCTTGTGTTCAATTGTCACATGTCTTTTATGTAGTTCATAAGGCGCCCTACATCAGTTGGTATCAAAGCATTGAGTTCCAATCCTGACTATGGCCGGCGAACGTACTGGAGGTTGAGGGGGACAAAGTGATCGTACCACTAATTTGGAGGACATCTATGAAAGAGATGACATAGCGCAGAAGGCACGAACAAAGGCGCGGTTTCAACAACTACAATAGCATTTGTCAAATGCAATAGTCGCCTTAACTGACCAAGTTGCTGCCCTAGCTTTTGGGGGGAATCCACATTGCCATCGTCCGTATAATCGGTGGCCTCATGAGGAGGACGAAAGTATGGAGGGTGAAGCGTCTGAAAACCCTTTTGTTGTTGGGGCATTCGACGTCAGCAAGGCTGGCGACAATGACTTCTTTCAACTAGGGGGCAAAGGCTGAGAGATCATGGTTGAACACTTTGGTTTTCGACAATGAGAATATGAGTTGAAGACCAACTTTCTTGAGTTCCGGGAGGTGTGACACGGGAAAAAAATCTTAGAGGTTGATGCAATGGATTATGCTACTGTTATTGATGGGCCATTTACGCAAAAAATATTCCAGATCCGATTGTGTAGAGGAATCAAGTGCCAATTTTTTATGAAGAACCGAAGAAAGAAATTATTGTAAACGAAGAAATTGTCGAAGGGTTTGAAAAAATTGCACAAGCAAAAACAATGGTTGATCTCGAACTTGTTGGTGTTGATGCGAACTTTTGGTACAATGACGGATTATCTTCTATTTTGGTTGGTGAGAATATCAATCTATCATATACGGAAGCTCTCAGCCTTACCTTTAAAATTATTGCAAATATTCATGGTGATGACAATTTATTTAATCCTTTCGAAGACTATGGTGGTGAGCATAAAACTTCTATACAAGGACAATTTGTGGATCTTTTTAAAAATTTCTTCAAGATTTAGCAAGCACTAAATCACGAGTTTCGTGCCTGACATTGGAAATTGCTCCATTATTTTTTAAAGAATCCTCAAAGTTTAGATTCTAGAAATTAATTTGACATACAAGATTGAAGCGAACAAGGAAAGGTGAATCAAATTCTTCCACAAAATGAAAACTCGAGGACGAGTTTTTTTCAAGCCTAAGAGAATGATGCAGAATGGAAATAATCTATTATTTAAGAAATAGTATATTTAATTTTTATTATTTATGTTATACATTATACTAGAACATTCCGTTTTTAGGTGCCATATGTTTAGGCAAGTTTCTTTTATTTTCTAGTAGTCAAGTTTAGGATTATCTCCTATCTTTTAATTTTGGTAATTATTAAATTAATTAATGATTCATCAGGATTCAACTTCTTGTCTTACTGATTCCTTTTTGGTCTTAGTTTTCTAGTATGAAAGGAGTTGTAGGGTGAGATTATGAGGGAGTTTTTATTTTATTTTTATTTTAAATTATTGAATAAAAAAAGAGTTTAGAGTGTGTTTTCTCTAAACTATCTAACTTGTGTTCGATTGCTGCACGTCTTTTCTGTAGTTCATAAGGCGCCTTGCATTAAAAATAGTTTCTTCTCTTTATATGCCATCAAAGAAGTCTAAATTGGAGACCATGCAAAAAATTTCCAAAACTTGTGGAGAATTTCACTTGAATAAGAAGGAAAAAAATCAGATTGTGCTCAACTTGGATTGGATATAACTCCAAATAAAATGAATAATGGCACAGATTGTTATAATTGAAAAAAAGAAGAAGAAGAAGAAGAAGAAAAACTAACCTGACTTAATTAAATTTTTTGGAATTTTGTTTTAAATGGTGCCAAATTTTTTGGGCAAACTTTTGCGGGGAGTTTTTATTTTTTATTTGGTGAATTTAGCTCCCCTTCGTCAATTGGACCTTCATTTCTTGTCTTCTATTTACAAAAGGAGAGTGCTAAATTTATTTCCCATCCAAACTTTGAAGGGTAAGATTGGAATACTATCCACTTTTAAAGCCTTTAACTGTGACTCGGTAAAGTGGGGGATTCTTGGTACTGAGCAAAAGGGACAGAGGGAGCATCCATTTATCCATCATAACTCCTACTTATCTATCGTAGGTAGGTGTAGTAATTAACTTGACAGATTATTATTGGAAAACATTAAAAAAATATAAAAATCCAACTCAACCACTTTGATTTATATACCCACTTTATTTTCAAACTTAACCAAAGTTCAGAAAGTATAATTTAGAAAAAAAACTTCAAAAACTAAAGATGACAAATTATAATTTAGACCAAAGTTAAAGAAAATTCAGTAAATATGAAAAAAAAATTCAAAAAAGAAGGTCAGATTCGGTGTAATATGAACTTATTGATCAAATTTCAAACGACAAAGTAAAACCAAATTGGTAAAGTTAATCTTTAGATATTTTCTGCTTTCCCATGCTTTTAGTTGTATTTTCTTAGTTTTCTCTCTCTCTCTCTCTCTCTCTCTCTCTCACACACACACACACACCTATATCAATCATGATCTCCTAAGGACTCCCTCGCGGATCTCCTCCGTGAGGACCACCCCTTTTTTGATTTTTCGGACCAAATTTCGACGATCCGAACCGCTCAATGTGTTTGAAATATGTTTTCCAAGGCCAAAGCAAGGAATCACCAAAATAAAAAACCCAAACGGGCTTCATCTGAGTAATTTTTCATAATAACTATACATATACAGTTTATCAAAAAAAGCACGAGTGAAGTGATTTCAGGTATTTTGTTTTTGGGCAATTCCTCGCGGTGACCCTTAAAAACACGTTTTAAACACATTGAGCGGTTCGGATTGTCGAGATTCGACCCCGATCCATGAGGTCCTCAAAGAATTTTAATGAGGGAGTCCTCATTAGATATATATACATGTATATGAGGAACTTTCTAGTCCGGGATTCCCGGAGTCCAGGATTCACCTTCCTAATATATTTTTTTATGATCTAAACCGTCCAATGTATTTAAAACGTGTTTTTAAGGGTCCCCGTGAGAAATCGTAAAAAAAAAAATCGGAAAGGGCTTGATCCGAGCATTTTTCATAAAAACTGTATATGTGTAGTCTTTTGGAGAACTGTTTAGATCAAGCCTTTCTTGGTTTTTTTTTTTTTTTGATGATTTCCCTTGAGAACCCTTCAAAACACTTTAAATACATTAGACGGTCTGGATCATGTAAAAACATATTTTAAAACCTTCAAAACACCAAAAAAAACCCTCAATCCGGGATCTTTTACTAGAAGCTGGGCATATGTGTGTGTGTGTGTGTGTGTGTGTGTGTGTGTGTGTCTTTTGATTTATGAAGCTAAAATGAATAAAGTATTCATACTACTATAAAAAAAAAAACTAATTTTGATGTAAATTGTTCTTTGCCAAAATACGATAAATTTATGGGTACCAACCCATTTCCACAAATGGTGCACAGATCGGTTCGCCTGGCCCATGTAAGGGCCCCGAACAAAAAGATCTGAACCGTTCATGAATTTAAAAATATTTTTACGGGTGATTTCATAGAAAAATCACCTCAATTTGATAAGCGTAAGTGCTTGATCCAACATACAAATTTTTATTGAGATTGTAGGGTGCTAATTTTTTAATGAAAAATTGTTACATTAGATCTAGTACATACAATTATTAAATTAAGCCAACTTTTTTTTTGGCCACACAAACACAAACAGATATTTTAAAATTAAAGAACGATTCAGATCTTATTTTAGGGCTTGTTAGTGGGTCCTTAAATCCATTTTGTACAACATTAGTACAAATGGGCCAGGACCCATAGAAGATAAAGAAAGTTATAGAATGATAAGAAGAGATGATAGTCGATGGCACTCTCTTCGTCTCATTTTGATAGTCTCATATTCCTTTTCAGGACCTCCCTAAATACTTGTCCATTTTTCAAAATTATTCATAAAAATGGTAAAATCGCATTATTACCCTTAAAAAGTAAGGTAATCCTTATGTTCCCTTCAAAAGTGAAGGGTACAAATTGGAAAATTGAAGACTTTTTGATGCAATCACTATGCTCCCTTAAAAAAAAAATTAGAATCCCCAAATGTGACTATAAAATTAGAATGGAGAGAGTATTAATTATAGTGCAAGAAGTACACTTAATTGTTGGACCGTAGGTGATAGAAATATATAATAGAATATAGTACATATGAGCATCTATTGCATTGAGTCAATATTCAAGAAGAATGAGCTGAAGAGGTGGAGATAACCAACGATTAGAGAATGTGAATGGAGTGTTCTAGAAAGGTGAAGAAAAGAGACAACAAGAGACTAAGGCAGTGGAGCTTCAGACTAAATACTCCATGTGAGTACCAAAGTATCTAGAGAGAACGATATAATATCACTATTGGAAGAATGTTCCCTTTCCAAATCAGTGACTGCCCACTTTCTCTCTCTAGAATGACACACTCTGTTAAATCAATCACCTCCGTGAATTTTTTAGAGCAATGTCTCATATTTATAGACATCGTGGGCTAGTAATTAGGCGCCAAGTGTTCCAAACAATATGAGGATACATGTTTCTTCCATACACTCTGAACAAGTGAGTGATGTCACCCATCGCGATGGTGATCCTCACGGCACTCAGGCACGCTTCTTTACCCTATTGCAATGAAACTCTCATCTTGTGCAACTACCAAGCCACTTGATGCCCTTCTATTCCCATATGAGAAAGGTCATGGCTTGTTCATCTATGCCAATACTACAGCCAAGCCTCATAGGGCTCCTTGGGCTCTGCCTTTGGACCAAAGCATGCAAATGTCTGCTCAATTTATGGTTCATTTGCATTTCACGTTCTTGCCTACTTGTCTCTGGGCCACACTAATATGTTATTTCTATGGGCTTTTCTCCATGTTCAGATGGCCAATTGCTAACATTACATTTCTTTTTGGGGCTTTGTAGAGGTTGCGTATGGGCTTTTATATGCTAGCAACACTAGCACTGGCTGACGTGTCACGCGACCATATATGACATGTGTCAATTTGAGATTGGATAGTCAACCGTTGACTAAGTCAACACTCTTTAAATGTTGACCTTCCCTACAATATTAAAGTTTCACAATTTTGATTCATAACTATTAGAACTAGAATGAGGATAACTAAAAATTTCAACTTTTCGGGTATGAACCATAAATTCCTTGAGTCTGATAATTTTCAAGATTCCATTAACACCCTTTCATTGATCAATGATACTTTCACCATTCAAACCCAAATAGGAAACCTCGTCCTTGTAAGTTTTCCTGTCAAAGTCGGCTGCCCCCATTCTAAACTTCAACCTAAAAATTTTCATCTAGTAAACATATCGAGGCATGGTATGAAAGTTCCTCATTGGTGACATATGTAGGGTTACATACTTAATTACATCCATCTCTCCCTTATTCTAGTCCAAGAATTCCCAGATTATTACCTGCTTAGGAGGAGTTAGAAAATATCTTACCTAGAAGAGCATCTCGATTTGATCCAAAGTCATTGTCATCACTACATTTGTGCTCCTAACCATTTCCCAAGTACCCAATGATTGGCCTCTCCTTCCACTTTAAAGGTAGCCAAAGCGAAAGTGGGGGCTCTCTTTGTGTAATTTGCCCAGCAGGCCCTGCCAAACTTAAAACACCATTGTTTCGAGGCCTCCCTTTGACACCAAAATTCCCAAGTTTCAGATTAATGGATACAACGAAAATGATGTTGTTTAAGTTCGTGAAGCCAAAAACCCTAACAAATGGCCCTAATCCCATCTATTTCTTCCACCAAAAGCATCCTCCTTCTCCCTCATCAACTCCTGTTGGCTCTCCATCATCAATTCATCCTTCTCCTTCAACGCAATCTGTTTCTCCAAAGAAGTCAGATGCCAGATACTTCTACTTCTCCTTATTTCCTTGTGTGTTTGTTAGGGAACCATTGCTCTGCTCTTGTTCTTTCTTTAAAGGTGAATCTGTCATTGTTTTCCTTCTTTATTGGGCAATACTCTTGGTTTGCACCGACTGTATTTTGATTGCGCCTAAAACACTTAATATATTAGGTAATACTCTTGGTTGTCTAAAATATACTATTAGTTAATGTTGACACATATGACTTTTTAATTCGTTTAAGATTTTGGTGTTTTTTTTATTGGACTAGTTCTTGCTCGAATGGAGTAAGATAGAGTTGAGGGGTCTATGGAACATACTAAAGAATTATTTACACCATGTATCGGTATAGAATTTGAGTCAGAAGATGGTGCATTTCAGTTCTATAACTAATATAGAAGGATTTTAGGGTTTAGCATTTGAAAAGACTATGCAGTAAAAAGCAATAAGGATGGTGTGATGACTAATTGAAAGTTTGTTTGTATTAAGGAGAGTGAGTAAAAGGCTATGATAAATGAACTTTTACGACAGCACTTGGTAGACAGGGCACGAGAACTAATTGCAAAGTATTTATGTGCATATCAGTTGATAGGACTTCATTGAAATGGATTCTAAAAAATTTGATGAGACCCACGATCACTTGTTACATCTTCCCGATATGATGAGAACTTAAAGAGGATTGAGTGAGTCCCAAGGTTTAAATGTTGAAGTTGTAGCGGTTATTGGGTTACCTCTTAAGTTGTCACACAATTTCATTAGTGCCTAATTAGGAGGGAAATAAAATGTTGAGTTCATGCTAGAGGATATTAAAGGTTACTTGCGTGCTAGAAGAGGGAGGGATGTACAATATGGTGAAATAGGGAGTTGAGATATACTTAGAAACAAACAACTTTTAACCCTTACTTCGTTCACGAAATGCAATTGGATGTAAGTGAGATGATAACCAATATCTTTTGGGCTTACCATCAGATGATTACGAATTATGGCCTTTTCAAGAATACATTGATGTTTGACACAACTTTTCAAACTACCCACTACGTTCTAAATTGCTGTTCAATTTTGAGAATTCTAGCTTTTTAAGCAAACATATAACAACTGCATTCAATATATGCATTCACATTAAACAGATTCATTAATTTGCAACAATGCCCTTATATTTCAACTTTTGAATGAAATGATTGTTGTTGGTCAAGGGGTTATTCTGAAAAATTGAATAAAATTTTGTTTTGACTTTTTAAAGAAGACTAACAATTCAGAACATCCCAAAATAGTATAAGTGACAGGCAATTTGGAATGGAGGAAGTAATAAAGAGTCTCAACCATTTGCTATTTTTACTTGCTTTAACCATTTTTGTATGACAGTGATTTTCGGTATTGCATTGATGTATGATGAAACAATCCCATCATTTGTGTGGCTATTCGAAAAACTTTTGGAAGCATTGTCGCGGAAGAAGCCTTTCACCTTGTTCACCAATCAAGATCAAGTAATGGCTAAAGCGATATCTCTAAGTTATGTCGGATGTGAAACACGGATTGTGTACTTTTCACCGTAATCAAAATGCAATGAAGCATTTAGGCTAATTTTTTGGAGACTATTCCACATTGATTTAATTAGAAAAGATTTAAATTCTTGCATGTTTGGTTATGAAGAGAAAATAGAATTAATTTGAAACTTGGGAATCTTTGGTTAAAAAAGTTTAACTTGAAGGATAATGCATGGATGGAGAAAACTTGGGAGCTTAAAGAGAAGTAGGCACATGTGCATACATGAAGTATTTTTACATTGCAGGGATGAGAAGCACACAATTGAGTGAGAGCTTGAATGAAAAATTGTAGAAACACTCAAAGTTTGACCTCAACCTAGATCAATTCTTGACACAACTTGATATTGTTGTTTTTGACAAGTAGTGTAATGAAAAAGAAGCGTTATACAACTCTAGAGGAAAGATGTTTAAAATAAAGTTTTCAAGTTGTCCTATGTCACTTCATGTTACAAAATTCTGCATTCCTCCTCTCTTTGACTTGTTCCACAAAGAGTTTGACATTTTTCTTATTTGTAAATTCAAAGAATTGAAGGTGTTTGGAGATGGAATTAGATGTGTGATTCAGAAGCATGGAAAATAAAGAGAGTATATTGTGTTGGGTAGAGTGGAACTTGACACATTAGGACCTAGAATAGTTGGAGAAATTTGTTGTAGTTTTTGAAAGTTTGAGAGCTTTGGAATTCTATGTGGTCATGCAATCAAAAAGCTCTCGCAAATGAATGTCATGGAAATACCTGAGAAATACATGTTAGGCCAATGGAGGCTAGATACAAAGAGTTGTTCATCTAAGGCAAATGAAGTTATGGTGGAGGAGACATATCGGATGTTGGTAATAACAGTGTAGTGTAAGTATCTTTATCCTAGAATGGTGACACTAGCGGCTCGATCATCTGAAGCATTTTGGTTGAGGGAGTATAACAAGTTTGTGTGCACAAGTGGATAATACATTTCTTTCCAAATATGGCGATGGTGCTTGAAGTAGTGTACCAAACATTGGCATGGAATTAGATTCAATTGATTCTAAATTAAAAAAGGTAAAGGGCTTGAAAAAAGGTGAGATTGTGCAACCAAGGGTGGTAGAAGATTGAAGTCTTGGCATGAGAAGTTGAGAAAGAAAGCAAAAGTTGTCACATGATCTCAGCTTAGTCAAGTATTAATGTTACTTTCCTATAATAGATGTCAAATAATTTTTTTTCGTTTACTTCATGCAATATACATACAAATGTTTGACAAACTTATTAGGGCATTGAACAATGTCACACAAAGGTGGTTCTCCAAACTCCATCTTCAAACTAATGAACAATAAGAGTCTAATAGCTATATTGTCTATATGTTGCATTGAAAATTTGATAACATTTATTGTAGTTAGTTGTAATGATACTTTATGTAGGATAGATAAACACCCTATTATCCATAAATGGCGCATTTATTATCTCAAGCATCTTGCAGTGCACAAGTTTTAGAGGTCTTTAATGTACTTAAAATTCTGATAACTGTTGGGTTCCAATTATGTGATTAGATTCTTA
The DNA here is from genome assembly GCA_022606695.1 of Vaccinium macrocarpon. Classification (NCBI taxonomy): domain Eukaryota; kingdom Viridiplantae; phylum Streptophyta; class Magnoliopsida; order Ericales; family Ericaceae; genus Vaccinium; species Vaccinium macrocarpon. The sequence goes on from CM040178.1 coordinate 16,571,184, forward strand.
CATCTTATATTCTTGTCTCTTTTTTTTAGGAGATGGCATTCGATCGAGCAGGGTATATTATTGTCGATCCATCAATCAAACATACCAAGGCAATATTGATTATATCATGAATCAACAATCACCCTAACAATATTGACTTATATTGGCATCTCACTTTTTGGGTTACATGCACGCACAATTATGTTGGGGATGATTAAGTTATCAAATCATAAAGCATTTGTGGACGACAAAAATTTGGCTTGTAATGCCCCTAATTTTGGGAACATTACTTCACTTCAAACTCTCCCATAACTCTACAAATTTCTTTTACACTCAAATTCTTCTTCTCCCCTATAAACAATCCAATCTTTTGCAGCAATTGCCCTTCTCTCTCTCACAGCTAATTTCTCTCTCTTGCACTATCGATTTGTATATTTTCTTGATTTTATTTCTCTCTTTCTTTTATGAAAGTTGAAGAAGTCTCTCCCTCCCAATTTATTTATTTTCCTTTCATCGGAGAGGTTCTACTTTCTCAGGAATTTAATTGTTCATAATCTCAATTGTTCCAATTTTCGTTAACGCGCTTGAATCGACAAAGGAAACGTAGGGTTTTCGGAACTTGACTTTTACTTAGGAATATTGCCTATGTGATTTGTATTTATGTCATATACTGTGGGCTGTTTAGGGAAGTTATAGTTTGGTGTGATTTCTGCGGAAAATGAATCGTTAATGAATCATGTGGTTGGATTTGTGTGAAAAGTAAAAAAATATGTGAAGTATGTGTACAGTTTCTAGATAGATTCACTGCTTGACTTAAAACACTGTTTTGCTCCATTTAGGATTGGATTTAGGCTTTTCTCAAAACAGTGAACTTGTGTTAAATTTGATGAACTATTTTACTGTAAAATTTCATGATGTTTGGAACTCGTTTGCTATTTTTAGTGACTGGATAGATAATTGACTTGTTGGCATGAGTTATTCCATTTCTTTATTAGACTTTTAGTTACAGGTTATAATTAGACGCATGTGATGTTTTGGCTTAGTAGAATTATTAAATCCTTTATCATGTGTTAATTAATTATTGTGATTAATTAAATAAATGTTTAAAATACGTGTGGTTGTTTATCGAATGTGGGGATGGGACGTTGTCACGCCCCGGACATTTAGGCATAAAAGAAACGAGAGAAATTACTATTTTCTTCAAAAAAAAAATAAAAAAAATTGACAAGACATGTCCCAAAACTGAGCAAGTATAAGTCACAATTAAACATGTTTATCGATAACACATTATGGTCAAAATGATATCCATCCCTATGCCATGCCAATAAAACATTGCATTTTCCAAAATAATGTTCCTAATAAAGTACAATTAGTAAGCTCCACTTGAGCACAAAAGTTCCAAGAACTACTATTTAGATTTATACAATCCCAAAATAAAATTTTACAAGTCTATGGCCTTGCATGCTCACAAGAAAAAAAAAAGTTATACAAGTAGGCCATGAATCTCTCCAAAGAAGAGCTAGGACATAACCAAGAATCCTCAAGCCTTCGAATTTACTTCTAAACCTGAAAAGTTGGTATCAACAACAACATGAGCCTAAGCCCGAATTGGAAATATGCTAAACGAATAGATATGGATATATAAAGGTTGAAATAAAAAAAAAATTATACTTTCTTTTTTTCTTTTATTCGAATTATTGAAACCATGTAAAAAAAAAGATTTCTTGCTTTCTTTTCCTTTAGTGCACCCAATGATAATGTTCTTAAACGACCAAGCAAAGTTCATGCGACTAGTTCATTAATTTACTAGGGTAGTAGTTATGATGCAAGAAACTAAATTTTTTATTTTCATTACCTCATACAACTCGGTTCAACCTCTCCCAATACAATGATGTCCGTTCAACCTATTCTCTCGACACAAGCACCCATTGCCATATCATCCAACTCACAAATAGTCAATGCACATATACAAATGAAGAAAGAGAATAGCAAATCACAAGCACATTGTTAGCACAAGCAATACATCAGTCCTTTTCGAATACCCACAAACATCGGCCCCACCTCAACTAGGAGGACTATTGGGTACCAACAATCACGTTGTTCCAATGGCCTAAATCAACCAATCACAATCAACAATGAGTTTCTTTTCATCTCATTACTCGGCTTAAAGCCCAAATCATCTAAATTAACCACAATAGAATAACTTCAATGTAGTCTCCTCAAACAGTAAATAACAAGTATCCAATTAATACATCAAGATATACTTCTCACAAATTCACTAAACACACAAAAAGGTTATATTAGGTTTAGGAAAATACTCATCTACGTTAATTGCATTTCATCAAACACATAGTGTGCCTAATAGCACCTACCACTAGTACATCCTTTTAAAGAAAGATAATTTTCCTAAACAAAGGATTTCAGAAACTACACACATGCCTCAACTTTAACCTAAAAACTTATTGTACTAGGACAAAATTAAGGTAAGATCTATACATATAAATAAAGATATATGTCAAGAAATCAAATGGTGCACAATTTCGATACCGTGCTAAAGAAAATACTTTTTTTTTTGTCAGTGCTGCCTACACAACTTTGAATTTGACAACAGCCACTTCAAGAATTTTTATAGAACTCTACACATGAAATCTAGATGTGAAACTTTAACCCAAAAAACAGAAAATATAGAGTTACTCTCAATAAAATTTTCAGAAAATTACGAGCTCCGGAACTATGTAAAGAAAATCCCCAAACAAAACACATGTATAGCAAAAATATTTAACACATTGTCTAGGGCTTGCTTATAAATTTGATTACTCTACCAAAAACTCAAATTAAAGGCATATCAACACATATACATATCCATATGTAAACATTTAGCACAAATCCTACCTCAAAGAGCAAAACCCCCCAAAATGATGGAAACCCGAAGTCGACGAAATTGGATTTTGTTCGGATGGATTTGAAGCTCTCAACGCGTAGAACAACCTTTCCTCTTGAATCTTAGATCAAATCTTGCGATCAAGCCTTCGATTTTTGGGTGAACATGTGGGTTTGTGAGGTTAGGAGAGAGAGAGATATCAGCGGGACAAAGAAAAAAAAAATATGGCAGAGAAGAGAACTAACGAGTTCTCTGGGAATTGATCTATATGTAAGTGCGAAATTGCACAAGGCCCCCTCTAAGTAACTTGTTAATAACCCCATCTCCCAATGTGTTATAAATTCATACACAAAGGCCCCTAAGCTAAAAAAATCTAATTAAATAATCAACCCTAAAGGTTTTCAACAATTCTCACCCCCAGTCCATGGTGCACAAATTTGAGCATGTTCCATCAAATGCATTTATAAAAGCACGTATACACCAAAATAATAATTAAAGAAATTCATTCTCTAAAACAATATAATAAAATTTTGCACGGGTCTTTACAATGTTGTATCCGATATGGGTCTTGAGCCAATTATCGCAATATACTTCCAGGGGTATTGAGTTGTGCCATGGGCCTGGATTTTTAGGCATGGTGGATAGGAGCCCAATAGATTGTTTATATTGTGGATAGGAACCGATATTGGATAGCCTGATGAATTGGTATGAGATACCGAATTCATGAGGTGCATGAGATTTGGGTTGTGAAACCTTAAGATTGATGATGAGAATTTTGAATCTACTGAATCCAACTATTTTTAGACATGTTGTGATAATTGGGATGTCCTATGCTTTAAAATTTATGTTTTATATGTTTGACTATTGCATGAGTAATCTTTTGTATAGGGGTAGTTTCGGTACCCTATTGAGTGTAATTAAATCACTCACAGTGGTACTTTTGTGGCCCTGGCGTCCTCAATGCCAAGTACAAAAGAAGATGAAGAACTACCAGCTGAATTCGATGCAATGGAGTAGCTAGGGGGGAAACAAGTAACGGACCCTTTGCATGTTTGATTGGTGTTTTAGTGAACTTTATTTGTTATGTTGTGATTTGTATGGTGGTATGTATTAGTATCATGTGATGTTCATGATTGTGTTATCTGTGTTGGTGACAACCAGTCTGGGTAGACTGTCCATGCGCTTCTATAGGCTGTCACCCTTTGCATGTTTCCCGTTATTCTGTTAACCACGGTCATTATAAGCCCAATGAAGCCCTTAGTTGACCCGAAGCACGTTGTTTGACTCTTTTGCATGCATGTGTTATATTTAGATTATGAATGTGTGGTATCTTGATTTGTAAGCTTTTGTTGCATATCTTGGCGTTGTTTCGACTGGCACGTGGTGATTTTGTTCAATCCACGTTGATCACCAGGCGCCTCATATGGGATGTAGAGTGTTTCAGTGAGTATGAGTGACTAGGGTTTCTCTATTCCATGGCACCGTTGTCAACCCTAGTGGTGTCCTGTCCAGGTCCATATGCCTCCAAGCTATAACCTAGCATAATATGTCGAGCCCGCAGAGAAAACATTGTGGGATTATGCCATGCTCATAAAAGTGTAACATCATGAGCGCGCTCAACAGAAACCACTACCCCATATCCATACACTAGTTTTTTTTTATAAGATATTGATAGAAATGAATAACAACAGTTTAACAGTTCCACAGTAAAACATGATGGGATGTTTGGGTCAATGCAAATAGGTGTATCGCACATATAGCAATGTGCCTCGTATTATCTTTTAGTATCGCCATTCTTCGTCAAATTTACCAAAGTGTGAACAACTTCCTACCACCGGACCTACAATCAGTTCAATCCACTCATATGGTACTGCTTCCTATCACTAGGTCAAGGGTCCATCATTCAAAAGCTATTGGGCTGTTTTCGTCTCCTTCCAACTAATAGTCACCGACTTTTCCGCTCAAGGTCCCAGCTATCTTGAATCAAGACGCACACTGATAGGTGCGTGGAAAGCTTGCTTTTGAGTGCCTAAGTAGGATAGAGTTAGCACGGTTTTCGTGTTTTTAATCCTCATTTTCCATTTAATGTGTGCCCGTGGTTGGATTTTGTGTTTGTGCTTAATTCGCAGGGAAAATAGGTGTTTTTGCGCTAATCGGAGTTGTTGGGAAGGCATGCACGTAGACCGAGAGTGAGAAAGGTTGACCAGGCTAAGTGTTGAAGTGGACTTCACGTGAAAATGATCATAATCCGTCAGGAGCGCTACACTAATTATTTGGAGCGCTCAAGATTTGCACAAAAGGGTTCAAAAGTGAACAGAAGGTCTACGAGCGCTACACCCATTGGTGTAGCGCTACCGAGCGGCTTAGAAGGTCAACCGGTCAATAGGGAGTCAACCAGTCAAAGGGGGAGATAAGCAAGCGGTAGCGCTACACCACTTTTGGTGTAGCGCTACAAATAGCTTATCTTGGCCAGTGAACGATAGCGCTTTGGTCGTCCGCAAAGGATAATCCTATTCTGTCTCGGATTTTAATTAGAAATTAGAGATTAGTATAAATACTTATCTTTTAGCTCGTAGTTAGGGTTCCACATTCATAACTTAGGTTTTATTTTTCTTAATTTTTGCGGTTGTTTTCAGGATTATCTCATATTCAAGTTTAATTCAAGTTCTTCAGGATTTCCAGTTTTGATTTCTTGTTCTTCGCATCTGTTCTCTCGCTGCAAACATTTGGTATCGTGTTTTATTTATTTCAATTGTTTGAAGCATGTTCTTTTCGAGTGCAGCTGCGGGGCGAAGGCGCCGTACGTCTAGACTAATCAATGTTTCACCTCGGGGCCGAATTAACTTAATTTTCGGGCAATTTTAGGAAATAGAAACTCTTCTAACAAACAAAACCCAGGCATTGCCGGAATCCAAATGTCCGCGGAATCTGGTGACAGGTGGTGCGCATTTGTTAGAAAGCCTTTCTCTTATTCTAGAATCATTAAAAGAGGAATTGTGGCCCGAGTAAACATTGGTTAGGTTAGTCGCGGACGTTGGGTTCCCTCAACTGTGCTCTCTTTCTTAATCTGCATTTAGTTAAATTAGCTTAGTAGTTAGTACATAAATCTCATCAGATCAAAGGGTGGCTACCTGAGAGCTAGTTAAACTAAAACTCTACACTTTTGAGTTAAACACCGTTAGCCGTCTCTATGGTTCGACTCCGGTACTTCCGGATTTATTGTGCTACACCGGTCAAGAGTCCTACGCTTGGGACGCGTCTTATTTTTAGTCACCTAGTCGGTCAAGCACTCACTAACAAGATACAAGGTCCGTCCACCCCGCGATGCGCACGAACATAATCCCGATCATCTTGTCATCATGGCACACACTAACATGCCACAAAGTTCGTCCACTATATGTTGTACATGCTTAGCACCAAAGACAACCAAGTTCTCTCCACGAAGTTGGGACAATGCTCAAGCGGCACTACCGTATCAATTCAATTTTATTCAATCCAATCCCTTTTCATTCTCATCTCATTTCTTGTAATCAACCATTCATCCATTTTTCTCAAAAAAACAGTGTCATGTCATTACTGTATCATGTCTCATGAATGTGAATCACTAGTTAATACTACCAGCACAAATTAACGCAAGCAGTCAAATCCAACAATACAGAGATATACGTGGGAAACCCTAAATGGGCAAAAAACCACAGGAAGGAATCAAAATTACTATACTCATTGTGCAGTTACAAATATGCCTATCCAAACAATGTAAGTCCTCACAACATTCTAAGTATCACCTGCCAAGTCACAAGTACACCACACCTAGTGATTTTGATTGCCAACGCCTTGAATCGCACAAGCCTTCCTTGGATACTTTCAGAGTCCCACCGAAAGTATTCCCTAGAAATCACTTCTAGATTGTAGAGAACTTCTTGGAGATGAACATGTAGTTGTATGATCCTTTGATCGCATAGAAACTCCAAGGTTATCAATCAGAAGATCAAGAACTTTTTCCTTTCTCTTGCCAAACACTACAAGAAAAAACACATTTGGTGACCGTATTTCGGGACCAAAGTAATTTTAGTTGCCTTATAGTGGCAATTCAACAACTAAACTGTGTGTTGTCGCGGTGTGGTTAACTTTGGCCAACAACTTGATTTTTAGTCGCCGTTACGTACACTTTGCCGAAAAAAATGTTATGTTGTTGGGGAATGTGTGCGCATGAAATTTTCACCCTGGCGCTAGAAGGTGGGAAAAAGTTTGGCGACCAAAAAAATGTCATTGAATGATGTCTTGCACTGACTACCTATTTTTAGTCAGCATAGTTTTTCATTTATTCTGCCAAAAAATTCCGCAAAAAGAAAATGGCGGGGATTTTGAATTACTCGGCAACAAAAATTTTGGTCGGGGACTTATATTTAGTTAAAACTACGTAGTTTTGGCGAGACACTATACTGATACCCAAGGCACACACGTATATCTCCATATCCAGGGCTTTATATCCTATTTACTCTCTCTCTCTCTCTCTCTCTCTCTCTCTCTCCCCGGATCTCACAAAGCGTACATCTCTCTCCCTCTCTCTCTCTCTTTGTCCGCCTCTTCTCCATCTTTCTCACGACTGCTTGCAATTCCTTGTGTAGGTTTACTATTGCGTGAAATCAGGGCTCAATGTTTGATTTCAGAGAAGTAACACTCACACAGCGTATCTCTGTGTGTGTGTGTGTGTATCCCCCTGATTGCTTGCAATTCTTGTGCATGTGGACTATTTTTTGAAATTGGGGCTCAATATATTTGGAAACATTACAAGCCATGATCATGTCCTTTTGAAATCTGTTGGGTGTTGGACATAATAGTAGTTTGCTGATTAATTTTGTTCAAATTGGCATATTATTTTTACTACAGGATGGAAGAAAGGGGTAGGGTTTTGGTTAATCCAAAAAAAGGTAGGATGTTTGCCCTAAATGGGTTTGTATCAATTTCTGTTCTTTTCCTAATTCTAAACATAACCTATTTCTTTGAGTTCTAACTTTACCTAATTTTGAACGTAATTTAGAGTTTTACTTAGAATGGCTACCTGTTTCCAAAGTCAGATTCTTTGTAAGATTGAGTGCTGTTTTTTCTTCATGAAAGAGAGAAGCTAACTTAATAATAAATCGCAGTGTGTCGTATACCACGAAGGTTATTAGCGAGTTGGCGGACAATATGGATTTTAGTGGCCTCTCTTTTTCACATTGTTGCAGGGTCGAACTTGCTTGCTTAATAGCCTTGTGTAGGTTTACTAATAGCCTTATTAAGCTGTTTGACTCATATTTGCATGAACACATTTTTTTTTTATAGCTTGCAATATATTGTTTGTCTCATTAGAAAACAAGTTTTTTTAGCGTTTCTTGTCCATTTAACAGCAGGGACCTCAGAAATGTGCCGAAATGACGGCGTTGTAAGTTCGACAGGCCTGCTGGGCAAATTGATAATGCTATCTATGAAGGAGTCAGGATTTTGGCATGACGGGGCCGATTTAATAGATATATACTCCCCCCGTCCCATTTTATTTGTCCAAAATTCTCTTTTTTGGTGTCCCAAAAAGATTGTCCATTTGAAAAGACAATGGTCAAATATTCTTTAGTTTTCCCATTGTGCCCTTCTTCCAAAATTTGAAATTATGTACAATCAACATCTTTGAGGGCCAATTTCAAATCAGGGATAAGTATTGCTGCCACATTGACGGTTTTTTTACTTGTAATTAAATTTAGCTAAAAACTCAAAAAGGAAATGCACCAAATAGGGTATTATTGGAAATATAAAGTTTTGACAAGGTAATGTTGATGTTCCCTTAATTTTGTAGTATCCTAAGATTTGACAAACAAAATGGGATGAAAGGAGTATTTCATAGACCTTTTACTTTCCAATAAAAGGGTGAACAAAATTAAATCCATGAAAAATACTCCCTTCATCTTACAATTTTTGTCACTTGTGATCGATGTGGGGAAAAGAAAGTTTATAAGGATTGGATCGAGGCGCCGTATCCTTTAAAGTAGGCCTAGATTAACTTTTGACTTTTAAGAAATTGCTTAACAAAAGAAAGAGAGAAAAGCCAATATATTGTCTGTATGACTGATTCTCGTTGATGCTGAGATACGTATGAACGCCGGCCCTCCCACCCAAACAAAATAATACTCCCTCCATCCAAAAAAAATCGGCCTTCTTTTAGAAAGCGAAAAATCTTCAATTTTAATAAAACATTGTTACCAAAAAGTTTTAACTTTTTAAGTTTGTCCTTCATTAGTTGACTCTAATAAAATTGAAGTTAATCAAATTTTGAATTTAAAACGTTTTTCGGAAAGTGAAAAATCTTGCCGCCAATGTAATCAAAGAACATTTTTAAAATTTTAAAACGCACTTTAAACTTTAAATTTACAAGTATTCTTCTTGGGAGTTAATAATTGCACTCCAAAAATTGATAGAAGGGCTCCAAGCTACAAGTACTCTTTTCCTTTTCCTCCTTTGTTAATGAGGGGTTTTTTAATGCCAAGCGGGCACCATCCTACGTGTTGCCCGAGTGCACATCTCAGCCGTACAAAACGCTTTTTGGATGGTCTGAATTAAGAGAGAGAAAGGAGAGAAAAAAAGGAGAGAGAGAGAGAGGGGCATAGATCTGGGACGTATTTTACATTTTTAGCTTGTTGAGTAACTTTGCAATATCTTTCGGATAAAAAAATAAAGTACTTCGTGCAAAAAAAATTATTTTATTTTTCACCAAATTAAATTAGTAATAGAAATCTTTAATTCGGTGTGAAAAAATTTGAAAAAATGTATACGAAAATATTTTACATTGTTGGTTTGCTAGGTTGGCTTTGCAATATCTTTCGGATAAAAAAAATAAAGTAATTTGGGGCATAATTTTTTATTTGTTTTCATTGCTAAAAAAAATGAAAATTTTTGTTCGAAATAATTTAAAGCCAACAATGTAAAATACTTTTGTATAATTTTTTTTAATTTTTTTGAATTGAATTAGAAATCTCTTTGGTAGTTTATTTTGGGGCAAAAGAAAATAAAAAATTATGCGCGGATTTAGTTTATTTTTTGATCTGAAGGATAGTAGTACAAAGTCAAGTCAATAGACCAACAATGTAAAATATTTTCGTATATAATTTTTAAAATTTTTGCGTATCAAAAGAAAGATCTCTACATTTTTATTTGGTGCAAACAAAAATAAAAAATTGTATGTAGGAATACTTTATTTTTTTGATTCAAAGGATATTGCAAAACCAAAAAAAAAAGAGTAACAACTGCCTTAAGTTAACAATGTCATTAATAGAGTTGGTGGGTTTAATGGAGGGTAAATATAGGCGACATGGCCCCCCGAGTAACAATCCCGCTGCATGCATGTAGTGCAATAACATCAATGACTATTTCGTAAAAGATGGTAACAAAAATAATCTTCCATACATGTATTCCTTAATAAAGCAAACTCTAGATTTGCTATTTATGTTGGATAACTAAATCTTCTAAAAAACTCTAGAAGAACTAACAAAAACTATCCCGATCAAAAAAAAAAAAAAACTAACAAAAACTATTGCATATCGTAAAAAGAGTTCCAGAAGAATTGTTTTTTGCAAAAAACAACAACTTACCCACGGACTTCACTTCAAGATTTTGTCAACTAGAATCATTGTCCATCATTCAACGGATGTGAAAAGATCCTCAACCACTTTTATATGGATGAAGCATATTCCTTGAGGAAATCTATTATCACTTGATGAATGATGAGTAAAGACATCTATTCTAATATGAGTAATGCGACAATGTACACCTCCTCCTATATGAGATTTTATGGCACTAAATATGAGAGAATATGAGATTTTGTGACACCAAATATGAGATTTTGTGGCTCCAAATATGATATGGCACATGGTATGCACCCCATACGGAAATATGAGATTTTGTGGCACCAAATATGAGATTTTGTGGCTCCAAAAGATGAGATTTTGTGGCTCCAAAATATGAGATTTTATGGCACCAAATATGAGATTTTGTAGCTAAAAATATGAGTTTTTGTGGCACCAAATATGAGATTTTCTGGAAATATATGAGATTTTGTGGCACCAAATATGAGATTGTGGCACTGTAGCATTGCTGTAGCAATCCGCATGAGTCCAAATATTGTTTACATATAACATTAACCAATCCAATGATTAATTGACACGTAATAAAAAATGCCAAACATTGGCAATTACTCGTCAATGAAGATACACTGGATTAATAAGATAAAACGCACCGAATACGATGTCGTATTGCTTCTCAATTTAGAAAGGTAGTAATTGGCAGTTACAAGCCATTACTAAAATAAAGACTGGCCTCGAAGCCATGATATCAACTGCTGAACGCACAAGCTCCACGTATAAACTTAAGAAACAAGGCGATTGGCAGTTAGAACACGTGGAATACTTCTGGGAAGCAGTTATTTCCCTAAACACGTTATCATCTGAGTTTGTTAAGCCAACGTGCAGATTTAAAGCTTCTGGGAGAAGGGAGAATTCAAATTCAGACGTGGAAGGGGAATAATTGCCAACTATCAGAGTGGAAGTTGGAGTTCGAAGCAAGCTAGATTCAAATCCATGGAGCGGGAAGTTCGAACTACAAGCAACATCTATAAATAGAAGAAATTTAAGAGTGAAAAGCCCCCGGACAAATCTTCAACAAACAGCTATCAAAAAACTGGTGCTTGGTTTGTTCATTGGCAAAGTAGTTTAGGATTTCGAACTCAGTTCGAAGTAGTTTAGGATCTCGAACACAGTTCGAAGTAGACTAGGAAGTAGATTAAGAATTAGATTAGGATTTATCTCGATTGTTATTGTAACAATCACCCCTATCTCGGTTGTTCTTGCAACAATCACCTGTTCGAAGTTCTGTTACTTTGTATTTGAAGTTGGAGACAATTTCGAAGTAATTTTATCTTTGATTTATTAATCGAAGTGTCTTGTTTCTTTATTGTTTTTTGATTTCCTAAGTTCATTGGTTTGCATTTCTTCACTTATTAAGAAAATCCTCTTAATTGAGGTAATTGAACCAACAAAACACAATCGCCTGATTAGGTTTAGTTTTCCAAAGTTAATCTAAGGGAGGAGATTGAAACTCTCTCTGGCATGCTCGCACACAATTATTTTCCATTACAAAGAAGTAAAAAGAACCAAACACATCTTTTTTGGCACGCCCAGTGGGGCCCCAGAAAGTGTTAAATGGCTCCAAAACTTAGGAAGCAAATGGATGATTCTCAAGCTGGCCAAACGCCAGAAGATGAGAACAATGGTAATTCTAAAGAGAATGAACAAATCGAAGGCCTTCAAGTAGGACCAGAGATTTGTGTTGGTCAAGACTTAAATATGGGAATTGGCCAGACTTCTCGAATGAATACTAGGAAAAACAAAACTGTGCAAGGTGATGACCCAAAGAATCCAGAAATTGGAGGGAATGTGTCATCTAACCACTTTATTGAAATGATTGCTACGTTTAAAGAATTGGCTCAGACCCAAAAACTTATATTACAGAAATTGGAAGAGCAATCAGGGCCTAAGAGTGATCCTTTGCCTTCATTTGAGAAGGATAAAGGAGAGGCTAGCACAAGCAAATTCAGGTCAAGGCCTGGAAAAGAGCCCATAAATGTAGAAGACATACCAGAATCTTGGTATGAGCCTGTAAAAAATTATGATTATCAAATCCCTAAACCTAAGAAAGTGTTCAAGCAGAACACTAATATCTCATTCAAACCTAACTTTGATGGCATACATGAGGAGAAAGGTTTCAGGAATTATGATTATGGATTTGATGAGTATATGTATACTCCTAGAAATCAATTTAATGAAAAAGATAGGACTAGTGCAAAAAGGCCTAATCCAGAGGTTGGAATTCCTAAGTATTCAGGGATACCAGAAATGGGAAGGGTACATTCGAACTATCTTTACGAACCTTTTGTAAAGCAGGAAGGAGGCTTCAAGCAACCTAGGCCTTTTGATGATCCTTATCAGAGGATTCCAAAGGATCACATGCCTAGAAATGTCACTTGGGAATCACCTGTTAGTTCAAAGGTACCTTTGGGGGAACATCCAACCCTTCGAGATGAAATATTGGGTCTTATGCAAAAAGTTTATGGACCTTTGAACCGAGGGGTACAAACTCAAATTTATAGAAAACCCTATCCAGAATGGATAGATAAACAATTCGAAGTCCCTAGGAGGTTTAAAATCCCAGATTTCACTTTGTTCAATGGAGATAGAAAACAATCCACAACTGAACATATTGCTAGATTCACTGCTCAGTGTAGAGAACTAGGCAATAATGAGTTCATTAAGTTGAAATTGTTTTCTAATTCTTTAACAGGGACGGCCTTCGAATGGTATTCTAACTTGACACCAGAGTCAATTCCAAATTGGCAAAGGATGGAAGAATTATTCCATGCACAATTTTATCAAACTGAGCCTGAAGTTACTATGGCTGATTTAGCAAGATTAAAGCAAAGGCCTGATGAGAAGGCTGCTCAATTTATTGCTAGGTTTAAAAGGGCCAGAAATAAGTGTAAACTTCAATTACCAGAGGTTGAGTTTGTAAAAATAGCACAAGATGGCTTAAGTAGAGAACTTAGGAAGAAGTTCGATTCTACTGAATTTAGAGATTTGGTTGATTTAACTTACAAAGTATCAAGATATGAGTCTTTGTTAGAAGAGAATGTTGATAGAAATAACTCTTCTTACTCAACCTATTATAAAGAGCCCATTTATGAGATTGATGCTGCTGAAATTGTTGAGCATGAACCTTGTGTGTGTGACTGTCTAGTTCGCAAGGATTCTTCTATAGTACCAAGAACTAACAAGAAAGCAGTTAGTAAGGTTTATTCATTTGATATTTCAAAGGCAAATGAAATTTTTGATTACCTTTTGAAGAAAAAGTTTATCAAACTTCCTGAAAATGTTAAACTTCCAACTTTGGAAAAAACAAAAGGGAAAAGTTATTGCAAATGGCATGCTTCTTGGACTCATTCCACTAAAAATTGTAATGTTTTCCGTGATAGGATTCAGGAGCAGATCAAGAAAGGAAGGATCATGTTTCCACAAAAGGCTATGGGAATTGATAATCTTGATCCATTTCCAAAAATTGAAGAAGTGATTTGCCAACACTAATGTGCCAACATCTCCGCTAAAACCTGCCAAGGAAATGTGGCGCGAAACAAGCGGTGCAAGTGGAAATGAACTTCGGTCTTTTTAGCAAAGGAAAGCCAAAAGTTGGCCAACCTCAAAATAGTGATGGGAAGACCTACCGTCAAAATATTTCACCAGGAAGTTCTTCTAGCAAGGGCTTTGAGCAGTCCCATCTTCCCATGCTTGAGGCATCTTTTTTGGAATGTTTGTGCATGGAATGCAGGGCCAACTATCTGATTTTCAAGGATTTGGATAGACAGGGGGTTGATTTCTTTCCAAAGAGGATGGAAAGAAAAGCCTTGGATCAAAACAATGAAAGAAAGCCTTGGATTAATCCAAATCATGGAAGAAATGAGAGGCCTTGGTCTGTTTCAAAGAGAAATGTACCTTCTAGTCCAGTCCCACCAGCTTCGAAGAGGGATTATCCTCCTTCGAAGAAGGTTAACACTGGGAAGGCCCCAATGGGTCAAAGAAATGGAGGAGAAGAGGAGTAATTTACTTTGGTGAAAGGGGTTCCTGATTGGTTTCTAAAAAAGATTAAACCAGAACTCTTCCAAGAATATAGAACCTCTGCTACAATAGGGAACAAAATGGTTAAACCTCCCAAATGGTCAATGGGTAGTTGTCAGAGATCCAAAGACTAAGGCACCTCAAATGATTCCTATGTTGACAAGAACACAAAAAAGAAAATTGCAAATGAGGTACACTAGCTTCCAAATGGAAGAATATTCTTCCAAGGAGAAACCTAATGGGGGTGATGAGTTCAACCCAAGGTTTAATAGACTTCGAAGAGAGGATTCTGAGGAATCTCTTCGAAGGGGATTTTCTCAATCAGAAAGAGAAACTCTGGAAAAATTGGCTGCAAAGATGGACAGTGGAGTACCTCAAGACAATCCAACTTCTCCAAATTCCTTGGCAAGCTATCAATCTGGCTTGTTAGAAGCGATGATAGTGGAACAGGAAGAAGGAGGGGAAACAAATTCGTCTCCTATTGGAACATTTTCCCCTATGGAAACTTCTGTAGCAGAGTTTTCAGAGAAAATGAATGCAACAGAAGTTGGATCAGGGCTACCAATGCAGGAAAAAAGTACCATTCAATTTGGGACTCTACCTGAAGTCCAGATTAATATGGTAACTCCTTCATTTATTAACTTTGGACCTTTCGGACTAGATTGTTCACCAGTTCGAAGGGCATTACAACCAATAGTTACTCCTATGGAGGTTATTGATGTTTCAAGTGATGAAGAATATAATCTCACTTATGATAATGGTTGGAATGACAGTTGGGGAGCTTTGATTTCCAAAATTCAAAAGGAAGAAGAGGAGGAGGAGGATTTCATGATTATGGTAAACACAACAGAAGAACCAGAAGTAACCTCCAAAGAGAAGACAATCTTCATTCCAGAAACAGAAAATGACTCCAAGTATCCTTTGATTGTTGATTTGGATTGTACTGATCTTTCTTATCCTTTCAAATCACCTTCGAATGATATGAGGCACCATTTAAAACCATTATACATATCTGCTTTGTTTGATGGCATTTTGTTAAACAGAATTTTGGTTGATAATGGTGCAGCAGTGAACATTTTGCCTTCTAGGACTCTGAAGAAGTTGGGAAAAGAAAAGGTTCGACTGATCCCAACAAGCACATCAATTGCTGGGTTCACTGTGAAAGTAAGAATCCCATAGGAATTGTTTCTATACGCCTGAAAGTTGGCCAAGTAAAAACTGATACAGCTTTCTTTGTGGTGGACACTTTTACAAGTAAGTATAATGCTTTACTTGGTAGGGATTGGATTCATGTCAATGGCTGCATTCCATCCTCAATGCACCAAGCCTTGATGATTGTGAAATATGAAAATGGGAAAGAAGTGGGGATCGAAGAGGTGAAAGCAGACCCACACCCCTTTAGTACTTCAACAAATTGTGCAGAGGCAGAGATGTATAAGCCTGAAATCATCCCTCTGAGTGAAATTGCACAAACTGCCACCCCTCCATCCAATGTATTGGAAATGGGAGAATTGGCAGAACTGAAATCCAAACTCAAACAAGCAGTTGATTATGAATCAGACAATTCACCAGATGAAGCTGCTTGGATGTGAATCCAAGACAGAGTTCGAAGAGGCCAACTCTTTGGCCTCAGTCAAGTTTATGGCTCTTGAAATAGAGCAGAGATTACAAGAAACAAATGATTGGGAGGAAATGTTGGCTGAAAAATCTGACTGGGGGTTGAAGCCAATTGAGTTCGAAGAGGCCTTTATAGGTCATGTCGAATCCCAAGATCCTGTGGAAGAAGTAGAATTGGGAGAAGGAGTTATTCCAAACACTGTGCAAATCAATAAAGGGCTTGATGCTGCTTCGAAGGCCAAGTTGATCCGCGATTTTAAAGAGAACAAAGAATGCTTTGCTTGGAGTTATAAAGAGTTAACAGGTTTGAGTAGAAACTTGGTTGAGCATAGATTACCTATCAAACCCAATTGCAAACCTTTCAAACAACTACCAAGAAAAATGTCTCCTGAAACCATTTTCTTGGTTAAAAAGGAAGTTCAAAATCTTTTAAATGCTGGTTTTATTAGAACAGCAAGATATGTAAAATGGCTATCAAATATTGTTCCCGTTGTCAAGAAAAATGGGAAGATTAGGGTGTGCATTGATTTTAGAAACTTGAACACTGCAACCCCTAAAGATGAGTACCCAATGCCTGAGTAGACATGCTTGTGGATAGTTCTGCAGGTCACAAAATCATGTCTATTATGGATGGACATTCAGGGTACAACCAGATTTGCATAGCTGAGGAAGATGTTCATAAGACTGCATTTAGAGCCCCTGGCAACCTTGGAACCTTTGAG
Organism: Vaccinium macrocarpon; assembly: GCA_022606695.1. Taxonomy (NCBI): domain Eukaryota; kingdom Viridiplantae; phylum Streptophyta; class Magnoliopsida; order Ericales; family Ericaceae; genus Vaccinium; species Vaccinium macrocarpon. Next base: position 16,588,070 of record CM040178.1, read on the forward strand.
TGGGTCAAGATGCCTTTTGGGCTTAAGAATGCTGGTGCTACTTATCAAAGAGCTATGAACACTATCTTTCATGAAATAATAGGGGGTTTTCTGGAATGCTACATAGATGACATAATTGTCAAGTCAAGATATATTGATGATCATGTAGAGCACCTGAAAATAGCTTTTTCAAAGATGAAACATTATCAACTAAAGTTGAATCCTGCTAAATGTGCTTTTGGAGTAATGGCAGGTAACTTTTTCGGATATCTAGTTCATAGCAAAGGTATTCAAGTTGATAAAAATAAAGCTAAAGCTATTATTGAAGCAAAACCTCCCTCAAACAAGAAAGAACTACAGAAATTTCTTGGTCAATTGAATTTTCTTCGAAGATTTATATCTAATCTTTGCGAGGAAAACTAAAGTCTTTTCTTCTCTATTGAAATTGAAGGATGAAGAGAACTTCGAATGGACAAAGGAGCATGATGATGCTTTCAAGGCCATCAAGGAGTACCTGATCAATCCACCAGTTCTTGTTCCACCTAGGAGGGGAGAGCCAGTTAAATTATATTTGGCAGCAAACCACGACTCAATAGGAGTTTTATTGGCTCAAGACAATGAAGAAGGGAAGGAACAAGCTATCTATTATCTAAGTAGGTTTCTTAATGATTGTGAAATTAGATATTTTAACTTTGTTTTTTGCTTCGAAGAAACTCAGGTACTATATGATGCCTAGAGTAACTTATGTAATTTCTCAGACTGATGTTATGAAGTATATGTTGTCCCAACCTGTACTTTCGATGGCGAGTGGGAAATGGATTGTGTCTTTAATTGAATTCAGTCTAGAATACATTCCTCAGAAATCAGTCAAAGGGCAAGCTTTGGCTAACTTTTTGGCTGACTACCCAAATGGAATTGAAACTCCTGAGATAGCAGATGTTAATGCAATAACAGTCAAATCATGGAAAATGTGGTTCGATGGTTCGAAAACATCTCAAATGGCTAGAATAGGAGTTGTTTTGGAATCTCCTCAAGGTTCGAAAACCAATTTTAGATTTCAAATAAATGAAGGGGAATGTACTAATAATCAAGCAGAATATGAAGCTCTAATCACTGGTTTAGAACTCTTGCTTACTTTGAAAGTTGATATAGCAGAAGTGTTTGGAGATTCTCAATTGATTATAAACCAAGTAAGTGGAGAATTTGGGTGCCACAATATTGGTTTAAAGTGTACCATGAACATGTGAAGTTGTTAATTTAGCAATTTCACATGATTTCTTTTACATATGTTCCAAGGTTCTTCAATGAAGAAGCTGATGCATTGGCTCAAAGAGTATCAGGATTCAAGTTTATTCCTGATGACAGTAAAGAGTTTTGTCAATTAACTCTAAGAAAATCTTTGCCAATGCTTAAAAACAGAAACATGAACTTCGAAGTATGTGAAGTCACTACTCCTCCTAGTTCGAATGACTGGAGACAGTCATTAATTGACTATTTAACAAGACCTGATGCCAAAACAGATAGAGCAACCAGGCTCAAATCTGTCAATTATATCATGTATAATGGAGAACTATTTAAGAGAGGAGCAGATGGATTACTACTTAAGTGCTTAAACAAAGTTGATGCTTTTAAGGTTATGGCAGAAGTTCATGAAGGTATCTGTGGAGCTCATCAAGCAGGAATCAAGATGAGATGGTTGATTCGAAGGTATGAATATTACTGGCCTACTATCCTAAAGGACTGCATTGACTATGCAAAAGGGTGCCAAGCTTGTCAGAAGACAGGGCCTCTTAAAAAATTACCAGCTACTGAATTGCAGTATGTAATTAAGCCTTGGCCATTTAGGGGATGGGCAATGGATATGATTGGTATGATTTACCCTCCATCTAGGAATGGGGATAAATTTATACTAGTTGTTACTGATTATTTCACTAAATGGGTGGAGGCTCAAGCCTTTGAGAGTGTCTCTCAAGAGCAAGTAATTGAATTCATTAAGAATATCATTTATAGGTTTGGATCCCCAGAAACTATAACAGTAGATAATGGATCCATCTTCGAAGGTAGAGTAGTGAAGGCTTTTGCAGCCTCTCATGGAGTGTCCTTGATTAACTCTACACCCTATTATGCTCAATCAAATGGTCAGGCTGAATCAACCAACAAGATTATTAAAAGAGGCATCCAAAGAATGGATGATAGGAACCCAGAAGAATGGCCAAATTTTCTATTAAATGTGTTATGGGCATATCGAACCACAAAAAAAACCAGTACTGGAGCTACTCCTTTTGCTCTAACTTATGGGCATGATGTTGTTTTACCAATGGAGATTATGGTGAAGTCACAAAGAGTTGCTTCCCAGAATGGGCTGGATATTGGAGCATACCACCAAGCAATGAATATGGAGCTCGAAGGGATAGATGAAGAAAGAATTAAAGCTTTAAATCAGATCTTGGTACAAAAATTAAGAGTAGCCAGGAGTTATAATAAGAAAGTGGCTGTTTGAAGCTTTGATATAGGGGACCTAGTATGAAAAGTAGTGTTACCTATCAAAGAAAGAAAGCAAGGACTCGGGAAATGGGCTCCAAATTGGGAGGGACCTTTCCAAATTCATAGAGTCTTTAAAAGAGGGGCATATCATTTAAAGGATTTGAATGGTTATGTCCATAAAAGAAAGATTAATGGGAGATATTTAAAGGTTTACGTCCCAACTATATGAGAGTCCTTTAATAGAAGATAAAAACTATAAAGTAGTTCATCTCTCATTGCTTGTGCTGATCAAGGTAAACATTAAGCACAAGCAGATTTGTATTGGTTGGAACCCATAGTTCGAACAATGAGATTAATATTCCAAGCAAATGAACAGCTATGAGATTGGAAAACAAAAATATTTCATTGATTAATTCATAAGCTTTACAATTGTGTCTGTTAAGCTAGCCAATACAGAAGCACCCTTACTACAAACAAATTCATACACGTCTCTTAGATCAGTTGTTCTTTGCAGTTGATTCTTAAGTTCTCTTATGGTCTCAACTGTTGAAGAAGCCTTGCTCATGTAAGTTTGCATGTGAGAAGTAGTTTGAGCAATCTCCCCTCTGATTGCAAATAAAGCCTCTTCAAGTCGAGCCTCTTCTTCCTTCAACTGATGTAGTTTAGCAGCATCTTGGTCATAGGAGGAAATCACAGTTTGTGCTTCATCTTCTGCATTAGCTAAAGATGCCTTCCAACTCTGTCTTTGAAGGTGTCTCTCTTGGACTTCACAGAGTTGAAGGGCTTTTACTTGAAATTCAGAAGCCTTGGTCAAAAGTTGTGCATGTAGCTCTTGAGAGGCAGGCTTCAAAACCCAAGCAGCTTGGCAGCAAATGTTCAAGTATATTTTCAGATTTCCTTCAGCAATGGTTTCAAAATTCAATTTTGAGAATTGTTGGAGAATCTCACTCAATTCCTCAATCTCTTCTAGTAAGAAAGTAGGCTTGATCAACTCAGATGCAGATGAACTTTGTTCAACCTTGAGTTGGATGATAGGAGATTCTGGAGAAAGGATTGGAGCTTTGGGATTAGTGATTCTATTACAGAAATCACTCACTTTTTGCTTGAACTGCTCCAGTTGAAGAGAATCACCAACAATGGTGCTAGCAGAAGCACCAATTTCCTGTCAAAGGAGTACATAAGCATAATTAGGTTTAAGTCTTCGAAGTAAGATATGATTAATGCAGGCATGAACATAATGAACCAAATTACCTCAATTGGATGAGATGGTTCTGGTGGAATTTGTTCAGTAGGCATAATGGTTTCTGGAAGCTGATCAGGAACAGTTTGCCCAATTATGGCCTCAGCCTGCTCAGTAGTGACCCCTGCGAGAGAGCTTGCCTCTGTGGATATTTTGATAGGTTCACTTCGAATGTTTTCTGAGGCCAGAGCTCTTGCTACAATGCTGATGACAGAAGGAGACATGTCATGCACTAAAGTTTGTGTCATTTCAACAGATGTCTTAACAACATCAAGAGCAGTTTTCCTTGTGATAACTGAAGTAGGCTTGGAAGCTTCAGTGACTTCAGTAGTAGAAGGACCAACTGATTTTTGAACTTCGACAGGAATGTCTTGAGCTGACTTTGAAAAAGCCTTCGAAGCTTTAACAGGCTTCTTTGTGGCTGTTTTTTCTAAAATGATATTACTTGAAGATGAGAACACATGAATTTGAGGATAGAAGAGGAATAATTAAGGTGAATTTATAGAATTTACTTTTTATAATATGGTTTATCGTGACATCTTCTCTCACTTCTTCCTCTGGTTCCTCAGCAAAGACATAATTTCTCTTCTTCAAAACTTCATGAGCTTCAACAAGTTTTACTCTTTCAGGAGTAACTTCTTGTTCTGAGATGTTTTTCCTTCTTCTATCTGTTCAAAAGAACAAAAGAAGGTAAAACACTTGGCAAGAGGAGTTTCGAATACCAACATGAGTATTCAATGAGGAAAGATATACCTGGCTTCGAAATTTTTGAAACAGAAGTTGGAGTAGCTTCTTTTTCCTTCCTAGTTTTCTTCTTCAAAATAGATTCTGTGAATTGGATCATAAGGTAAGAAGCAGAAAAGACCTCAAAGTTAGGATAATCACACAGGTCATCAAAAGATTACCTGATGGAGAAGAAGGAATGTGAGTAGTACTTTGTTGTTGTGATCTAGTCACCATATATGGCACAACCCTGAGAGGTTTGACATCCAAAGCAATAGGCACTGAGGCAGAGGACTGTACTTCTAGTGCTTCTTCTTCTTCTTGAGTTGATTGAGATGTGCTTCCTGGGTCTACCCCAAAACCATCATCTGATATCGAATCAGAAAGAGTTACATCTTCAATTTCTATACCAATTTCTCTGGCAAAAGCTTTGACAGGTGCAGTCTTGAGATATAACTCTGTAGCATTGTGCCACCACCTAGAGAATTTTGGATGAGGGGGCTCATAAAGTACTGAAAAGCAGTATGGCTGAAACTTCCTTCTTGATTCCATAAATTCGGCATTAAGGCGTGCAATATGGTTTTTATCAATCTTGTTTCTTACAGAAAGGATAATGTTGAGTTCACTAGGGTAAGGGCAAGGGATGGCTTGTACCAATCCAAATTGCCTAGCAAATTGAGCAAGGCAGTAGATCTCAGCATGGGCTTGTCTACAACCACCCACATAGGCACCTATGATAATTTCCCTGGGTAGAAGAATACTTGCCCATGCTTCATGATAAGCAGAACTACCGCGTTGTGTCATCAGCCTGTATAACCACTTTGGCCCAACATCCTAGTTGTGAAAAGGCAATAAATCATCTACTTCTTTGTCTTCCTTCAGTTGATAAAAATATTGATGATAACCTACTAGGGTAAGGGGAGTCGAAGCTAGTATGATGAACTTATCCCTATGAACACTAAGAGGGTACCTCTCTGCAACCTTGTGGTCTGGAAAGTAAGCTAACAACCATAATTGTAGGAACCAGAAGGGACCTCCTAAGTTTTGATAAAGCGGCTTGGCATGATTATCAGACCCTATTTTGTAAACATAGCCTAAGAAATAAGAAGCCAAATCAATGGTTTCCCCTTATGAAAGAGCATAGGCCAGAGGTGCGAACTCAAGTACCATTTTCTTACCTCCATGACAGAAGACCATCTTGCATAAGGTATACCAAATATATGCAAACAACTCTTTGTTAGAAACCTCATCTGAGTATTTCCTTTCAGCATCTAGAAATTTGCTATAAGAAGCATTTTTTCCAGCATACTCGATTTCACTCAGAAATGGAACTTCCGTGTGTGAGGCAATATCGAAGTAAGTGCCGTATGGAGGAAATCCAATGAGGAAAGATACATCTAGAACTGTGGGAGCCATCATGCTACAATTGAATCTAAAACAATTGTATGATGGGTCCCAAAAGGCTAAAGCAGCATGTACAAGTAAAGGGTTTTGCAAGATGCCATTTCGAAGCAAAGATATCGCATGTGACAACCCAACAGTTTCTAACTCTCTACCTTTAGCTTTAACCATTCGGATGGACCATTCTTCCCATTCTTTATCATAATTCGGCCAGCAGATGAAATTCTTCTTGGCCCAGTTGGAGAAATCCAAGGGTCTATCTTTCACAAGGTCACTCCCTTCGAGAAAGGGATAACATGCTGTGAATGCCAAGGGGAGATCAAGAAATGCTGGTCCAAGAATTTGGATGTTACTCGCAGCTGGATGTTCGACATAAGTATGATTTTGTAGCTGACCAGAACCCGACCTAGATTTCAGAACTTCTTTGGTAACCAAACTCCTAAGCACGAAGGAGGGAGTACCTTTCAACAACTCACTTTCAGAAGCCATGGATGCAGAGGAGAGAGAGAAAGAGGGGGAGAGTAAAGTGTTCGAAAATTTGAATGCGTAATGAGAATGTTCCAAGCCCTAGATTTATACGTTACGAGGAAGTGGTGCAGCGTTTCAGGCCAAGTATCCGTTTTAAAGTTATTGGGCCTATGATTATTTTTCGGCCCACGTTTGTTTTCAACTTTTGGTTGATAATTACTTTCAAATTAATAAATTATTTCATATTTCGAACCACTTTTTGGTTTATTCTCATGAAATGTATCTTATTCTTAAGAGTTCGAGTTGGTTTAAAGCATAATTAAGTGCTTCAAAAAACATTTAAGAGTGCATAACAAGCCATTGAAAGAACTAATATTTCATTGAAACTTAAGATATAAAGGAAAGTACATGCTACAAAATCCTATTACACAAAGAAAACTAAGCATCTGCTGGTGGTGAAGCAGCTGTTGGAGTAGGAATGATTTGAAAATAATGAGGAAAGTTCCAAGTCACTAAGGCATGGAATCTTGCCCAAGTAAAACTGAAAAACTCTTTTTCCATCATTCTAACTTTGTTTTCTTCATCAATTTTGAGCTTTTTCTCAATCAATGGCCTGATTTTCAAAACTAGAGTCTTGGCTTTGACTTCGAACTTGGCCAATTTGAGAGCATTTCTTTTCACGTGATTTTTAAACCTCCTTCGAAGCCTCTTAGAAACATCGTTGGCATTTCGAAGGAACGCCTTTTCAGGTTTTTTACCTTTTTATGAAGTTTGGAGATCTAATCATGAAGCACTTCGTAATTGAGTACTGGCCTTCTGCTTAAGCTCGCCATACCCAGCAAAGCCTGATCTTTCATCTTCATGGACTTTAAAGAAGCCAGGAGTTAAACAAGTGGCAATGAGGCTGTCAAGTAGCATTATGTTGGGATCTTGTCTAATGAAAGGAGATAAATATTTGCTCATAGCTAATGAGCGATAGTGGCTCCAGCCTTTATAGCCAGCAGGGTCATCCATTCTTACTACCACTATCTCAGATGGTAAACCCCATAGAAAGGGTTTATGAGCAGGAGGAGATGGAGGATTCCATGGGTCAATGGGCTTAGAAGTTTCTACTTGAGCCACTGTATAAGATCGATCCCTTCGAATCTCACCAACAATTGGCGTCACAATGTTTCTAGTGTCAGCAGAAATTGGGTCATTAAGAACCAAGTTTTCGAAGGCATTTTGAGTGCTAGAAATATCAGCCATGGTTGAATTCAAATGAAAATCGGTTTACAAAGAAAATTAGTGATTGATTTTTACCAGTGATTAAGTATTTTTTATAAGCAGAATTTTAGTTTAAAACGATTCAAATTCTGGCAAGATGGAGAACGTGGGGTTAACTGCCCACTATCCATGAATCTCTCATAAGAACGAAGAGATTTATTGATAACTGCATCGTGGGATGTGATTAGAACTGCCAATAACTTCTGCTTTGGAAGCTTACAGGAATTCGAAGTGGTAAAAGGCACATTAACACTTATTCAAATCCTTTGAACAAAGATGTTAATGTGGGGGGTATGTTTACATATAAAATTAACCAATCCAATGATTAATTGACAGGTAATCAAAAATGCCAAACGTTGGCAATTACTCGTCAATGAAGATACACTGGATTAATAAGATAAAACGCACCGAATACGATGTCGTATTGCTTCTCAATTTAGAAAGGTAGTTATTGGCAGTTACAAGCCATTACTAAAATAAAGACTGGCCTCGAAGCCATGATATCAACTGCTGAATGCACAAGGTCCACATGTAAACTTAAGAAACAAGGCGATTGGCAGTTAGAACACGTGGAATACTTCTGGGAAGCAGTTATTTCCCTAAACACGTTATCATTTGAGTTTGTTAAGCCAACGTGCAGATTTAAAGCTTCTGGGAGAAGGGAGAATTCAAATTCAGACGTGGAAGGGGAATAACTGCCAACTATCAGAGTGGAAGTTGGAGTTCGAAGCAAGCTAGATTCAAATCCATGGAGCGGGAAGTTCGAACTACAAGCAACATCTATAAATAGAAGAAATTGAAGAGTGAAAAGCCCCCGGACAAATCTTCAACAAACAGCTATCAAAAAACTGATGCTTGGTTTGTTCATTGGCAAAGTAGTTTAGGATTTCGAACTCAGTTCGAAGTAGTTTAGGATCTCGAACACAGTTCGAAGTAGACTAGGAATTAGATTAGGATTTATCTCGATTGTTATTGTAACAATCACCCCTATCTCGGTTGTTCTTGCAACAATCACCTGTTCGAAGTTCTGTTACTCTGTATTTGAAGTTGGAGACAATTTCGAAGTAAGTTTATCTTTGATTTATTAATCGAAGTGTCTTGTTTCTTTATTGTTCTTTGATTTCCTAAGTTCATTGGTTTGCATTTCTTCACTTATTAAGAAAAATCCTCTTAATTGAGGTAATTGAACCAACAAAACACAATCGCCTGATTAGGTTTGGTTTTCCAAAGTTAATCTGAGGTAGGAGATTGAAACTCTCTCTGGTACGCTCGCACACAATTATTTTCCATTACAAAAAAGTAAAAAGAACCAAACAAATATGAGATTGTGTGGCTCCAAATATGAGATTTTCTTAAAATATATGAGATTTTGTGACTATTCATATGAAGTTGCATACCATATGCACTTCATATCTCCAGCACAAAATCTCATATTTAGAGCCACAAAATCTCATATTGAGAAGAGCACATTGTAGCATTACTCTTCCAATATATAATGGGGAACACCTTTTTGGTGTGGACAAAATTTTGAGACTAGCTCACAATATGTATTTCCAAAATTGTCCAAAACAAAAGCATAGTTTCACAAGGTAAGACTATTTTATCTTATGCTAACTGCTAGGGATAAAAATGGAATAGAAGCAGTTGCACTTGCCATTTCTGTAACTGCCATTCCATAACTTCAAAGCCTTCTTTTCAAAGTCCCATTTGTCCATTATTTCCTCAAGATCTTCCTCTCACAATTTCCCATCTTATGTTTCTTTATCAGGTTTACTCTTATGTTCTCTAATCCTTGGGAACTTTTAGGATTTGTATAGAGTACACCACTTTTCAAAACTTCCTGTTGTTTGATGTTTGCAAAACGGGACTCCAAGTTGAATCCGTAACGGAATTGATTCACGGTATGTTTTTCCCCATTTGAGTCAAACAACTATTCTTATCGGACCTTTTCGATTTGCGATCATCCCTTTTACTTCCTCTGTCTTCAATCCTTCAATTCTATTTCTTTGGAACTAGAAAAAGACCAGGAGGAAATTGAATATGCATTATATATACTTTCAAGGGAATTGGATGTTTTTTTTTCTTTTTTTTGGGGGGGAAAGAATCAGATAAAAGGAACCACCCTCACGAGGATCTGAAAAAATTATCAAGTTAGACTGGCACACACATTGTGTGTGCCATTGACCTCTAGTATATTGTCCTAAAGAAGATGGTGAAGAGCCCCTTGGTGCAGAAGTACCATAGTTAAGTGAAATTGCAATGGTTTTGATATTGCGGTCTCTTGGTACAAAACAATTCAGTTCCAACTCGATCGAAGACATTAGAATCATGAAATCAAACACATATTGTGATATTTTTTAGGAACGACTGCCTTGGCTTATTATTCTTCCTTGGCTTATTTGTTAGATTCACATAAACCCCGGTCACAATCAAGATATATATTATGGTGAATCATCATATCACGGCATTTTTTCAAACAAGCATTGACAGTCACTTCTTCTATTGACTCAAAAACAAGGAATTCATGAGATGAGGCGGAAATGCATTTGATTTATTTCCATCATTCAACATAGACGAGAAAGAGATGGATTGCCTTCAATCAAATAGCACAATAGTAATATGAAGATTACAAATCAAGAGGCTACATCGAATTCGAGGGAACTAATGATATTTGCAGAATAGTGGAGATAATGGTATTCATCCGACAGATTCAAGGTTGTCATTCAGTTTTGTGAAGAGAAAATACCATAAAGAGATTAAAGAGATTGTCCTATTTCGTTTCGCCAAATTAAGGTTCTTTTCTCTGTAGGTTTCTTGACAAATTTAATGAGGAAAATTTGTAATGTGCCTTGGACATGCAAGGAGAATTAGTGTTGTAATAGTAAGGTAGTTGGAGTAGTTGCTCGTCAACACATCCTTTGGTCTCTATGTTAATTCATGGAAGACAATATTCCATATGTATGTTGTTGAATATCTTGTTCAGTGTTCTTTACAAAGTTCTTTTCCATGCATTTACTATTAGTTAGTTTAGGTTGAGTTTCCTAATTGAGAAAATAAAAAGTTGGTATTAGCAAATCACTTTATCATTTGCTAAAATAAAAGATTTGGATTCCTCAGTTGATTTTAGCAAATGGAAAATAACCTGTTAATATAACAACTATATGTGTGGTTGGTTATAGTGTATGTTGTATTGCTGTTTTTAATATCGTGACCACGGTATATCTGCATCGAAACTTTAATAAGAGTAATAGATCTTGAGGACGAAAACAACAATGCGCGGCTAGGATCATGGATTTGATTTTCATAAGTGGATAGATAGTACAAGTCAACAATAATATATTGACTAGCTAAACGTGGTGATGTTGATCTGGTCCAGCTGGGGTAGCCCGTTCAGGCTCATCATTAGACCGTTTTGCGCGGCTTTCCTCTGCTGCTTCTCTTCTGAATCGCACTTCAAATGCTTCTCTTGCAATCGCAATTGGCTTCATGCTGCGCCCTGCAGTAGTACTTCGAACACACAAAGTCAACACCAACACAAAAATACATGCACGTATCAATAACTTAAGTATCCCAGCCATTGTTTTCCCAAATTTCAAGTACCTTACTAAGAGCAAGTGATGATTTTTAGGGAGAATTATGGTGTGTGTATATATACTCAGGAAGTGAGCATATATATGAACATTGTTATTTAACTTCCAATCAACTTTGTCGATTATACAGAGAAAGGACAAAAGTTGTTCCTATCAGTTGTGTGTTGATGACAAATTTGTCAGGTGTAAAAGGTAATCGAGACAAGAGCAGCCAGTTAAAGTTTAGGAAAATGGTTGGAATACAGAATGTTTTAACCCACTTGTGGGCACAGGTGTGTTCAAAATCGTTTAATTGTGTATCAATCTCAAGTGTATCTTTGGAGTCCATAGCATTGGTCTAACTTTTATGCTCGATTTGTTTAGGATAGGGATTAGGACCACATTTACCAAAATCAGAGAAGTTGATGACACGTCTGGAGTCAGAATTTGCAGCAAAAAAACAAATAAAGATTCAGGCTGTGCTGATCTGTAGATTATAAGCAATTGGTTGCCGATAATTTTATCCAAGGTGGAATTTTTTTAAGTGCAACTTAGTGTCACCAGGACAGGCTATAAATGGATAAAATAAGATGGATTCTATTGAGCTATTTAAGTTCTTAGGTTGATTGATTCATGCATGGCCTTAAGCCTTTTTGAGTCACAAGGAGCAAATACATCTTTATCCATATCCTTCTCAACAAAAAGTAAAGAATCAAGTAGTTCGGTTCGGATGTAGACAAAAAATGGAAGATCAGTTTTACTGTTTCAGCGAAACGGGGCTGCCAAATCCTGCGTGGCATGTTAAATGGTCAAAAAAGGCAATCAAACTAGGCCCCTCATATCAAGCTGGATATATGGATTTTGCTGCTAATTTTTCTCTGTTTATGCTTGCTGCCTGATTCAACTTTGGTTGGATGTTTGTTTTTATTTTCCCCTTACTTTCTTCTAGTAATGGTTCTAGCTCTTGCCAATTTTCAAATCCTTTCTCTCTCGATGTACCCTTTGACGGCTTTTATAAATTTGTTCTTTTGTCAATCAAAAAAAAGAAAAAAAGTATAGCTTTGTTTGTTTTGCTATTAAAAAAGAATTTTTGAATAACATAAATAAAAAAAACTTAGGCGTGAAATAAAAATTAAATTTTGATAACAAAAATAGAAATTTTGAAAAAATATTTATAACATAAATTAAATTGAAGAAAAAATTAAAAATAAATTTTTAATAATTAAAATCAAATATTTTATTTTTGAATTGATAGGTCAAAATTGAATTTTTATAATTACATAATATGTTAAATTATTATATGTTATATTGTTTTGTATAAAATTTTGATTATATTATGCATTAGCCACACAATCGCAACACATTTATGACAATTCACACTGTTCGCTTTGTATGTTTTGCTATTTTAATCACCCTTGCCAAATTTGAAGTCCATCGAGTATTGAAAGCCCTTTCATTAGTGACGTTGATTTATTATCAACTGACAATTTGTGTCCTTCGATCAAATACATAACGATAGTTAAATCACTTCAATTTTTGTATGGAGGATATAATCACTCCCACTTGCAACCTTGACGGTTCCAATATGAAAAAAATTGCTATGATGGTCATTGAGTCATGCATTATAGGAGATTATTGCTCTTAAATGCACCGAATTTGATCCGATTAGATGGTTGCCGACATTTGATAGCCACCGTTTTTGGGGAAAATGATAGAATCAATAAGATATGAAATTGTAATGGTTTAGATCGAACATTCGAGAAATCGAGTCTGCACCTGCCTTTTTGATCATATACATCGAACTAACTTGGTTATGAACAAAGATGTTATGCTATATGGTAATGTACGCTAGACACACGATCGATCTCAACATAATTATGACGATCCAACCGTTCACATTGTTTGTATTGTTTTTTTTAATCACTCTCGCCAAATTTGAAGTCAATCGGGTATTCAAATCCTTTTAATCGAGACGTTGATTTATTGTAAACCAAAATTTTGTCTGATTTGATCAGGTCCTTAGTGATAATTAATATACTTGATTTTTTGCATAGAGGATATAATCACTCCCACGCAAAATCTAGATGGTTTCGATTCAAAGAAAAAGACTCTAAAAACCCTCGCGTAGTACAATTTTACGGCAAATTTTACCGTTGGGTGCATAGATGGGATGCGTGACTCAACACACTAAATTAAAAGAATGCTTTTACCTCAGATGGATGGACTTACTCTATTGAAAGATCACTGCTTAGGGTCTTTTCAAGGGTGGTCTTCTCAATTGTTGACTTAGGCTGCTTAATGATGATTGCAGAAGAATCGGGATGCAAAGTCTCAGTAATAAGAGTTGATCCACCACTGTCCAAAATTTTTTCTGCTATATTCTCTTGTGGTTGTTCTGAGACATCCAAATAAGAACTTCTATAGCAATCGGGCTGGCAGTAGGGGAAGGAACCTTGTTTAATATATCTTCTTGGTGGGATTAGGGAGTTTCAATGATTCCAATGGTTTGAACAAGAGTGGAAGGAACAGCTTCCTGTGACACAGTTTTAGGATTAGGTCCAGAGGCCAAGTCAGGACTAGAAGCCTTATCTTCTTCCGTAGTAGAAGCTCCAACTTCCTTTTGGATCTCAATGAGTGTAGAACCAGCAGGCTTTAAAGGACTTTCTTTTGGAGGAGAAACTACAGTAGGCTTCAATTTGGTCTTGTTCCTTGAAATAACAATAAGTGATAAGCGGTGAATACTAAAGGCCAAAGGAGTTAGGTCCAATAAGATAAAAAGCATAAGGAATTACCTTTTACAAGTTGGCCTATTGAAATATCTTCTGGTTCCTCCTCTTCTGAGTACGAAGTGACTAGCTTTATCCTCTTCTTTGAAGCCTCATAAGCCTTAGCTCTTTTAGCTTCCTCAAGATCAATCTCTTACTCGTTGGAGCCTTTCTTTCCTTTGGCTGACATTTTAAAGAAAAGAGTAAGGACATCATGCAAAGCAATAGATACTAGTAAAGACATATTGGAAAATAAAGTTAACTGGCTTTGAAGGAGATGAAACAGGAGCTTCAGTGGGTTCTATACTATTCTTGTTTTCTTCTTTGGAGGGGACTCTGCATTTTAAATAATTTGTGAGAAAAAAGATGTATATTGAAAGTAAAATCTTGCTTGCACAAAGTAAAGGTCACATGATGGGGAAGGAGGAGAAGGTTTCTTCTTTTGAGCATTGGTGACCACATATGGCACAGCCTGAAGAGATGGAACATTGAGAAAAATAGGCACTATAGCAGAAGATGGAGAAACAAATTTCTTTTTCCCTTTTCTCTTACTCTGTACCTTTGGTGTTCCCTCTTTTTGTTCTCCTTGAGATATGCCTGTTGAACCAACCCATCATTTAATATTGATAGAGAACTAGACTGGGCTGCACCTTTAGAGGTACCTCCAACGAGTTTGGCAACATGTTGGGGAATTTTAGTTTGATTATATAACCCCATGACATTGTGCCACCACTGTGTGAACTTGGCAAGCATAGGGCTCTCAATGGTAAATTCGAATGGTTCAAATATGAATTTTCTGAACTCCACATTGAGATGTGAAAGTTGATTCTTATCAACCTTTTATCTCTAATAAAGATGGACATTGACTTCTCCAGGAAACGGCAAGGAATAGCTTGCACCATGCCAAATTGTCTGGCGAATTGGGCAGGGCAATAAATCTCAGCATGAGACTGCCTGTAGCCTCCAATAAAAGCCCCTATTAAAATCTCTCTTGGAAGAAGAATGCTTCCCCAAGCATCACGATAAATATTAGCACCCCTATGTTCTATCATCCTCCTTAACCACCCAGGTCCAATATTCCAATCACTAAAAGGAAGGAATTATTTTTCTTCTTTATCCTCTCTTATGTTATGAAAGAATTTTAAATATTCAGCTAGAGAAAGGGGATCCGAAGCCAAAACTGTGAACTTGTCCCCATAAACAGTGATGGGTTCCTTGACAGCCACCTTATGGTCTGGAAAATAGACTAAAAGCCAGAGTTGCAAAAATCAGAGAGGACCTCCTAAGTTGAACATAAGCGATTTGATATGATTATCCGATCCCACCTTGTAAATATAGCCTAAAAATTATGAGGCCAGGTCAATGGCATCACCTTTGGAAAGGGTATAGCTAGAGGTGAGATTTCGAGCATCATTTTCTTGCCACTATGACAAAAAATCATTTTGCTCAGAGTATACAAAGGTATGCGAAAAACTCTCTATCAGATACATCATCTCCAAATTTCCTCTTGGCATGTAAAAAGTTTTCGTATGAGGCATGATTACCAGAAGTGTTCATGCTTTGTTTGGTTGAGAATTTTGAGAAAAATATTTTAAGAAATATTTTTGAGATAGTGTTTGGATGGACTTTTAGAAAAAGTAATAGTTAGAGAGAGTTATAATAAATGGATAGAGATAGTGAGAAAAATGAAAATAATGATTGGAGAGAGGGGTATGAGTAGAGAGATAAATGTGATTAATGATTGCAAAGATGAGAGACGGGGAAAGAATTTTTTTTGGAAATGTGCAGTGAACACAGTGATGCATATCTCTCAAAAATAGTACATCAATGGATGCAGAAATGTCAAAGACAGTACCAAATGGGGGAAGTCTAATAAGAAAGGACATGTCTAAAACTATGGGAGCCATCATTCCACAGTTAAATCGAAAGCAATTGAAAGATGAGTCCCAGAAAGCCAAAGCAACATGAATTAGAGTAGGGTTTTGTTGTATACTATTTCAAAGCAAAGAGATGACATATGAAAATGGGATTGAGCCTTTAAATTATGTTTGGGTTTAAATTTAAGATTATCATGTCTTTTAAACCATTTTTGTTGGTTTCCTCTAAAAAGACTCCATTCTCCTTGTTCAAAGTTTCGTTTGGATCCAAGTTTTAATTGGTTTGAAATATTTAAAAATGCTTCAAAGGACATTTAGAATACAAAACAAACCATAACGAAATTAGACTTGCATTGAAATAAAATGAGTCAATACATGGTACATCCTATTACATTGAAAAGAAAACCTAAACAACTAGTACAGGAGCAACAACAGGAGTTGGAACAATTTGAAAATAATGAGGGAAGCTCCAAGTCACCAAGGCATAAAACCTTTCTCAAGTAAAGGTAAAAAACCGCCTCTGCATCACCCAGACCCCGTTTTCTTCATCCTGTTTTAGTTTTTTCTCAATCAAAGGCCTAATCTTCAAAACCAAATTCTTGGCTTTAACTTTAAGCTTGGCCAATTTAAAAGTATTTCTCTTTATGCAACTCTTGAGTTTTTTTCAAAGCTGTTTTGAAGCCCAAACTGGGACTTCGAAGGAACTTCCCTTCTAGTCTTCTATCCAATTGTAAAGCCTAGTGACCTGATCGTGAACAATTTCATAATGACGGAGGTCCTGGTTAAACCCAAAGGCAGCATTGCTAATTTTCATCCACATTCGAAGAAGAGGGATTTGACTCTGAAAAGAGTGAATGAAAGAGCCAATTTGCTCAGAGACAGCACACTAAAGGGTTTCACAAGCCCATAAGAAGTTCTTGTAAGGGACATCCTCTTCTGAAATCCCCATATCCAAAAAGGCAAAGGCGGCCAAAACTTCTTTGGCTTTAGTGGAGTCAGAATGGGGGAAAATGGTATAAGAATAGTTAGCATGAGAGGTAGTGGGATCAAACTTGATGTTTTTCAACTCTTTGAACCAATCAGGATTTTTTGGAAGGGCTCGAAGGGGAGGAGATGTAGGATCAATAAAATTTTCAAAATAAGGCCTTCGAACCTCATTTAACCGGTATATATACTATTTTGTAGCTCTTTTTTTGAGCTCAACATAACCAACAAAGCTTGACATCTCTGTCTCTTCAACCTTAAAGAATTGAGGAGTAAGGCAAGAGACAATAAGGTTATCAAGCAATGCCATATTTGGATAATCTCTAATGAAGGGAGAAAAATACCTACTCTTGGATTAACAGTAGGGTCATCCATTTTGACCACTATTATTTCAGAAGGCAAACTCCATAGTGATGGCTCTGGGTAGGAGTAGGAGGCTCCCATGGATTAATAGGACTGTGCTTTATTATTTGAGTCACCACATAAGAATGATTTCTTTGAATTTCACCAGCAATGGGTGAAATAGAGTTTTCAGTTTGAAAATAATCATATGATTTGAATGAATAACCGTGCAGGTTAAAATTTAAAGCTTTTGGAGAGAGATCAAAGTAATTTAATTACCCTAAGTTCAGATGTCTTTGGAGGGAAGAAACTACCTGTTTGAAATGAAATGATGGAGTTCGAATTCAAGAAATCAAGCGGGAAGTTCAACTTGCGAGCAAGGCCTATAAATAGAAGAAGTTGAAAAGTGAAAAAAATCCCAGACAAATCTTCAACAAACAGCAAAAATGATACTTGGTTTGTTCTTTGGCAGTTAGAATTGTAGTTTTAGGAATTAGACTCAATTCGAAGTAGATTTAGGAAGTAGTTTAGGATGTAGATATTAGTAATTCTTGTAATGATCAAGTATTCGAAGTTCTTGTTGTCTTTCTATTTGAAGTTGAGGACGATTTCAAAATAACTTTGTCTTTGATTTATCAATCAGAGTACCTTGTTTCATTATTATTCTTTGATTTCCTAAGTAAATTGGTTTCTATTTCTTCACTTTGAAGGAAAAATCCTCATAATTGAGGTAATTGAACGACTTAAACACAATCGTCTGATTGGATTTGATTTTCCAAAGTTAATATGAGAGAGAGGACTTAAAGGCTTTCTCTGGTATGCTCGCACACAATTATTTTTCCTAGCAAAGAAGTAAAAGAACCAAACAGTGATAAGTGAATTCTCCATTTGAAGGATGTGAGTTTTTTTTATTTTGGGGAATGTGAATTATTTAAAAGGGGTTTGATTTCTTAATTAATGGGAATAAAAAAAAACTTTTTTTACATGTATACAATTTCATATTCATAATATATCTTGTTTAAAAGATCTGAGAAGATTTTAAATATATAATTTTTACAAAAAATAAATGTTTATAACAAAAATTATTTTATTTTAAATCTAAAATAACTAGAGAGAGATAGAGAGAGAGAGAGAATAGAATAGATAGAGAGAGTTAGGAAAAGTGGCAGGATGTGACACTTGCCTGTGTCAAATGGAAAAACCCTATCACGCCCACACATGGCTTATTTAGGAGTGAAAGATAAAATGGGTTTGGACGAAAGCCCCCACCAAAAATGGGGACGGTTTGAAATTTTCCCAAAAAAAATATCCACAAGTAGGTTTCACACCAGTCCGCTAGCTCGCCTAACCAACCTTTTTTTTTCCCAAGGGTTTGGGATATATATTTAATCCCATCGGGTTGGGTTGGGTTTAGTTTTAAGCCAGTTTGGTTAATGGATTGGGCTTGGTAGTACCTATGAAAATCAAGCCCGGTCCAGACCGACCCAATATAAAATAATGACAATTATATGCACTTTATATTTATACTATAAAAAATATCAAGAAGAAAAAAAAGCCGGCCACTACCATATTTATATATACGCATTAATCTTTTTTTTTAAAGCATATATATACATATATTTCTTGGTCTCCATATAAATAAAAATTTTATGGTTGTAAACTCTAATTTATAATAGTGCAGAAAATTTACTTATATTTCGATACTTTACTTTAGAAAATAGATTGGCTGGTTGGACGGGTTTAGAAAATGAAATTTTAAGAAGGCTGGGCTAGAGAATAGTAAATGAAGCCCGATTGTTAAGGGGTCGGGCTTGGGTATACATAAGTCTTGTTACTATCTAGTCTAAGCCCAACCCAATACCGGCCCCGGGCTACAGAATAGCAAATGAAGCCCGATTATTAAGGGGTCGGGCTTGGGTATACACAAGTCTTATTATTATCTAGTCTAAGCCCAACCCAAAACCGGCCCAGTTGGCTTTATGTGCAACCTTGAGAGAGGTGGATTCATTTAAGATTGCATTTAATTAGAAGGTGGGATTGATTAATTTAAACATATTAAAGTAATTTAATTTTGTGTTTATGATCGATCCCACATCGAGAATAATTCCAAGAATAGCCACTACCTACCATGGTGTAAGGCTTTCACTGTTTTACTATTAAGGCTTAGACTTTGTTCGGGTGATCAAATTTTATAGGAATACTTGCTCTTTTTCTTTTTTCTTTCTTTTTTTCTTTTTTATCTTTCATACAAATATTTTACTTTTTGCAATGATCTAGATAGAAAATATTCAAATAGATAAAAATAAAAAAAAAGTTAGATCATATTTGAGAATATAAAACTTACGCCCTCCGTGCCTTTTTAAGTGTGTAGTATTGTAAATCCAATCTACTAAAATGACATATCGTCACACTTTTTACATCAACTTCTACAACCATTTTACATGACCTTTCACATTAGCTTTTTCCTCAATTTTTCGAAGTTATTTTTCACTTTTACTTATTAACTCTTCACCCATTACTTTTCAAAAGGGTAAAATAAAAATTCTATAAACTTATACCCATTAAGTTTTCAAAATGGACACTTAATAATCAAAGGACAACCAAAAATGAAATACAACTAAGTAAAAAATAAACTCTTTGCATTTAGCTTTCTTCAAATATTTAAATTAAATTTAAATATCAATAAAGAACACATATGTTATGAACATTACTTTTGGAAGTTCCACATTCTAATTAATTATTTATATATTTGTTTTACTTTTTAAATTTTTTTTAGATTACAGTTATTTTTTATTAATCGTGCATCTCCATGCGAGTAGTCCAAAAACTAAAAAATTACGACCAAAAAAAAAAATTTCAATAAAGAAAACAACTACTCCTTTCATCCCCAATAGCTTGGGCTTTATGTGTATGCGTGCTATTTATCAATTGTTATGTTCTTTGATATGAATCTCAAAATATATATAGTAGGAATCATATTTTTTTTCTCTATTATAAAAAACTTTCAAAATCATAAAAACATTATGAATCACAAAATATATGCATTACGAATCATATTTTATATATCTCAATTAGCTCTGTTATAAAAAAAATTGAAATCATGAAAAACATTATCAATCAAAATACGTAAGCAACTGAAAAATGACACGCAGTTTTGTGATGGACCATCAATTTGGGATAGAGAGAGTAGTATTTTTTTCCTTAATGTTGAATATCTCAGGGCCGACCTTAGGTGGTTTACAAATGGTATGAGTTGCTTATCGGATATTTTTTATTTTAACATTTAAAGTTGCTTTGGCGGAGAGATGTTTTTCTAAGTTAAAGTTGATAAAAGCTTACTTTCAAACTACAATGTCACAAGAGAGATTAAGTAGATTGGTTATGATCTCAATTGAAAATTAATACTTGGATAAGTTGAAGTACGACAACTCAATTGAAGGGTTTGCTTCAAAACATTTAAGGTGAAGTTGATTTCTTTGAATTGAATCATGCTAATCATAGAGTACGATAAGCAAGTTTATGTTTTAATTTTAGTTTTTTTCCATGTAATTCGATTTAAAAGCATAATGTCATCTTGATTTTGTTAATGACTTAATAGTAAGTGAGCAAACACAAAAATCAAAGTGTGCCCTTTAATATTCCTTATGAAGGGGGCCCACCAGGCACCAAGCATCAGTGCCTTGCAGTCCCAGTCCATCATATACTATATACATGTGTGTTGTCTTCTTCTATGTGTATCATCCTCTTACCCATACATATCGATAATTCCTTCTGCACTGACGAAAATGTACAAACCACGTACCGACGGCATAGTCAACGCCGTTGTGTATCCCAACCAGTCGATCTAAGCCGTTCATCATTCTCAAAATCGAATGCCGAGTGGGCCTACGCGGGAATCAAGGCAATCAGATAGCTATTTGAGCTCAATCCAAAATCACCCTATTTCATTCAAAATTGGTCTGTACATTTCCATCGGTACAGGTAGAAGGGTTCTATACGTGCAAGCCCAACCCAACTGATCCCTTATAATAAACTATGCAATTTTTTTAAAAGGGTTTGGGATATATATTTAATCCCATCGGGTTGGGTTGGATTAGGTTTAGTTTTAAGCCAATTTGGTTAATGGGTTAGGCTTGGTAGTACCTTTGAAAATCAAGCATGGTCTAGACCAGCCCAGTATAAAATAATGACAATTATATGCATTTTATTATTCATAATATAAAAAATATCAAGAAGAAAAGAAAGCCAGCCACTACCATACTTATATATATGCAATAACCTTTTTTTAAAAGCATATATATACACGTATATTTCTTGGTCCCCGTATAAATAAAAATATTATGGTTGTAAACTCTAATTTATAGTAGTGCTTAAGATTTATTTATATTTAGATATTGTACTTTAGAAAATAAATGGGCTAAATTGGACGGGTTTAGAAAATTAAATTTTAAGAAGGCCAAGCTAGAGAATAGTAAATGAACCCCGATTATTAAGGGGCCAGGCTTGGGCATGTATAAGTCTTATTATTGTCTAGTTTAAGCCCAATCCAAAATTGGGCCAACTTGCTTTATGTGCAACATTGAGAGATATGGATTCATTTAAGATTGCATATAATTGAAAAGGTCGGATTAATTAATGTATACATATTAAAATAATTTAATTTTGTGTTTATGATTGATCCCATCGAGAATAATTCCTAGAATAGCCACTGCCTACCATGGTGGCTTTCATTGTTTTACTATTGAAGCTTAGATTTTATTCGGGTGATCAATTTGTTTTTTTTTTTTTAAAGGCGAAGAAAGATTTCATTAATCCCAAGGGAGACAAAGATGAAATCACTACAATAGGGTAAGAAATGCATTGAGAGAGGTTCGGAGACACTCCTATTATTGCTACTCGCAATACTTAACCTACCTCCCCACCTCTCGATTTTCTAATAAAAAATACTCCAAGTTGGTAAGTTACCAACAAACCTAATTTGGCCCAGCCCGAAGATGCAACTCTCAATGCAAAATATCCCCCGCCCCTACAACTCCCAAAACAAGCTGTAAATATGAATAAAGCTCATTGAATGCATTCATGACCCTTCACGTTCACCCAAGCACCACTGGCTTAGTTGCCGGAAAAAACACCGACAAACATCCACAAACTCATCTGTAAATATAATAAAGCCCAAGACTTGCTGCCCACAAAACCCTCAATTGGACCTGTAGAACCCCTCAATTCACTCATTCAGAGCCGAACATTGCTAACCCTATTGTGTTTGAGTCCCTCATATGCCTCCAATCTCTGAACCATACCCGTTGGCTGCCACACCACCATTTAGGCATCTCAATCCACCACAACAGTTGCTGCTCTCCCATCCGCGAACACCCCTGTTGGTCATCACCATTGCTGTCATCTCCTCTGATCGCCTCCAACGATTGGCATGACCCCACTTCTGCTGCTGGCCTCCACCACCACGCCTTGCTGCTGCACAGTCGGCCTAAACCACATCGCCTCTCTATCAGTCCAAACCACACATGTGCTTCACAGTCACCATCGTTGTAACCTCCACACAAACCGCCATAATCGTACTCCCTATGTTAACCCCCAAAACCCGTCAAAATGAAGCCACAACATCAACAAGAAAACCAAAGCTAACCACATATGATGCCATTCTCTTGCTCATGGCCATTGCCCCTTCAGTGTTGCAGCCCATAAAACCCTTGATTGGACCCATAGAACCCCTCAGTTCACCCACCTAGCGCTGAAAATCGCTAGCCCCATTGTTGTTTCCCTCATATGCCTCCAAACGCCATAGCCATACCCCTGCATCGGACCTCAATCCACCACCACCGCTTCTGCTCTCCCGTCCGCAAACACCCCACCAACACCATGAGAAACCTACCACAAAAACAGAAAACGAAAAGAGAGAATGGGAGAGAGGAAGAAAGAAGAAGAGGAATAGATCCCTCCCCTCCCACCGCTGCCGGAAAACGATGGGAGGGGAAGGACAAAGACGGAAAAGGGCAGCTAGATTTTGTTTTAGAGAGAGAGAGAGAGAGAGAGAGAAATTTTATTGGAATACTTTCTCTGTTTCTTCTTTTATACTACCTCCGTCCCAATTTTATAGTCCCTCGTTCTATCCTAACCGGATAAAAAAACTATTATATCTTTCAATCGGTAATATATTTTATATGCAACATGGATCTTGTTTGATAGATCTTGATTTAATCTAATAAACAAAATGTTCAAAATCACCTAAAACATTGTAGATTATAAGATATAACACTTTGAAAAGTGGCACGAACTCCCATAAGGGACTATAAAATTGGGACAGAGGGAGTATATTTCATTCAAATATTTGTACTTTTTGCACTGATCTGGATTGGAATTATTCGAATACCTAAAAAAAAAATTTAGATCGTATTTGAGAATATAAAACTTACTTCCCTCCGTTCCTTTTTAACTATGTAGATTTATAAATCTAATTTATTAAAAAGATATCATCAGTGTACACCATTTACATCATCTTCTACCATCATTTTACATGACCTTTTACATCAATTTTTACCTCCACTTTCTGAAATTATCCTTTATTTTTACTCGTTAACTCTTTACCTATGAATTTTGCAAAAGGGTAAAATTAAAATTCTATAAACTTACCCATTAACTTTTCAAAATAAACACTTATTAAAGGAGAACCGAAAATGAAATATTCAACTATTATTTGGGGACGAAAGGAGTAAGATTTTTACTTTTTGCATTTATCTTTCTTTCTAATATTTAAATCAAATTTAAATATCAATAAAGAAAACATATGTCTATGTAACATTACTTTTGGAATTTCCACATTCTACATAATTTCTTATATATATTTTTCCCTTTTTTTATATTACTGTTATTTTCATTAATTGTTCATCTTGATGAGAGTAGTCTAAAAAGTAAAATATTACCACCAAAAGCAAAAGAAAAAAAAAGGGTTCAATAAAGAAACGACTACTCCTTTCATCCCAAATTGCTTGGATTTTATGGTTATGTGTGTCATTTATTAATTGCTTATGTTCTTTGATATGAATCTCAAAATATATACAATATGAATCATATTTAATTTAGCTCTGTTATAAAAAACTTTCAAAATCTTGAAAAATGTTATGAATCTCAAAATATATACAATATAAATCATATTTTATATATCTAGTTAGCTCTATTGTAAAAAACTTTGAAAATCATGAAAAACATTATCAATTAAAAGACAACCAATTGAAAAATGGTATGCAGGTTCATGATAAATTAGCAATTTGGGACAAAGAGAGTAGTATTTTTGTCCTTAATGTTGAATATATCAGGCCAGACCCTAGGTGGTTTACAAATGGTATGGGTAGCTTATCAAATATTTTTTTATTTAAACAGTTAAATTGCTTTGGTGGAGAGAAGTTTTTCTAAGTTAAAGTTGATAAAAGCTTACTTTCAAACTACAATATCACAAAAGAGATCAAGTAGATTGGTTATGATCCAAATTGAAAAATTAATACTTGGATAAGTTAAAATAAGACAACTTAATTGAATGATTTGCTTCAAAACATGCCAGGTAAAGTTGATTTCTTTGAATTGAATCGTGCTAATCATAAAGTACTTTAAGTGAGTTTACATTTTGATTTTAATTTTTTTCATGTAATTCATGTTTAAAGCATAATGGCTGTGTTTGTTTCCCAGCTTAGTTTAGTTTTAGTTTTAATGACATCATCATTTTCCTCATTTCTCTATTTATCTCTCTCCACTAATTACACATTTTTTCAAAACTAAACTAAAACTACTAAACGAACACAACCAATGTAATCTTGATTTGGTTTATGACTTAATAGTAATTAAGTTGGCAACTAAATTTGGAGTCGGGCTTGAGAAACACCAAAATCAAAACCGGCCCCAGCGGGCCAACCAGGCATCAGTGCGTTGTCGTCCCAGTCCATATACTGGGTGCTGTCTTCTTCTAAATATATCATCCTCGTACCCGTACGTTCTAGCGCAACCCAGTTGATCCTCTTTGCGGTTAAAAAGTGCAATGGATAATTTGACATCAGTAGATGATCCTGGCCGGCTTTCCACATCATTCACTTTGTAGACACTTAGTCGAATATAATAGGGCATCCTATTAGCATAAAGAAAACGACAGTGATGCACAGTTCACTTATTTAGTTGTGAAAGTTTGTGTTCCTAGAGTAGTGCTCCCTCGAGTTTTACTTTTCGCGTCACATGGTGGTGTGTATTCCACACAAATATTGACTAGCTTTTTTTTTCACATGGTGGTGTGAGTTTCACTCCCTCGAGTTTCAAATTTGCACATAAATTTACATTCATGCATGTGACGCGAAAATAATATTGATACAAGAGCTGCCATTGATAGCAATGCATTCACCAAATGAAGAACTTAATGCAAAATAATATTGATGAGAACGTCTAATATAAGTTCCCATTTGGAATACAAGATAACTCACAAAATGTCAAAATTCCAACTACGACTATTACAAATTACTTCTCACCATTCTCAGACTTCGAACTAGTATCAAGAGACACCCGAACGGGGGAAAACCTACACCATCCTAGTTCTGAGGTTACTGAACCCAGGCACAAGACCCTGAAGCATAAGTGACGAACCTCGGTTCAACACCGAAGTAGCTAACACGAATTAGAGCATCTCCTATGAATCTCTATATCTCTATTTTAGAGACTGGATGTGACATAATGAGAGGAGATTTTGTAATTTGTCTCCTCTCTTTTTCAACTTTTTTGTAGTTTTTGGAAGGAGCAATCGATATTTTTAGAAATTTAGAGATCAAAATAGAGGTTGGGTATCCTACCCACACCTCTATTTTGGTCTCCAAATCTTTAAAAGGATGACGAGTCCCTCTAATATTCTATTAGATTACAAAACATTACAGAAAAGAGGGAACAAGTTGCAAAATCTCCCCTCGTTATGCCACATCTGGTTTTTAAAATGGAGCTATAGAGATTGATAGGAGACGCTCTTAGATTTACCATGTTACCGCTACTCCGGTGCTGAACTGAGGTTTGTCACTTGTCATTTTTAGAATGATGTTGTGGGTCGGGGCCCCCAGGGCTGTTTCGTTGAGGCTCTGCATTCTTTGCCACCTTGATAGTAGTTCTAAAAATGGCTTCGAATGGAGCGGTTAGGTTCTTCCTTCCGTCCATTAAGGGAAGAAGAGGGCGAGTTTCAGACCATGGAAATGAAAACATGACCAGTATTAGGCATACCCAGAATCTCAAAGTAGCCGTGTTCATCCTATTATCTTGGAGAAATTCTTGGCCTGGAGAGATTCACAGTAGAAGGGTTCGTTATATAATGGACAATGGTGTTCATTGTTCCTTAAATAAATCGAAGTGGGTGAAAGGCTGAATCAAATAGAGAGTCCTTTTGTCATCTGTAATGCTTGTTTTGCTGTTCTGCATGTCCTGCACTCTTTTCTAATTTTCTCCACGTCACCTTTCGCTATTCCTGATAAGAGGACAAACAGATGACCAATCCACAAGAATATCAGAAGGAGACTCTAATGGAAATATGAATACAAAAAGGACTCTCCAATAGAAAGCTCTCTCCCCTTTAGCTTCGTAATTATAAATAGATTTTTCTATTTGGTACTGTCCTTTTTATCATTTGCACTTTTTTTATGCAAGTTTACGAAATTGATCTTTCAAGTGTGAAAAGTAAACAAATAAAATGACCGGATAAAAAATTAAGGCATACAAAGTCAATCAGGAAGCGGGGACCCTATGGTGAGCCAAACTCACTTTAGGGTGTGATCATGAGCTCGGCTCAGTCATTAGATCGGCGATCGATGGTTTAGATTAAAAGGGCTTAAATTGTATGTAAAGTATTAATTTGATGTGTAAAATGATCTAGACCGTCGATCGTCAATCAAATGGCTTAGCAGTGCTCACTATACACCCTGTAGTGAGCTCCTCACTATACATCCTGTAGTGAACTCCTCACTATAGGGCCCCCACTCCTGGTCAAGAGCGAATAAATGCAAGAGTGCGAAATCAGAGTGTGTACCTAGCCACACGTCATGCCCACAAAGCTCGGGAACGATATTTAAAATCTACATACATCAACTAGTAAATCTTAACTCTCTCTAACATCTTAGGCAGAATAATGGTCAAAGATTTAACATAAGGTAGCATTGAAGCACATAATTTCAACTATTCGAACCTCAACAACCGCAATTTATTTAAAATACTTAAACATATTGGATTGACCTGTAAAGGAGAATCCGGAAATTCACAAGGAACCTATTGAGAATGTAAACATTAGATTATCCATTCCTCTAAAATCATAAAAGTTTTAATCAATTGGTATCTAATGATTCGCATCAATCTCAATTAAATAAAAACCTCTTTAATGGACTCTTTTGCAAAAAGTGATTAGTTATTCATGTTTTGGCAACATGCGTAGGACACGACAAGTTAGAAAGCTTGGAAGTGGTCTAGCTTTTATAAATGTGATTAATTACTCTAAACCTCTTTCTCAAGCAATTTTTGTTGTCTCTAGTGAATATCTTATGAAGAAAATCCAACCCATTTTTGTTGACTGAATGTCCTTTCGGCACTTTCAAAATAGTGAGCTGAGCAAGGAAATCCACTTGAGAAAATGGCAGGCCGCAGTGCTGCCCATACACATGATTCATTACTCGTTAGTGCTCATCCAAGATACTGTCCATGAAGTAGCAAGCTTTAGCTTTATACTAGGATTTTGCAGTTGGAACTCTAATAGTGAAATCCACTGAAAGATTGATTTTAAATCTCACAAAGCTAAGTTAAAGTAGATCTACTTTCTTTTTTATTGATATTCAATCCCAATGTTGTGATGCGGCTATGATTCAAAGGAGATGAAACCTCCAATAGAAGGTGAGGCGCCGCCGACCGAACTAGATAGTAGTGGGACGTTAAAAATTGCTCACAACAAATACTGCACCTTTCCTCGAACGTATAAGCTCCAAAGGCCAAACTCCCTTTTTGGTTGACACATTCATGATCAAAACACATATTTATAAGTATTTCCCTTTATCGAGTTGTAGGGCGATTTATCTTTTTATCTTTAATTTTGGAGCGTCTGTGTGTTAGGTTGTGGAAATGAATCTCTTTGTGCAATTTTTGTACGTTGTTTTTTAGCTTTTACATGAGTGCAGTAGTTGTTAGTCAAAACTTTTCAAGCAAACGAATTTGGACCAAGAAAAATACTAATCCCTCGCTGGGCAGTTTTGAAGGCAAAAGATTTCGCTCAAGCAAAATATTTTCGCTCGGGCAAAATTGGCGGGTTTTAAATTGATTTTTCCATCTCTATATGTATTGACCCATTAGGTCAAAAAAACATTGCTTCTGCCATTTTTAACCTTGAGCACTTATATTTCCCACATCTCAATAATTGTGGCGGCTAGGATTTTGTGCATCTCGAAGACTTGCGAGAATCAAATGATTATTTGGGCTAAGTAATCATCTTCAAAAAGTGTTTTTGCTTTGTATCTTGGAGTACAAACACCCCCTTAAATCCCCCTTATGTTCGCCTCTAGCCACACGTCATGCCCACTAGGCTCGGCAACGATATTAAAAATCCACACACATCAAATATCAAATGGCAAATCTGAGCTCACTCTAACACTTTAGGCAGAATAGGTCAAAGATTTACGATAGAATAGTATTGAAGCACACATTTTCAACTATTCGAATTTAAGCACTGCCCACAACTTAGGCTTGGTTTTCCAAAAACTAAAATGGAAATTTGCTAAAATCAAGTGGTAGATTTTAGCAAATAAAATGGGGAGGTGATAAAATCTCCAATGAATCTGGACATACATATGTCCAGATTCATTGGAGATTTTATCACCTAAAATGAACATTTGCTAAAATCACCCCTTTAATTTTAGCAAATGTCCATTTTAACTTTTGAAAAACCAAGCCTTAATTAAAATACTTAAACATGTTGGATTGACCTGTAAAGGAGAATCCAGAAATTCACAAGGGACCTATTGAGAATATAAACATTAGATTATCCATTCCTCTAAAATCATAAAAGTTTGAATCAATTGGTAGCTAATGATTTGCATCACTCTCAATTACTAAATAAAAACCTCTCTAATGGACCCTTTTGCAAAAAGTGATTAGTCTTTTCATGTTTTGGTAACATGCGTAGGACAAGACAAGTTAGAAAGCTCGGAGGTGGTCTAGCTTTTATAAATGAGATTAATTACTCTAAACCTCTTCCTCATTCCAAAAGAAAATGCAATCAGAATGGTCAGCCTACTTTGGCTTCCATTAAAGAACACCAGCCTTCAACTTCCATCGTGTTGGTTTTCTTTGGGTTAAGTAAAGCACATCGACCCACAACTTAAGAAAATCCAACCCATTTCTGTTAACCGAATGTCCTCTCGGCACTTTTAAAATAGTGATCTGAGCAAGCGAATCCACTTGAGAAAATGGCCGGCCGTAGTGCTGTCCGTACACATGATTCATTGCAAATTAGTGCTCATCTCCATGAAGTAGCTAGCTTTAGCTTTATACTATAGGATCTTGCCCACTGAGAGTAAGGGTGTTCACGGATCAGATCCGGACAGATTGGATACGGAATCGATCCGATCCGATCCGTTCAGAGCGGATTATGATTTTTAAGATCCAGAACCGAACCAAACATTCACGAATCGGTTACGGATCGGATCGAGTGGATTTGACAGATTAAAGAAGGATTATTGAGCGGATTAAGCAGATCCGGATTGGCCAGATAAGATATTCTCGATCCGGAACCGAACCGAACATTCACAGATAGATCAATGGATGGTTCAAATCGGTTTGGATTGGCGGATCGGATGATCCGCTGGACAGCCCTAACTGAGAGATTGAGTTCACTTTGGCAAAGTTATCTACTATGTCCTTTCTTAATTGAGTTCACTTTACACACGGCTATGTTTTACAGGAGACAAGACCTCCAATAGAAAGTGAGGCGCTGTGGGACTGGGTCGAGCATCAATGTTATCATAGAAGTTGGGCCAAGGATCTTTGGGCTGAGAGGCTGATGTTGGGCCAGACTACATCCTGTATAAGGTATGGCTAACATGCGTGCCTAGCCCATGGAAACACAGACGTCCGGTTTATGGGTAACGCGGGCCTGACCAAGCCCAACCTTGTATGACCGGCTTGGCAAGCTGCAACGGATGATTTGGTAGCGCAGCCGGGAACCAAGGGCAAGTGTGGCATCCGAGTCGTTCATTGCGCAGTCACTAATTCTAATTACATCTTGGCACTTTGTAAATCCGAATCATTCATTGCCAAGATGAAATTCAAGCCGTTGATTGGCAAAATCAATAGTTCGAATATTGCACTATAGCGCAATAGGGCATTCTGGCTCTACACCTCCGCCGGATCACGGTGGCCGACCAAATTGTTGATGTTGACATGTCAGTCCGTCGGGTATCAAGTATGACTGTGACATCTATTAGAAAATGGTTATGAATGATGTACCAGGCAGGACTAGTTAGCCCAATATTTGGGTTGCAACCCAACCCCAAAGTAACAGGTTGCCCACTTACAAGGCAGCCCAATATTTGGGTTGCAACCCAACCCGGAAGTAACAGGTTGCCCACTTACAAGGCTGATCCTAATATTATGGAATCTTAAAGCGAATTTAAAAAATGAGACTCTTGGTTTATTTTAAAAAAAAGTTCAACATAGGTGGGACCACATAATGTAAAAAGATTAAACATGGCATTTTAGCTTCGTAATTTAATTAAAATAAGCTTTTAATGCCAGTAGAAGTACCACTCTTACACTGTGCTTTTCTAACTAATCAAGTTATTAACTTTAATTGTGAGCACTATTTTTAACAATAAGAGAATTTATTTATTTTCACCTTTTATTGTTTTCAAATTTTTTGTCAAGAGAAATTTAATTATTTTGATCTTTTTATAGTCAAAAGTGTTTTATTTGTAATTTTTATATAAAAATCAAAATAAAATTATAACAAACATAGAAAAAAAAATTGAAAAAAAATTGTGGTATGCAAAAAATTTGAACTTTGGTCTTGAGTAATACCTAGCATCACCAATCTATAATACAAGAGGTGCAATAGTTGTACATTATCTATAATTATCCAAATGAAAAATAAGGAAAAAAAAAAAAAGTATTACTTTGCCAAGCCTCCTGGGCTTGAATTTGAGACCTATGAATCTATTGGGATGACACTTAGAATCACGGGACAATGAATTTTTATTAACAACATTTGCTAAAAAAGTTATTTTTTGGTTGAATCAGCCCGAGAGTTGCCCAAGACCTAAGGCTTACTTGGCCTTACCCCAAGGGCTGGCCACTGTTACAAGACACAAGCCGTGCATGAATATGGCAAAGAGTCAAGGACCCATGGCGCAGGGACGGAGTTAGGAATTTCATTACACAGATGCGAATATTTTTTCAAAATACTTTACAAGGGCGAGCCTATATAATTCATAGGAAATTTTTTTATTTATGTATAATAAGAGAGGTTTTATTTTTCTTTGTTGAGTCACGGGGTTAAAAACCAACACTGAATATTTTCCATGATGACACCAAGTTCCCAGCAACTAAATACAAGGAACATCTAGCAACAAGTGTTTACACACACACACACGAAGTATTAATGAACGTCTAGCAAGCACACAACGTTTACGAGAACTATCCCAACCTTTATTGCACTAACAATACAAGCAAAGCACCTTAGAGTGCTAGACAGAACATCTCTCTGCCTTACACTTGAAAATGCTATTCCTAAATAGGCTTACAATTAGAAAAAAAAAACGTGAAAAAAGCTTACATGGGATCATGGGAAGCACCCATGATCCGCAGTTGACACCCCCAACTGCCCCAAGGCTGTGCTTGCTTTACCCAGAATCTGCCAACACATAAAACATAACTGCCTTGGCCTTGCTGTCCACAGCTTGCTAGAATTAACTGATGGTAACCGACAGCTCTGCTTAGGGACACCTGTCCAAGCAGCCAGCAACATATGCAGAATATAAATCGCTAATAACTGCCCGAACTTATCGATGCCTTAGCCAAATTCGTGTTCCACCCTAGCTCAACGCCTTAGCCAAATTTCTCATTTTCTTGTCCCGTAAGTTAGCTTCAATTTCATGCATCAACGCCACAATATTTCTCAGGCCTTCATGCGCAATCATCTTAGGATACTCGATAACGGGACTAGTGCTAACACCGGTCAACACTATGAAATCATATTTTCAAGGCATGCCCCCTGATGTCTTAGTCCTCGCTGATTAATTTTGGTGCAAAGTGTCACCCTAAGGTCAGCGTAGCACACTTGAAAAATCACAGTGCTAACAAACCACCCTCACTAGAAGAGGCCAACATCCTTGTCAGTAAGGTTTGTAAGTACTCATCCACTTGCTTTTCGAATTGCCATAGAGTCACCGCTTTTCCCAACGAAGCCTATTGATTGGGGTTTTTTTCTCACTCCACCAAATAAGAGGTTCTCTTGTTTTTCTTGTTTTGCCCTTTTGTCTTATGATCTAGAATTCTTTCAACCCCACGATCAAATTGTTTCTGAATTACCGGAGGCGCCTGCTTCGCTTGTTTCCTTCCCAAATTCACCAAGTCCTCATGGTAAGGTTTCAAAAAACTAACATGAAACGTTGGATGAACCTCCAACAGCTTCAATCGATAAGCAACATTCCCCTCTTTCTTCACGACTTCAAAGGGACCATTGTATCGTGGAATCAAGCCACGGTGCCTCGTTTTGCTATTGATTTTCTTCTAGATTTCGGGAGTAAATTTCTACAGCACTTTATCCCCAACCTGAAATTCTAGTGGCATCCTTCCTTGATCTGCATACTTCTTCATTCCTTTTGCCCCCTTTGATAAGCTATCCTTAGCTTCCTTAAGGAACTCTTGCTTAGCTAGAGCAAACTTATACGCAGCGGGACACCTACCACCCATACGAGTCCTTGCCACCTCATGAGTAAGGGGCTATTGGACTGTTGCCAACTCGAAGGACTCAAACTTGTCGCCGACGATCTATGCAAATTGTGGCAAAATTAAGCACTATCCAGCAACTCCACCCAATTCTTTTGACTTGTTGTGACATAGTGCCTCAAATACTCCTCGAACAGCACATTAACCCTTTCCGTCTATCCATCGGTCTGTGGATGATTTGTCATGGAAAATTTCAACTTTGAACCCATCAAGTTAAAAAGAACCGACCGGTAAATGTCATATCCCTGTCACTCACAATATCTTCTAGCAACCCAAAATATTTAACCACAAACTTATCAAACAAGTCAGCAGTAACTTTAGCATTACACTCATGTGGTGCAAGAATAAAAATAGCATACTTAGAGAAATGATCAACAACCACCATAATCGAAACACATACCATCAACTTTAGGTAAACCAGTAATGAAATCCATAGATACACATACCCATGATTTCTCGAGAACTGGTAAAGGTTGCAATACACCAACTTCCTTCTTGCGCTTTGTCTCGTCTTGTTGGCAAACCAAGCAAGTTTTGACATAGGCTTCCACATCATTTTCCATCTTTGGCCAGTAATAAGATCTTTATAATAACGCCAACATACGATGCCTTACTAGATGTCCAACCCACTGTGGATCATGTGTTTCTCTTAGTAACGTTTGCCTCAAACCCCCAAGTACATGGACATATAACCTATCTCCTTTGGCATGGAGAAGGCCATCTTTAAGCCAATATCTACGAACAATGACTTCCTTGACTTGTTTAACCAATTTTTGATACTCAACATCTGTCTTGGCATTCTCCCGAATTCTGTTAGAAAAATCTCACTCAATTCTTGTGATAGCAGCCACATACTATTGCACCTCCTTATGACTAAGAGCATCGGCAACCTGATTGTGTCACCTTGGCTTATGCTTCCACTTCAAAATCATACTCTTCCAAATATTCCTCCCAACGAGCATGCCTGGATGAAAGTTTCTTTTGCACCTTGAAAAAGGTGTTAGCAACATTATCCGTCTATACCAGAAACTTCATCTTGAGCATGTAAACCCACCAGGTTATCAAGCAATGTATTACTGACGTCATTTCCTTCTCATGAGCAGAGTACCTTCACTTTGCATCATTCAGCTTTCGGCTTTCAAAGGCTACTGGATGACCCTCTTGAACCAACACCACTCTAATAGCTTTATTCAATGCATCTGTATGAACGTCAAAGGGTAACTCAAAGTTGGGTAAGTGTAGCTCTGACTCACTTGGCACCGCAACTTTATTTTTTTCAAATGCCTCTTGACAGCCCGCACCCCATTACCATTTTTTTTTTGGATAATCCCCATTTTCAATTATGTTCTTTCTTAGAAGATGGTGCATGCTAGGGTTTGTTTTGACAATGTTTTCCTTTGGGTTTTGAGTACAAAATGCATTATTCGAAGCCTCTGAGACATGTTTCGATCAATTCCATCATCAAGGATGCCTGAAGATACCAAAAGAGTCCAAATTGAGGTCTCTACAATGTAGTTCATGTCACAAGAGAATAAGTGTGAAAGAAATCAATGCTCTCTCTTTGCCTATATTCCTTCACCACAAGTCTAGCCTTAAATTTATCCACTAAACCATTAGGTTTTAACTTCCTCTTTTAAGAACCCATTTACAAACAATCGCCTTACAACCTAGTGGTAAGTCTGCTAGTTGTCACATTCAAATGGTCTCTAGTGAGTCCATTTCATCATCAATGGCTTCTTGCCAAAAATCGGCATTTGGAGTGGACAAGGCTTCCTGAAGCGGAGTGGGATCTTCTTCTAAAGAGAATGCAAAGTTAGAACCAAAGTCCTTTGAAGTGCAAGCCCTCTTGCTCCTCCTTGGATCGAGAGAAGTGTCCCTAGAGCTCATGTTTCTAGGTTCTTCTAATCTAGGTATTCTATTCCTAGATTTTACACCCCTACTATTTCTTGATTTAAATGAAAAAATTTCTTCATACAAATTAACATCAATAGATTCTATACTCACCTTACTGTAAATTTTGAAGAATCTATATGATTTACTGTTCATAGCATAACCAATAAAAACACATTCGAAGCTCTACTAGTAAGTTTTGACCTTTTTAGGTCAGGAATATGAACATACGTAAAATAGACTCAAACTTTAGACACGTTGGGCTTCTTTTTTGTCCATAATTCATAAGGCGAAATCAAAGACTTAGAATTATAAATCTTATTTAGCACATAGCAAATAGTTAACAAAATTTCACCTCACCAATGTGAAGCTGCACCCAAACTAAGCATGATAGCAACTACAAGTTCACATAATGTTCCACTCTTACATTCTGCTTTTTCATTCATTTTGGGTGATTTTGGAGCAATTTTCTCATAAATAATATAGTAGAGTTGTAGAATGCAATAAACTCATTCAAATCATATTCAGTGTCTCTATCACTACAGAGTCTCTTAATCTTTCTATGAAACTGATTTTCAACATTACTTAGAAAGATTTTAAACATGTCAAGTTCTTCACTATTATGTTTGATTAAATAAATAAAAGTGTAATTCGATTGATCATCAATGAACGTGATAAAATATCTTTGAGCATTTCTAGTAAGAAATCCATCTAGTTCACACACGTCAGAATGAATCAAGTCTAATAGTTAATTTTCCTTCAAATTTGATTTATGAGGTTTCTTTGTGATCTTAGCTTGGCTACATAATTGACACTTTTCAAAATCATTTAAGAAAATGCTAGGAATAAGACCTAAGTTACTCATGTTCGTAATCAACTTCTTGTTCACATGACAAAGTCTATAATGGCACATATTAACCAAACAAACGATGTAAGAAAAAGATGCAATTTTATTCATATCAATAGTAAGCTTAAACTTTCCATAAACAACATAACCCTTTCCAACAAACATGTTATTCTGGGTAAGGATACACTGGTATGCTCCTAAAATCTATGTAAATTTGGCCTTATTGAAGAGATAGTGGACACCGAATTTCTTCCACTAGATTATGAAGGACTTCCTTTAAGGTGATAGTCCTTCTAGAAGTAAACTTTAGATCCACCTCACTAGTTCCAAGAACCTTAGTGGTGTGGGAGTCACCCAACAACACTTTCTAATCATTAGCCTTGGAATTGCTCTTGAACAAAGAGAGATCATAACAAACATGACGTGAAGTTCCAGTGTCTATCCGCCACCCTTTTGAACCACTTATCAAATTAATTTTTGATATCATTGCCACAAATGGTTCTCTATCCACTAAGTTCATCTGAGGTCTAGTGCGATGCCCGGGATTCTTGCAATTTCTTGCCATATGACTAGGCTTGCTACAATTGTAATATACAAAGACAGAGTCAACAGCATGGCCTCCTGAAGGGGGTAACCTATTGTTTTGATTTGGCTTTCTATTCTAGTTCTAGTTTAGCTTTACAGTTTTTCTCTTCGGCTTGAGTGTGATACCTCAGGTTTGGAGTTAGATGGTGTTTAGTCCCACATTGGTTGTTTAAATGAGTTATCTTGGATATATAACAGACCATGTAGGCTGCTATTAGTACCTTGGGCTTAAGCATTTTGGGCCATGTTGTGTGGCTTGTGGATCAAATAAAGGTACTGGGCTAGTGGTCTGCATGGGACGTTACAAATGGTATCAGAGCCCCGCCTTGGTCCAAGTGGTGGGTAGGATGTGCTCTGCCACTACAGACACCAGGGGAGGTTGCTGGGACTATGCAATAAGGACGTTGCATCTGTAAAGGGGGAAGATTGTTTTTTTTTTCTTCTTCTCTCTCCATTAGTTCGGTCATGGGGTTTGATAGGGAAAATCAATTAATGGGTTGCACATTCCCTTCGCTCTATTTGTGGTATTTAATTTTTGGGAGAAATCAGTTGTCGTGGTGTGGGTTGGTGCAGAAGGAGAGTAATGGTGGAGGTTATGCGTGGCAATGGCGGTGGAGTTGTGTGCCACGATTGTGCCAAATAATGACAATTCTTGTCTGGCTCTGAATGTAATGAATTTTTGGTACCATTTTTTTTTATTTGAATGTTTGTGATAGAGATTCCAGTTGGTGTTCCATAAGGGGTAACAAGTGGCCTTAAGTCTTGTGGTGCTTTGATAAGTGCACGATGAAATCAGATTGTGTATGTTAGGAATTAGAAATATTAGATTTAAGGTTTGGGTTACTTGTGGCATGAATTCTACACGTACAGATGATTAGTAACTGCATTAGGCTAGATTTTGGGCTTAGTATCATATAGCTTTTTGAATCATAAAGTTTATGTTCGAATTAGTTAGTCATTCCATTTGTTTTATTTTATATACAGGTTAGTCTCTTTAATTGGCGTGTCCGAGTTGCATTATTTTTGGACTCAGGTGAGTGGTTAATCGTGTTACATATTTTTGGACTCGCCATGTCCCTTAAATTATTCTTTTGGAAAAGTTATCATTTCGTTATTGAAACCGTGAATTGTTTATATTGATCGTTTAATTGGTATGCAATAAAAAAAATATATACATTCTTTTGGTGAGAACTTGGTGGATATTGATGGGAACATTTATTGTTGAAAGTCCAGGGAAATTAATCCTCTGTGTGCGGGTGACTCAGGCCATTAGGGAAGAGATCATGTCCTAGCCGTTGAGCACTCCGTTGACCCTAGTGCTCAACGGCTGACTTTCACAGGATCGTTCTTAGGGAAAAGTTCCACAGGTTGCCTACTCGTGGTGACTCTAAGTTTCGATATTGGATCCAATTTTTTGAGAGATATGTTCACTGGCACTTGGTACTAATTGGTGTTGGTTGTGGTTCCTCATTGTTGTTGGAAATCGTGTTGTGATTTATTGATATAATTTATTGATTTGTTGTACACCTCTCATGCCAAATTATATTTACATGCTAAAATATTTTATCCCTGCTTTAGAACTTTATTTATTCCATTTGTTTTATTTTATATACAGGTTAGTCTCTTTAATTGGCGTGTCCAAGTTGCATTATTTTTGGACCCAGGTTAGTGGTTAATCGTGTTACATATTTTTGAACTCGCCGTGTCCCTTAAATTATTCTTTTGGAAAAGTTATCATTTCGTTATCGAAACCGTGAATTGTTTATATTGATTTTTTAATTGGTATGCGATAAAAAAAATATACATTATTTTGGTGAGAACTTGATGGATATTGATGGGAGCATTTATTGTTGAAAGTCCAGGGAAGTTAATCCTCTGTGAGCGGGTGACTCTGGCCATTAGGGAAAAGACCGTGTCATTGCCGGTGACCCTAGTGCTAGATGGTGTTTAGTCTCACATTGGTTGTTTAGATGAGTTTTCTTGGATATATAACAAACCATGTAGGCTACTACTAGTACCTTGGGCTTAACCATTTTGGGTCATGTGATGTGACTTGTGGATCAAATCAAGGTATTGGGCTAGTGGTCTGCATGGGACGTTATTGAGAATAGCCAAACTATGGTTCTGCTTGTTTGAGACAAACAGAACCTTTTCATCTCGATCTTGTTTCTGAGCTCTTCCTCCTCAATATGGACACTACAAGAAAAAACGTCTACTGTGAGGATTGAGTTTCCTCACCAAAGCACCGAATTTCCTCGCTAAAGGAATTGGTGAGGAAAGGTTTCCTTGCCAAAAGGTCATTGCAAAAGGTGTTCTAGCGAGGAAAAATAAATTTCCTCGCCTAATCTGCCAATTGTCGAGGAAATTTTTTGTCGCCTAATCTACCAATTGGGGAGGAAATTTTCCTCGCCTTTTCTAACCAATTGGTGAGGAAATATTGTTTTCCTCGCCTATTTAGAATAATTGGCTGTAGACACCCCGATTTTGAACCCAGGATACGCTCGAGCATTCCCAATGATGAGAACGAACCAATCATAACTGCCCGAAACTTGTGAAGATAGCTTGAATATGATCAAAATCAACCAAACACCTCCAAATAACCTAAGAAAAACCAAGCCTTGTTAAACCAAGCCAAACCAGCAACTTGCCACTAAGAGCCTTGAGCGCTCAAGCTTGAGACCTTGAGTGCTCAATCCATGAGAAGCACCTTGAGCGCTCAAGCCCACGGCTTTGAGCGCTCAACTCTGAACCAGTCAGGAATCTGCAGAGTATCTAATCATGAGATCTCATGCAGGGGGGAGCGTCTAACCACTTCCATACGTATCGTTCACGTATAATACACCCTACATTGCCATTTTCTACACCTAAAACTACACCTAGAATACAAACCCACTCTCTCTCTCTTCTCTCTTTCCCTCCACTCACTCTATATAAACAGCCCACTACCCCTTAGTTAGTGGTTCACCATTTTCACACCCCAGTGCACTACACTCCTAGTAATCGTCCTCTCCCTCTCTCTCTCTCTACAAAACCACTCTTCTCATCAAAACCACTTACCAAAAACCATCTGCTAAACCCAAAATTCAACTGATATTCATCAATTAGCTTCATAATCCTGATCATCCATCCATAATATTGGTCAAAAACACCCACAATTGCTCATCCTTCAACCCATAATCAAGTTCAAACCTTCAATCAAGTGTAAAAGGTAGTTTAACAAGTGGTTTTCACTGTTTTGGTTCATCTGAGGGTGACTAGTGAGTTCAATTAAGTTTTTTATACTTCAGTTGAACTCACGAAGGTCAGAAAGTTGTTCAAAAACATTATCAAAATCTGTAGGTGAAATTGGGGTTGAGCGCTCAAGCCTATAGCCTCGAAATTCAATCTCAGATCTAAGGTCGTTTTTACTGTTTTATCAAGTTTCGAGCTTGCTGTTGGTTTTGATTGTCTTTTAATAGTTAGCCGTGGTCTTTTTGTTCTCAGAAAGTTCATGTTTTTACTTCAAAACCATTTGCATGAGCTAAAATTAGATATTTTATGACAATCAAATTCCAAAGTCTTTAAAAAATCTTGTGTACGGGTATAAAATAGTATCTTTAGTACCTCTTTCACCCTCATATTATGTATTTATGGTCCTGAGAATCATCCAGAACACTTTTTATTGATGAAAACCAGAAGATCACTTAATGGCTTGAGCGCTCAAAGCCATCCACTTGAGCGCTCAAGCTGTTCTTGAGCAGATTGTTGGTTCTTGGATATTTTGATGATGGATCATGGTTTATTCAAGTTTGAGTTTGTGTGTGGTTTAATTGTTGTGATTACAGTCTGGATTCCTTCTTTTCAAAGTATTTTCTTTGTTAAAATATTGTGATTTTCCTCTTTTATCATTATTTATGAGATCAATCTGTCTATTCTCATCTGATTTTCCATGAAAAACACTATGTTGATGTTTGATCTTACAAATAATGACTAAAGAAGTGGTGGAAAAGCTAAAAAATCACAGAAGCTGGAAATGGAATTGAGCGCTCAAGCCAATTCTGAGAGGTTAAGCGCTCAAGGCATCACTGTTGAGCGCTCAACCCCTATGTTGGAATCCAGATTGTAAACTAGTTTATTAAGTTTCAAGCTAGTGGTTCTTTGAATTATTTGCCCAGTTTTTGTTATTGTTCATCTGTGTAAATATTTGTTGTAATAATTCTTTATTGTTATCATCCCCATGTAAATCATGCGCACAAGCATCCACATTAAATTTGCATATTTGTATTTTCTTATTGTTAATGTGATTCCCATCCCCAATTCCCCATTTTTGTGATTAACTTGAATTTCAAAACATTTTCAAAATCCCATGAAATATTGAGTAGAGACCGGTTCACGGACCGGGCGAGAGGGGTGCCGTAAAACCCTTCCCCTCTCGTAACCAAACCCCCGAATCCGAGAAATTTCTGGTTTCGCAGTGATCAGTAAAATCTTTTCAATGGGAAAATGAGTCATATTTTTTATCGGTTTCTCGGATTCAGACCTCAAATCTGGGTGGCGACTCTAACAAATCACAATCTTTTTTGTGCGCGATGTGGCACAATCTCCGTGGGCCGTCCACATTGGCAAGGAAATATTTCCTCACCTATTTCAGCCGTTTAGGGAGGAAACTCTTAAAAGTCTGAAACTAAGAAAGGAAGGAATCCAATTCTAGCTTCTCCACCTACGCTGAGAATCGAACCCGCAACCTCCTCTCAAGCAACGTGCACCCCATCCACCACACCAACTTCCATTTCAATGCAAACTTGAACAACTTTTAATATATAACCTTTTGTAGTTCTTTTCACTTCACTATTTTTTTAAAAATCTTTTTGACTAATTTTAGTCTCTTTGTAGTGTCTCTTTAAACTTCTTTCTTAAATCTTTTAACGTTATTTGTTTTTATTGAAGTTTTTATTTTTTATAATTTGATATTTTCTTATACCCTTTTATAAGTCTTTACT
This sequence comes from Vaccinium macrocarpon, assembly GCA_022606695.1. Taxonomy (NCBI): domain Eukaryota; kingdom Viridiplantae; phylum Streptophyta; class Magnoliopsida; order Ericales; family Ericaceae; genus Vaccinium; species Vaccinium macrocarpon. Next base: position 16,629,477 of record CM040178.1, read on the forward strand.
TGTTAGAATTAGATATTCGTGACGATATTTGTGCTACTACTTTTTCTGTCTGCCAATTTTTTTTTTTTTTTCAAATCTAAATAAATCAAGCAGCAAAATTTGGAAATATACATTTTATTTTCTATGCCAGTCAAATTTTCTAATTTTGATACCTATGTAATGATTGTAACTCATAAATCTTAATTCACTTTCTAATATATGATAGTATGATACCCACCTTTGTTTCAAAATGGATGATCATTTCAGGAGACCAAATCATTATTCTACTTGAGTAATAATAATAATAGATTTATATGCAAATGAAATGATCAATATGATACAACGAATAAGTTCTATTATTATAATTTTATGGTATCATAAATATGATAAATGTTTAATTTGAACTACTTATTTATTTTATGATATTAAATACCGATTATAAATTTACACAAGTATGGTTTTGAGAAACATTTTTTGATCTTTGAAGTGTCAAACAACCGCGAAATAGAGTAAAAATAAAAATGAAAAAACTATGATAGTCATATGCAATGAGTAATTATTCCATGCTTCTAGAGTAATATTTGATATTTTAGAGTTCCATTACCATGCATTTATGTGTAACGAGTGACTATTATGTCTTACTACAACCAAATTAAATGAGACATACATGACTTGAAAAGTTATCAAAAATTGACTTGCATGTGCCCCATCTCTAGCTTGCGGAAAACTCCACGACAGGTAAAAACAATGGAAATGAATCAAATCTTTGATTTTTTGGCAAGGAAAATTTTATTTCCTCACCAAATCTTAGCTTTTTGGTGAGGAAAGATAATTTTTGTCGTCAAATGGGTGCTCTTTAGAGAGGAAAAATTCATTTCCTTGCCAAATCTTAGCTTTTTGACGAGGAAAAATAATTTCGTTGTCAATCTTAGCATTTTGGGGCGAGGAAAGATAAATTTCGTCGCCAAAGGAGTGCCCTTAAGCGAGGAAATATTAATTTCGTCGACAATCTTAGCTTTTTGGCAAGGGAAGATAATTTCGTCTCCAAATGGGTGCCCTTTGACGAGGAAAGGTATTTTCGTCACCAATCTTAGTTTTTTTTTTTGAGGAAAGTTAATTTCGTTGCCAAATGGGTGTCCTTTAGCGAGGAAATATTTATTTCCTCGCCAAATCTTTTCTTTTTGGCGAGGAAATATAATTCCGTCGACATAGACTACTCTCTGCCAATGAAATCAATTTCCTCGCCATAGAGACCCATTTCGCGAGAAAATTTGAATTTCCTCACCACATTTCGTCACCATAGGTAATTTTTCTTGTAGTGGGAGATGAGAAATCAAACTCTCCAAGGAAAATTCTTTGGTCTCATGGCAGAGATTTTTCTTAAACTCTTCCTAGTTAGGCAACACTTTATTAATAAGGACAGCAAACTAAAATTGTTCATCAATAACCATACCCTCAAAAGAAATGTCACGAGCTATTTTCTAGGTTCACATCAATAAAGCTGACAATTCATTGATTTTAGAATAATAATCCGAGTAATCTTGCAAAAAATGATCATCTCAATTAGATATGTTTAATCGATCCGAATTTTTCATTCAAAAAGGACCGTCTCAGCTTGATATGTGCAAATGGTTGATATAAATTTTCAAGTTTTCACTAAAATTTTAGGATTGTGAATTTATGAAAATTGGAGGATGGATTAATCACGTCCTCATATCCAATTGTGTTTGCAGGCCATTGGCGAAACTATATTCAAGTGATTAATCACGTGCTCATATTGGACCGGATGTGTTTCTTTTGTTTCTTTCTGTGCAAACTGAATTCTCAATGAAGAACAAGGCATAATGCCTTGGGCAATTAGATGAAGATTTTACAATTATTCGATCGATTTGTTTTTTCCAGAGATCATTTTGTACATGGTCATTACTTTAGAGTCACGTCTTAAGTTCGAAACTTTTTAAGTGTTATTAATTTTTTTTGTCGCTAGTCTATAAAGAGTTTTTCAATGACTTTAAATGGGTTCACCGCTAATGAACCGTGGAATTTGTCACCAAAGATTAATCGTAATGCGAAGGCTTGGACGTTTAATTATAATAAAAAAAAACATTTGTACATTATGGGTATAGAGGCCATCGCTACCCATGGTTGAACTCAACTTGGACTATCCCGTTCGGGAGAGTAGGTGCACCAACCATAGTCCACATCTTATAAATACGCTGAGCCACCATCCGACCCAATCGTGGACCACCATTCAATCAAAACCCAAAATAGACTTCCCCCACCAAAAAAGAAAATGGATGTAAAGATCCTTGAAACCACCGTCGTCCACCCCTCCACACCACCCTTCCACCACGACCACGTCCTCCCTCTTTCCCACCTCGACAACGACCGTAACCTCAACGTCACCTTCCGTTACCTCCGCGCCTACGTCGCCACCTCCACCGCCACCAACCCCTTCCATGTCATCGCCGCCGCCCTCTCCACCGCCCTACTTCACTACTACCCCCTCGCCGGGACTCTCCGACGCCGCCGGGAAGACCACCGCCTCGAGCTCCACTGCGAATTGGGTAAGGGCGTGCCTGTAATTCGCGCTTCTGTTGACTCTACGTTAGAGTCAGTAAACTATCTTGACGACCCAGCTGAAACATGGATCGAGAGTCTGGTGCCCGACCCGGATCCAGAAAAGGGGCTGGAAAACCCGATGGTTTTGCAAGTCACGGAGTTTGCGTGTGGGGGGTTCTGTCTCGGGGCGATGGTGCACCACGCGATGTGTGATGGACTCGGTGCGACTCAATTTTTTAATGGGCTGGCTGAGTTGGCTCGGGGGGCGAGTCAGTTGTCTGTTGAGCCGGTTTGGGGCCGGACGAGGTTGCTAGGACCGAGAGATCCCCCTCAAGTGGAGTTTCCGGTTCATGAGTTTGTGAGGTTGGAAAAGGGGTTTTCTCCTTACTCGTCATCGGGTGAACCGGTCGTTAGAGAGTGCTTTCGGGTGAAGGAAGAGTGGTTGGACCGATTAAAGGGGTTTTTGCGTGAACGTTCCGGTTCGAGCTTCACTACTTTTGAAGCTTTGGGGGCTTTCATTTGGCGAGCGAGGTAACTTAATATTCCCGCTTTACACTCCGTTGGGATAATGAAAACCAAAAAAAGATACCGATACATATTTCCGTAGCATTGCTCGAATGAAACAAAAGAATAGATATTTGTGTTAATGTTTTTGTGCATCTTTGCAGTCCGAAAATATTTTCTTTTGTTAAAATTTATTTCAAGTAAAAATAGATTCTTACTGATTAAACAGAGGAGTTTTTTTATTTATTTTTTGATCCGATACGGAGGAGTTGATTATCAAGAAAGTCAGCTAAAAGCGATTGCAAAACTGCAATTGGCATCGTCAGATGCAGAATTCTAATGTAGGTTGGGCAAACAAAAGTGTTTTCTATTGTTCAAATTTGTTTAAAGTTTATTTCAAATAAAAATAGATTCTTACCGAACAAATTGAGGAATTGATTATCCAGAAAGTCAGCCGATAGCGATTGCAACACTGCAATTGATCACAGGGATAGACTCTGAATTTTAATGTAGGTTGGGAAAATATTTTACCAGAAATTTATTAGGCGTTCGATCTTATATAGGTGTAAAATTTTTAAAGAAATGCCTTTTTGAAAAAAATACTTCTATATTTATAAAAAAAATTTAAAGATTGGGTAGAGCGGTCACCCGAACTAGCCCGCTCTTGCGTCCGTCCTTAACATTTCGAGGTTTAAACGGTGGAGAAGCCAATTCAAAATAAAAACTAATGGTGATGACTAGGGGTGAGAATTTTCGACACAACACGAGAACACAACCCCAACACGACATGAAGTTAGCGGATTAGGGTCAATTATTTCAGACACGATACACAAATATGATACGACACAATACAAGAATTTATGGAAAGACACGATAACATGACGCAAACCCAATACGAAGTTAGCGGGTTAATATCAGCTATTTCTGACATGAAACACAAATATGACATGATACGGTAACATGGAAAACTAAACAAGTCGGGATAGAATTGAGTGAATCCTGACACGATACGAGATGGCACAACACGATGCCCACACCTAGTGATGACGTACAAATCTAGCCTATTTTTCCGTCGTCGGACTCGGGATTACTTAAGAGAGAATCGGTTGGAAGGCCTCAAAAACTCAGGTTGGTGTCTTAAAAGCGCCGGGGTTGGTGTCTTTAGGAAAAAAATAATAAGAAAATTAAAATAAAAAATAAAAAAAGAAAAAGAGCACTCTACTATTAGGCTACAATAAAAAAAATATCCCCCGGTTCTGGAGAGTTTTGTCGTTATAGCGTACAAGTATATCACTAGTGTTCTAAAAGGTCTAAAAGGCCATGTACTCATTGCCTAGGCATTAGAAGAACCCTCACTGCCTAGTCCGACGAGATTGGCTATCCCGACTAATTACTCGACCAGGCGCCAAGTATTCCAGCGTTGGAAATTAGAAGGTGCCAGACCGCCATGGGAGCCCTTGCGAGTTTTAGAACCTTGTATATCATAATTAACAAAGTATATCACAGTTGACAGGAATAAAATATTTACAGTAAAAGAAACAGAATCAGTTTTTATAGTAATTAAAGCTGCAACCACCGAAAGTGGTACTTGATAAATGCAATGGTAAGTGGGCTTAAGTGCCCTTCTTTCATACACGATTGAGAAATTTTTCAATGCCGAGTGAGTATTGTTCACGTGGTACCTGATCAGCAATTTTAATCATCCAAAATGCGATCCGACGGTCCGGAAGAGGAGAGAGAGTGGTCGGATGAGAGGAGAGAGAGGGAATCAATCTCAGCTGTCCAAAATACTTTTGGACTGTCGAGATTATGCTCGGCATGGTCACGTGGTACCCATTCGGTACCCAAATTTTTTTCTACATGATCCAACAAGGTTCAAGTCTTGCCAACTACAGGACTAGCGTGGCGCGTTGTCTATTCAGTAGCTAGGTGATGTAGTGATGGCTTGTCTTTCGAACAATAAACATAGCTCTAACCGACATTTCACAACGAAGTTGGGAGCTTCTATAGCTATGTTCAATGAAGGTTGCTACATTGGTTGCCCCCTCCTACCTTTTATGCGGTTCAAAAAACAAGAAAGTAACTAAAGCTGCGACAATCCCATAGATGAAAGCCAAGTTTAGCCTAGCGTGCAATCAAGAATGGTAATGGTATAAGACCATAATTTTATTGTACCTAAGGACATACTATCAATCTCCTGCGATGGATAACTTTAGCCCTTAAATAACAATTTCTTACCTCGAATCCATTCTTTTATGCAATATTGATCCGCAATGTCTTCTCGCTTTTTATGAGCAGGGTCAAAGCCTCAGGAACTCCAGGGGATGAACAAGTCAAATTTGCATACGCCACAAACATAAGAAAGCTACTGAACCCCCCACTTCCAGTTGGCTATTGGGGCAATGGCTGTGTAACCATGTATGCCCAAACCACTGCCAAAGAACTAGTCCATCAACCCATCTGGTCCACGGCCGACCTAATCAAGAAAAGCAAACGCAACTTAACAGACCAATACGTTCGCTCATTCATTGATTTTCAAGATCTACATTTTGCAGAAGGCATCACGGCTGGTAAAGGCGTGAGCGGGTTCACCGACTGGAGACACTTGGGACACTCGACAGTGGATTTTGGTTGGGGTGGCCCCGTGACTGTTTTGCCCCTATCAAGGCACCTCCTTGGCAGCGTCGAGCCTTGCTTTTTCTTGCCCTATTCTTCGGCAAGAGGTGAGAGTGATGGTGGGTTTAAAGTGCTCGTTTATTTGAGAGAGAATGCTGTGGAGAGTTTTAGAGAAGATATGGCGAAATTTAGTCGCCAGGAGTTCGATTTGGTTTGAGTTTACTCATCCAGTTTTATCTTCACAAATAAAGCAATGATCAAGAAAGTGCCTGTATGCTTTTTATTAACTAGTGTTTTGAATTTGAGGCAAAGAGTGATAAAGTGTAGACTTTGGATCAACTGGATCTGTTGCATTGGTTGCTAATAAAATTGGAGGGTAAGTGCCCATTATTTCAGGGAGTTCTTTTTGCAGATTTTTCAGTTTTTTCAGTGAAGTACTACAATTTGGCAAACATATTGCCAAACTACTCCTCTTTTGAAACTATTTTTAAAAATACTCTTTAATGCAATTTGGAATTGCACTAAGTATAAAACGCGAACTGGAATTGCACTAACAGTTCCCATGTGGCACTCGAAGTCGACGTAGGTGCATAGCGCGATTGCATATTGCGTTACCCAAAGCTTGAAAAAAAAAAACTGAACGTCTCTCCCTTCTTCGACATAGAGATGGTATAACCTAGTATTCATTGGCACAATAGAAAGGCTAAAGGATCTCTTCTTGATTCTGTCAAGGGCTAGAACCTAGTATTCATTGGCAAAAATCGTAGTTGTTGCATCACAAAACCCTCCTCCAGATTATCCATAGTTCTGTACAATAAAAGCAGGAAGGGTATTCATTGACAATAGAGAGACCAGAGAGAGAGAGAGAGGGGAGCAATTGACCTTCCTCTCCGCCACGAATTCCCAATCTTCGGTAACGATTCCAACCAACCACCGTCTCCCCAAAAAACAGAACACAAGGGCATCTCCCAACTGCTCAGCCACATCAAGCTCCTCCACCGCCGCAAGACAGCCACCTTTGATGCCAGACTCTACTCCAAAGCCATCAGGCACTTATCCAAAATTGTCGAAGGGATTGTCTAGCGCCACCATGACACCTTCGTCTTCTCTCTGAAGGGAGGAGTTTGGAAGAAGTTAGTTCAAGCCCATTTGGATGGCATAAATAGAAGAGGGATTAGGTGGGTTGGGCTAAATAGTCTTGGTTCCCCTCCATATCCATTGTTTGGCATCCCAAAATCTCCCATGATGTCTCATCCTCCCTCCACTCCATATCCAGCTTCCCCCTAGCTAATTATAAGTAGAGGGTTGCTTATATTTAGTCAGGGGAGTTATCCCACCCCATTTAACTTCCCTACTCCCAATGCAATTTCTTCGAATAAAAAATAAAGTACTTCTGTGCATAATTTTTTTTTGGCACCAAATTAAACTATTAGTAGAGATCTTTATAATGTAAAAATTATTTGAAACAAAAAAAAATTTAATATTCAATACTCTTAATTTATATTATAAAAGAATATTAAATGAATACTCCATTATAACATATTTTTTGACAAATATAACAAAACAATTAAATTTGGTATTTATATAAATTCATAATCTAATATATACATTACCAAGGGAAATAAAGTCTTTTGACACGATTTTACATCATCCACCCTCTTTATCCCGCCTTTTTTTATTCGTCATCCAAACCCTAGACTATTTAATCATCCCTTCTTAACTATCACATTAATATGAATCCACCTTTCTTATTTAATCTTCCTACTATTTTATCACCCAAACTAGTACACCATCCAAACAAGCCGTAAAGAGTCCTAGAGGGCCGATTACCAATACAAATCTACTAATCATGTTCCATGCTAAATAAGTCAATACAAAAATTACTGGAAATGGCAATAATACTAAAGAACACAAATTCTGAGATATACGTAGAAACTATTTAGAGTCAACACAATCTAAGAATAAAATTATAGTTTATTCTATTTTATAAGTAAATCGTAATTTAAAAGGTTTATAGGAGATAACAAATCAGGAATTACTCATAAGCCCCTTGTAACACCTAACTCCACCTCTTGATGTAGCACCCATGCTCCATCTTGATAGTGGATATCCAATTTATTAATAATTACACTTGTAAAAAAAAGTCTGGAGCCGCCACATAGTGTTGATTAGTTGTGGATTGAGCATTATTGCCAGAATTACCCCTTGGCGGCTTGATAATTTGCCGAAGCATTTCCATACCAGTGAATCAAAGCCAATACAATATCAAGTCAAAGCATTATGAAAAAATGGGAACTACTGCTTTCGCCCTCAGCCAAGAATTTTTGCCTTGGTAAGATTACAAGAATTACATTAGCCATAAAAAATGAGAACTTGATAAAACCTGTCAAAGAAAATTGACCTTCCTTTTTGTGCTAAATGGATGAATAGAGGAGAAAAAACAAACCACATCAGGTTTGGAATATGGTATGACTGTTAAGCTATCTCTACTAGCGAATTATAGACCAGAATTGAGGCTTGCGCTCTTGGAAGTCGGGTGGTCGCTGGTACACAAGGGATGCTGCTGCAATCAAAATCCCAGCTGTTAAAGCCCATATGATATATTTCCCATTCTCAGCTTCATAATCGAAGAAATGGAGCAGATACTTGTTTCCCATCCATTCTCTCTCCTCTTCTCTTCGGTTTTTGTCCTAAGACCATGACACATGAAAATAGAATTATGGCATAGAAATTTAGACGATGAAAGTAAAGTGAGGAATATTGATGGGTGGTAATACCTTAAGAAACATATCTAAAGGTGCATCAAATATAGCTTCTACTTCTGCTGCATTTGGAGTTGGAGTGAATGCTCTCCTGTCTAGAAGTATGCCAAGCACAGGAACTACAGCCATACCAATCTACGAAAAAACAGGCGCCAAAAACAAAAGTTTCAAGTCCTAAAACTAATACCAAAGCTGCTCATGCCACAAACTACAAGGCTTTGTGTCCCATATGAGCACATTTCTGTACATAGCACAAAGCTAGTTGATGAGGCAAATGGAACAAACAATTCAGGTTGACACGGACAGAGATTCATGAAGCTGGAACTTGGTTGTACATGTGCAGGGGTGGATATCATACATTCATAACAAGAAATGTGCAGTAGAAGGGACAGATATGGAGCAGCTGAGTCATGGGCTTGTTTTTTGTTTTAAGAGAACTCTGCAAAACTACATTAATTTTTCATATGTCATCTGATAGGACCTACAAGGTAAAACATTTTGGGGAATTTTTTCCCAAAAGATACCTATCAAAGATTGTAAGATGTGAGGCCCACCTAGAAGTTTTGTCTACTTCAGCTTAGCCCACCAGCTCGACTCAATGTTTGTCCATCAGAGTTCTAAACCCAAAAGATAGCACCGAGTCCAAGGAGTCTTACATCCTCTAATAGTCCATCATGGACATGGTCCGCGTTTGCTTGAAGGATGGCAAGATCCCCAACTTGATGCAGGCGCAAGGCCCTAGATCTCATACCATGTACTCCGTCCGTCCCTTTTTTAAATGTGTTACTTCGTAAATCCAATTTGTTGAAGAAAGATCATCATTACACCTTTCACATCAACTTTTTCCTGCACTTTACACTTTTCACAACAACTTTTACCTCTACTTTCCAAAATTATCCTCCACTTTTTACCCATCAACTCTTTACCCACTAACTTTTCAGAATGGCAAAATGATAATAGTACAAACTTTTGTCCATTAACTTTTCAAACTACACTCTTATTTAGGGATAACCTAAAATGGAAAGTTAAACACTTAAAAGGGGACGGAGGGAGTAACATGCAAGGCCAAGTTTCGACCTGGAAACATTGTCTGCTTTCACCGAACCCAATAATTGGCCTCAGTACCCTAAAATTGGTTTCAAATATAGATAATATACATGTGTGCCTATTAAAAAGTGAATAATTATGTGAATCCCCTACCCTATTGATTTTGAATGCACAAGGCCAATTAGTTTGAAGAACCCAACCATTCCTTACTCAGCCTAGGGCCCATCCAATAGGCCAAACTTGCTAAGATTGTAAAAGAAACCTGGGTTTTTTTTAAAGGAAGTTGTGGAAGGTTGGAAAATTGCACTTGGTTTTCCAAATTCTCAATACTCTTCGCCATGGATGGGTCTTTTCAACCAAAAAGTAGGTAGATTTTGAATCACTTAATCAGTAGCCTCATTCCTCACAAAAATTTCTTGTAGTCCAAGTTCAAAAGGCATCCCCTAGTAGTTAGAGGTGTTTTGTGTTGTCTTGTATGTTTTTGGACATAATTCATACGCGATGTGGGATGAAACTCTTAATGGGGCCAGATGTAATGCAGAGGATAAACCAGGCCTAATAAGTCGTCGGTTTTAGACTAGTAAATTCAAAACACAACATTGGCATCTCAACAGCTTAAGGTACCATCAGCAAAAAACAAAACAAAACAGAAAAGAAAACAGCTTTAGTTACCAGCTCCTTCGTAGTGTGATACCTTCTAGCATATCATAAGTCTTCATATCATTAGCACGGTTAGCAACATAGTACGGCATACCACAGTTGGAATAGATTACTAACAATTACGAAACACCGAAAGCAAAATTGAAATAAAAAAAAAAAAACCCAAAAATTCTACCTTAGTATAAATGGGTTCAAGAACAGTGACTACATCCACAAGTGAAGGGTCCAAACCAATCTCCTCCTTAGCCTCCCTTAATGCTGTCTCTATGTCATTGGCATCGCCTTCTTCCGTCTTCCCACCGGGCAATGAAACATCTCCTGTTGTCAAATTCAAAATATTTGGTGATTGAATATATTGGGAAGTGACTTGCATTTTACTACTGTATTTCCAGAATTGGTGTTATATAAGGCCAAAGGGGCCTTGTATGGAAGCCACTAGCCAGAGTAACAGGCCGATGATGTTAGGTCCAGCCCCCGGCCAGAAATCTTGGTGTTATATAGTGTGTTTTTAAGTTTAGTTTCTGTGACAAAGACTAAAATAGAACCCAAGGGGTTGGCCTGGTGTTAGTTAAGGTCTAGGAATTAGGGTTGGTTCCCTCCTTGGTCATGTGGATCGAACTCATCTTGTAATTGCAAAACGGATTCAGTTAGAGGGGGGAAAAAAATGCTTCAAACTGACACTACCGAATCATGAACTATACTTGATCGAATTATCTTGTTGTTGGATAAAGGACTCAGAACAAATTCCTTAAAAACACTTAAGTTATCATCAGGAGTACTGAATTTGAAAAGGGCAACGACCTGAATGTGTGGACAGTGTTGAAGCCCTCTTGGTGAGAATTACTCTGAGATTCCCATTTTCGTCTTCAAAAAGGCAGATCAGAACTGCAGCTCTTTTGGTTCTGATTCTTTCCGATTGTTTTGCAATTGGGTTTGTTTCAGATTCAGCATTTGGGTTGTTAAGTTCAATTGGGTGGTGGTTGTTAGTGTTGCTGGGAGGGCAAAGAGGTTTCGAGAATCGAAGCTGTTGAACCAAGTCTAACAGACTCTGGGATCCTCCGAAGTCATTGGAACCCATGAGCTCTATGAGAGAGAGAGAGAGAGAGAGAGAGAGGGAGGGAGAGAGGGAGTGCAAGACTTTTCTTGGGCTTTACTGGTTGTAGTCTTCATTGGTGGCTGGGTTTTTATATTCAACAGAGGCTATAGTGCGGGGTGATTTGGAAAAAAAAAAAAAAGGACAAAAATAGTTTTTTGGTTTTTTTTTTTTTTCAAATTTTTTTTTTTTGTTAGTTTTAGCCAGTTATCACTGGTTTTATGAATTAATTGCCCTTCAAAAAGCATAAAAAATTATGAGTTTAAACTAATATTAATAAAAAAAAATTAAGTTTCGACTATAATTTTATATTTTTTTTATTTGTCTCATCGAGACGAACATAAACAACAAAAACTTCTTAAATAAAGACAAAGCAAAACAAAAAACAAGTTTGTTTTTTTTTTTTCTCAAATGTCTCAAAAGCCTCCACGTCCAAATTTCTTAGATTTTTCGTTTTCTTTGAATTTTCTAAAATAGGAGAGAGTAAAAGGGGGGAGAGAGGGAGAAAGTGGGAGGGGAAAAAGAGACAGGCTCGTAGTAGTTTGTTTTACCTCATCTCAACCCCACCGGAAGTTGCAACTGCTCACTCATAAAATGGGCCAATCTCACCTTCATGTTTTTCTCCTCCACTTTCACCCCATAAGTTCTAGTTTTGTTTATATTGTCATAGGTTTTTTTTTTCTTGCATTGAATGAGCACAACGCTAATGTATAAAATAAAGGAGGACATAATAAAAGGAAATGGAAGATGAAAGCAAAATTTAATCGGGCAATGATTTTGTCACTTCACTTTTTTATAAGTATACTTTAATATTGGTCCTTTAGTATCTTTTTTTTATTTTTTTATTTTTTGCAAAGAGATCTTTAGTGTTCATATTATATGTATTTCGCAAAGTAAAAGTTGTAAAAAAAGATTTAATGTGTTTGCTTGAATAAATTGTCAAATAGTTTTTTTATAAATTAAATGTCTACATTGCCCTTAAAACTTGACTAAGAATAACTTGACTTGAAGGTTCTTTTATCTTTTAACAACTTAAAATAAGTCAAAAGGGTTTAAATTGGAGCTTAAAACAAGCTAACTTTTTTTTTAGTTGGTGTCAACTAAGCCAGAAAAGTTAAATAAGTGATTATTCATAATTGTTAACAAACACCCTTCATTAGCATTTTTTTAGTTAATAAATTAAATAACTTAGATTATAAATGGTACACCCTCCGTGCACACCAATGTGATATGGCAAACAATGAGAAAGCCCAATGTGTGGCCCACCTGAAATGATAGACTTCTTGTGTGGCCCACCTGAAATGATGGGCTTCTCCTTGTCTGCTGCATTCATTTTAAGTGTGTAACTTCATAATTCCAACTTATTAAGAAAATATCATCTTTACATCTTTCACATCAATTTTTATATTCACTTTTTTACTATTGTCCTTGATAGAAACATCATCATTAAACTTTACCAACTAACTTTCAAAAAATGAATCTACTATTTTAGAACAAAATAGGAAATGTACCAACTTTCACACATTAACTCTTCAACATCACACTTATTTAAGAACAATCAAAAATAGAATACATTACTCTTTTTAAGGAACGGAACAAGGAGAAAACATGTCCATAACATGGGGCAAAACAAACATGGAGTTTAAACTCACAATTTTGTTGCTAATCATACTCATTCTAAATCTCAATCTTAATCCTACATTTTTGCCAATCCCCTCGTAAGTACAACAGTTATTAAATATGCTTTAACAAGAGTCGAGCCAAGACTTTTGGATGAGTGAGGTCAAATATTTGAACTACGAACAATTTACTTTTTTAATTTGCTAGAAAGAAACAATTAGTAGATTAAAAAAAAAGAAAAAAGTAGGTCATATGAAAATAAGGGTGTTTGGGAGCTTGGTTTTTGCATTTTCAATTTCTAGTTTTTAGCTTTTGGGTGTTTGGAAGCCTTTCACCAGAACACATTATGGTAGAATGAGTTTTCAATTTTTCATGTTAGAGAGGAGAAGTGAAAAAGAGCTCAAGAGGAGCTTTTCAAGTTTTCATTCTACTTCTCATTTTTCCCACAAATGTTAAAAGATTATTTTACCCTCCTATAGTGGTGTTTTCTGAGAATTGGAAATTATTTCTACTTTTTCCAATTGTAACAAGCCAATTGTTTTAGTGTTATTGTTCAAATGGGAAAAAAATGTACAAGATTCTGGTATTGTTGAAATAAGTTTTTCTTGTTATTTAAATTTGTAGCCTTAATTGGCGTAATGTTTAAGTGTCTATTCTTTTTTAAATTCATACATTATTATTTTTTTTGTTTATAAATGATGGTCGAAGTACTTTTATAATTTTGCGATTAGTTCCATTTTACTTAATCTTTATCAAGTACAAAAAATAACAATGTATTGGGAGACTTATTATGGTCGAAGTAGCCAATCGTATATGTTAGATGCGTATGGAGCAAGTGTTTTCATTTTTTTTTTTTTGTTTCGGATGATTTCATTTCCATGTTTCAAATTGGCTGCTTTTTTTATTTCATTTCCATGTTTCAAAAGGGACCATCTATATTTTCCACAAAAAAAAAAAAAAAACGTCAAACCTCAAGCTTTTCTGTAACAAAAAATATTCCCAAACGAATTTTAAAAAAAATGAAATAAGGCATCTTTGTTGTGGCCACATATGTTTTCCCCCAGTTTGTGTAAAAAACAGTTTATTCCAAAGGCATGGTGGGTAGTTGCCCCGTTGGCATGTTGTAAGGGTAAATTGGTAAAAATCCAAAGCAAAACTCATTTTCATCATTTTTCTCCCAAACACTATTTCGTTTGCAAAATGCATTCTGCACATTTCTCCCAAATACTCTTCCCAGATTCAAAACTCATTTTGGCCAAAATCCAAAAAGCCAAAAAGCCAAAAATTAAAAGCTGAAAAGTAGTCTCCCAAACACCCCCTAAATATAGCTTCGATAGACAATTGACCCCAAAGACTTTTCATGTCTCCTTATTTTGGGGATGTGGGAGAAAAACTAGAGAGTTTCTATTTTGCCCCCTAATTTTTCTAAGTTCCAAACCTTTTAAAGGGCTGAGGTGAGTGGAAGCAGATGTAGTGAGTGAATCAGTCATCCATTCTTCTTTTGTACGATCCGGATTTTAAATAAACTATTCGCGTAAATAAATTAGTGAAAATCTAGACCATTCAAAACGCTTTGAACGGCCAAGATTCACTCACTACAATGCGCCCGGTTCCGAGGCGAGTAAGTAAGTTTAAAGTGGAATCAAATAAGCAAAAGCTTAGTGGAAATTATACCTATCCCTAGTAAAATTTGGAAGGCAATGGGGTCAATTGTCCCATTTGTCTCTTAACCCTCTCCGCCCCTGTGCTCGAAGAGGTTTATCAACCTCTCCAAAAAAATCATTCTCAAGGAACTGAACGCTCACCGAACTCGCTACAATCAGTATTATCACTATATGTAGTAGCAACTTGTGTAAGCCATAAAGTTCATCAGCTGGCTAAAGGCCTAAAGCTTTACTCTAGCAAATGATTCTCCTTGCCGACCTTTAGCCTTAAAGGCAATTATTAGCTGGCCAAAACCAAAACCCTCGACGACGGCAGCGGCTTCTTCAAATGGGTGACAGCTCCGACGAACGGCGGCGGCGGTGTTCTTTTCTTTTTCCTATTTTTTCTTTTCCGGTTGTTTTTTTTCTTTTTCCGGTGGTTTTCAGCCAGTTGTATTTTTTGGTGGTTTTGTGGCAGGTTTTTGTGACCGGCGGTTTTGAGTTTAATATATTTCTTTCTTTTCTCAAAAAAAAAAAAAAATCGAAATCCTCTCCTTTACGTCTAGCTATAGGACAATGGTCCTCCCAGCATTTAACTATGCACATGGCTAGGGGTGGATAAAAAGACCAACTTTTTGGGTTGGAATGGAATTGCGTTCATGGGTGGAACCGCTGGGGATGGCAACGGTGGAATTCAGTTATTGGAAAAATCAAAATCGAGATCGAAATTATAGAACTAAAGTCGAAACTATAACTAACATTGCCAGTTTTAAAGTTTTTAAAACCATAATCAAAACCACGTTTATCAGTTCGGTTCAATTTTTCACCGAAACTTGTGGTCACCATTTTTAAAAGAATTAAGACAGTTTCTAAAAAAAACAACTAGCTTATACAGTTGTATTTCGTAACAAATATTCATTATATAACGACAAAGTATAAATTAATGTTGACAAATTTCATCTTTCATTATGAGTTTTCATAGATACCGAAATAAATAAAAAAGAAAAAATTTCAATTAATGTCAGCATGTCAAATTAAGACTACCGCAAATGTAAATTGAATGACAATTACCTGCGGAACTCCTGTTGTTAATTGTTGTATATGGGTATTTATGCAATTATTCTATGGTTCGGTTTCAGATGTTCAGTTTGGTTTTTGGTGTGGTTATCATATGAAATCGGTCTGAACCGGCAAGTTTGTCTAAATTAAAAATCAAAACTGAAACCTCGGTTAAAAAACTACACCAACCAATTCAAAACAGTTCGAGTAACCATTCGGGCAAAATTTGCATCCCTACAAACCACGGTATGGCAATAACCTGTCTCGTAAAGCACAATAAGCTAATTTTGCAAATAAGTCAGTTTTCTAGTGCAGGCTCTTAATGAAAGTGCAAGTATATACCATTTGCCTCCCCATCTAGTTATATTGCTTCATTTATCATATGGTGTCAGGACCAACTTACCCACACATTGATTAATTTCTAGAAGAGACTAACCGGCCAAAAGTGCTCCATTTATCCATATGCTGTTATCGATGTGATTTCATCATAAATGTGCTCGGTGTTTTCCAAACACAAGATAGTTTTATACCATTGAATGCATGCATGTGATCTTCGCGAGATAATAGTTTGCACATGCACATTGTATAAATAGCCTTGATCACAGGACGACGTACTTTTATCTTCATCCCACAAAAGCCATGATCTAAACGCAAGCATGTAAAAGCAGAAGTCAGAGTTCTGCAGTCTGAGAATAGCGCGCACACAGAAAAATAGAAAAAAGAAAAACGAAGCATGAAATCACCACCATCTTTCTTTCTTTCTTTCTTTTTCTTTTTTCCCCCTGAGAATCAGAGTCTTCCTGTTGTACAGCAAATATATCTGAGATCTGTCGATAGACAACAAAGCATCATTCTAACAACACAAGTTCAAAGATTGTATGTGCAACATGTTAGCACGTTTGTTTATGCCCTACATTTTTTACGCCTATAGGGGAGCTATATCTTAGATTGTAGTTGGCAATTTCCCATAGACAACGTTAAAAGATTTAACAGGTTTCCCAATTTCTGCATACACGAGGAGAGTACAAAAGAATCAAGAGCATCAGGTGCCATGTACAGTTCTCATTGTCAACGACTCAACGTACCTACAACCGAATAAGCTTCCTGAACATTTAACAGACCTAGCATCGCCAATGAATGATAACAGAGTTGTAGAAACACAAATCTCTAAGCCATTTAAGATTACTCACCTGAAGTAAGCTCATCCAGACAAGATGGCGAATTTACTCTCTTCTCAAATTTTTGAGCTGCATTTCACAATCTACATGAACTTATCAAAAGGAAAAATTCAATGTCAAAATGATTTAATAATGACAACCATATTCGTCGGATTATTTTTAAGCACGCTCGTTTACCTAAGAACAATATTGGTGGTAGTTTTAATGTACAAAAAAAAGAAATAGCAAGCTACATCCTCTTATTAAACTTATGTTGAATTTAACGCATAACTGTATCTTTGTCCACAACTCGAGGAACCTTGAATTTGGGATTCTGCTCCAGAAAAGCTGGTGGCCTTTGGTACACAACTGATGCTGCCCTAATCAAAATCCCAGCGGTTAAACCCCATATCAAGTACTTCTTACCCTCTGTTTTATAGTCGAAGTGATGAATCAGATACTTCTCACCCATCCACTCTCTTTCCTCTTCACTCCGATTCTCATCCTGATCAAAACATAAGACATTGTACCCCTTCATAAGACATCACATTTCATTTTGGTGGTCTATAAAAAAATTAAGTAAAAAAGAAGCAGAACAGAAAAAGGAAACACCTGTATAAACATCTCCAGGGGAGCGTCAAATACTGCTTCCACTTCGTCAGCATTAGGAGCAGGGTTGAATGCATTTCTGTTGGAAAGTATGCCAATTACGGGAATTACTCGGAGGAGATGCTGCACCAAAAATAAACGTGTTACAGAAAGCAAAAAAGTAGCATTGCATTCCATTTTATGATCAAACTTATGAAACCATACAGTTTTTCTTCATCTGTGGGTGCTAGTAATAAGAAGATTATGTAAACCTCATCAGGGTGCTAGAGATTCAAAGCAGTCAGATGCAGGGAAGCGTCTGACTTAATGATTGATGTGCAACAAGGATAGAAGTAGAGAAACTCTCTTGACTCTATTATATTTAAATATTAATCCAAAACCAACTCCTCCAACCTGAAGCTTAGAACTCAATTTAAAATAGGAGAAACCCCTAAACTAGGAAATAAAGAAAAAATGAAAATACAAAATTAGAAACTAACTATTCTCCTTGAACAAGCAAATAATAAAAGGAAGCAAAATAAAATAAATCAGAAAATTAGATACTCCGGAATACTTATTTCTAAAATTGCAAAACCACCAAACAAAATTACTAAAACCAAAATAAGGAAAACTAAATATACTGTCTTAAATAATATAATTTCCATTCTGCATCACAGTCATTCGAATCAATATAGTTTACCGAACATCAGATCCAATAACTGTGCTGTGTACAGTCAGGCAGTTTTGGTAACATCTTGAGATTGGCTACCAAATAAACCCAATAATAATCTATGAACTGAAACTAAACCAAGTACAAACTAGTTCAATCTGCACTATAATTATCCCAAACCAAGCACAAACTAGTTCAATCTGCACTATAATTATCCCAAACCAAGCACAAACTAGTTCAATCTGCACTGTAATTATCAAAACCCAAACCACTTAGAAATGTAGCAAGTCCTGATTACGATCATAGATGGCTGTCCCAGCGACATAATTTTAACAAGTCCTTAACATGCATAATGAAAACACGTCAATTGACCAAGCAAAGGAAGTGTTGACCACAATATCAAGAAGATAATTTTAGACCAGACTGAGTAAAGGAACTTTTGACCACAATACTAAGAGGAACAAGGATCTTTATTGCACTTTCCAACGAATCTTTACCTCTCCACATCTTCAATTTTTGGCAGTAAACAGATGATCCAACCTCTTTTACCCACCTTGCAATGAGTTCTCCATATACCAAAATAATAACTAGACTTCAGACAATGCTAGCGCATACAAAGAAGAGTAAAGATCTAATGGCATGGTTGTAATCAAATTTGTTCGAACTTCCTTGGAACGGATTATCTTAGAACTAAAAAAATCCAGTAAAAATGTTGAAGGACCCAATGTCATCAAACTCTTACAGTGAATACGAATAAACTTACAGCAGTACCAAACCAAGTAAACTAAGCTTGCATACCAGCCTCGCAATAGAATTGGGGCCGCTCCATGTATCCTTTTCTGCCATTCTTCTTAGTTGTAAATACTCCCTCCGTCCCTTAATTTTGGTCCACCCTGGGAAACATGTATTTTTGCAAACATAAAAAATTAAATTTTCATAAGTATTTTTTTGATTTTTTTGCACCAAATTAAGAAGCACAATGAGCACTTTAATTAGGTGCAAAAAATTTTTACAAACTTGATTATGGAAATACATTTTATTTGAGTTTGAAAATGCATGTTGTCCTGTAGTGGACCAAAATTAAGGAACAGAGGGAGTAATAAATTCTTAGTTTCATTTCCACCAGCATGAATTTATCTTTTCTGTATCTTTAGGCTCACCATCCCCTTCAGAAAGTCAATAACTTAGAAAGCCCAAGTCTTTGAAACCTCGATAACCAAACAGCCCTTATTTGTCAAGAATGGGCTGACAGCATGATTTTGGCAAATTTTGAGCACAAAGAAAGTGCGACTGCATGTCTTTTTAAGAGCGTCAGTTAGAAATGTGCTCTTTCGTAGGAACATTACTTGAAAATTGTTTGACCAAAACCATTTAGGAGTGAAATTGACTAAAAAATTCACCAAGTAAAAATTGATTGGATAATGGTTAGAAACCTTTGGTGCCACATGCCCAAGTATGGAAACTTGTGTATGTATGTTTCTTCTCAGAAAAGGGTTTGGGCCCCAAGGTGTGCACCTGTCTTAAGAATGGGGAGGCAGCTAACCAATTTTGACTCCAGCACGCATGCACTTTGGCAGCCCGCACTGAAGCAGGCTTGAGTGGGTAGATATGGGCCAGGCTGTGTGCATTCTGTTTGGAGAAAAAAATTGAATCTACGACTCAAAGTTTTCCAAGTGCCAAAAATCTTATGTTATCGTTGAGTGTGTATGTCCAATGGCATCTGTTCGTCATCAACAGTTGCGTCCTTAATGTTTGCAATGTCCTGGACAGCCACTTCATCCTGCATAAATGTCCTCCCTCCTCGTCTGCCTCGACTTTTTTGAATCTTATTTTTCTGGTCTTTGAGAGAGTATAGACACAATTCAGGTCTGCAAGGCATTACGGTGCTGCTTCTGCATGATAGCGAGCAATGAATCTGTCTTTACGGGAGTGTGATCCACTAGCCTAAGTGTTTCTATTTTCTCTGTGATTGCAGTTTCTGCCTACTGGTCCGGTAAGTATTTCAGATTCTAAGTGTACTCTAGTTTAGTTTTTATTATGTTATATGCACTGAGTTTCCAGATTACTGTTACACTCTTGTTTACTGTACATGGCATCTGATATGTTACAGAAGTGATTTCCCAATTTTATAGAAAATAAGGATCTTTCTTTTCCTTGTTCTTGTCATTCTCTTCTGTTTCTTAGCCTTCTATTTAGGGACAAGAACGTGCAAGGTTATGTACAGGTAGATTAACAATGTAAAGGGTTATATTGCCTAAAGAGGTCGAGTATAGGGCAGTGTCATAATTATGTCAAGAGCTCAGTTCTGCAAAGTTAACCAATTATGAAATGAAGAACAAATACATAAGAGTCAACAATCCAAAAGTCTAATGACTTCAGAAGCCTTGTTATGTACGCAGAGAACCTCGAATTGTAGAAACATTTACTTATACCATGTAATGGGCCGAAATATAAGGTCACAAAGGTCAAGGTCGGTTCAGAACGAAGGCCCAATCATCAGGAGAAACAAACCCATCTCTCAACAGATGGCCGAACTGTCATCTGAGCCCAATAGGGTTGCACCGAGATGGAACGACTCAACAAGAGTCACCCGAGCCGGGTAAACCCGAAGTGACTCGCGAGGAATACTGAAGGCAGTTCAACCTGTACGTATGGATGATGTCATCTGAGCCAGTTACCATGCATAACTAGCTCGTGACAGGCCATGTGCACGTAACCACATCCTTCTACATCATTGTGATGATGGCTGAAATGGTTATGACACGTGTCATTCAGGGATGCGTAGCATGCACATGCAATCATAACGAACTTGGCTCATAACGTAGCGCGACGCCATCTGAGCCGCGCGTAAGATCTACACTTGAGGTTGGAGCCCAAGTCAGGAGGGCCTAAATAAGTAAACAAAAGGTAATCCTAGAAGGTATACAATACACTTCACTACTCTCAACTTCTTTGGTACTTTTCTCTAAGTCTCTCACTAAACCGTCGAAGTGTTTTCCCAGGCCACATTCTAGCTGGGTTTGGCACTGACGCTGGTTGTTGCTTGTACAGAGGTATCAAGAGAGTCAGATCTCCCTACTACGATGGAAAAGAGTAAATTTAGAAGGTTCATTTGGAGGAGGACACCACATACCATAACTGCATAACCTATGAAGCATAGATACAGATCCGATATGGTATGGATACGGATACAGATATGATGATACCAGAAAGTCTGGACAAAAAATATATAGGAGTACAGATAGAATACGTTACACTAATATTTTCCCTTACAATTTTTTAGCATTGTACTCCACATTTAAAAGTTCATTAGAAAGAGTTGTATTTTTTGAATGCCAAAGTGTTGAACACAAGTTACTTGGTTACTTGTATTACAAAATTTAGGAAAACATGCATGATACAATAAGGAGACAACCAATAAAAAAGATATGCTATTATTTTCATCTGACTATATAGTCCTCTCCAAAAAGCAAGTCAAGTATTATAAAGTATAAAACTATAATTTTCAGTATTCTTGCAACAAAAAAAAAAATTTATCGTGATAAGAAATGTTAATAAACTAAACTCGACAAGGGTACATCGTGAAGGGAGAGAAGACATCCAACCGAGGTTAAATGAAATAAAAGAGAGGAAAAGGAAACAACCAAAACAAAAGACCACAAAAAAGCAATCAAAACAAACACACCCGAAGCCACACAACACCAGCCCAAACAAACCACTTCCAAAGGAATGACAACACCCAGAAACCAAAAGCAACTCTTGCCACGCCGAGACACCACCGCAGCCCACCAACAAGAAACTAAAGGAAACACATACACACAAAAGAAAACCTCCCAAAACTAAGCCAAAGAGAGAGTTCTTTTGAGGTCAGCCTCAATCATTTCCTTTAAGATTGCCTTATCCCTCGGTTGGAAGGTTAACATCGAGGATTTTCTCCGTGACTTTAGAGGCTAAGATTTGTTCCTCCACCCTTTTCTCGAAGCTACCAACTTCCTCTTGAGTCAAATGCATGGGAAGAGACTGACTGCTTCTTCTAATATTCTTCGGACCCAGCTTAACCCTTCTCGGATTGATCTCTAAATTTTCCAAACTAAATGTCGTCAAAAAGAGAAGATTTCAAAGGATTAAATCTCCCTAAGGAGATAGATTTCCTACGAGCTCTTTGTTTGGTGCGTTTTTTCTTCTTGTGACATTTGAGCTCCACATACTTAATAAGAGGATCGGCAAAGATAAGATCGATGCAATCATCATCATCCACCAAAACCTCTATAGGATCTGCCATATTCACCATAGAATTTGTCACCTCCTCACTTAGACTCTTCCACATCATCACAGTCAATAACAGGAGACTCTTCCACCACATCTAAATCCGTAACCAATTTGTGAAAGTTACACTCAGCTTCTGTAACTATCAACAATAACAACAATAACAAAACCCATTAAGTCCCCAATAATTGGGGGTATGGGCAGCTTCTGTAACTATCCGGCCTTGAAAGGATTGAGCAATTGATTCCACCACTAGCGAATCCAAACCCACCAATGAGTCTAAACCAAGAAGAGAATTTGAGATAAACTCATTATTGCCCTCATTGGCCTCCACTAACCCACAAGATCTTGCTATAGGCTTACTTGGGGGAGTAACCCCCAAATCCAAAGAATTCTCCAAATCCTTGTTTACTTGAGAATAAGCCTCCATTTCACCTTCTTCCATGGATTCATATACTATAGTCTCATTAACATCGTTTGCAATATTCTCCTTTATCTCACTCACTTGCGTTCGAGGTTGCAGTTGAGAATCCTCACCAAACGGGGATGGAATCTTAGATTTTTCGTAAAAAGGTTCTTCACATTCTTCTTCTCAAACCTTAACCTCGTAGTTTTTGCCAAGTGTTAATCCATTCAAATGTTAATCCATTCATCTATAGTGGAATCCTTCTCTGTTAAAATCAACATTCTTCCAATCTCGAATGACTTCTCATTAAGAGAAACTTCATCCAAAGCTAAGAAATCACCCCAACGTTCTCCAATTTGTTTGAAAGTATTAGAGTACCACACATTTCGAGGCATACCTCTGCAGTTAATCCAAACAATTCTAGAATGACTCGCCACCTCCCCATTCCATGGTTTAATCATATCAAACCAGATTTTGACATCCAAGTTGACCACCAGATTATCCCTAGCTGCCTTATCCTCAAAAGTGAGAATCGTGAATAAACCACCTAAAGATCTTATAAGAGCATCCTCACAATGAATACTTTTAATGTATTCTTGCAATTTTACTCTTTAACACATTAAAAGATGTTCCACCATCGTACTTTCATACAAGTTTGGATACATGACCTAGAGTATTCAAAGAGTATTTGATAATTTCCAAACTAAAAATTTACATTGTGGGTACTTCTGGGATGCGTGTTGGGTTGCGTTGTTTAAATTTCCTAACAATACGTTCCGATATGGGTAGGACTCCCAGATAGTATCCGTGCTTCATAATCCATAAACACCTCTTTCAAAGACATGATTTGAGTTGAAAAAATTCAGCTCCAAATTTCATGGCAAGTTCCACAAGGTCACTGAAGATCTACGATTCTAGGTGGCTGCCAAAATTTGAAGGGGTCTGGTATTTTCTGCTTCAAGGTCTTAAGCTGTCACCCACTCCTCCCAAAACAAGACATTCCCAAGCTCGTTGTATTTTTACTTATGCTCACGGCTGAGATGTTCTAGTTTCTTGGCTAAAGTTCGAGCTCTTCATCTTGGCATGAAGTCGTGTATCTCTCATGGTTTCTTCTGAATTTGATTCCAAAGTCCTGGCAGACATGAGATGATTGAGATGATCAATCATATAAGATAGAGATTTAAGATATATCTTGCGGATATGAGGTGTGGGAAGTGTACCTGAGGTGTCCTAAGAATATTGGTAGGCGCTGCAAAGCCTCGAGAGTGCTGGAGGTGGGGGAGAAGAGAGCTTAGGGCAGTTCTAGAGAGAGAGTGAGTGGCAGTATAGAGTAGTGAACTAGAGAATAGCAGTAGTAGGTAGGTATTGAATGTGATGTCTTGAATGCTCCGATCCGTTAACTCCTCTTTATATAGGAGTCTTGAAACCTTGAATGGCAAGGAAGCGTATCCTTCCTCGTTAATGCGAATCGGAGTACGGAGTTCTTATCATTGGACTCCCAGAGGCACAGTTAGGTAATATATGGATTCATGTATCATGGCCAGATGGTAGGCATGATACGAGCTCCTCATATTAGCGTGTGAGCCAGGATGTTACAGAGACCTTCCATCTGATGTCGGTAATGTTGGAGAACCCCTTTCTCTAGGGCCGGTCATGGAGGGCCTTACCTCGCAGAGGTAAGTCTTGACAATCCCTTTGCTCTAGCCTCCAAGCCACGTACCTCCTTAGGTCCTGAGCGGGTACCTGATGCAAGGTGAATTTCAAGAAAAGTAGTATTTTGTTTTGGTTTAGTATTTTTATTTAATATGTTATAATTTAGTCAAAATATTCTAGAAGAATTTAGTTTCCTATTTTCTTTTGATTGAGGTTTCCTATTTTTTAGGATACTTAATCATGAAGAATTAGGCTTGATTTTATTTCCTAAAATTTATTTTTAGTATTTTAGGTAGGCTGGCTAGGTTTAGGAATCCTACCATTATAAATAATGATGTAAGCATCTTGGCTAAGGGAGTTGATTAATATATTGAGTCTTTTCACAAGAGAGAGTCTCTTTTTTTCCTATAATTCTATTAATTTGATGGTTATTAGATTGTAGAAGAGTTGTTTCTTATTCGTGGGGGAGATCTTGTTCTCGTAAAGTTAAGGGTATGGATGATAGGAGGTGCCTTAGGCATACTAGTAGTGATGTATCTTGGAGACTCCTCAGAGGAGAGGAGGCACCGCAGAGGAGGTATCATGGAAGGAGTGCCATGGAGGTGTCATGGGTCCGAGGGGTCATGATCTAGGAGAGCTCTTACCCATCGGATATTAGGGTCCGCCAGTTAGTGCCATCTAGAGATTCTTGTCTGGATACCCACATATCTCATGCTTTTAGGGAGGCTAATAGAGTTACGGATAGTATGAAAACTTGGATAAATGATGGGTAAACCTCAGACTTTTCTTTGCCTTCTCACCCATACCACAGTCCCGTGGCACATGATGGGTATTTTAGTATTTTCTGACAGAGGAATGTCTTTTGCAATTGCATGCACTCATCATTTGGTTTGTTTCAAGTCACCACTATCTCCATTTGGCACTCAATGCTCATTACATAACCACCTCATTTTGTAGTATTTTGTTCCTAACCAACAAAAGTCCCCCTCATGTAGTCGAGGTTATACTAAGAAAATGTCAACCAATACCCAAGAGATGTTTTACAGGAAAATGCACAAATCAAAGGGTTACTGTACATACCATTTTAACGTGCTAAAAAGCTACGACTCTGTGATCTTGAAGTACTCTAGCAAATTGTTAAGTAATTCAAGTACAACAATCCATTAATTGTAAAAGGAAATGAACATTTGATACAAGCTTTGCTATTTTATCACAGATAGATGTCAAAATGTCCTTACCGCTTCGAATTTATCATATACACAACTCTTCTACCATAAATTTTGATCCCATCTACCATTTGAAAACTTCATAAACCCTACGCCATCAGAACTTAAAACAACTATGAACAATAAGGACTGGTGAAATTTCATAGATATAACTTCTGACTGAATATTAAGTAGTTGAAGCAAAATAGCGAATCTCATGACTCCTTTTTCTAGGGACAACTAAAGAGAAAAGCTGTCCCTGACACAAAAAAACTTTAGCAGTAGTAGGCAAAAAATAAAATAAAAAATCACTCAGTCGTTTCGTAAGACTCATAACAAGGATATGCCAGCATAAAGAAAAACCTACAAAGAAATGCCATGAAATACCTTAGACAAGAATGGTTCGAGGACAGTCACAACATTCACTAGAGAAGGGTTCAGCCCTATTTCCTCATTTGCTTCCCTAGTCGCCGTTTCTGCATCGTCTGCATCTCCCTCCTCTGCTTTCCCCCCTGGCAATGCAACTTCACCTGCCATAAAGACATAGCTCAATTCAACAAACCAAAGCCCCCACTCACTGCAATGAACGAAAATCTACATCACAGGACACATAGATGGTGACTCTAGAAATTTTTTTCAGTGCTGTCTACCAATAACTTCAATTTTAAATAGTTACAGATGAAGGACACAAAAGCAAATAAAATTTCCAACCTTTTGGATCTAAAAACAAATTCTGGGTTAATTCTATTAAGAAACAAGTTTCAAGCATATGATTCATGTGGCTTAGTTTCCAACCAAACGGAAGACCAATATTAGGTATGCCAATTCCTATATTAGATCTCTATCTAGTATGACAATTGGAGATGCAAATTTCTGCCACGGGCTTACATAATGGTCATTTACGATCGATCGTGATATCAACTAGAGTGGACTTCCACCTTTTCAGGAGTGGTTCAAGAGGTCTAAACTAGGGTTCAAATCACCAATCATAAGTTTTACCCTAAAAAACATTTTGTAGTAAATTCAATTTTTTTGGTTATTAACATATTCAAATTGACACCAAACAGATGTAAGTGGCATCGCCTCTGATTTGTAGTCGGAGAAAAAGAAACCACCCAACTGAGCAAATCATACGTGAAAAACATAAAACGTAGTCCTTATAAGCAACACCACTACCAGCAACCCATTTGGTAAACGAACAAACAAGCATATGCAATTAGTGATTGTCACTAGGTAAACAATGTTAAATACAGCATAATAATCACCCAAAATCAACCCATTTTTGCAAAAGTTTACAGAACCCATTCGATGAACTGCCCAAAATCCCACCACATGCACACCACAGAGATCAACCAATGAAAGAAACCAATCAATTATGCTAGAAAATATGTTTACTTATGTAATTAAACCGATAACACTGAATGCAATAAAATCAAAACCCAAAACCTGGAAAGCGATGAAATTGAAATGGTGATCAAGTTGAGTGTCAAAACACCCGCATTGGATGTTTGTCTCCCAGCAAAACTTGGTCAGAATCCCCCCAAAGCAGCACTACAATTGGAGGGCCTCGCAAACCATCTTGTGCTCATACTCTCTCCTATGAATAGACTCTGACTCAATGAAAGTATTAGAAAATCAACCACTCAAAATGAAGGAAAGACATGATACTTATAGACCAATTGGAGCCTACACATCTGTTCATAAAGGATGCATTCGTCGTCCATGGCGAAGAAAAAACACGACTCCTAATCAAATCAAATCAATTTACATTCACACCAAAAACAATATGTTATATCCTATAATATTTCCAACAAATTACTCACCACACACATACATGTATTAAACATATTAAAATCTGTAATTGCAAATGTTCATAACGAACCTGAGTGAGTGGAAAGCTTGGAAGACCTCTTTGTGAGAATGACACGAAGATCACCAGCATCTCCTTCGAACAAACAGATGAGAACCGCTGCTCTCTTGGGTTTGAATGTTTCAGGCCGGCTGGCAATTGGGGTTGCAGATTCCACAAAACCCACCTGAGAAACGACCTTTCCTCCACTCTCTTCCACTCTTTGCTCTTCATCGTCGGTTTGATCGAACGTTGGAGGAGGTTTGTACAGTCGGAGTTGTCGAGCTAACGTCATCAGCCTTTCGGATTCTCCGAAGGAGTTGTTTGGATCCATGAGGATTTTGGAAGTGGGAAGTACCGATGATCTTGACGCCATAGAAATTGACACCCTTCTTAATACAGAGAGCATATTTTCAACACCATGGCATTAGCTGAAAAAGTACTGGCGTAGCGAAATTGAAGACATAAAATAGAGATCATCGAAATAATTTCTTCGGCGGTACCAAGAAAATCAGTTTTTTCATGCCTAATTAAAATATTACATCATTCATAATTGGAAAACATTTTTTTACGCAAGCAGTGTAAACGAAAATTTTCTCCAAATCGATTGCATTGCGTCATGTGTCCAAACAATAATCCCAAAAGATAGGACATGGACACGTAGTATAATAAATTAATTTGGAGAAAATTTTAATTTACACTGTATTGGTGTAAAAAATGTTTTCTCGTCATAATTTGTTTGTCAACTTCTTCAATTTTAGTGTCAAAATGTGATCTAATTTGAGATTTAGACTTTATGTAAGTTCCAATTATGCCCTATATCGTTGGGGGAAATTATTCGTCAAAAAATGTGGACCTTCATTTGTTAAAAAGTGGGAATACAACAATAACAACAACAATAACATAACTCATTTAGTCCCCAATAATTGGGGGTATGGGCGGAGGATGGATAGAAGACAGACCTAACCTTTGGCAATAAATGCATAAAGTGGTTGCTCCCAGAATACCACTGAAACAAATGGATTTGAGACAGACCTAACCTTTGGCAATAAATGCACAAAGTGGTTGCTCACAGAATACCACTGAAACAGTGGTTCCCCTATACCGTCGAGTTTGTTGCAGAATCATGCCCTCAAATCAAAACCAAAAGGTATCAGAGAGGGCAGACCCAAGAATCATTTTGATTTATGTGCACATTACCACGCTTCTTTCATTCAACATCTACAACATTGGTGTTGCACAATTGTTAAAAAGTGGGAATGTTATTGAAAACTCAAAAGCTTTTCAACAACAATTGATGATACAATTTCAGGACATCGATGTTATTGAAAACTCAAAAGTCTACAACAAATCACATATCTAACATACTCACATGGTATGTGAAGCCCACGCACAACACACCATGTAAGTGTGTTGGAGACTTTTCTTTTACATGTAATCATTGTTGCAAGAAAACTAAAGACATTGATGTGGTTTCAATCAACACTACATAATGCCTATGTTAGTCGAGATCGAAAAATGCCATTAAGATTATATCACTTAGATTTACGGGTGTGGATTAGGTTGGAACCTATTGGGTCTAATAGCCATTCTATCCTAATCCCTTTAACATTATAGATTCAATAATGATACAGCCACAAACAGCCACGACCTTGCACTGTTCACGTGGGGCCCATGTAGGGCCCACCCACTTTACCCACACACAAAAACTGAAATTTTGAAAATCCCCAAATCAGCGTTTCTTCTCAATTTCGCAATTCTAGAACTAGAGAAAGCCAGAGAGCGAGAAAGAGAGAGAGAAGAGAGGAAGAAGGAAGATCGATCGCGGTGCCGGACCCACACTGGCCTTCACCGGCGACTCAGATCCGGCCTCAGTCCACCGCCACGACACCCATTCAAACATCCATTAGTGGTTTGTGGTTGTTTGTGGTTGATTCTGGCCTCACTCCAACACCGGGGATTACCGTCTCTCAATGCTAAACCAGCGCATCTCTCTCTCTCTCTATTCTCCAAGTTCCTAATTAAAAACCACATTGTCCAGAGAAGAGAAGGGTTAATTTTGCCGCATGTTTAGTTCATGAATGACGAAGTGTCTTTTATTATCTCAGTAATTTTGCCATTGATTTATGTTGTTATGTTTATACTTGTGGATATTCTTTGCTTATGCCCTGATGCATAACTCATAGGCTAGTAATGTTTGTATTATTCTTATTTTGCCAGTAAAGTTCTGGAAACAACTTCTCTAAAATTTAGAAGTAGTCCATGGTTCTAATAAAAACAACACTACATAGTCTAATAAAAATAACACTACTAATAAAGAATCAGCTATTTAATTACTCAATGACTATACGAGACTTAAGCTTAACAGGAGAAAATTATATTGATATTGTATTATTTAACACTTAATTAAAAGAATTGAACAAGTTTTCTGGAAAAAAATTAAATAACACCCAAAAAATTTAAAACTTCGTTGTATTGCTTGTCCGAATCTATTATGTGCTACCTTTGCATGTTCATCACCAAGTCTACATAGTCTTAACGAGTTCATTTCATATTCCGCGTATTATACTCACTTGTTTTTGTTTGTTTTTAATCAGTTGATGTTTCAGTTACCTTCACCACTATCGGTGATGTGTCCTATATCTTCCCAAATTGAAAGCGACAAAGAAGTGGAAGAGGTATGGAGTGGAGACAACGTAGAAGAAGATGAGGTTACGAATGGTTTTCCAATAAAGGAGGGTGGTGATGATAAAGTAGCAATTGAGAATTCTAAAGATATAATTGAGGAACCGAAGATGGGAATGGAATTCAACAACTTCAACAATGCTTATTTGTATTACTCCAAATTTGTGAAAGAAAAGGAGTTTGCAGTGGCTAAAAGAACTTTGAAAAATGGAAAAGATGGAGTCTTGATCCATGTAGTTTATAAATGCAGCAAAAGTGGAAAGGCAAGGCTTAGAGGACGCAACCTTGCCAAGCCACATCCACAGTCAAAAACAAAATGTCCAGCTCACCTTAATATTTGTTTAACCATGGACGGAAAGTGGAGGGTAAGTTAGGTTATCTTGGAGCACAATCATGAACAAAGTCCGGGAAAGTCTAGATTTTTTAAAAGCAATAGGGTACTTGATTCAAGTACCAAAAGGATTCTTGTGATGAATGACAAAGCTGGGATCAGGTTGAATAAGAGTATTGACGCGCTTCAAATTGAAGCTGGTGGACCTGATAAGGTTCCATATTTGTCGAGGGATTGTCAGAATTATTTGGATAAGGAGATTGAGCCATACTAGAGGATCAGGGAGAAAAATTGAGTTCTACATAATGAATGGTCTAGGCTTGTAATCAAAAGCATAATGCTTTGATTCCACTACTAAAATCAACCATTACAGAATCACCGATGCATCTTGGTCATCTTATGAAGATTAGCTTTTTTTTACCAAAATAAGAAGCACAAAACCAGCAAACAACCACAACATTATGATACAACACAGACACACGCTCACAAGCTATAGGGTTTTTGAGTTAGGGTTTTCGAAATCTAAATCAAGATCAACAAATAATCTAAACTCTACAAACTGAGATATATATATATATATATATATATATATATATATATATATATATATACGCTGGTTTGGTGGCGAGAGATGGTAGTTGCTGGTGTTGGAGTGAGGCTAGAGTTGAGTGAGGCCGAAATTAATTACAAACAGCCATAAACCACTAATGGATGTTCGACTGGGCGTCGTGGCGGTGGACTGAGGCTGGAGCTGAGTCGTCGGTTAAGGCCAGTGTGGGTCCGACACCGCGATCGATCTTCCTTCTTCCCCTCTTCTCTCTCTCGCTCTCTCTCTCTCTCTCTCTCACTCTCCGGTTTTCTCTAGTTCTGGAACCTCAAAATTGAGAAGAAACGCTGATTTGTGGATTTTCAAATTTTCAGTTTTTTTTTTCTTTTCTGTGGGTAAAGTGGGTGGGCCCCCACATGGGGCCCATGTGAACAATGCAAGGTTGTGGTTGTTTGTGGTTCACAGTTTGTGGCTGTATCATTATTCTTATAGATTTAAGGGTGTGGATTGTTAATGGTTATCCTATAGAATATGAGACGGTGTAAGAGAGTCCTTGCACTCTTGAATCCCTTTAGGGCGGTTATCTAGTCATCGTATTGACTCCTCGTGCTCTACCAAGTATAGTGTTGGAAATTGAATCTAAAAGCCCAAGGACGATGCGTACAGATTAGACAACAAAAAAAACAAAAAACTTTGCATTGCGGAATTACCTTCAACTCCTACAACACGGAAGCTGGTTGAATAATTTTTGTATTAAACTCAGTAGACTCGATTGCAGCAAACTCTAATTGGTTTCCTACATTCTGAATTGAACTCAAATACACCCTTTGATCTTATGTCTATTCCCTTATACCTTGTTCACACTGCCAAGCGTGGACTTCAACGTGATCTCTTCTTTCTCTCTCACCACAGCCCAATTTCAAGTATTATGAAAAACGTGTGAGACCTAGAGAACACAACGAGATATCTATAGGGCTAGGGTAGAGACCTAAGGAGAAATAAGTCTGGGCTCCTATTTAAATAAGAAATCCTAATTCTTCCAAGAATGTTTTTCTCATTTCACAAATAATGATTCACACCACAACAAAATTATAATTGCACTCACATCCTCATTTCAATTATATTTCAAGGCCTAGGTTATTAAGCACTTATTAATCTCCCAACGTTAAGATTATAGATATTTGTTTGTATTAAATTAAATTACAAAATATCATATTTAATCAACATCTGTAAAATTTCTTGAGACCATCTATTAAACTTATTTGATATATCAGATACAAATATCCACCTGTAAGGTTTCATGTAATCGAAACTTATAAACTAACTCAAGGGGATATCACCAATCCCCACCGACACGTGGATTCCAATAATAATTAATATATATCATATATGTTGTGACCCAACTCACTGAGACATTTGATCTTAAAATGGATCTCACTCTCTAATTAATCAAATTTCACAACATTAAATGTGTACATCTATTAGTTATTTTAGATTAAGAGTATAAGGATTCATAATAACCATGAGGTCTTAATTGTCTTAAAAGTCACTAAATAAACAATTACCCCAATGCGGTCCTATTCAATACACTCTAAGTGTACTAGCACAATGAATTGGAACTAGAACTGTTTCTTATAATTAAGATTGATCTACTAAAATATTGTGTTGTAAGAAACAATGATCCAATCTTTTGTGTGTAAGTCATACTCTGGATCAACTGCTATGTAGAATAAAAGACACATATGCACAACATACAATAATATCATGCAAACATTGCCTACAAAAGATTCTCACTAAAAAGGGATAAAACTAATTAATAAATAATAAATTAAATTTTAATCTATTACATAAAAGTATGACTTTTAGCATAAATTTCTAATGTGTGGTGGATTCATATTTATCAATCACTCTATTGTTTTCGAGTAGAAGCATGAGCTAAGATGAGGAAACACTTGTTGAATTTGAACAAACAATCATGCATTTAATGTGTGGGACAAGTTGTGGGGCACATGACCCTTATCTGGTCCAATGGAGTTGCCTTTTGTGGAACCTTGGTCCTTCGATCATTTTTCCCATGGGACTTGATTATGTTGTTGTGTCTGATCAACTTATTGATGGTAAGCCTTTTTAGGACTTAATTTTTTATCTTCTCTTTGAGCTCTTCATGCTCAATTCACTACTACAAAAAGGTCTAAAGATCACGCTTAAAAAATAAGAAAGATCTCAATTTTTGTAAAAATGTGATAAAAAAAATAAGAGCTAAATTTTTTTTTATCACGGTTAAGTTTATAAACTGAGAAGGAAAACACTTTTAATCTTGGTCATCTAAAAACGTGATTAAAAATAAAAAGGAAATTAAGCTTTAATCTCGGTCCTTTAAAAAGTGTGATTGTAAGTAAGAGAATATATCTCGCTTTTAACAAGGACCAAGATGGAAAAGTTTTTTTGAAAAAGAGAGATGGAAAGAAGTATTTTGACATATAAAGTGTGATTGTAAGTAGGAGAATATATCTCGTTTTTAACAAGGACTGAGATAGAAAAGTTTTCTTGAAAAACTGAGATGTAAAGTATTTTGGCATTCAAACTAATTACAGTCCCTTCCCTCCACGACCAAATTGCAATTACCCAGATCTCGCGCCTAAATTTGAGCCTTCCCTCCACGTACGACCAAAAAATTCCTTCTCTAGTCAGCAGATATAAAACTTGACTCCAACTCTCTCTCTCTCTCTCTAGCTGAATCAAACAGTTATGTCCAAGACTTTTGATGATCCACATTTGAAGGCCTAATCCAAATTAGGTTGGAACTCATATTGTATACCAGGCCTGCTATCCTTTCAGTTTGAATTGACGAATTTCTACTGCTTGTAGATCGAGCCAAAATCTTTGGTCGTTAATTCATCTGAGGCACGTACTTAATTATTGCAATCTTTGGTTGTGAACTGTTTATTGGACTGACCTAATGGGGTTGGAATTGATGTTGGGTTCTATTCCTATATGAAGCTGGAAAGGACTTTTCATAGTATTGAATTGGAGTAGGTTAACACATGGATATTGGCTCAGTGCTGAATCATGTAATCCTTGTTTGCATTATTGAATGAGTTCTACGTGTTTGTTGATTTGCCTCTTAGACCCCTCCAAATTTATTTTGCTGAAAATTGTATGTAAACTATATTATTCATCTAATATTCTAGTATTCCATCTGGAAATCGCTAATTGGTTTACTAAGTTGATCACTATCACGCTATTTTTGATGAATCCAATGCTAAATTTGCCATAAAAAAAAATCATCATAAGAAAGGTTATTAACATACACCATACTAATAAAGAGTCTGATTGCACAATTGATACTGGATCTACTCCATATTTTCATGTAACAAGATGACAAATTGATACCTGTGTTTTGGTTGATTTTTGAAGTTCACTGTATTTTAGCATGTCAAAAAGTTGCCTGTTTTTGTAGCCAAAAAGATTCTACATTACTGTTGAAGTAGTTTGGGAACTGTTTGCAGGGGTCTGAATGCCAATATAGGCTGCACAATTGATGTTTTGGAACTTTTGCTAGCTAGCAAAGACTTGCTGTTAAATGGTAAAGTAGACTATTTCTTAGACATCTTTTCTTGGTAATCTAAAGTGATGAATGAAGACCAGCCAACATGTCATTTAGTGAGATTTCAATCCCTAGCTATTGTGGCATCATAACATATGGCAAAACTTGATTCCTTGAAAGAAGATACTATTAATTTCCAGAGACAGTGTTTTATCAATCCCTTCTACCATCGAGTACAAGTTAGTTGTCGACAAGTTCAACTGTGGCCTCTTACTGCAGCACCTTGTTCATATATTTTATGGTGTTTGAAAAAATCTCATTGCCATCATTGCTTTCATAAAGTCCAAATGTGGTTCAAGGTGGATTCAGACTTGTTGAATATAGATGATGGTTGGATTCAGCTGCCATTCATCTTATGCAAGTCATGTACTTTATAGAACTACAAGGCTGAGTGCAATAGCCAACTGTTTGTTTGTTTGTTGTTGTCATGCTTTGTAGTTGCAGGGGTTATCATTGTTTCTCCCTTTATGAAATTATTCATAGGGTCTTGAGCACCACTATCCAGTTCTTGGTCTTGTTAAGTCTACGGGAGATGGCGGCAACGCACGTGCCCATGTGGGCTGGTGAGTAGGATGAGACACAAAGTATCTCCCGAATGTGCCGCCCATTTGCTGGGTACTCTTCGTGACAGGTGGCCTTCACGATGACAACATCGAGGTCAGAGAGGGAGGAATTGCTGCCAACTTTGGCTAGGGCTATGCTTGTTGTGTCCTTAACTGCTCCAATGGCTTTTCTTAACTTGCTTGGGGCCATGTATGTAGGGCCTTTTATGTACTCTTTAAATTGTTCCTTCGCTTCTTCTTGCTTGGTATTGGGATACTATTCAATGGTTCAGAATTTTGAGTTCTAGCTTTTCTTTCTTGCTATGTTATGGTTAGATGTGAGTCTAGTGTTAGACGACGCTCAGGCGATCATAAGCATAGTTGTCTGATTTCTTGTTCAACAGTGTGTTTGTTCAATGTTTCATTTTTATTTTGCAATGGGAATGGAGCTTTGTGCTATAATTTTGTTTATGAGATCAATGTATGGCCTGAGTATTAAAAGTGTTGTTGTCTTTGCATCGCACTGTCTATTCCCCCTCTATTTAATATACCCTTCAATTCTTCTTATAAGTATTGAGGTAATATGGAAGGCTGAACATTTTCCTGCTGCCCAAGATGCAGTCCCTAACCCATGTGGGGATACATGATGCTTGCTTTACTTTATTTTTCTTATGCTTTATAGTGCTAATTTATCTCTTGGTAGTTTGGGGTACTCTGTACACTTCCACGGATGTCAAGCACCCGAAAAACTTTTGCACCAAGCTTTCAAGAACATCGAAATATGGCTTAAGAAAATAGTTTTAGACAGTAAACTTGATTGGTACTCCATGTTTTACTAGGAGTTTGTGGCATGCATTTCGATTCTTCATCACATGATTCAAATTTTTGCAACGACTTTTGTGTTTTCTATTGATGGTTGATTGTTCTTACTTTTTTTTTTCTTACAGATTGATGGTTTCATGGAGTATCCTACTTTTTGTTATGGACCATGAAGATCAAAGATGTTGGATTTTGGTTGTGCACACAATAGAGCAACGATTGATGGATTTAGAGCCACCAATTTTCCCCCTGATCATCAGCACACACGACAGATTTATGCTTACCACGGCTTTGTTTTTTCATGTTCAAACAGTGCAATTTCAGCACCTAGTTTGCACTGTACGTAGTTTGCTTGGCTTCACCTACTATATAGGTGGTAAACTATGTCAAATTTTTTTTGGTTTTAGCACGTACATTTGCTTGATTGAATTGGGTTTATGTATAAGATACTTGTAAATTTGGATATTGGTTAAATTGGTTTTATATATGATATTGCTTTGATATATTTTGTAGCTTTACTCCTGAAGGTGGCAAATATATATGTACATAATTAAAATGACATAAATTTTAGAAATTTTAATGGAAAAAATGTTGTACTATTATATATATACACAAAAAAAATACCAATAGTAATGATCACAGTTTCACCAAAAAGCGAGTTCTTAACTACCTAAAAAATTGTGATGTGATATAGTAAAGGATCATGGTTTTATCTGTTACATCCTAGTTTATTTTTATTTATTTAATTATGTTGCTATTTACAATTGGAAATTGTGGTCAGGTTCTATTTAATTATTTTTGCGAGTATTATTGGCATTGTCACAGTTAGAGGGTATAAGCCTAATTATAGTTGATAACATTTATTAGGTGATTTTTATTATAGATGTGTATGTTACTTTTAATACTCTAATTAATTAGTTACCTATTTTCTATTTAGAATACGCGACCTATTATTAGGATTAGAGGGGAACGTGGGTTAGTATATATAAATATATACTAGACTTAGGTTATTATTGGAGAGAACCTTGAGAAAGAAAGAAGCCGCAAGCGGTGATTCTATTGTGCTGGTAATCGGGTAAGTTTTCTGTTGCTAGCCCTATTTCTCTTTCCATTCTCTACCTTTTCTCACGTATTTGCTGCACATGGGTATGGGTAAGACCTTAAATTTCATTGGATGAGGTAAATAAGTGGAGTTGGTGGCAGGATAGTGGGGCTTGGCTTGAGTTTTGCACAGTTTTTCACTGACAAGAATCATGTTCTTTTCGTCCTTTAGCCTATGGGAACTTGGGGTGATTTTGTGCATTTGTGAGATTGGACCGAATGAAGGCTGGGTCAGCATTTACAGAAGTTAACCTTGTTCTTGTTTATTTAATGGTGGCTGTGGACGGCCCACGGAGATTGTGCAGTGTGCGTCGCACACGAAAAAGATTGTGATTTGTTAGAGTCGCCACCCAGATTTGAGGTCCGAATCCGAGAAACCGATAAAAATATGACTCGTTTGCCCATTTGAAAAAGATTTCACTGATCATGGCGGAACCAAAGATTTTTCGGATTCGGGGGTTTGGTTACGAGAGGAGAAGGGTTTTACGGCACCCCTCTCGCCCGATTCATGAATCGGTCTCTACTCAATATTTCATGGGATTTTGAAAATGTTTGAAATTCAATTTAATCACGAAAATGGGGAATTAGGGATGGGATCCATATAAACAATAAAAACATAATGAATAATGCAAATTTAATATGGATGTTTATGCACATGATTTACATGAAAAAGGGGGATAATAATAAAGAAAAATTACAACAAATATTTACAGAAACTAAACAAAACAGAAATTGTACCACAACTCCAGAAATCATGAACATGAGACTTATTAAACTGGCTTATAATCTGGATTCCAGCACAAGGATTGAGCGCTCAATGGTTGTGGCTTGAGCCAATCTCAGAATCGGTTTGGCCAAAGACTATAGATTGAGCGCTCAAACCCATTTCTGGATACTGTGATTTTTGATCCATCCATCACTTCTTTAATCACCATATATAAGATCAAACATTAAAAGAATGTTTCTCATGGAAGGTCAGATGAGAATAGACAGATTGATCTTACAAATAATGATAGAAAGAAGAAAATCACAATATTTTAGCGAAGAAAGTACTTTGAGAAGGAGGAATCTAGACCGTAATCACAATAATAAAACTACACACACACCCAAACTTCAATAAACCATGATCCATCATCGAAATATCCAAGAACCAACAATCTGCTCAAGAACAGCTTGAGCGCTAAAGTGGATGGCTTTGAGCGCTCAAGCCATTAAGTGATTTTCTGGTTTTCATTAATAAGAAGGATTCTGGATGATTCTCAGGATCACAAATGTATGGTATAAAATTCAAGAAGTATCACAGACACTGTTTCATACTTGAACATGAGATTTTTAAAGACTTTTAGAACTTTATTGTCATAAAATAGTTAATTTGAGCTCATGCAAGAGGCTTTAAAGTGAAAGGAAACTATTTAAAGATTATGTGAGCATAAATTAACTATTAGATGATGATCAAAATCCCAAATTGAGCTTAAAAGTTCAAGAAAAGTAGAAATCGCCAGAGGTGGGTTTGGCCTTCCAAGGCCTGGAGGCTTGAGCTTGGCCCCTCAAGTAAGAATCTTGAAATTTTGGACAAAGATTTCAAAACAACTTTTAGACCTTTTGAGTTCAATTCAAGTATAAAGGACTTGATTGAACTCACTTCACCCTCCTGATGAACCAAAACAAAAAAAAAATAGCTTGTTTAACTACCTTTTTACACTTGATTGAAAGCTTGAACCGGATTGTGGTTTTGGAAGTGAAAGATTGTTGAGATTTTTGGTCGGTTTTATGGGCTGTATTGTGTAGTAGTATGAGGTTGATTGTTGAACACAGGTTGAATTTGGTGTTTACAGGTGGTTTTCCAGATGGTTTTCCATGGGCGGAAGATGGGTTTATAGAGAGAGAGAAATTGGACGAAATTGGGGAGGGGGATTGAACTGAACTGGTGTCCTCTCATAAAGGGGTAGTGGATGATATATATATAGTGGGTGGAGGGAAGGCAGTAGAGAGAGAGGAAGTGGGTTTGTAGTTTAGGTGTAGCTTAGGGGTAGTTTAGGTGCAGTTTTAGGTGTAGTGGAGAGTATTATACGTGTATAGAGTTTGTTAGACGCTCCACTCTGCATGAAATCTCATGATGAGATACTCTGCATTCCCCGATCAGTTCAGAGTTGGCGCCAAAGCCGTGGGCTTGGCGCTCAAGGTGCTTCTCATGGGTTGAGCGCTCAAGGTCTCAAGCTTGAGCGCTCAAGGCTCTTGGTGGCAGGTTGCTGGTTTGGCTTGGTTTAACAAGGCTTGGGCTGGTTCAGGTTATTTGAAGGTGTTTGGTTGATTTTGATCACGTTCAAGCTATCTTCACAAGTTTCGGGCAATTATGATTGGTTCGTTCTCATCATCGGGAATGCTCGAGCATAGTCTACGGTGGCTTGGTGACTTTAGAATCATATTACACGTATTGGCCGTACAAGATTTTGGTGCCATGTGCTGAGTGCTTTTAGGAATAAAATACACATATATGATGGGTACTGGTGGCTTAATACTAGGTGATTAGACTAGCTTAATTTTAGTTTTAATAGGATATGATAATTCCTGGACTACTTAGGTTATATTTCAACGAGTTAGTTATTTTGTATTTCCCATTTTGTACAGGTTAGTCTCGCTTTGACGTGTTCAAGTTGCATTATTTTCAGACTCAGGTGAGTGGTTAAACATGTTACGTATTTTCGAACTCGACGTGACCCTTGAATTATTCTTTTGGAAAAATTATCATTTGGTTATTGAAAATTGAATTGTTATATTGGATCTTTTAATTGGTATGCGATAAAAAAAATATTCTTTTGGTGAGAACTTGGTGGATATCGATGGGAACATTTATCATTGGAAGTCCAGGGAAATTAATCCTCTATGTGCGGGTGACTCTGGCCATTAGGGAAGAGACCGTGTCCTGGCCGGTGACCCTAATGCTCAACGGCTAATTTTCGCCGGATCGTTCTTAGGGAAAAGTTCCACGGGCTGCCTACTCGTGGTGACTCTAAGTTTCGATATTGGATCCAATTTCTGAGATATTTGCTCACTGGCACTTGGTATTGTTTGTGGTTCCTCAATTGTTGTTGAATAGCATTTTGTGATCACCAAAAAGACGTGTTATTGGTAAAAAAAAATATTTATTGAAATGGATTGTTGTCTTGTGTGGTACACCTCGTATGCCAATTTATGTTTATATAGTATCATATTTTATCCCTGCTTTAGAACTGTATTTATTACACATGTTTTGCCATTCACTCAGCTTGTCGGCTGACGGATTTTATCCACCATCATTTTCAGGGAAATCGAGCCAGTAGATAAGGACTCTGGTGGCATCTTGGGGATATTGAGTCGACCTCCATAGGATGTTGCATTCAAGATTTATCATTTTATTTATTCGCTTCTGCACTTATTAAATCTTTTGATACATCGTTTTTTTTTAAAAAATTATTGGTTAATAATTTTTACTGATTGTTTCATGGGATGGCATTCCCCATGCTCATGTTGAGACGTATTTGAATTGATTTCGTTGATAATAATAATAATAAAAAGACCGTTTAGTGGTCTGTGGCTTATTTTATTTTAGGCTTCGTGTCCACGTGTTATCCTTGTGGTTCACGGCCGGTCCTTCCCATTTTGGGGTGTGACATTATCATTTTCCATCACGGTTTTTCTCAGTTTTTAATAACTGTTTTACTAAAAACAGAGATGATTTCTCTGTAAACAATTACTGGTTTAGGTAAAAGTGAGATGTTATGTTGTCAAAGATCATAGTTTTTTTGTTTTTATTTAATCACAGTTTTTTCATGAGTTTTCATCAAGGTCAAGAACCGTGATTGAAAGATACGAACTTTTAATCACACTAGATTAGATCACCGTTTTTCAACCAAGATTAAAAGTAAAAGATCACACCAAACAACTGTTGTTGAGTGAAATTGTTCCTTTATTAGTCCCTTTGGACCTTGGCCGTATTTTGATTTTTTCAAGTTCTTTAAGTTTGTACCGAGTAGCTTCGCTAGTCACTCATCCCTTCTAACGGTCACTTTCTTAATCATTTTGTTGAGTGAAATTGCTAGTCAGTCTTAAGTTTAGTCCCTTGGAACTTTTGTTGAAAACCATCCACTAGCCAAATTTCCTAGTCGCTTGGGACATACCCAATCTTGTTGGGATTTTCAAGATTTGAGTTGTTATGTCTTTTCTGTTATGTCTTTTCTATCCAAGCATATTTGTTGGACAGATTCACATCTCGTAGGCCTTCGAAAATTTCTTTGGCAAGCATCTTTGCTGGGCAAATTTTTGTTCCACAGGACTTCACAAATTTCTTTTGCTTTTTAGCAACAAATCTATAAGGTGCCAAGCAGTTTTGCAAATCAATCTTGCCAAATGGAAATATGAGGAGAGAGTTCAAGAGACCACAAATGTCGAGCATGTTGAGCAAGTGAATCAGCAGCTAAATAGAGCATGGCCTTTTACTTCGATCCAAAAGTAGGTAGCTTTTAATCCATGCATTCTCGACCTATATCATTGTGGTGGTTATCAAATAATCTCAAGGAATCAAGCCATAACGTTGTTGAGCCTTGGCATTCTTAAGAAGAAGTGCTTGTAGCAGAGTAGAAGAAACTGTATGCTTCATTGACGTTGAGGGAGGACAAAGCATACGTACTTGAGGCCTAGTCTTGTTCTGAAACATTCTTGAACTTAGATATTTATGAACCTTATTTGTTTTCATTTTTGCTCATGGTTGTAGCCATGGTTGGGCTACTATTAGTACCTTGAAGCCAAACTTGAGCATGTTAATACTTTTGTTGATGGTGCAACTAGCTTACAGCTTATGTAGCCCCTACCAGATTTTATGGCCATGATTGCTTAATTTGTTGATCATCATTTTTCCCTTGGGAATCCTATGTTATGCATTCCTGCTTGGATTGGCTTTGTATGTTTGCTTGTGTGCATAATTAGTTGATTCCCTTAGGAATGATGTTGCATTTCCTTATGCTTGTATTGAACCCAACGCCTTGGGGAATTTTTGCGATTGACCCTGGCCTCTGCTTAACCCTATGGGGGTGTCATATTACCTACTCCCTATCCCCTGGAGTAATGGTAGAACTCTTGTATGTTTGTCCCCTTAAGAATTGGTGCTCTTTTGCTACTTTGTAGCTTTGATAATTTATTGAAAATAGGGGTAGGTTCATACTACTTTGTGGCCATGTTGAGGTACTTGGGTTTAATGTATAGCCATTTCAGGTCTTTGCATTGGCTATGACCTCTTAGGTTTTTCCTGTCTCATGTCTGCAAACTTTTGAAGTTGTTTATATTTGGATGCCCATGTTTAATTGTATAAGACTTTCGTGGATTTTTTTCCCTTGAAGCTTTGGCCGAGCAAACTTGCAGATTTTGCTTAAAAATATGTGCGTTGGGATTTTCCTATGTTCTGAATAATTCCTCTGTTTCCTCTTCTAATTTATAATACTTATATGAGTTTGAATATCTTCCTGATGATAGTAAGGTTCCTCTTACTGATCTTCCTTTTCTAAATCCCTACAACGCTTTTTCCGGTTACACCTATCCTATGGAAAGTGTTTGGTACCTATAATGTAAAAGGAGGAGGTGAGCTACTTAGCTCTTAATGGACTTCTAATGGTTTAATTAGACGGATGTTGTTGTTACAGGGGCATTCTTAAAAGTCTACGTATATGAGTGCGAGGGTGGTGGTGCCGCCTCTATAAGTTCACGGGCTAGAA
This sequence comes from Vaccinium macrocarpon, assembly GCA_022606695.1. NCBI lineage: Eukaryota > Viridiplantae > Streptophyta > Magnoliopsida > Ericales > Ericaceae > Vaccinium > Vaccinium macrocarpon. The sequence continues at coordinate 16,672,192 of CM040178.1, forward strand.
CTTTAGAGCACTCACGAAATAGGATATACACACACAGCCAACCCACATGTTGGTAATTTTGAATACTTAAGTTGGGTAGTGTAGACACCCTGATTTTGACCCGAGAAACTTATCAAGCATCCCCAATGATGAAAATGCCCGATAAGAGCACGTGAGGCTTGATTGTGAACTTGGAAACCCTTCCTAAACCTCTCCAAAATAAACCGGAGCCTACACCACCTTCTAGTACGTTCAAAACCCTCTTTTTTGATATATAATGTGTCCCAATTCATTTTGAAATGAGGGAGATGAGTCTGTTTTTCCAAAATGACTTATTTTTCGATCTTTTGAGAGTAAAGTGGTCACATATTTTGATGTATAAATCATCTTGGGGTCAAACCACTTGGGTTAGAAAGTAGACTTGACAAGCTTTCTAACACTTCAAACCATGCACAAAACGGAGTTCAGTAGCACCCGGAATGGCCCCGCGAAGTTTCCTATGTTGTGTTGTCTCCTAATCCAGGCGCCTGGATCACCCTATTCTAGGAGCCCATACTCAATCTAGGCACCCCATACTTAGTCCAAGCGCCTGGACTCTCCAATTCCAAGCACTCGGACTCACTCTAGATACTTGTTGTCCAAGGTCAAGTTAGTGGGAAGGAGCATCTTGGAGGATTTTTTAGGGATTTTTCTGCAGAATTCTGTTGAGAGAGAGTGGGGGAAATGATGGCCCTAAGCTTGAGCCCCTAACTTGACCCCTAATGGCCTTTTCCACCTCTTTCATGCCTATATAAAGCCCCTCTCCTCCTCCATTTGAAGAGGATGAAGTCTCTCCCCTTCCCTTAGTGTTACCATGCTGAAATTACTCCAGATATATCATCCACATTCTGTTCCCTCTATTTCATCCTCCTTTAATCCCAAAAACCCACTTTCTTGTCCTTGATTCTACTCATTTCCATCTCCTTTGATCAAAACTCTCACTAAACTGAACACAATCTGCCCATTACAGCTCCAAGAAATTGAAATCCAGCCTACTCAACCATCAAAAATCACCCAAACCAATCGACCAAGTTCACCAATCAAGCTTTTAAGGTAGTTCATCTACCAAATTTGCTCAACAGGGCCCTGAGGGAGATACCACCCAGCTTTTTTCTGCCCTTAATGTCAGTTTGAGGCTTGGGAGGGTTGGAAATACAACAGAAAGAAAGTTCATCTTGTGCACCTAGAATAGATCCAGGCGCATGGTCTTGCCTAGTGCAGGCGCCCATATCATATCCAGGCGCCTGGATCAACTCAATATGGGTGCCTGGATCTCATCCTCTTTGCCAAATTTTTAGTTTTCTTCATTCGTTATTTGATCATTTAAAGCATTAGTTCATTATTCATGCATGGAACCAGTGATTTGTGGTGTTGATGTTCGGATCTTTGTGAGATTTTGGGAGAAGGTTGATGATGAATGAAAGATGTCTCCCATTTTGAACAAGTATCACATTCCATTCTTTATTGATTTCATATATCATTAGAAGCATCATAATAAGTGAAGGAGTGTATCACGGTCTCTTGTATCTATTGCATGATTGATATGATATCTTATGATCAAAGTCCATCTTGCTCACCTTTTTATTTTCCTTTTTGTTTCTCAAAACATGAGTGCATCAAAAGGCTCATTTTGTGCATAAAAATGGAACAACATATGTTCAAAACCAAGTTAGCATCCCCATTACATTCACAAAGCATCCAAAATCATGATTTTATGAGCTTTCATTTTGTTGAAAGGTACAGGTTGAGTTCCATTCTATTCATAACATCATTAAATGACATTTTGAGTATGTGAGAATAGGTCACAAAGTCAGTATTTAGCATTTGCTTTGGAGCCTTAATTGAGGAATTTTTACTCTGATTGGTGTTCCAGGTGCCTGCTTTGATACACTCCAGGCGCCCATAGTGATTCCAGGTGCTTGGATCCCCCTTTTCCAGGTGCCCACTTCTAGTCCAGGCGCCTGGACTTACATGCTCCAAGTGCCCAAAGGACAGTTCGGGTGTTAATTATGTGTTGTTCATGGATTTGATTTGGGGGGGTTTCCAACATTGTTCGATCATGTTTAGGGCTATTTGCATTTCATTACATCTTGCACATTTTCACTTGTGACATATCGCACATGTATACATATGCATCACTCTTGCTATCTAAATGTGTTTACGTGCTCTCGAATGTATTTGCAATTAAAATTAATCCATTAAAATGACATTTTCAAAATCCCTTAAACATTGAGTAGAGACCGGCGGTCGCGTTGGGCGAGAAGGGTGCTTTAAATTCCTTCCCCTATCATATCGTAGCTCCCGGACCCGAGAAAATCTCAATAAAAGCAAACCAACCAAATATTTTCTATCTTAAGGGCAAAAGGGTCATTTTTCAACAGGTTTCTCGGGTACGGTCCTCAAACCTGGGTGGCGACTCCATTCAATTAATCAAAACCATTTTCCAAAACAAACAATCGATTTCGTGGACATGCTTTGCGGGGTGTTCACAGGTAGGATGCGTGTGTGATATGTGTCCGGCTGGTCATTATAGCATTGATGGTTAAAAGACAAGTCTACCATGCATTCTGACTAACTTTGACGTGTTTCACAAGGTGATGGTTAAAATCATGAGATACCTTCATTGATGCACAAATCTTTTCAAAGGAACCAAGGCTTCTTCATCTTTATTTTGAAAATGGTGGGGGATTGTTGGAATTTATCAAAATATAATGGGTTTTAGTTTGGGGTTTTATCAAAATATTCTTTGTGCCTTGAGAAAGCTTCTAAAAGAGTTTTGGGTTGTTGGCTACTTGATGAAAGGGTGTGACCTTTGGTGAAATGATGTGTCCCTTGGTGAAAAGGTGCGTCCCTTGACGAAAGGGTGCAACCCCCTGCGAAAAGGTGCATTGGGTATATAAATAGAGCCCTAAGCACAATCATTTTGGACACATTATAAACGTCATTACTCTGCCAAAATACTTTCTAGTTGCTTTCTTGTTTTGTTACACCGTTGCTCTGTAGAAATGGTGTTAACAAAATCTTGGCTTATTTGATCACAAATTTGACTCGGTACTCTGACTGTCCTTCGTTTTTGTTGACACAGGCAGAAGATCATTCGATTGGTCAGGTTTTGTTGTATCCTCAAACAGTTTCACTATCAACCTGATGCACACCAAATGGTGGGGGCGAATATTATTTTTTAGAAAACGACTCAGTAACATGCCTTGAAGCAAGTTTTAACAAGTTCCATCATCAAGGCATTCAGATTTCTCGAAGACTCCTGAATTTGCACCAACATCCTCAACATCTCCTTCAGGGGGTGGATTTTTAGTATTTTCAGGATTCATCATATAGACAGGTGGAAAATCCACAAATTTAGCATCTAAACAAGACTCAAGGGTGGATGTTGGCGAGGAGTTTATGGGTAAACTAATCAGGGTGTGGAGTAGGGTGGTAATGGGATTTGCTGATGGTTGTATTAATTCAACCATCATTTGAAGGGTCTTTTGTTTTGGATCAGGAGGAGCTGGCGGTGAGGAAGAGGAGGGAGTTGAAGGTGAAGGACCTACTGGAAGACTTGTTGGTTTCATTTGTGGCTTTAGGAAAGGCAATTTAGGGGTATAGGATTTTTTAGGTGGAGGAGGGAGAGACAAGGGTGTAGAAGACGGTCCAAACATACTGTTGGAAAATGGGATAATTTTGTTCATAATTTTTTGGTCACTTTGAGCCAAAAATAAAATGGGGCCCAATAACTTTTTGATGTGGTTCCAAATTGGTTAACATGCTCCTAAATAGAGGGATTAAACAATTGAAAGAACGAACAAAATTCATTGAAGAATGAATGAGAAATTGTCTCATAAAGCGGACATGATTGCCATGATTAATTTTGTGCAACAAATTAATTTTTGAATTTAATTTCATGAATTGAATTGTGAATTCAATTTATAGCGGTTGTGAATTCATTCCTGCAAATCTAATTTATCGTTACAAAATTCAAATTTGTATTGATTTCACTATTGAATTTTGAGACTCCCCATAATAATGACAGAGGTTCCCCTTGAATATTACAAATTGGTCTCTCATATTTTTGTTTCAAAACCTGGAAAACAATTCTCCTATCTTCATTTACATTCAAGTTGTTCTTGTTTTTGTGTAAGAGAGTATTACAAAGTTCGGTTTAGTGAACAATTCCAACGAGGAGCAGCTGCTATTGTGTAACCATTTTATCCTAAGAAACAGACGCTGAAGATACTTAAGCATTTTGTGGGGAGGCGGCGATTTGTTTTAAGGAGATCGTATGATATATGGGATTCAGTTTGAATTTCTTTACTTATTTTAGTAGTTTGTTCTTATTCATTTTGTAATCTCAATTCTATGTCCATATTTGTGTTTGTTACTTTTCCCATTAGAAATTAAAATCTCAGAAACTGTTTTTCAGCATTATTTATTCCTACACACATACCAGTTTTTTCTCCATTTTCTATGAATCCTCTATCTACCAGTAATACTATTACTCCTTATTCCTCCACTAGTAGAAATTCCTCTGTTTCCTCTTCATTTTCTAAATCCCTACAACTCTTTTTCTAAACCTGCCATCTCTATAAAAAAGACTGTTACCCAACTTTTCTCCTGTTTTGAACCAGCCAACCTTCCCTTCCACCTATAGAGTTATATTTTGGAATTTACTAAACCTTCCATCTCTATGAAAAAGACTTTTTCCCAACATTTCATTTTTTTGACAGATTTGAAATGTTGGTTTGTCTGGCTTAGTGTGCTTATATCTCTTCTCTTCTTCCTTTGATCCTTTCCTACTTAGTGTTGTACCTACTTTGTGTTTGGCTACTTGGTGCTAAGGACAACTTTCATGCTTCAACCCCAGCGATCAATGGGCTCGATGAAGTTACCGCATGATGGAGACCACTGTGAAGAGGTGCTGTGAAAATAAATGGCAATGCATCCAGGAAAAAGAACAATCCCACAGCGTTTGTAGCAGTAATTCTTTGTGATTGGAACGGGAAGACTCATAGATTGTTTTGCGAAGAGTCTTCAAGCTATTTCTATTCTACAAGCTAAAGCAATGGCCATTCCAGATGCTAGGAACTTCTTAAGCATTGAGATCCAGCCAAACAAGTTTTTTTTTTTTTTACCCGAAGTCAAAGAAGTTATTCAGCTTTGCGTCTCAGAGCATCCTCATCAGGGAAGACAAATTCCCCTAATGGATACTTTGTTAAGCCAAATGCCAAAAATACCTACATCAGCCTCAACAAATGTAGGGACAATTTGCAAAAGTTGTAACTTTGCTACAGTTCCTCAAGAATTCTAGCAAGACATTGTTCGTCGTTATCCCTTATTTTAATATTTTGTTTATACCTCCGAGTTTCACATATGCCATCCCATGTCCCACATATGCCTCAAAAACACCTAGGGTAGCCTTGTTCTAGTGTTTTCTAAGCTGAATATGTCGAAAATACTCCTATTCATACCCTTTCAAAAACTAGCTCAATCAGATATCAGTAATTGGTAGGAGTGTAGTAGATTTTTATCTTATATACAATACATTGTCAATTTTTTTAAAAGTAGAAATAGAAAAAAAAATTAATCCAGTAAAATTATAAAAGAGAATATGATTCTGTGTGATTTTAGAAAAGTAGCTAACTAAAGTATAAAAGGGTCTGGGATCCTCTACCCCCTGCCTGCCCCCCTTCCCTGGCCCCCTTTCCATATTGTGAAGTGTATTTCACACCGAACACCAAAGCATCTAGCCACACCCAATCCTCCCCTTGTCTTCTCCCCTGCTCAACTCCGCTCAAGTTAGCAGACGGTGGCTACCGTTGCAACTTGCATCACCCCTCCGTAAGGCCTCCTCACGTCGACCTCCTCGTGATATTACCGCACCGGCCGTGTACATACGGCTGGTGGCTTGGAACTTCCGGATTATCCACAATCGACGGTTCCGATATTACCGCGTACTCTCCGAATTCTCCATCACCACTCTGAATTAGGCGGCCACAGAGACTTATCTTGACCGTAGTAGATTCGTTTTGAGAGGTTGAGGCCCAATTTCACTGATCTTGACAACTCGTCGGCCATATTGTTCGGTTCGTCAAGCCTGATTTAATTGTCGTGCTTCGCTGGTGAACTGCTGTTCTTTTGTTCTTGATTGTTATTTCCCTTGTGTATTGGCTGGTTTGGCTGGTTTTGAACACACACACACAAAGAGGATTGTACCGCGCGGGCCATTGGGATGCCACCGACCCTTTGGGTTTATGTTGAAGACTTCAACGACGGAGAGCTACAGTGGGCCTGCAAAGCGGCGATCGAGGGCAGCATACACGTGTTTCGTCGGCTAGGGGGTTTCAAAGTAGAGATGAGATTGGGTGTGGCTGAGTGCTTTTGGTGTTTAGTGTGAAATACACGTGTCACAATATGGTAAGTGGGGCAGGGAAGGGGGGCAGGGAAGGGGACAGAGGATTCGTATTCGTATAAAAGGTATTTTTAATGTTAAATTTGGCCCAAATTTTACCGAGACTGATAAGGATGCCTTCATAGGAAACACTCCATCAGAATGTGCTGCTATAATTTCTGGTATCTGAAAAATGGCATTGGAAATTTGGAATCTGAGTTTTCTCTCTCCTAGTACAACCCTCCAAATGTACCCCCTCTTGGATGTTCTATCCTTCTCAGGATTTTCTTCGTGTTCTTTCTTTTGACAATAATGATACGTTCACTCCCATTTAGTCACTCCCATCCACTCCCTTGCACTGTTCACGTGGGCCCCACGTGGGGGCCCACCCACTTCACCCCCGGTAAAAAAAAAAAAAAAACAAAAACAAAATCCGAAATTTTCAAAATCCCCAATTCATTCCTGGGTTTCACGCTCATTTTCGCGGCATTGGAGAGACAGAGAACTAGAGAAGTGAGGAAGACGATCGGAGAGAAGAACATCGTGACCCACGGCCACCCACCGACGCTCGGCTGTTAATCGGCGACTGAACTACTCCGAGTCAAGCTCAACCCGACTCAAGTCCAAACCCATTCTACCATCGTCGTCCACCACCGCCAGTAGACGCCAATGTCTCTCTCTCTCTCTCTCTCTCTCTCTGTGTGTGTGTGTTTGTAAATCATTTGTCTTACTGCTGTGTATAGATTCATCGCTGTTTCAAAACCATGGCCAAGAACTCTCTCTCCATCTTCTCTCTCCTCCTCCTCTCCCTCTTCCCTCTGTCCCTCTCCTCCCCATCCTCTAACTGCCCACGCCGAGCTCACCAACCACGGCTTCCCCATCGGCCTCCTCCCCACTGACGTCAAAACCTACACACTCAACGCCATCACCGGGTACTTTTTCATCCACCTCGGCGGCGACTGCAAGGTCACCCTCCCTCCAGACAACTACCTCGCCACCTACTCCAAGCATGTCACGGGGAAGATTGTAAACAGTCGTATCGCCGAGATTGACGGGATTAGGGTTAGGGTTTTTTTTTCCAGTGGTGGAGTATTACGGGGATTAGATCGAACGGTGATGATTTGGTCTTTGAGGTTGGGGTGGTGTCGGCTAAGTACCCGGTGAAGAATTTTGATGTGAGTCCTGAGTGTGAGGGGAAACGATCGGCTTCGTGAGGTATGTTTTTTTTTTTCTTTCTCTCCAAGTTGTGGTTTTTTTGTGATCCATTACTTATGTTTGGTATAGTTGGAGCATGTCCAGAACTTACCGTTCTAATTGACTCATACCCAAATTCTGTCTAAAAGCCATTTAAACTCACTCATGTCCTTGGCTCAAACTCATACCAGCTTGACTTTACTACAATTTTTAACCAAATAAGAGAGACTAAATTTTCACTAAAATTTGCTAAGACTTGTTTTGCTCCACACTTTACAATTATGCTGTCAATGAAGCTTTTACTCAAATTAGTGGTTAGATTAGAGTTTTTCCATGGGGGTACTTCATCCGAAGTGAAGCTTTTGCGATCAATGGGTGGTGTCCTAGTTAATTGGGAGCCCTATACTTGGGACGGATCAAAGAATCCACTCTAGTGGGGGCACATTATTAATCAACTGTCATAAAATCATGCCGAATCACCACACTCATTGCTTTTAAATTTATAATGCATACAAGAATGTAAAAATGAGCACACAATCTTAGATAAAACTTTTAGAGTATGTTTTACATTGACATCAACAAGTCTTTAAAATGACCGAGTCTATTGAGATGGTTTTATAAGGTAGCACAACGGATCTCAGCTATTTTGTCTGAATTTTTGGCTCAAAAGCCCTAGTTTTTTGCTCCTACTTCTTACTCAAAAAGCCAAAAAAGAAGAAAGCTTGAATCTTTAGCCCGAATAGCTATATTAGCTAATCAAATCATACCAAACCAAACCAATCCAATCCAAAACTAGCTGATTGGTGTAGTTATGTGTAGAATGCTTTTGTTGTGTAGAAGTGGGGATTTTGGGATAGGTGATTTGAGACTAGATGTTTCAGTTAATTTTTTTAGCGCAAGAATAGCAATTAATGTGGGTAAAATGTAAGATAAATTGCGACTTCTTGTTGCTTTTAGAGAGTTTTGGAGCATTCACATGTCATTTGTCTAGGTAAAATAATCTCTAACTTAAGCTGTACATGTAAAAAAATTGGTTTATTGGCACAAAAGATCTCACCTGTTTGTCTTGAATTTTTGGCCCAAACAAATTAACTTTTTTCTCCTACTTCTTTCTCGAAAAGCCAAAAAATAGAAAAAGCTTGAATCTTTAGCCCGAATTGCTAGCTTAGCAAATCAAACAAAACCAAATTGAGCCTTGGATCAGAAAAAAAACTTGATTCTGTAGGCATCTCAAACACCTGGACTTTTTAGACCAAGTGTGGACACTATAAAAGCTCCCCCAAGCACACATTCAAAACTTGCACTCACAATGACTTTGCGACTCTGGTTTGCATACTCATTGTTGTTCACATATGATGTGGTAGATGTTTATATGATACCCGTGAAAGCTAGGCTTTTGAATTGAGTTTTAATTAGGTAGATTCTGCCCTCTATATTTCTAAAATCTTGAATTTGTCCTTCATAGTTTTGGTTCGGAATTGATCTTCTTGGGTTAGGGGAAAAAAAGGTTGGGTTGGGGGAAACAAAAGTTAGGGAAGTTAATTTCTCTTCCATTTGCAGCAGTATTTCCTCTTCTATGAACTTTCATGGCAACTATCTTAGTATTGATTTAGCTATGACTTATTTTAATTTGGAATAATGCCTATCCGGATGTTCAGCTTATTAAGTCGACAAGCAAATGGTAACTGTTAAAGTAACTCAGGAGCATAGTTATAAAAAACCTAAGATAAAAGATATGTATCTTACTAGTTCTATCTTCTCCTTCGGAAAATGATACGTATCCCAACATGTATCCTTTTTGTATGAAAATCCTATGATACGATCACATACCTTACGAGTTATAGGTGTATACTAATTCGGTACGTATCCTACGATGGGAAAATGTTGATGGATTCGGAAAGAGTTTGGGCTTCCCATTGGAGACGGTCGAAGGTGTAATTGAATTTTGCATTGTTTCAATAGTGGTACAAAAATTGGCTGAAAAACCAGGTCCTATCGATAGGAGACTCCTTTGCACACGGATGGCCAATCTGATCCTTCTCCTATCGATAGGACCAATTCTCCTATCGATAGGACTTCACTGCCCTATCGATAAGACTTATTCTCCTATCGATAGGAGAACTCCTTTGCACACGGATGGCCAATCTGATCCTTCTCCTATCGATAGGACCAATTCTCCTATCGATAGGAGAACTCCTTTGCACACGGATGGCCAATCTGATCCTTCTCCTATCGATAGGACAAATTCTCCTATCGATAGCACAACACCTGTATTTGCTCATTTTTAGCTTTATTTATGGTATCATGTTGTGGCATTTGCATTGTCCAAGACTGCAAAAGGTCATGATAATTGACACGGATACACCCACACCTTTACAATACGACATGGGACACACGACACGGACAATACCTAATACACGCATACCAAATACGTATACACGCATAATGATACACAACACGCGAACACGTATACGCGACCTAACGGACACGGATACACGTATTACGGATACACAACACGGACACCGGATACACGATTACGGATACGCTGACACGGACACGCCGGTTACACGGACACGGATACACGTATTACCACAATACGGATACACGACGCGGATACGATACACAGACACGGATACACGGACATGGATACACGACGCGGATACGCGACACGGACACGGATACACGACACGGACACGGATACACGACGCGGATACGCGACACGAACACGGATACACAGGCACGGATACACGACACGGACACGGATACATGACACGGACACCTACACGCATTTGTTAAAAAATGCAATAACTCACATCATAAGCTATATATGTCATTGTGATTTATTGTTTACTTATGTTTTCTGTTTTTTGTTTTTGGGTTTTTGTAGAGCTGACATGGCTTCCTCTTCTTCCAACGCCACATCTGGATGGCCTAGAAAGTTTGTGCTTGCGGAGTCGGTACGTGCATCCCCAGCAAGGCTGGCCCTCATGCTAAAAACCCTGGCCGATACTACTATAAATGCCCCTCTACCAATGTAAACCTCTCGACACAACTATATACATGAATGCTTGTTTCCGCCATATTTGGTTTATCTAGTTACCAATGTATCTCATTTGTTTTGTTGTCAATAGCCTTGCAGGAAATGGAATGGTTGGTGCGACGACAACAATGAAAAGGTCTCACATTTGACAGATTGTATGAGAAGCGACTTAACTGGACTGGGAACTCAATACTACGTCGACCTCAACAACAACTTAAGGGACCTCATCTTAGCCATACGAAGTGCAGTCCGTATTGGAGTTATCAATTCCGTTATTGGGATTGTAATTTGTATATTACTAGTTATCCACTTGTTGTATGTATAGGTAATTTGTTATGTAATATGGAGACATTGTAAAACAGTTAATTTGAAGTCTGTTTCAGACGATGGTTATGTAATGAATGACAACGTCAATTTCAAGTCTATTGTCGGTTATTCTATGACTTACTTTTATGTTGTGCTTTAGTACTTGATTGTCTGATGAGATGCTTAGACGTCGGGAATGCAAGAAAATAGCGGAAATGCTGTCCAAATTTTTCCAGAATTTGCATTTAAACATTGACTTAGCACCCAAAACATGATTTCATGCACTTTGATAGCAGTTTCAACCAATTAACTTATCCATTTATCTAACGGATACGGATAAAGACTTCATTCATCGATACGGATACAGATACAAAAAAAGAAGAAGACACAATACAATAAAAAAGAAGAAACAAATACATTTCATTCTCAAACGGATACGGATACAATACGGCTACGGATACAAACGGACACGATACGATAAAAAGAGATTACAATATATTACATTAACCAACCAAGTGCTCTAGTCTTCCTCATTATTCATTCCATTCATCATTTGTAAAAAACTTGGTTCACCAGCTTGGCATTCTTGCAATTGAGTTCCCATGAAACTTGATTGTGGCGTTCCCCAATCTTGTGGCCTTCCTCCTATTGCACTTTGTGTGGTCGGCATGAAGTTTGGTGGATTTTGAAAGTTATGGATCATCATGTTTGGCCACATTAATGCTCCCATGTGTGGCCACATTAATGCTCCCACGTCGCTCCAATTGTTCTGCCATATAAAAAAATGTGCATAAATCAAGACCAATAAATTTAGAGTGTAACATGATAATACCAAGCTCATTAGTTACTTACATTGACATTGACAAAACTCTCTTGTATTGTACCGACTTTGACAGGCACAATATCGCTGATGTCCTGAAATTAACAAATGAAATTAGTACGAATAACTCATTAAATACAAAGTTTATAGAAAAAAATCAATAGAAAATTTATACCTTAACTTGTTCGTTGGACACGGCGGCCTTTGTAGAGGTCAAGCTTTTCTTTTTTACTGCTTCCCTTTTTTTCTTAACAGCTTTTTCCACAATACCTTGCTTCCGTTTACACGGCGGTCTCCCTTTTCGAGTAACGGTTTTAGGGTCAAGTATGTTCGTGCTTTGCTTGGAAGGTATAACTCCATCTCCAAATGAGTAAGAATCAACCGTATCACCAACCATATTGCTTGCACAAACAACCTGGGCTTCAGTCACCTGCGATTCACTGAATTGACGCTTAAACTCGTGCCCCTGTGCCATCACCACATTATAATTCCCTTCATTATCTTCTACCAAGTTGGCAATCTCCTTGTACAAATTGCAAACGTTGTCATTTCTGCTCGCTTCAATGGTTTTTCCCGATTTATCATAACTTATCAGAACTTTGGAGTGGACCCTTTTCAAATTTTTGCACCATCTTCTTAACACATACTTTTCTGGCACTTTGTGAATTCCCCTAAGCTGGTACACAAACAGTTGATGCTTACAAACCATTCCTTTAGACTCAAACAACCGGCAATTGCAATAAGTTTCATTTGTTTGACCATTAAAATGAATTTTAAATGGTACGCACTTCTGAAATTGCTCTTCTCCTTCTCCAACTGTAATTAACTCTTTCACCTCATATAATGTCACAACATCACCGTCCTTTGTTTCACCTAAAGAACATATCATTTTTCCACAATATTGCTCATGAAACTGTCTAACCTTGGTATGAGTGTAAGCACTTACAAAATTGCTTCTCCAACCCATCGGCCGTTATGCAAGGAATGAAAGTGTGCTAACTAGTGTGATCTTCTTGTTTTTCATTTTCCACCTTTTTTGTCAACGCATTTTCATATTGCTCAACGAATTGTTTCAAGGTCGTCGTTGAACTAATATAACCATCAAAATATGCATTCACACTCTCGCTTCGTTGGGTAGATGACATTCCCGCCCAAAACACATCTTTCACAAATGCTGGCACCCACCTCTTCTTCTCCAAATACAACCCATGTAACCATGTGTTACTCTGAAGCTCGTACTTTTTGATGAGCGCATCCCAACCAGTCTCAAATTCTTCCACTGTAAGTGAATCATAAACTACCGAGCGAAAACGGTAACTAATTTTTTCATAAGCTTCGTACCCTTTCAACTTTTCAGGCACCTTCTTCATTATGTGCCATATGCACCATCGATGTCGGGTCTCGGGGAATATATTCTCTATAGCATTCCTCATAGCGGCGCATTGATCGGTAATAATCGCTTCGGGAGCACGACCCGCCATGCATGTCAACCAATTCTTAAATAGCCACGAAAATGACTCTGTATCTTCATGGGAGATAAGTCCACATCCCAATAATACCGAGCTACCATGATGATTAACGCCTACGAAAGGAGCAAAAGGCATGTCGTACCTGTTGACCAGGTATGTTGTGTCAAAAGTCACAATGTCACCAAACTCCTTACAAGCTGCCCTACTTCTTGCGTCGGCCCAGAATACATTCCTCAATCGACCCTCTTCATTCAAATCCACTGCATAAAAGAAATTTCCGTTGTCAGCTTGCATTCTCATGAAATATTGATTCATTGCCTCAGCATCTTCTTCCGTAAGTTGTAAACGTCGAACCTTATCCAAATAATTCCGGCAATCCCTCGGCAAATATGGAACCTTATCAGGTCCACCAGCTTCAATTTGAAGCGAGTCAATACTCTTATTCAACCTGATTCCAGCTTTGTCGTTCATCACAAGAATCCTTTTCACACTTGAATCAAGTACCCTATTGCTCTTAAAAAATCTAGACTTCCCTGGACTTTGTTCATGATTGTGCTCCAAGATAACCCGACTTATCCTCCACTTCCCCTCCTTAGTTAAACACATATTAAGGTGAGCCGGACATTCTGTTTTTGCCTGTGGACGTGGATTGGCAAGGTTGCTTCCTTTACGCTTTGGCTTTCCACGTTTGCTGCATTCAAACATTACATGCCGCAATACGCCATCTTTTCCCTTTTTCGAAGTTCTTTTCGCCACTGCAAATCCCTTTTCTTTCGCAAATTTTGAGTAATACAAATAAGCATCGCTTGGGCTATCGAATTCCATTCCCATCTTCGGTTCCTCGACTGTATGTTCAAAAATCTCAATTGCCGCTTTACCATCATCACCCTCATTTACTGGAGAACTTATGGCAACCTGTTCTTCTTCTGCGTTGTCTCCACTCCCTACCTCTTCCACTTCTTCATCCCTTTCAATTTGGGAAGATGTAGGACACATCACCGATGGTGGCGATGGTAACTGAAACATCGCCTGCAGATTAAATAATAAACAACAACAAGTGAGTATAATACGCGTACCATAACAGGTAACAAAATACTAAATATCCCATGAATATTAGTACTATAGCAAGGAACAATCAAGTAAGCTTCAAGAAGCACATGACTCATTTTTCGTGGCCTAAGAAGAGATGCAGAATCAAGATGGGCTCCTAACTGATGCAGAAACAGAGGGAATAGCGTCCATCCAGGCATCAACATTGATGATTGAGATAATTTCAGGGACGATGCTATTATGCAGCAGCATACTGCTATCTGGGATTTATTCTCATTAGTTACAAATGGGAGAGAGTTCAGCATTATATAGCTGAGAGAACAAGACTTACACACAAAACGCTATACAATCAGTTTCAGCATTATATAGTCGTGTGTCCGTGTCCGTGTCGCGTGTCTGTGTCATGTATCCATGTCCGTGTCCGTGTCGTGTATCCGTGTCAATTATCATGACCTTTTACAGTCTTGGACAATGCAAATGCCACAACATGATACCATAAATAAAGCTATACACAGCAAAGGAGTTCTCCTATCGATAGGAGAATTGGTCCTATCGATAGGAGAATGATCAGATTGGCCATCTGGGTGCAAAGGAGTTCTCCTCTCGATAGGAGAATAAGTCCTATCGATAGGAGGAGAAGGATTCAGTAATCACTTACACACAAAACGCTATACACAGCAGTAAGACAAATGATTTACAAACAGAGTGAGTGAGAGAGAGAGAGAGAGAGAGAGAGAGAGAGACCTTGGCGTCTACTGGCGATGGTGGACGATGGTGGTGGAACGGGTTTGGACTTGAGTCGGGTTGAGCTTGACTCGGAATAGTTCACGAAATGAGCGTGAAATGAGCTGGACGACGGTGGGTGGCCGTGGGTCACGATGTTCTTCTCTCCGATCGTCTTCCTCTCTTCTCTAGTTCTCTGTCTCTCCAATGCCGCGAAAATGAGCGTGAAACCCAGGAATTGGGGATTTTGAAAATTTTGGATTTTGTTTTTTTTGTTTTTACCTGGGGTGAAGTGGGTGGGCCCCCACGTGGGGCCCACGTGAACAGTGCAAGGGAGTGGATGGGAGTGACCTAATGGGAGTGAACGTATCATTATTGTTCTTTTGATGCCTAGACTGTTCCTTTAACAATTTTCAATGATAAAAAGAATATAAGGTTCAACTCCAAACTATAATTTTTTGAATTTTTTATTTTTCGGAAGTGTTACCAGACATGATTACATTATTTGTAGCCAACGGGCATTTCTCTAACAAGTCAGCCTACGAAAGCACAAGGTTTTCTTCGACTTTTGGTCCTGGATTTGCATATGTAATGCTAATCCCAAAATTAAACATTGTGTTCATTTCACATTTCTTAAAAAATTTCCAAAAAGATTCTTTACCTCTTTCTCATCTCTCAAATCATTAATCACATTTTTCTCTCTACTCATACCCCTTTCTCCAATCATTATTTTCATTTCTCTCTCTATCTCTCTCTAATTATTACACACCTCTCTAATTATTATTTTTTTCCAAAAACTCATCCAAACACTATCTCAAAAATATTTCTCAAAAAATTCTTCTCAAAACTCTAAAAATCACCAATAATAATAGTATGTGCAAACTTTTTTGTCAAAAATTAGTTGAAGATTGCTCTTATGTAGTTACGGATTGTAAAGATGCTAAATCTATCTGGGACGCCATTGGCATTCCATGTAATCAGGACGCAAACCGACCCTAAAGTCCGTGAACCATTATATTCAAGCATGCAGTTGAATTAAAGCATTAGAAAACAGTGTAAATGTACCATTGAAAAAAAGAAAGAAAGAAAGCTTGTCTATTTACATCATGAATGGATTCTGTCACCCAAAAAAATATACACATCCAATAAGTGGTAGAAAGCAGAAAAAAAGAACGATGACTAGGTAAAGTAACTCTCATATCCACTCTTCTTTTATTCTGTAATCCATGGCAAATCACAATACTTTCACATCACTCCATATAAATAAAAACCGCATAATCAAAGAATAGCTTCAGCATCAACTTCATTTCAACATAGTAAATGACTGAAACCCAACAATTGTCTTTCAAATTTTGCATCCATTTGGTACTAAGAGATCCCCTGCCCTGTTTCAACCTTTGCGTCTTCAGCTTTTCCGTTGGATTGTGGAGACGGTTTCTCAGTCGCCGGGTAAGACAATTTCCTGGCATTTGTGGGTCCCTTCCCATTTGGCGAAATGATTTTAGCTGGTGATACCGGTGGCTTCATGGTGGGTGGACTTGTGTTTTTACAAGCCTTGCTTGGAGTCCGAGTTATTGGTTTCATAGGGCTTTTTTTGGGAGGAACACGGCTTTCCCATGGTCGAGCTGCAATCCAGCGTTCCATCCAACTCCAACCCCAGTTAGCTTTCCCGAGTTCAGGAGGCCCAAGGTTTGAATTGGAGTTTGCCCTCCACTGCAATATATATGTAGGTTTTCAATTGATATGAGCATGTAGAATTCATGAGAGTGATCTATAGTGGTTGGTAATCACATACCTGATGGGAGAAAGCATATGCCAAAGTTCTCTCCCGTTTAACTGCTGCTTCTTCCCGCTGATGTATCCTTGCGAGAATTTCCTCCATTGTTTCAGAGCCACCACACCACTCCACCTATGAGAGAGAGAGAGGGAGAAAGAGAGAGAGAGAGAGGTGTTGAAGATGTTTAAACCTCGTGCATCAAGTGGACTGTAGACTAGTCTTAGGACTAGATTGGGATAACAGATTACAAAAGTGGGATAACAGATTACAAAAGTGAAGGTTTTCATATATCATAAAAACACAAGTCAGGCTTAAGTATCTTATTTGTCTACATACGACATTCCATTAATAAAACGTATCCAACTTTAAGACCTTCAAGACAGAAGAACGATTAAACATTCAGAAAAAAGGAACCACAAAATCACTCAACAAAAATATATTTAAACAGCTCAAGAGACTCGTGCTAACTGGATCATTGATCCACTAATTAGTTTTTTTGCAGTTGAGAGGAACAGCATATAAACAGAGAGGCAAATTTCATTTCACTTTGTTGAAGTATATGACGGGAATTCAAGACTACAGAACCCCAATTCATTTCAAAAATCGGCAGCTAGAAGCACTGACATATACGGAGCAATAAAACAAAAAATGCCTCATAACAAATTATGGAGTTGTGGTAAAACCAGATTGACTTTGCTATTGGTTGGATCCTAAAAGCTTTCAAACCTACCGAGCTCAGTGATACATGCAATAGCAGATCAGAAAAGTCAGAGGCAATAAACTGTCAACTTCATGCATCATAAGACCAGTGACTCTAGATTTACTTAAGTATTCCCATAACATCTTGAACGAATGCCCAAAAAAACATGTGGAGACTCCCAAATCCTAGTATACTTGAGAAGTTTTCAAGGTGAGGTAGCATGATTCATGAAGTGTAATTTCCCGGTTAGCAAAAAGGAGGGCAGAATAATATCACTGACCATATTATGCAGAAAATAGCAACTCATACCTCCAGGTCATGAAGTTTTGCCTCAAGCTTTAATTGACTCTCTAGTTTCTTCTGTCTGATCCGGTCTTCTGTAACCATTGAAAGTCTGCGAGCTCTAATCTCAGATTGTATCCTGCTCCATGAGTGCAGATAGGTCAACGTACATGAAGCTTGTTTGCTTACAGAATGTCTTTGGGTGAGTATCTGCAATCTCACTTTCCCTTTCAAATGACGCAGTTTTTTCCTAGCCTGGAGTAAGAAGGAAACAAAATTCAACCAGGAATTTGCATCATTTCATAAAATTTTCAAGTTAAAAAGATCTAACATTGTGCCAAGGAATTTGAAAATTTAAGACGGTGCCTATCTTGCCATTGTACCCAAGCAAACATTTTTTAATCTATTAATGCATCAAAGTAACAATTATAAGTATCTGCTCATACATAACATCTTTCGAAAAAACAAGAACTGTTTCCTTAGCAAATCTTCAATTGCAACTGAACAAGAATAGTTATGATTTATTGCGTGGATAAAAATGACAATCGTAGGGATGTATTCATCTGTCATCTTTGTTCTGGTCTGCCGATTGATACTTACTAAGCTACTGGTTAAAAGCTTACTTGTGATGTAACAAACCTACAAATTACATTCAATGGAAAAGCACTCTCAGTGAACTGACATATCAGATAGCCCATTCTAACAAGTCCAAAAGAAATCCTTAATATCTGTAAAATAAAACTATTTATATACACGATGTTGGAATGTAGTAATTTATCAGCTGACTGATATTTGAGATGTAGTGAAAGTTTCTGTTACAGTATGAAAACCATGTAACATCAAGCAAGGTGGCATGGGCATTTTTGGGGGGTATGAGTCTCTGTAGCTGATTCATCCTATAGTCCCAAGTCTAAGAGATTGTGATTGGTGAGATATAGCCAAATTTTCACCATCTTCTTTTTGTTTTTTCTTTTATTCAACAGTATTTATAAATAGTCCTTCAAAGTGGAACATAAAGTCAAGCATGAAGAAGCCATGTGACTATGCTTAATGTAAGCTACAACACTGTCAGACATGGTTGTTGGCTACATGTCAAACATATATGTTCATGCCTCACCAAGTGTCGTCTATGTCACAATGGCGCCTTTTACATTTTTAAGAGTCCACATAAGATGGTTACACTAGAGCACAATGCTTGCATGCATATTTGTGTGAAATATCGATCAGAATCACATATTCTAGACTGAATAATCAGTTCCTCTATGTAAATGACCCATAGAATTCTTACAAAAGGAAAACTAAATATGTGAAATAGGAATCGAATTCTGAAACAAAATCATACATGGAGATGATTCTGAATCTAAAGCCAAGAATACAGCCCCCACCAGACTAGAACCTTACAAGTCCCCCGCTGGAAGGTCCAACAGATACTGTTCAGGCTAATTGGTGGAATAATAGTGGAAGATAGACATGTGGAAGACTGCATAAAAATAAGTCCTGGGTAATGTAGGCAAGGACATAGGGTTTGTA
This sequence comes from Vaccinium macrocarpon, assembly GCA_022606695.1. NCBI lineage: Eukaryota > Viridiplantae > Streptophyta > Magnoliopsida > Ericales > Ericaceae > Vaccinium > Vaccinium macrocarpon. The sequence goes on from CM040178.1 coordinate 16,691,486, forward strand.
ACTTGTAAGTTTTTATTATACCGTATATGCCCTGAATGCAGTCTGAATCTGAATAGCTGCTATCTCTTCAGCAGACATACCAAGAAATCTGCCTTTTCCATTAGAAACCCTAGAGTGGTTTTTGTATTTGACTCCATTTGAATTTTCAGGAGCTGAAGATCCCTGTTTCGGAGAAGAAACAGATAAGAAAAAGCAATCCTTACATTGAGACATTGCAGAAACTGCATAATCGCATAGCAGTTACAAACAGTAAGAGCCTAGTTGCTGCCTTGGAAGGTAAAAGGATATGATATGAAAACAAAAATTAAATTGCTCTCCGCATGGTACCTCAAGAAAATTTCATCAACCAGTGGAAATTTAGTGTTGATAAATATTGAGAAATCAGCATTGCTAGCAATGGCAAGCTACTGGAACGACTCGAAATGAGGTTTCCAACGCATGGAAAGATTCATGGGGTTCAATAACAATAACTAGTTGATATTGGTCTTCAGGTTTACTAAATATATCAGTCATAAAGGAACAATAGTTGCACACAGACTTGATATTAGATCCTTTTGTTTCTCAATAGAATGCATCCAAACTTCTATACAACAAATTCTTCAACGTATATGAGCATGTGCGAGTGCCTGTAGTTCCCCAACACTGGTATTGACATGAGATAGTAGTCAAAGTAATTTGACTAAAATCAGTGTTAGATCATCAGTGTGCAGGCAAATTGTAGGACATCAAACAGGAACAACGTTTGATGAATGGATACCAAAAAATGTATAATTTAACCAGTAAGCATAGCTACTGGATTAATTGGTTCTAACATATTCTGGAAAAATAATTTCCTGCAAAGTGCCGGCCAATATGCCCACCTATGAAATTTACTTCCCATTGTTTGACCAAAACAAAGAAAAGAAAATGAATGCAACCTGCATTATGGACCTCAATACAAGGGCAAGTGAGAAGCCTAGTTTTCTATTTCCTTGTCACCAATTATCACCAAAAAGCAGTGGAAACCTCCTGAACCTCTTCTTTTATGACAAACTAGTCAAAAATTTTACTTGCAAAAGAAGAAGAAGAAGATCTGACTTGCAAAACAAATTTAGAGGAATAAAAACCAAGAAAAGAAGATGGGAAGTTAACAAAATACAAATTGAAAAAAGAGAAGAATAGGAAAAAGATATGGTTTAAAGTGATTAGGCAACTATAAAACCATTGACTGAGCAGCATACCTTTAATTGCTTTGATCTGTGATTCTTTGCTTTCTTTGAGCGAATTATATTCTTAAACCAATCTCCAGAACCCATTACCGATTTTGAATTACCAGTTTTAAATTAACAAACCTGCACAAAAAATTAGATATAGTAGTCGATAATCAGCAGCAAGAGTCATGACTAAGGAGCCCATTAACAAATAGTGTGTTGTACAGGCACGGACATGACAATATGTTCTAAATGTTCAGCTTTCAAAATTTTACCACGCGAAGTCAGAAGAGGAGGTTAGCTACTCCGATATTCAACTAAATCATACTCCACTTTGTAAGTAATAGAATAAGGAGAGTTGTAACAAGCAATCATGGAGAAGGCAAAGAGAAAAATGAAATTAAAAGTTAGGATTTATGAAGTGATGACTTTCAAATATAGACAAACATCTAACCAAAAGAAAACCAGCAAGCCCAAATAAGAAACAGAGGTCAGTATTCATCATTTTGTAAAAATAGAGTGGCATGTACTCTATGGGCTGAAAGAAAATGGCACCAATCCCATAAAATGACAGGATTTCCAAGGTCGAACACCATTGACCAGTGACAACTAATGTTCATGGATAAAATCAGTTATACCTGCGTATAGAAAATAAATTCCAAGTCCAACTCAGGCTTGAGGTTACCACACAGACAGCTCCTTTCCTATGAAGCACGGACATGTCTACCGGCCTCACGTAGCCGTGTCCAATACGTGTCAGTTAGGGACACGATGGGACACTCTCCAGACGTGTGTTGGACACGCCTAAATACTTGTCGAATTTATTTATTATAATTTTATTTCTCAGGCATATTGGGGATACTCCAAGGCACGTTGGTGACACTCATGGAACATGCCAAGGACACAATAAAAGGTTCATGTAACTTGTATCCAGATGATTGATTTGTATCTTCATAATTTGTTCTAATTTAATAGAAATAATGTTTTCGACTTTTATATGATTTCATAACCTACCTCTATAGTACAAATAGATTTCACATTCGACGTGTACCCGACGTGTATGTATCCTAATTTTTGAAGAAATGAAGTGCCTGTGTCCGTGTTGTGTCTATATCCCGTATTCATGTTTGTGCTTCTTCGCTCCTTTCACACAAAAAATATCATCCATTTCTCTGATCTAACAGATTTACAGAAATTAATTTAAGTACTTTACGTACCCATCCACATAACCTGCCATTACTTTCAATTTCATATCTTCCCCATCACCACGATACCACCATCATCAAATTGAAGGGAAAATAAATGCGGCACAGGTTTACTTAGTCCTTTCTTGAAATCAAAACTAATCAGGAGACTGAACTAGGGAGCAGCATTGTCAACCACAAGCGGAAATACAGTAACCATTACAATTAACATGACATAGAAATATAAGACGAATTTACCAAAATTAACAATCAATGAGGAAGGGAAATTGAAGAACGGATCAAAGGCCAAGGAAGGCTATCAAAGTACTTTGTTGACAGACAGTGAGCTTAACCATGCATGAACAGCAGAAAGATCATTCTAGTTGCCTGACCCAAAGTTACTTAGCTCAAAAATCAAGACAAGGCTCTTTAAGATCCATCCCCACCCAACCAATGATGCTATTAAGTAGTTTAATATAAAATTGGGTTGATTGCATTGAAAGTGGATCTAAAATCTGAATCATCCAATTATTCTGCCCCATAGGTAAGGTTAAATTTAGGATGCTCCTGATAACTGAAACATAGCCTTCTAGAAATCTATCCAGCCTGATCTTACGAAAGCCCAATACACTCATCTTGAATCACTCAAATAAACCGATAAAAAACAAAGGGTTTTCCTTCAAGGTCCAGAATATCCAAAAGCATGATCAGCTAAACCTAATACGATATTTCAGTTTCTAATGGTCTAGATGAAATCAGGATCAGAGGAAACTCAATGCATTTAATGGGGACATATATAAGCCACAGAATTTATAAATTGGGTTTTGCAGAGGAAATATTATCAATAGTTACTGCATTTCTTACAAAGTTGAGAACAAAGATATTAAAGAACTACAGAATACACACATGCAAGTATGCAACAACATATAAATCCGAAAACGATTTGCGGGAAAAACTCAGCAACATTTAAATACCTGTACACACAAATCACAAATATAAGGGGAAAAAAGGTTCCTCATTCCATCTGTTTGAGCAAATTAAATTTTGTTGAAGTCAACACCCAGATCCAATCTATTCTTCCAAGTTCTAATACCGATGGGTTGACCCAAGAATCACTGCAGAAATAACATAAATAAAAAAAGCAAGAAATGTGTGGAAAGCTCATACCTGGGAAGAAGCTGCACATGGAGTGTGTAGAGACAACTCGGGGGGAAATGTATATCCTGCGAAATTTGAAGAAGAGAGAGAAACAGGGTGGTAGGGCAGAGAGAGGAGAGAGAAGATTGAAGTAGTTGTGAAAGTAGTATGAGTGAAAGACAAGAAATACTCGAAGATGTTGGAAAGAAAATTTGTTCAATCTCCTTAAAAGAGGGTTAACATAACCCTCTTTTTTATTGGTTAAAACATGTGGGTGTTACAACAAAGTAATATTATGTTTATCAAAAAGTGTATTACAAAAGTAAATATGATATCATTTTGTGGTAGAACTCACATCAATTTAATCAATAAGGGAGAAGATTTTGTTCACCCTCGTTTACGAAGATGAACAAAATTGCACTCAAAATGTTGGGAGGAGAAAACAAAAGGTGGGTGTGGAGATTTCTAGTGGCCCCGTCAGGGTATCACCGGCCATTTTTTTAATCAGAAGGGGAGAGGAGAAAAAGCACCTGCTAGAATGAAATGCTACCATAAAAAGGGAAAACTTATCCAATCCGCTTGATGATCCAATTCCAACCCTCATAAAAATCTCTGGCTTTTCAGAGTACATCTTTGGTTGTGTAATTAAACTCGTTGTTTTATAGTATGTTTGAATGTGTAACTAACAAAACGCAAAAGATAAAACATTAGGAAAATGATTTTCACACCCTTTTTTTTTTTATAAATACACACCCTTTCTTGTTGTATGGTGCATTTTTATGTGCAATTCCTCATTAAAGGTAAGTTTCTATTACAGATTTTTGGTATCTTCAATGGTTAGAGCGAGAATATAAAAACTATTGAAAGTATTTTTGGTAGAAACTCAGCCTAAAAGACAAAAGAGTGTGTGCATTTAGTAGAAAATGGAGTGTGAAAATCATTACTCTCTGAGAAGGCAAAAGTATCGTGACACGAATTTTTTGACTTCTCATTATCTATTTTTTCCATTTTGGTTAACAAAAGATTCTGTATATATTTTATATCTTCTAACCCTCCTCAATCAAAGGCCTAATAACAGACGTTCCAACGCATATGCGTCTCAATATGTATCATTTATGCATTCAACAAATGATGCTACTTCTTATGTTTATGGTTAAAAAATAAAAAACAAATGATGCTACAGCGACAGCAGAACAAACTCTAGACAATTGATGGCGATGCCCTTTCCCCTCTCACATTCCAAGTCAAATACTTGCATAATTTATAGATGCATGCATTATGTAAGCTTATAATTATTCTGGTTTGTATACTTGTTTAAGCCAGATGAGGTTTTATTGGCAATAATTTTGTTTCTGTATGCGAACAGAGTGGATAAATCATTGTGTTAGTTGGGTGGACCATTTTTGGAGGGGTGGTTTAGGGGTCAAATCATATGTTTTAAAAAATTGGCTTCCAAGTCTCTTTCCAATCGATAAGAAACGTCATGAGGGTTAGAAACAAAATGGGTCACAAATTAATGGCCCATTTCTCATGCGGGATAAAAAAAAAAATGGAAGTCTAAGCCCATATATGGGTTCATATCTAAAGTTAATGAAAGATTGAGCAGTGGTGACATACGTCCCAACATAGATCAAGACGGTTTTAGAAGGGCATAATACGGAATTGGGTCGGGCATGATACAGAAGTGAGCTAGATGAGGTACAACACAGCAAGACATGGGCACGACACAATAAATACTAATTTTTAATGTAGTAAAAAAATTAATTTTTAATGATGAATTTTCTAATTATATTTTATACACTTTTTAGTAAGTCAATACAAATATTTTGTGAATCTCTATACATCGAAACTCGGCTAGATTATACAATTTTTTTGAATTATATGTTATATACTTTTTAATAAGTCAATATAGCTATAGTTATTAGATATACAATTTTTTTTTTCGACGAAACTTGGCTAGATTACACAAAAAAAATTAATGAAACGCGGAGATGTGCTGGCATAGGCACGACACAATTACAAATCGGCACAGCACGACGCGATATGATTAAGTAAACGGGCTGGCATGGCACAAAGCACGGTTGACACAAAATTAAATGGATCATGCCGGCCCAGCTCGGCCCGTTTGACACCTCTACAGTAGATAGTAGACACATCTCCATAAATGGGTTAGAATCTGATATACGTGGGTCACAAACACATCAGATGATTTTAGAAAGTACACACATCTGTATTTGAATTTATTTCGAACATATGTGTTTGAGTAATTGTCTGAAAAGATTACTTTATTAGCTTGTTCCCGGAAAGCCACCCTCTTGTTAGAAGATAGTCTCGATCTCTTTTTGCTGCCATCCTTGTTAAAATTTAAGCTACTATTTCAGTTTGAGAAAAATCATTTTGAGTCAAACTGAAAATTTTTTGCTTTGTAAAATAAGATTTTCTTTCTGCTTATGCAAAGTTAATCAGAGTTCCGAGACATATTTCGATAAGCATTTGAACAACAATCACTCGATAACAGTAAGAAATGTGTGCAGTATGCAGCTAAAACTCCTTGCAACTTATTGGTGATGAGAAAAAATCTCATTCATAAGTTAGTAAAGTTACAACAAAAACAGAAGCTAGTGAAAATTTGGATTGTCGTCTGCTCTTTTAATTAGCCGGAGTCGAAAAGTTTTACTGGGAGAAGATATTCACTCCACAAGGTTTAGTCCCAACGAAAAATGTTGCGAAGGAAATGAACCAGAAGCAGAGAAAATGGATACAAGAAGAATGCCAAAATACAAGTCCAGAGGGGATAGCTGGTGCAAAAGAGCGCAAGAAGACCAATGATAGCACAAACCACCAAAATGACCAGCACTTCGATTGAATAATCCCACGTCAATCCTTTTATGTACACAATTGCTAGAAGTATGGACAAGCCCGTGATGTTGTTCATGACCACTCCACCATAAATCTGCAACCAACAAATTAAGCACTACAGTTATTATATATGGACATACTTCTTTAGGGCTGCCAATATATGATTCTATAATGGTTATCTGTGCCATGTGATGGTTTTAGAGATTGGAAATAAGGTTAAGCGGGAGAGAGACCTCTGAAAAGGTCAAGGAAGCAGTTCTTAGGCTCTTTTGGCTCGCTGGAAATATTGCCGATACTGCCAACTTAAATTTCAAGGCGAACGGAATTATCACAAACGAAATGTAGAATGTAGGCAGTCCTAGAGCAATGGACAAGTCTAGGATGCTGTAGACAAGAGGCTCTGCAAGAAAGCTCACAATTGCAACCCCCAAGATTATTTGCAGTACCGATTTTATGCAATCCCGTGATAATAACTTATGAATGATGCCTCTATTCTCTTCCAGCTCATATACTAGCGAGTCAACTTCCTTCCATGCAATCTGCAAATCCAAATCCAGGAATCTGTTATGCTATGACTACGTTTAGTGATCCTTACGTTTGCGATTTCTTGAATAGATCATCATGAAGGATGATGCTATTTACCTGGTCAAATTCATCGATGAGCTTTTTGGTGTCTTTTGTATTGGCTATGCGGGTGGCCTTTTGAATCCATTTTGTGATTCCATTGATGAATTCTTGCTCACTGATCACGTGGTCACCATCTTCATCGAAATCTTTCATCACATTTTCTGCTACCAAATCATGATCAATTTGTACTTTTCCAAATTTGACATTTTGGATCACTTCTTTCAACTCAGATTGTGATATAAGTTTGTTGTTATTAGAATCGAATTCCTTGAAGAGACTGAAAAAACCATGAGTGCATTAGCAAAGAAAAATACATGAAATAAAATTCGAGGAAATGAAAGAGGATAGACTAACCTTTTTATGCGGTCTACATTAGGGCTTCCATCATCTGTGAGAAGGCCATCAGCTTCAAAAGCATGGTTTTGGACATGTTTCAGAATTTTTGACATGAGACGTTCAATCTTGACAAGTTCATGCCTTCTCTTCTCAATCCATGGTTGTACAACCTAAGTAGATTTTAAGAAAAAGAAGTGTTTAGTCTTATTACCATTATGTCCATTGTGGATCTTCTAGAGGTGCTAATAAGTAAGTATACACACACACACTATGGGAAAAGGCCGAAAAATCCGAGTCTAAAACTCATGAACATATATATGTATGTACAGTGTTCTCCTCTATCTTTGTTACCCTCCCAAGAAGGGAGAAAGGAAAAGGAGCAGAGAAAAGATCTGCAACCAAAGCAATTGAAAGTTCAATAACCTGAAAAAATATGTTTTCCTGTAAAATGGTGTGTAGTTACCAAAGATTGGTGTAGTTAATTGCCCTTTTGTCCTATAATCCAGTACACAGTTTTGAAATATTTTTGCCAACAGCGAATTGAAATTCTGTTAGCTTATCTTTTGCTGTGGTCATATTTCGGTGAAGAATTTGACACCAAAAACTTGCTTGCCTGGCGTAAGGATTTCCGAGAGTGAGAGCTTCCATCTTCAGCTAATTGCTTGGCCTCATGTATCCACTTTTTGCATCCCTCAACGAACTCATCCTCGGTAATGGTTCCGTCTTTGTTCACATCAAACGTCTTCAGTACTTCTGCTATTGCGTATTCTTCCTCCACATCCACTTTTCCAGACTTAATATCCTGTATCAGCGCTTCTACTTCAGAAATCGAGACAGTCTGGTCTCCATCTTGATCAACTTTAGCAAAAACACTGCAAAATAGAATCGGAATAAGAACAACCCCTTTTTTTTTCTTGTTTATATGATCGAGAGCTAACCTTTGAATTGATGACAGGATGGAAAAAGAAAAAAACCTTCTTATGACAGGAATATTTGGCGCGCCTTCATTTGTGATGAGTTTTTCTTGTGTATGCCTCTGCACATGATTCAGAAACCCTGCCAACAGATTCTCGTATTTTGCATACTCAAGACTTCTTTCCTGAATCCATGGATCAAAAATCTGCATATATACACATTAACCATGACATGAAACTGTAATTTCCAAGGCAGTTTAGATATTTTATAATTGCTTTCGAAGTACAGAATGTATACCTGATACATAAAGTACGCTAATAGTCCTGCTACTGACACTATGAGTGCTATCAAAATAACAACGCGACTTCCAGATGAAGTGTTTATTAAGTCAGATAGTTGTACTATAATAAATGGAATCAAGGAAAGAAGCATGATTCCCGCTGTATAGCCAGTCTTTTTGTCAGTTATGACACCGGAATCTGCCAGGATAGGAAAGGATCAGGTCTACATTCGTTAAATCTTGACTTAATACTCAAAAAAATGGTTAGCAGACCAGTTAACAATGATAGTTTTTCTTTCAACAGAAGAGGCATTGAAGTTGAGTGTTCTGAGTCTTGGGAAGTTGAACTTTCGGTTGTGAAGCTTTTTCTGCCAAATATTACACATATTCCCCACTGCAACGTGAGGCAGAACACCGTGGATCCAGCAATCGTGCCAACCGAAACAGAAACTCCGGACTGAGCATCCTCTTCGTTTTCGATGAGTCCACAAACTGCAAGTGTCATATTGAAATGTCAGTAAGTGAACCAATCAGGAACACTCTGGTTTCGTCCCGATGCAGTTTGTATTTACATCAAAATATATAAGGACACTGTCGTAAACTTGTACATACTAAGAAATAGTAGATTATTGAACACGATATGAAAATAAGCAAAAAGTAGAAACATGAATAGATAGAAACTAATGAACTCTTGTCTATTGAATCACAACAAAATCATGTCACCGCAACCTCCAGATGAATCTTATTTTTGGAGATCGTGTACCGGCAAGCCTAATGGCTTTGCAACAGGGGCAGATGTACAATGGAGCTGGAGTGGACCCTAGCCCCCCCCACTTTAAATTTTTATTTTTATTTTTTGTAACGAACAATTATAAATAAAAGTAGGAAGGATTGGGCAAGTAGTGGGCTTTGGCTCAATGGTTGGAGCTCCCTACTCCATGCTCCCTACTCTAAGGTCGATTCTCCCAAGGCTCCAAGTTTTGTAGATTTTATTGCCTACTATAACACTCCTCTCCCTCTCTGTCTCTCTCTCTCTCTAGGTTTGTATTTTTTTTTTAGTAAATAGAGAGAAATATGACACTTTTGAATATTAATTTTTTTCTCAAAGTTTATCATTTTTACTGCATGTTTCTTTATAGACTATGGTGCTAACATGCATAGAGATGGGTGAATAGGTGTCACTCGGATTTTTGAATTTAAGGCTACAAAAAAAAAATTAAAAAAAATCTAATACATTGTACAAAAAATGAAAAAAATTGCAATTTAGAGCATTGTCGGTTGGGATGAAGAAAATATTAGTATTGTGATGTCTTGTATTTGAATACCAAAAGAAAGTTGGAAGAAGCCTTTTTTTTTTTTCCACAAAAAGTCCATAACAAAACCTAATTATATGTAATTATATGACTTCATAGTAATTTTTTTCTTCATATTTTTTTCATACAACATGTAACTAGTTTTTTTATTGAATGGAGCTACCCCTGTGGCCGAATCCGGGCTCCGTCCTTGATTTCCAGTGTCTCAAATTATCAATGTTTACATACCCGTCAAGTTTGCAGTTGCTAAGCTAATTTGGCAACTGTTATAACTAATCTTTTCAAGGATTCAAGACGAAGGTTAGTCTTCTCTCCGTAATGCCACCAATGAGTGGGCAATTCTGGCCTCGCCGTAGGCATCAGAGCTATCAATACCTATGGCTAATAGTCCCCCAGATCGGAAATCTTGGCTCCGCCACTACTTTGTAAGTTCATGTTGACTAAATCCACCCAAGTGGATTAGACCAAGAAACATGTGATGATTTCCCCTTTGAGTGTCGGCTAGACACTGTGGGAGCTACCCCATCCGTTTCACGCCGAAAGACATTAAGGCTTTGCATCCCTTTTCTCTATATATATGTACGACTCATAGAGGTGAGAGGGTTTGGTGAGAGCAATGTAGTCTTTGAGTGGGTGAGGTCTTGAGAGGGAGTGTCGTTGTGTTGATCTCCACGGAGGTTTTTCGTGTTTGTATTTTATGGTGTAAATAGAGTTTTTGTCGATATCTTGTGTATGTGTGTGTGACCTGTGAATCCCAACAAATTGTATCAAAGCGTAGTTGATTGATTTGAGAGGTCATCGGGCTTTGCGTTTAAGCAAACTGGTTCGAGATGGGCAAAACGTAGTTGGTCAAAAATTGATTTTGACCACATATTGGACTTGCCTCAATGGGACGATCGTAAAGGTGAAAGTCTCCAAGAGAAATGATGTCAAAGTTCACCCCACGTGCTAGTCAAAGGTGACCCGTGCATGCGCATAGATCAAACGTGCATGGCACGCGCCATGCACATCTGGAGGTTGAAGAAGCGAGGCCTCACGCGCACGTGATAGTCACACACAACATGGTGGTTCCACGTTGGTGACACATTAGCGCCACGTAAGATGGTCAATGGTCATGATAGCTCGTCAACGTTGTTGGTGTGCCACATCATTAAATGGGTCAAATATGCCAGGCAACACTACCACATCAGAGTTTGCACGCTACATGGTAGGTCACATCAGAGGTCAATGCTCCACGTCAACTGGTGACATGGTGACACCTAGGCATGGAAACCGGATGGGTTGTAAGAAATAGGTGGTATTCCAAGTATTTAGGTCGGGTCAAATCGTTTTTGGTTGGATTGACCAGTTTGACCCGGGTTAGTACATCTCAAGGGAGTTCGGGGCTGGTTTGATGTCATTTAATACTGGTTCATGCAGTTTTCGGCCAAGTTTTGGTATTTGAACCTTGGTTCAAGGCTATTTTTTAGCTCGGTTTTTACCGGTTTTATGTTGTTTGTGACTGGTTCATTCCGGTTCAATGCAATTGGTGATAGGTTTGTGCAGTTCAGTGGTTAAATGGCTGGTTCATGGGGATTTTGTCCCGTTCAAGGTGGTGCAAGGTAGTTTAGATTGGGATAGGATGGTTCGGTCTATTTTGGACCATTTTTATAGGGTTTCGGGTAAAACGAAGGCAAAATGTGATGTTTCAGAGCCAACCCCAGATGTTTGGGTTGCAAGGAGTCGAATTTTGCTTTTTGGGCACATAGTCAAGATCGAGGAGGATCGAACACGGTCAGGGTCAATCGATAGCCGTTGGGTTCAGTCAGAGACAAACCAAGTTGATCTGATGGAGTTCATGAAGTGCTAGGGATGGTTATGAATGAAACGATGATGAACGAGGAGGCAAGAGGAGACCTAGGAAAGATGACGGGGTGACTGGAGGTTAGAAGGATGCGACGAGGTTGGACAGTGCACGATTGCTACCCTCCAAATGAGGATTAACAGATTCGACAGAGATCAAAGGGTTGATCAAGGCAACTTGAGTGATTTCAGAGATGGTCAACAGCGATCGGGGGCAGTCTGGGTCAATCCAATGACAAAGACCCCATCATTGGGTACATGTAGTTTTGATACAGGCTTCTATGAGTTCTAACAGATGAAGCTAATGTTAGTTACACAATGAGGAGTATGGGTGTTTTGTGATGGTGAACATGATAAGGAACAATTACAGATGTACAGAGAAAATGCACGGGAGTGCAGAGAGTCATGACCTAAATGTATAGGTGTGCCGGATATTGAATTGAGTTGTGTGTGACATTTTTGATCAGACAACAAGCAATTGGTTGTTAGGGGATGTTTGCAGAAGGTTGGGACATAGGAATTTAGATGGTGTAAAGACGATCAATTGAAAGTTCTCTTCCTTCTGTGAATTGGCGACGGTTTCATCTCTAGACATGAGTAATCAAAACAAAGGACAGATGGTGTCATTGAATTGTGTCCTGTGACTGGACATGAGTAGTCCAGGATTGGTGGATGCTGCTAATTGCATCCCGGGGTGTAATGCAGGCACTTAGGCATAGAGGAGTGCGGGTAGAATGGACTTTGTTGCAGAGTCATCCAAGTTTGAATGTGATGAGACATTCCGTTGTTCATTCAGAGACAACTGGAGGATGTGGAGTAGGTGAAGCTCCATCGAATTCTGCAGGCACTGTTTTTGAGTTACTATTGAGAGGATGTACACTACATTGTTCCAGTTGGTCATTGACCACGGGCACTCCAGTGTGGGGGTTTGGGCACTCCAATTAGGGGATGCAGAATATCAGTGATGTGTTTGGTAGGAGCCACAAAGATCTAGTAGTTCACGAAGACATTCCAGAGTTGCGTATCCAATTTTGTGGGTGCAATGATACTTGATAGGGAATATGGTGTGTCATTTGAGACACGTGAGCCTCTTCCCAGGCGGTATGTGAGATCATCTGGTAGAATAAGCCTTTGGTGAGCAGAGGGGTGTGCGATGATTCTCTTGACAAATAAATGCTAGAGTGTCTAAGTGTTTTTTCCACTTGGTAGGAGGGGATTATTGTTGTCTAAATCCACCGGAGTGGATCAGACCGAGAAGCTGATTTCCCCTTGGAGTGTCGGCAAGACACTGTGGGAGCTACCCCATCCGTTTCACGCGAAAAGCCATTAAGGCTTTGGCTCCCTTTTCTGTGTACATATGTACAATTCAGAGTGTGTGAGAGGGTGTGGTGAGAGCAATGTAGTCTTTGAGTGGGCGAGTTCCTGAGAAGGAGCCCTGGAGGTTTTTAATTCGTATGGACTTTTCCTCGATATCTCATGTGTGTTGTGTGCGCGATCCGTGAACCCCAACATTTCAATCCATTGTAATTCGTGTCTCGTACTTATTGACTCCAGACTCCAGAGAGTCGGAAACCCAATTTTGAGAGGTCTCCATGGGAAGTTCATGTAAAAATACAGAGAAAAAGCTAAATAATCGAGGCATGGATAGAATACGTGGACTTACTCAGAACTACCATCATTTCCGGCAACACCATGAGGATCTCAAAAACATCACCAAAGAAACCGGTGCCAATGATGTTGAATAGCTGCTTGCTACCCCTCGTTAGAAACTTCTCCCCAGTCGCCAACAAGTACTCATATACCACTATTTGGAAAAGAAAGCCTCCAATATTATCTGCACATGGGAAAAAGCCATAGTAGTGCTCACAGCTCGCTGTAGAGGACGAGAACAGATCGTTCAAGCTAAGAAACGTTGATTGATAATCAACATTTTTAACTCCATCCGAGACTAATTGAGAATATTTCGGCAATAGAATCCGGCATTGCACCTGGCCAAATACAAGGGAAAGAAAGACCAGACATAATCCAAGATTTCCCATTGGTGGACAGTGGGTTAACAGTGTTAGATTCTGCCTGGCTCACACATTGCACCTGGCCAAATACAAGGGAAAGAAAGGCCAGAGACATAATCCAAGATTTCCCATTGGCGGACAGTGGGTGGACAGTGTTAGATTCTGCCTGGCTCACTTGGATTTATTGGAGTTTGATATATATATATATATGTGTGTGTGTGTGTGTGTGTGTGTGTGGATATATGTATTATCTACACGTTTGATCAAGTTAAAGTATATTTTAACCGCTAAGTATCTAATATTGATTAGAGGATAAGATAACAAGCCAGAGCTTACTTAAGTGACTTAATAACACTGGTGGAGAAACAAGTGTTCTTAATTAGCTGAGGTGAAGTGGTCATCATGAAAATATCTTGAGACAACTGGGGAATTACTATCCAACAGAATCCACGCACACCTTTAGAACACAATTTTTGACACACCTGTGTCCGGAATGGAGGAATGGCTCGATGCAAGTGAAGTTGTGAACCCATGAGCATCGAATAGTTCTTGACATAATTCTTTCTGGATTTGTGTTTTAAAGTTGTGTTTAACATTGCTCATACCCAGACCAACTATATCAAGGCCAGTTTTAAGCAAGATTATGTCTGTGAATGCGCTCAATATGTTATTTCTTATATAACTTGATGAAAGGATTTACTTAGATTGTGAGACAATTAAACAACACCCATAAAGGGAAAAATCAATATTTATAGAACCAAACTTGATTTACTTGGAAAAGTACACAGAAAAGATAAGAAAACTTCACTGCTGCTGAAAAATGTGCGATTTGTGCCCGTGAAAGGATGACCAATGCTTATTACTTATCCCTTCCAAAGCTACCTTTCTCTTCTGTCCTTTTTTTCTTTCTAATTTTTTGTTTGCCCATCCACTAGTCATGAACTCATGGATTTGTCTTTCTTTTTCTGTTGGCAAGTCATGCATTTGCCTACCTACCTATGCTTTGTACGGAGCGTACTGTTGAGTATCTCAAATCTGGACTGGGTAAACTGGGATATAATTTTGTTCACTTTTTTTTTTTTTTTTTTTTTCCATCCTCTTATTACCCTCCTTATTATTGGTTGAAGGAGTGTGGATCTCACAGAAAGTGATGTCATCCTTATTAAAAAGGGGAAACCACCAAAACATGGTATTAGGAGGAAATAAAAATTAAAAGGTGGCCATGGTTTGGCAAATTCCCAAAGCATGGTAAGGAAAAAGAAATTATAGACGTGGTATTTTTCACTTGCAATGCCCAGAATACCCTCAACTTAATTTTCCCATCCAAATCAAAGGAAACCCTTTCTTTTGTGTATTGTAAGAGTGGAATCTACACCCTTTCAATCGATAAAAGTGAATGTAATATTGACACAACGTGACATCACCCCTGTCAACATCTAATGATTCAAACTTTGAACTTCAAGGCATTTTTTTTTCAAATTAATTCGCGCAGGCAAGTCCATATACATAGGATGCATGAACAGTGCATTTTGATCATCCAAAAGCATTTTTGACGGTCCAAATTTTATTTACTCCTTGACCGGTCAAATAGTAATTAAGATCTGAACCATTGCTTTGTTGAAATGGATGGACGATTAAGATACGTGTGTGCACGTTGCGTATGCATGCGTGCGTACTAATAGAAGGGCTTATTTATTTATTTATTTCTATTATCAGAAACTTCAAAGCATTTGCACACCACTATAAAGAGTAAAGACTCTACCGCTCTAACCTTTCTACTCACGGAGTTGCTGCAAATGTACCCCAATTTATTACATGCATAGACATGAAAAATGTTGGAAACTAAGGAGGTGTTCGAGAGCCTACTTTTCAGTTTTTCATTTTCAACTTTTTGGCTTTTTCACTTTTTGGATTATGGTCAGAATGTGTTTTGATTATATGAGGAGTGTTTGTGAGAAATGTACAGAATGCATTTAGCAACAGTAGTAGCTTTTGGGGGAACAATGATGAAAATGAGTTATGTATTGATTGTTTACCATTGTGCCCTTGTTTCTTTATTCTTGAAAAACTATTTACGAATGCTGTTTTTAGCAAACTTTTATGATTCATATTGGGAAATATTTTTGTAAGCACAACCGGTCCAATTTGGAAAGTTTTTATGTTGTCAGAAAATATGTTTCCATAATCCCTTTTTTTGTTTTTAGTAATTGAAATTCTCCTATACTTAATAAACCAACAATGTAAAATATTAAAGTGTATAATTTTTTTAAAAATTTAGAAGTTTAATTTGGTACAAATAAAAAATAAAAAATTATTTGTGAAAGTACTTTATTTTTTTATCTAAAAGATATTGCAAAGCAACTCAACAACCAACAAAGGGGTGGAAATGGGAGAAATAAGTTGATGGGAAAAGGGGAAAAGCAAATAGTAGAAGTAGAGATTGAAAAAGTAGGGTTGAGCTCTTTTTGGCTTCTTGCCCCTATCATCATTAATAAAGAAAACGAGTTCTGGGAGATACAGTTTTTGGGTGTTGCGTCCAAACACCCATAATGGAAAAAGGAGAATGCAAAAAACATGATAGGCAAGCGGCCAAACACACCCTAAATGGGTGTTTTGGGTTAATAATTTTTCAGATATATATTTTTGTCAATATTCAAAAAATTTATGTGGGTGCTGCATCATATTTTCTATAATTGTTGGTTTGTCTGGAAGAGAAGAATCTAAAAGGTTAATATATATATATATATACATATATTTGATTAAAACTTTTTAAAAAATCAGTAAAAAAATAAAGGAAAACGGATTGACTTTTTGAATTATTTTTTCTTTATTCAAAAATTTTAATTTGGTCTATATTGTTTTATTTTTCTGATTAGGCTTGTCGAAATGAACAAATAATCAATGAAAATTAATATAAAAATTAGCTAAAAAGGAAAAATTGAATTAAGACAAAAATAATCCAATAGAATTATTAGGCCAAAACAGATGGGAGATTAAGAATTCCATTAGAGATGATCTTTTCCTTTGCTTATCCATTATCCATCCATTACAATATATAAAGAGGGAGAGGGAGAGGGAGAGGGAGAGGCAGAGGCAGAGGCAGCTCCACCTGAGCCTAAGGTGGTTCACCCGAACACTCTGGAATTTTTTTTTTTTTAGAAATACATGAAATAATTTTTTTGTCATTTTGAACACCCTAACCAAAATATTTGAACACTCTACCCGAAAAGTTTGAACACCCAATGCCAATGAACGATTGCTTGACTCATATTGAGAGTGATGTATTTGACACCACTGATAATGATGCTATTATACAACGGTTTCAAAATATGAAAAATTGTCAAGAGCAATTGTAATATGCTAAATACTTTGTTGTTTTTTGGTGGCAATGTTGATATTAGTAGATTTTTTTTATGTACAATTATTGATTTCTAAAGGACCGTAGTAGAATTTCTGAACACTCTAACGAGAATTCCTGAAACCGCCACTGGACGAAATTTAGTCTATGGTCCCTTGCAAAATTACTTTATTTCCCCTCTTTATCATATTGAGTCCTCTTATCTTCTGTATTGGAATGGTGGGGCAAGACCTTTTCCTTTCTCCAAAGTTTTTGCCTTTGTCGTGTTTGGTATCCCTATGATACCATTAAGTGGTGCTCCAGGCCTCAATCTTGCAACATATTTATAATTATAATGATATGGGTACATCACGCTTACACACCACATCCACACCAAGGTGATATGACATATAAAGAGAAACCAATGTGTGGCCCACCTAAAATAATGAATTTCTCCCATTCACTACATTACCTTGGTGTGCATGTGGAAGCAAGTGTGGTGTACTCATAGCATTGTTACATTTAAAATCTCACAACATATTTATGTTGGTCTGCTCTAAACCTCTTCTCCATCTAGGAGTGAGAAAAACAATCGCAAATTCATGAATCCATCCAAGCCAAATGGTTTGGTTCGGTTTTTTAGTAATGTGTTTTGGTCAGGTTTTAAAAAGTATAAAACCATTTTAAAATGGATTGGTTTGTGAATTTATGTTAACGGTTACGACTTGTTTAATACTCCCTCTGTTCCAAATTAATAGTCCACTACGAAAAGTCGTGTCATTTTTCAAATAAAAAAATGATATACGGAAGTACTTTATTTTTTATTTGAAAAATGGTAAGAGAGAGAAAGTGGGGCTCTTATTTAGGAATGGAGGGAGTAATTTTTTACTTTTAAGATTACTCTCGTCGAGACAGACTAATAATATAGAAAAAAATCGATGAAAAAAAATAAATGCAATTTTTTTACCAAAATAGTGCGGTACACAATTGACAACAAATTAGTGGCCTCTTACTCAAGCCAAACTCAAAAAGCTAAACAAATTAATGAACAAGCTTTGCTAACAAAAAGTAATCAACTATCACTCCTAATTAGAGGCAAAACATAAAAGAGCACGCTAATAAATTTCTGATCACGTGAGATTCTGATGGCAAAGGAAAATGTCATAAACTAAGGTTATAATACAAATGGCAAAGGAAAAGCTCATAAACTTATGGCCGTTTTTGAGGACCGATCGAATAGGAGGCTCCTTGGCGGTCGTTTCTGGGGTCTGACAATGTTGAGGGGCTCTCACCGGCGTGTGTCATCGCCATTTGACTGATGGGTGCTATTGTGGTGGTGTTTGTCCGGTGTGGCGGTGGTGGCCTGGGTGTGGTGGGCGGCTGTTTCTTTCTTTCTTTTTTTTTTTGGGCTTGGCTAAAGAAATTTATTAATCTTTGAAAGCTTCAACAACCCAAGACCCAAAAGAAACACAGGCAAGCAAAAAGCCAACCACGACAACGAAGATTGAAAAAGAAAGAACCACCAAAACCAACCACCCAAAACACCTAAAAGCCACCAAACCCAACACAAAGGCCTAAAAACAAACATAGCCAAAGACCCAATAAGAGAGAAAACCCAAAACACGGAAAACACCAACATGTAGAATAACAACGAAACCCTTGCAAGCCATCAACGACATCCCCGCATCAGCTTTGGCTTGGCTAAATAAATTTATTAATCTTTGAAGAGAAGAACAAAGATTAAAATGACCAGGGGAGAAGGAAAAAAGAAGCTTCAACAACCCAAGACCCAAAAGAAACACAGGCAGGCAAGAAGCCAACCACAACCACAAAGACTGAAAAAGAAAGAACCACCAAAACCAACCACCCAAAACACCTAAAAGCCACCAAACCCAACCAAAAGGCCTAAAAACAAACATAGCCAAAGACCCAATAAGAGAGAAAACCCAAAACACGGAAAACACCAACATGTAGAATAACAACGAAACCCTTGCAAGCCATCAACGACATCCCCGCATCAGCTTTGGCTTGGCTAAATAAATTTATTAATCTTTGAAGAGAAGAACAAAGATTAAAATGACCAAGGGAGAAGGAAAAAAGAAGCTTCAACAACCCAAGACCCAAAAGAAACACAGGCAGGCAAGAAGCCAACCACAACCACAAAGACTGAAAAAGAAAGAACCACCAAAACCAACCACCCAAAACACCTAAAAGCCGCCAAACCCAACCAAAAGGCCTAAAAACAAACATAGCCAAAGACCCAATAAGAGAGAAGACCCAAAACACGAAAAACACCAACATGTAGAATAACAACGAAACCCTTGCAAGCCATCAACAAGATCCCCGCATCAGCAGAAAAGAACCAAACCACCCTATTCCATGCAGATCAAAATTAGAACTCCAATGAAAGAGAGGTCTCATCCTCCAAATCATCAAAATCCCCATCCATCAAATCATCAACATCCCTATTCTTTTTATCAGCAGAATTGAGAACCTCCAACTCCATAATTTTCTTCAAGTTGAAACTCTTCTTTCCATAAAATTTAACTCCACACCACTCTCCAATATCCATCACAAACTCAGCTTTCTTAAGCAAGACAGAACTTCTATGATGAATATCGTTAGAAGATAGAGAAGAAGAAGAAGATACCTCATTTCCTTTATTATTTAACTTGAAACTCCTCATTCCAAACTCAGAGATCATTTTTTTCTTGTGAATTTTCCTTTTAGATCTATTCAACCTCCTTTCCAACTTAAGGATGGCTTCATGAATTGATCTCTCACCTGGCAAACAAACCCCTTCTTTTCTTTTGAGTAACAATTTGACTTGAAAAGTCTCCCTTAAGCCCAAGCTCCTGCTCATAAATGATAGGGGTAGACAATGAACCGCTCACATCTGGGACAACCTCTTCCAATAACTTGATAGTTGTTGCATCAGCAAGGCCACCGTTATTATTTCCAACCATGACCTTATCTTGCCCACCTAAAACTCCACAACTAGAAGGGCTAACAAATTCTCCAACAACAGATTGATGATAAGAACTAGAATCATTCTCCTCAATATGCTCTATCGCATTTGACCTCTTGTCAAAGCAAGGTTCATCACCATCCATGCCCTCGTCATCGGACTTCACTCCTTCACTAGCCAAATTCTCCTAGGGCCTAAGGAGAAATCAAATCTCGGAAAAGAACAACCTTTGCATTCACAAATAGCTATCATAAAATTGTTGACTACCACTTGCTCCTCAACCACTTTGATCAGATAAATCATACCATCGTGCTCCAAGTTTATACATTGGTTAATAACCTCGAAAGCATTCGTTGATATCTTGATCTTTCCCATGGAAAAAAATGTCTTATTAGAAGTAGCTTAATCAAGGGTAATAATCTCACCCCATAACTTTCCAATGTTGAAAAAAGTATTAGCATTCCACAAATTTATAGGTATCCCATAGCAATTTAACCACACCACTCTTGAACATTCCATATTAATGTTCGGCTTCCACGGCTTAGCATTCACAAACCAGTTAGACAACCAACTCAATTCTCTACCTTCTAACATACAATTCATATCATGGGAAGTAGGAAAAGTAAGAAGAACAATGTTGCCCTTCATAGCTCTAATGTGAACATTGAAAACACCATCAGCACCAAAAGCTTCACCAATCGAATCCACATCCCTATGAGCATGAAGTCTGGCAACAATACTTCTATCTAACAACTCAATGTCTTCCTCCAGAGTTTTAATAGAAAACCTTTTGAAATCCACTGATTTCTTCCCAGAAACAACATTGGCAAATGAAGGAAAAGATCCCTTAACAAACTCAGACTTGATAGAACTGAAATCACCATCTCTAACATTCTGCCCTTGATTATACTCCTACAAGAAATTGGATTAAGAGGGTTCTGAACATCCTTGTTATTGACATTAAAAACAGAGTCCTTCACAGAATTCACCAATCCTTTTTTGTTGTAAGAAGCCCGTTTAACAAAAATAGTATTATCCATGAAATGACTTCCATTAGCCTTTTCAACAATATCAGCAAACACTGGACAATCTAATCTCACACACTCAAGTCTTCTCCCAAAAATCTTCCCTCTTTTGTAAGGAATAAAAACATCTCTCACAATACTACAATCTATAAATTTTTCCTTATAGAAAAGGGATTAACCCTATTAGCCAAATTGTCTACAAATAGAGTTATAAAGTTCTCCATAAAAGTAACCACACACCAAAAAACATCCAAAAGCCAGAACTGTAAATCTCATAACTTCAAAAGATCAGACACACAACCAAAAGATGAAAGACCTATAACAACCCAGCGACTAACCAACAAGCAAACAACAAAAATGCCTCAATTAGAGCAGCACAAAATAAAGAAGGCCTCAAATATGAGAGCAGCAAGAGTGCAGAAAAAAGCGAGGCAAAACGGAGCTCCGACAAGGAAGCTGGAACGTCGCCAGAAAATAACTGCCGAAAAATGAACAGTTGGCGGAGTATGAAAGCCCTCGGCCCAAGGAAACCGAATATGAAAGTAGATAAGCTTGGAGATGCTCCTATGGTCGTAGATCTAAAAAAGAGCGGCGAAAACCCAAGAGAGAGGAGAGGCAAAACTGGGAGAAAAAGGACCAAACCGTCAAAGGATGATGGTTTGGACGAGGAGAGGGAGAGATATGGTTGATTTTGCAAGGATTGGGTGGGGATTGGAGGAGCAAGGATGAAAGGATTGGTGGCTATAGAGGGAGGTCACAGTGAACTGCCATGGTCACTGTGAATCACCCTCTTATGTAGATTGAATTGTTAACGCACAGATGTTGCGTGTGGTGGGCGGTTGTTTCTCTGTTGTTTCTTTCTTTCTTTCTTTCTTTTTTTTGATGAATATAAAGAATTGGATTAGACCATAAGAGTTTACAACCGCCGACACCACCACAAACAAAATAAAACAACAACAACCAAAGACAACATAAAAAAGATTATATCCACCGCTGTCCCATGTATCTAGATGACACACAAAAGAGGAGATGGTGTGCTGGGAAAGGTCATTAGCTCGTTGGATATCTGTAAAGACCCGAAATTTCCATGAATTTGTTTTTATCTTTTATTCATTTTAAGTAATGTGAATAAGTTGATTAATGTTTTATAATGTGTTTCTTTCTAAGTATTATATAGGTGTGTATATCTCAGTGTACCAGAGGTTAAGTAAAGGGTAGGGATACATGTTTCGATGTTGTGTGGGTGTTTGGAGAGGTTGAAAATTTGTTGGAAATGATTCGGGTTCGAATTGGTGAAGGTGGTAGAAATTTAGAATTTTTTTTACTTTAGATACCAGTATGGCTTTTCTTGATACCGGTATCTAGTTACATTTTCAACAAATTTTGACCCAACAAAAACTCTAGATATTGGTATGGCTTTTTCTTGATAGCAGTATCTAGCTTCATTTTCTGCGAATTTTAGCTTGTCACATACTTCTATAAAAGGGGTCATTGGCTCATTTCTTCATTCCAAAAGCACAAACCAAGCCTTAAAATCACCCCTCTACCTTCTCTTTTCATCTCTACCTCAAATTTTGTGATTTTAACCTCAATCCACCACAAATCTTCAACATCTACACATTGGAAACATTAATCTCTCTTGTATTTTGAGTTTTGGCATTCTAGAGGTAAGAACTTGCATTTTTGGGTTGGTTCTTTCTCTCTCCACATTTTTCCTCTCTCTCACTTGAGTTGTGAGTGAAACCTCACTCTTGTACCTTGTTTTTGACTTGATCTAGTTCCTTGATCACACAGTAGAGCTCAGGTGGAGTTAATTCTTGGAGTTTGGGGTCAAAAACCAGTTGGGTACTCCAGAGTTTTGCTCAAAACCCATCTTGAAAATCCATTTTCTAGTCATATTGGGTTGGGGTTTGTGCTTAATTTATGCTTCTAATGAGTTTCTCCATCAATTAGTTGCTAGACCATCTTAATAAGGCTTGATGAGTTGAATTTTAGACTTTAACTTGGTTAATTTGAAGTCCTCTTGAATCACCTTGAAATTTTGCATGGTTGCTGGGTGTTGCTAGGCTTGTGGTTGATAATTAAGTGATCTAGTGAGAACATTGTACGCACAATGACACTTTATTATGCTTTTACGTCGAATAGAGAGTATGAGACACCATTGGAAAGATGATGTGAAGTAGGGGTTATGTTATGACTTGAGAACAAAAATTGGTATTCAGTTAAATGAAAGTGAGAACTTGAAACTATGCATACGGGGCGAAAAGGTAGCCCGAAATGAATCTATGGATACGGGGCCGAAAGGTAGCCCGGAATGAAACCATTGATATAGGGCCGAAAGGTAGCCTGGAATGAAACCATTGATACACGGCCGAAAGGTTGCCTGTAATTGATTCTCGGGTCGTCCTATGGACGTGTCGCGAGAAATTTCTTAATGGGATAACTACAATGTATTAGACACATTATGTTATGAACGAATTGGACACGCGTGAGACGTCGGGTACGTATCGGGTGCAAGTTGGGTACGAGGAATGTTAGTCAAGGGAATCAAGTGGCTTACAAGTTGGTTTTCAATCCTTTAACCAATAAAATATCATGGTCCTTGTTGTGTGATTTGTGCTTTCTTTGTCCATCACTCACTTGCATTTAATTACATTTAGGATTTGTAGGCTATTTTCTACTGGACTAGTGAGCTCACCCTAATTGTAATAACCCGAAATTTCGTAAACAAAAATTTTGATTCATTAATTTGATTATTTATTTTTAATATCACTGGATAAATATAATTTATTATTTAGTTAAATAAATTAGATTTAATTTGTGGATTTCTTTTATTTATACTTTCCGCACCATACGTCAACACGTGCACACCGAGTATTTCACCACATCGCGTCCAGAAGCCCTACTATTTCCCCAACTCCTATTTTGTCCTATTATGGCCAGCCTTATCCTCTTTTAAACCTAAATTTATTTCTATTTTTGGAAAAACCCTAATTAGGCATATGCTCAATTTTGACTTTTCTACCAATTTTGACTTTACTTTTACTAACCCTAATTTGGAGTTTTGTGAATTAATGCGAGCTAAAGAGGAAAGGGGTGAGAAATTTCTTCCCTCGCCGTATAATTTTATGGACATGTACCCATACGCGCGTTCGCGCACATTTCAGCTCTGTTTTTCTTCTAAATTCCATAGCATTATATTTTTGAATTCTCTTAAGACTATCTAGGAATTTCCTATTATACTTATTTATTTTCTTAAAACTGGTAGTTCTTTAATTCTTATTTGCGGTACACTAGTTTGTATTTTTCGCGCACAAAACCAACCGTATAGAGAATTTCTAGTCCCAACAATGGGGATCCTATCTCCTAATTAATGGGGGAACTTATCTTATCCTAGTATTACTAGCCTTATAAGGCTACTATTTATAGGGTTACTTTTACTATAAAGTAATTGTGTATATATGTATAGATATATGTGTATTGTACCCCGTGGCTAGTTTCGTGTGTATAACTAGTACCCAAAACTACCCAACTACGCCCCACTATAACAAACCTAGACATATTATGTCTTATCCTAAGTATGTAGAAGCCCATACTTGGACCCCAAGCTTTGATCTAGCGGGAAAATTATCCATATCCTAAAACTAGCCATTAAAAGCCTACAATTTTACTTTTACAAAAGGTTGTTTGGACACTTGTTGGGAGAGGGAATGGCTGATTTTTGAGGGAGAGGGAGCTCTCTTGCTTCACTATAAATAGGTTCGCCCATTAGTTCATTCTCACACTCAAAATTCTCCTCATCACCTTTGTAGTACACTAGCTTTCCAAGAAGAAAAAACTCAATGAGTTCCTCTTGAAACTCATCCTAAACCACCACACTCCACCACTCTCGACCACCCCTAGATCTTAGAAGGGTAGCGTAAGTTAGCAAGAAATTGTTCGAGTAGCCGTTACACTGCCAGAATCCAATTAGCTTAATCAGCTTTTGACTAATCATCGAAAATTAAGGTAGATACTTTATCATAACCCTAGATTAGTATTTTCTCGTTCATGTTAATTATGATGTTATTATACTTAATTATGCTTAATTATGTTTAGACGAGATTACGTTGGATAATTAACGGTTTAATAAAGATTAGACTTTGTAAATCACACTTAGTCGTTACTATGCACGATTTGAAATTGACTTATCAAAATGCACCATTATAATGCCTGATGGACTTTTGGAAATCCAAATTACCCAGTTATAATGCCCGAATGAAAATCGACTTTTCAAATGTACGCCGTTATGCTGCCCGATTGATTTTTGGAAAATAGCCGACTAAACCTTTTCTTAAAACAGCTTCAAAATATTTTGACTGTACTTGGACTGTTGAGATTAATCCAAGGCTAACACCCTAGAGGGTCTGTCAAAAAAGATATGCCTAGCGCTATCTAAGAAAGGAATGGTGCCAGTAACTACATTCGTGCAGCCATCTAGTCTGGGACTCTCCTGGTTATCTCATTATCTAAAGAAAGTCACCAAATGATATTTTATACTAAAGTAACATGGTTATCGTGAAATGATTTTTAAACGGAAAGTTTATCGTGAAACAATTTTAAACGGAGGATTTTTTATGAAATTATGGCATGTGCACATTTTCCAAGGCAATACAACATGACACATTTTTCGAGAAAATGATCGATTGTTTTCACAAGAAAAGATAGAGATGAGAATGAAAATGATGATGTGATGAAAGTTGAGACATTAATGCTGTTGGAGTCCCGCCTGAGTTCCTCGGAGTGAATTGGTGGCCAAAGCTCAATGAAACTATACGGTAGTGCTGTTTATAGTTCTCCTCAAATTCCCCAGGTGAATTTGACGGTCAGAACTTACTCAGTACAACACATAGCAAGCAGACCTCATAAACAAACTAGTGGGGATTTAGTGATATGGGTAGCCAGAACTATGTCATGGGTGACGCGGAGGTAGCGGACCTCATACTGTAGGAGTCAGTTTATGGGTGGCCGAACCTTCGAACGGGAAAGGTTGGTGACCGTTAGATCAGATTATCAAATGGACCAATAACTTTCGAGAGATGTGAGATATTGTTGATATGTTTGAAATTTGAAGAAGAATGCTATTATGTGAAAATGATATGAGATACTGACACTGCACTCTGAATTTTGAAATGATACGAGATACTGATTTTGGTAAAGCTTCCCTCTGATTGTTTTAACCCTGATATTTGAACATGCATGATTTTACTATTTACTTGCCACCTACAATATTGTTCTAGATCAGTTTAAGGTTGGGGTAGGGTATCTATTGAGCGTCCATGCTCACAGTGTTGCATTTGTGCAACCCTGACATAATACCACGATGTTGTTTCACGACTCTGACATATTATGCTGGATTATCACGATGGATAGGAGGACCTCTACGGAGAACACGAAGCTGGAGGAGCTGCCGAGATGGAGATCAACCAGGTAGAGGAATTTGCAGAGCCATAAAGATTACCCGGTCTGCCCTTTTGTAATCTGTAGAGGACAGATTATTCACATTAAACTTTATATTATTATTATTTCTGTTTTAAGATATTCGGTTGTAATAATAATGAATGTATTCCAAAATGTAGGGTGTTACACTAATAATTTTAGGTACCCAACACGAGCATAAAGTTGGTTGCCTGAAGTGTGCTTGCATGTTTGAAAGAGCATTGGAGTTACCTCATCATCATGAAATTTATACTTTTGATAAAATGATTTTGTAACTTTATTGAGTTTCATATTTTGCCATCGGGTTATTATAACATTTAAAACTGTATTTGGGTTTACGGGTACCTTAGATAATTGTGGCTTGTTGACTATGACTTTCTAAATCTTATGTGGACTTTGACTTGGACCATGGACTTATTGACCATCCACGTGGAATTTCTAAATTGTTTTGTCTTTCAAATTTTGAGGGCGTGACAATATCTTTCCGGGAAGCTTTGGAGATTCGACAAAAAGTCAACTTCGAAATCTCCCCCTTGATGTTGTGTAGTAAAAAAGCGTCATTGTAGTTCTAAGACAAAATAGGCTGTTGAGTCAAGAGATATCCATTGGGCAAACTAGTAGTGAACCCTAAACCACACCAAGGATGTCTATCCTTCCAAGCTTCATCGACGTGAAGAATACAAGTATTCTGTGGTAAACTGATAGGCGCGCAATGTCACATGATATAAGTGCCTAAGTAGGGCGAATTAGCGCGTTAGAGGTGCGATTTATTCCATTTTCCGCTTGATACGGTGTTGTCTTTTGTTTTTGGTGTTTTGCTTGGTTTTGTAGGCAACGGGCCGAAGGAGCACATAAAGTGAGCATAGAATATCGGGCGTGTCAGAAGCCGGTGAGACCTAAGTAGGGACGACCAAACAAGCTGGAAGTCAATTAAAGGGGTCAGTATCGATACAAGTAAAGCCCTGTATCGATAGCCAGGCATCAGAGAGTGAACAAAATGTATGGGTAATACAGTGATTCCCCTGTATCGATGCCGAGAGCCCTATAATCAGCGTTTGACTTTGCCACGTGTTTTGACTTTGGGAGAGGGATAAATACTCCGTTTTTGTTCTGAATTAGGGTTCGAATTTTGTTTTCTTTGCTTCCAACTAGCAGCCGATTATTTTCTTTTGGAGATTTTACTGTTTGAAGATATTCTGATTGGAGTTTTTGAAGTTTTGTTCGCAGATTCGAGTATTGCTTTGGTAACTTTCTATTTGTTTATGTTAATCTCAGTTCACAGGAGTTTGTCCGTGTTTTACTTTCGAATCTTTGCTTTAATTCTTACCCGAGTTTATCAGCATGCTTTATTTCGGAATTTTGGTAATTGTTCAAGTTAATATGAGTGAGTAGTCCCATAGGTATGGTCGCAGGGTGATTAACACTCCATGGCCAGGACTGGGTGTGTTCTCGCTCCTATCTTTCACATGATAAACGGAAAAGCAATTTTAGGTTATCCAAGTACTTCCATTGGACAAATCCGGGCATTATCAGAGCTTATGTAACGCGGGGAACAGGGGACCAAAACTCGTTCTTCGCTGTACATGGGTGAACGGCAACCACGAGGATTCACATCTTTCGGGGTATCTTTCTCTCTCTAAAATCAAACGTTCTTTTTGGAACACTGAAGGGAGTGGAATTGTTCGGACCTGGTCACTAGTGTTATGAACCCTATGACCGTACTTTTTTTTTAATAGTTTAAGCAGAACCAAATTCTCTTAGGTTAGTTAATTTTTCCATCAAATCACAAAGGCTGGCTACCTAAGAGCCGTTTTAAACCTTTCTACCCGAGTTTTTAGTTAAGCACTCTCCACCTTCTCTGTGGATTCGATTGTGGTCTTACCGGGTTTTGTGCTACACCGGTCTCAGCCCTACGCTTGGGACAACCCATTAATTTAGGTCTAGGATTTCGGTCAAGCATAAACAGTTACTTGGGTGTTCTTTAATAACAATCAAAGGATTCTTGATGCATTGGTGAGATCCCGTTTTACCACACCGATGCCACAGAGAAGTCCTTTTGAACCAATGAGCATTATCTTTAACCGCAACCACAATTGAACTACTATTAAAAGCCATGTTGTTGAAGACAAGCTTATTACTTTGGTTCCAGATAGGCTATAGAATTTATCATTTTGAAGGAGAATAATGCAGTCCATTAACAAGTCTTCGAAAACCAAGGATACAGAGACACCCAAAGAGAATTGAGGAAAGTCACTGATATCCCAGATGGCTCTAAAACGATTGCAAAAGCTAGCAGAATAGATGGGCAATGGTGTAAAATCCTAGTCCTAAATGCCCATATGAAATATATACGCCCCTTTTGAGTGAGGTGGATAAAAAATTGACAATATTTGAGGCACGGTGTAATATTTTGAATTCTAGGATTTTTCCTTATGAATACGACATGACCACAATGACCCTCGTATTTAATTTAGCCTATGATGAATTTTGAGAATTTTTGGAGACTGAAATCCAGACTGCTCCGGACAGAATTTTTGAAAAGCTCACGCCAAAATTTGTCATGGTGGTAACGTGGCCCATATTCCTCAAAGAGGAATGATACTTGGAGGGAATGAATCAGCCCCCTCCTCCACGTATGTATATTTGAGACCTTTTATAAAAGAAAAGGGGATAAGAAACAACAAAACTAATTGATCAAAAAAAAAAAAAATAACAACAAAAATAAAAAAGAGAGAGGCATAAAAGAGAGAAATAGAAGACTCCTGGAACTACCTACTGCCACTTCTTTCTCGAGCTATTTCGCCGGAGTTTCTTCACATTCTCTCACTGTAATTCCTTACCCTCTGTAATTTATGTAGATTTTTAAGTAGATGTCAGTTATGGTCTTCAATTAGAACAAACCCAACCCTGAACAGTAAACCCACACACACGCTGGACATGCCGGAATTGGCAGTCACAGCTGCCACCAATTCCAGAAATCAGTCCTCTCCCTCTTACTTCTATATTGTATTTCTCTCCTCCCCCTGTATCCTCTTCCGCACCCGACACATTCACCCCCTAAAACTACAAACCCTTTTTCTGGTAAATAATTTTAGAGTAACTGGTATTGAGTTAGCTAAAACTAAGTTCCTAATTAAAGTATTAAAGCCTAAGAGATTGAGATTGCATAGTTGCCAGCCGCCATCGCTGGAATGAGAACCCTTCTTTTCGGTAGTGCAACTGCAACTTGAATCAGGATTGTATTTATTAACTTGATTTAAACCCTCATTAGGCCATAATTCTTATCCTGTAGGATTGTTGGAATTCATGTTTAAACTATGTTTTTCTTATAGCTCTATTGAGCAATAGCAGATTAAGAGAGATAAATCCAATTTAGCTTATAATTGAACGACCCTGAGCTCCGAAGAAACAATTCCTAAATTACTATCTATATCCAGTATTAAGAATTGCAGAGACCATAGTCGAATTGTTGCGGAATCGAAATACTAGCTTAGTTTAAGTTGCATTCACATCAATAGTGATATTGGGAGTAATCGTTAGATTTTTTTTGTATTTAGGTGCAAGCCCTTAGGAGTAATTTATTCCACAGGAAGCTAGACACGACTTTTTGGTGAGTTGCGTATACCATGTTTACTTGCTTTTGTGAAGTGTTTTGAATGAAATGGTTTGCTTGAAAAAGTTCGAAAGAGTGTACTATGTATTTTCTGCATGAGTTGCTACTGCTTTAAAAATGTTTGACTTGATTTTGTTTTTGAAACAGGGCCATGGCCATTAATTTGTAGGAAATGTGAAATTTTAGATGAATATACATGCTTACGTTGATATGACCCATCCAGACGATATTCCGAGCGCTAGGGGACGTTAAACGGACTAGTGACTGAGGAAATAAGGTTGGAGATGCTGCCATGCACTAAACGGGTGTTGGTCGCTCCCCAACCGACTGGCAATAAAAGAACCGTCGCATGGTTGTATTGAAGTGAGCATGTGGAATGAAAATAGGTCCTACCACTACATTAAAATGGGGCATTCCTGGCATTTTTATTCACGGCATTTTAATTAATGCCGGAAAAAGCCCTATTACCGGCATTTCTACATTTCAAGAAATGCATAAAACATTAACTTTTACCGGTGTTTGTTCTGAAAAATGCAGGCAAAAGTCAAATTTCCTGCCAAAATATTACCGGCATTTTTGTTAATGCAGGCAAAAGAACTTTTATCGAGGTTTTTATGAAAAATGCCGGTAAAAGTCTAATATTTTTTTTTTAAAAATTATGTTGAATAATATAAATATTTTTAATTGTGCATTGTGAAACAAAATGGGGGCTAGCCTAGTTGATTAGTGAGCGCGCGTGTGAGGCAAACGTCATTGGTTCGATTCTTGGGGTATATATTTCTCCACAATATTGCTTGCCACGTGGCTACCACACACGCACCACATGTTCGCTGGCCGCCATGTGGTCTTTTGTTTATAAGGCAATAGGCTTTGCAAGCATTTGCGAAAATGCCGCAAATAGTGTTGACTATTACTGGCATTTGTGACGACTTTTCCTGGCATTTGTAGCATTTACAATACTCGTGTAGACGGCATATGAAATAAATGCCCTTTTCTGGCTTTTTTGGTTTCTTTTTTGGCATTTTTTCAAATGCCACAAAAAGCTTAATTTGGTGTAGTGTACCTCCTGGACCAAAGAAGTGAGTCCTTCTTGTTGGACTAAATGCTTGCAAATTATGATTTTTCTATATTGGATGAAATTATTGTACAAATTATTGAACTTGTTGATTTTGAGATTCCGTGGACATACATGTATCCTTGGTATACATTCCTCACTCGAGCTTTGGCTTATGAAAATCGTATTTTCTCTTTCCAGGTTGAATAAGAGCAACGTTGTGGATGTAAATAGCAAGGGTGTACTTTTGAGTAGCTGGATGAATGTCAGTGCAAATAGCTAGTTATTGATAGAGAATGATGTAATCTGTAGTTGAGTTTTGATCAGTGTAATATGTAACGTTGGACACTTAGTTGCTCTGGAGTTGTTATAAATAGAGCTTCAGCAGTCTCTTGTATTATGTTGAATGATAAGAAAGGTGAGGCCTTGGTGATTATGTCACCGGTCGGTCACGTGATCCTATAATGGAATTTGGTCATGACAAAGGTGGTATCAGAGCCAGGTTTAGTATCCTTGGTGCAACTCTGCAGCATAGGGTGCAACGATAGGATGCATGTTATATGATAGGCCGTTGGCGATTGAACTAAGTAAAATATGAATAGAAATGGATTGATGCAATGTTCTTTTGTTTGTTGTAGGCATGGCGAATCATGACTACATTTGCGGGAAGAAATGAATAGGGTAAGTACAATATTTTGCAACCAAGACTAGGAACTCGTAGAGCAACTTTTGTAGACGTGGTTGAATACATGGAGAACATGCCAAAGGATGCCCAAAACAATGTTTACCAAGGATTGAGAAGGTGAATAGAGAGCATAGGTATACAACCGATGTGGCCTGGGTAGTGGTTAGACACAGGTTGGATATGTAGCAATAGATTATAGAAGAGGCGATAGAGGTGGTAGAGTCTAGAGAAGCTTAGGTTGCTATGAGGAGGAGATTCTAGGACTACTGGTTTGATCCTCCATTACCAATAGTTTCCCGGGCCTCCTCTTCCAGGGTTGCGCCACCAGAGAGAGCTCAGCAACATGCCCCCAGAGAGTTCGATTCCATGGTAGAAGGTAGTGCAAGTAGCAAGAAAGAGGACCCAGATGGACCAGAGTTGGTTGAAATCTCTTCTGACGCCGAGTAGATGATAGAAGTGAACATTGGGAAAGTTGAACTAGTAAATATAGTGTGGACGGCCCACGGAGATTGGAAATCAGTGTTGCGCATGAAAAAGATTGTGTTTTGTTAGAGTCGCCACCCAGATTTGAGGTCCGAATCCGAGAAACCGATAAAAATATGACTCGTTTGCCCGTTTAATGGAAAAAGATTTTACTGATCATTGCGGAACCAGAAATTTCTCGGATTCGGGGGTTTGGTTACGAGAGGGGAAGGGTTTTATGGCACCCCTCTCGCCCGATCTGTGAACCGGTCTCTACTCAATATTTTATGGGATTCTGAAAATGTTTGAAATTCAATTTAATCACAAAAATGGGGAATTGAGGATGGGAACCATGTAAACAAAAGAAAAAAAAAAGCATAAATTTAATGTGGATGCTTGTGCGCATGATATATATGGAAACAATAACACTAAAGATCTATTATGATGAGTATTTACAAAAGAGAACAACAACAGAAATTAAACAAGTAATTCAAGAAATTACAGACTTAATACCTAACAAGGTGATTTAGAATCTGGATTTCAGAATACGAGTTGAGCGCTCAAAGAGGAGGGCTTGAGCGCTCAAACCCTTTAAACCAGTTTGAACACTCAAACCCTACGGATTGAGCGCTCAAACCAATTTCTATCTTCTGTGATTTTTGACACTTTCATCCCTTCTCTACTCTTTATTTACAAGATCAAACATAAATAAAGTGTTTTTAATGGAGCATCAAATAAAACAGACAGATTGATCTTATAAATAATGATGAAAAAGAAGAAAATCACCAAATTTAAAGAAAAGAAATGCTTGGAAATGGTAGAATGAAGAAAATTCAGATCACATGCATAATAACAAAAACCCACTCACGCTTGAGTTTCAGGAAACCATGATCCATCATCAA
The DNA here is from genome assembly GCA_022606695.1 of Vaccinium macrocarpon. Classification (NCBI taxonomy): domain Eukaryota; kingdom Viridiplantae; phylum Streptophyta; class Magnoliopsida; order Ericales; family Ericaceae; genus Vaccinium; species Vaccinium macrocarpon. The sequence continues at coordinate 16,724,705 of CM040178.1, forward strand.
AACATCCAAAAATCAACAATGCGCTCCAAAAAACTGAAAGGCCAAATGGATAGCATTGAGCGCTCAAGCCATTGCATGGCTTTCTGATTTTTGTTAAGAAAACAGATTCTGGATGATTTTCAGGACCATAAAATGTGAGATGAAGGTTTATGAAACTAGAAAGTCACTGATTTGCTTTCAAATACTAGATTTTCAAAGATTTTGAGGCTTGATTGTCATAAAATGATTAGTCTATGCTCATGCAAATCGTTTTAAAGTAAAATCAGGCTGTTTTAACGATTATATGAGCATAATTTAACTATTAAATGATAATCAAAATCCCAGATAAAGCTTAAAAAACTCAAAGAAAATGTAAACCGCCCGTAACCGGACTTGAGCGCCAATTCCTCGTTCTAAATCAAAATTTTGACAAAGTTTTTAAAACAACTTTTAAACCTTTATGTGTTCAATTCAAGTATAAAGAACTTGATTGAACACACTGGTCACCCTCAGATGAACCAAAACAGCAACAATTGCTTGTCTAACTACCGTTTTACTGGATTGAAGACTTGAACTGGATTGACGGTTTGGAAGTGAAAGACTGTTGAGCTTTTGGTCAGTTTATGGACTGAATTGTGTAGAATAGGAGGTTGATTGTTGAACACTAGCTGAATTTGTGTTTTACAGGTGATTTTGTAGGTGGATTTTCATGGAAAGGGAGTAGGTTTGTAGAGAGAGAGAGGGAGGACGATTTTTCTGAGAGATTTGGAACTATGGAGCAGAATTTGTGAACCCCTGGTTACGGGGGGGTGAATGGTTTATATAGAGTGAGTGGAGGGAAGGCAGGAGAGAGAGAGGAAGTGGGTTGTATACTAGGTGTAGTTTAGGTGTAGTTTAGGTGTGGTTTAGGACAATGTGGGGTGTATTATACGTGTATAGTACATATAGAAGTGGTTAGACGCTCCACTATGCATGAGATCTCATGATGAGATACTCTGCAGATTCCTGATTGGTTCAGAGTTGAGCGCTCAAAGCCGTGGGCTTGAAGCTCAAGCGTGCTAATCAGATTGAGCCGCCAAGGTCTAAGGCTTGAGCTACCGGGCGTGCTTGGTGGCAGATTGCTTGGTTTAACTTGGTTCAACAATGCTTGGACTAGTTCAGGTTATTTGGTGGTGTTTGGTTGATTTTGACCAGATTCAAGCCATCTTCACAAGTTTTGGGTAGCCATGATTGGTCCATTTCATCATTGGGCGTGCTCGAGCGCATCCCGGGTTCAAAATCGGGGTGTCTACAGTTGCCCCTCTTGGACGGGACTCAATGCCATTGATTCAACATGAGTGACGTCTAAGACATAGACGACCCGACTCGTTCCCCATGACACATCTCAAGCCTCCATAGAAGACTTTCAAATATCGATTGGTCGTGCTCAACGAGCTGCCTACGTACCCCATTGCAGGGATCAGACCATCGTAGTTCCTCGGGGCAATTGAAAATATTTTAACCAATAAACTAACGAAAATGGGCATAAGGTCGTTAAAGATGATGATTTAAACAGGCACAAGGCCCTCAAAATGACAATTTAAACGAGCTCAAGGCTCTCAAAAAGATGTTTTAGACGAGCTCAAGGCTCTCAAAAGGATGATTTAAACGAGTTCAAGGCTCTCAAAATGATGATGATTTAAACGGGTGTATGACCCTCAAAAGATGATGATTTAAACGGGTGTATGACCCTCAAAAGATGATGAGACAAATGGGTGCATGACCCTGAAAAGACTTCATGCATACGCTAACTCGAATAACAATGATTTAAACGAACACGTGGTTCTCAAACTGCGATCAAGATACTTCTAGAATAAGCTAACTTGAACCATGATTTCACGACACGCCTCGATCATTAAATGCAGTCTAACACGACCCATTATTGAGATTAAGATCCTCAGATCCACTTGTGTTTGATTGATTGGGACTATGGAGTCCAAGATACACTGACAAATCATAGGGGATGCCTAAAATGCCCCTGCACAGCTTACAAAAGAAGCCAAAAACCCCTGCCAAGATTGGACTTGAGCGCTCAAGGTTCCCCCTTGGAGCGCTCAAACCACCTTGAGCACTCAACTCCAGTACATTGAGCGCTCAACTCCAAATAATGACCCTCCAGCACTCAAAGAGTTCAACTTAAGCACCTGAACCTCTGAATGGGGACGACGGTTCAGAACCTGTAACGTTCGTTTTAACTTCGATTGCTTCGATTCACACTTCATAACGTTCAAAAATTTCCGGAGAGCAAATCTATTCACTCCTCTAGCGATTCCGATCCAAACCCTAGCATTTCTCACTCAAATCTCTTGCAAAATCAGAAATCCCCAAATCCTAGGGTTTTCCCGTACGGTTCTCGGTCCGATTTTAGTTCGGTTAGGGCTTGATTGTGAGTGTTTGATCAACTTTCATGGAGAAATCCGCCATTCACGTGACTCCAAAGAGTTTCCGCCATTGGCGCAGTAGGGTGGGGATAGCATGGTGGTGCCACCACCAGCGAGTTCAAGCGCTCAAAGGGATAACTTGGTGGCTGACATTGGTGTCACAGGGGCTGAGGTGCGACCAGAGGGGGACATGGTGGTCAAGGGCAGCGGTGATGGGGAAGAAAAAGAGAAAGAAGTGGCGGGTGTCGATGGTGATAGGCCAGGGATGATTGGTGGTAATGATGGTGGTGATTCGGCAATTTCTCGGGCGGGCGGAGGTCCGGGGCCCCAAGGTGGTGGTGGTGGTCGGGTGATGACGCTTGGTCGAGATGGCGCCAAGGGCAAAGTGGCTTAGGTGGTGGTGATGGCATGACGGTGTCGGAGAGGGTAGGAGAGAGAGATAGGGAGAGAGGTGAGGAGAGAGATGAGGAGATGACGGAGGTCCATGAGATAGACAGTGATAACTCTAGTGATAGTGAGGAGATGGTCAAGGAGAGGAGGACTGACGATGGTAGTGGCGGAGATGGGATGGAGGGTACAAGCGGAGTGGCTAGAGCTAGGGCACCCCGTTGGAAGATTAAGGGAGGGGCCCGAATGCCAAACCCCAGCAGAGATAGGGGATAGCGGCGTGGTGATTGGTGGTGAGTCAGCGACTCAGGGTTCAGGTGATAAGTCATTGGCTCAGGGGCCGACAGGGATTTCCCATGAGGATTATCTCGAGCACGCACCTCAGGAGGTAGTGATGGCGGCTGCGGCGGACGCCCCAAGGATTCTGGATTTGGTGAGGGAGGCCATTATTGAGAGTAGAGAGAGGGAGGCAGCGCTGCTACGAGGGGCGGCTGATGAGGACGCAGCGGCGAGGGCTTTTTGGGAGGAGTTTGAGACTGAGGAGGCCGCGGAGGAGGCCAGGGCACAGGCTGAGGAGGAGGAGAGAGCGGTTGGTCATAGAATGACGGCAGTCCAGGCTGCGAGACAGCGGCTGAGGAGGACGAGGGCAGCTTTTGATGCGGCGACTTATGCTCCACCAGTGCACCTCTTCGTGCCTTCTGGTTCAGAGGACTACACCCCCAGCCGGGAGTTATATTTCGGAGAGGAGGTGTTACTAGACCCTGAGGTCCACCTCTCGACTGACTGCCTGACGGTATGCTTACTCGTTCACTTTCAGTAATTAGAAACCCTAAATTGCATTGAATAATTGAATTACTGCTTAATTGTTAACTATACTATTGATTGATTGATTGATGAAACTAACATTCTGACTTATTTGCCTGTTTGTTGATCAAATGTAGAGAAACTTGCGCTTGAAGGCTCACGGAGGTATGGGCTCCAGTTGGGAGATTTATCAGCGGCTGCACACCTCCGTGAGGGCTCTGGTGGACCAGGCAGGGTTTGGGATGTTCATCCCGACCCTTACGAGCACGCAGCATGACCATGCTATGGTGACGGCACTGGCGGAGAGGTGGAGAGACTCTACGAGTTCTTTTCACCTCAGCTTCGGGGAGGTGACGCTGACATTGTTGATCTCAAGAAATCCATCACGGCCGAGGGTAGGAGAAGACCCTGCATCCCGCTCGACTGGGGTGGATAGGCAGAGATGAGGGTCAAAGACCGAGGTGGTTCTTGGGCTTCGCGGCCCCACGTAGAGGGAGAGACGCCACGCATGGCCAATTCAAAGACGCAGGGTCAGTGAGCCATTGTGATGAGGAGGATGCGACGGAGGGCGCAGGTGCTACCCGTTGTAATTTGTTTCGGGGGCATCATCGCATCCAAACAAAGCGCAATGGGTACACCTTTCCTACCTTCGGAGGCTTGAGAGACTTTTGCCACCGCGAGCGAGGTACGCATCGTGGCAGCTCTCAAGACTGCCACGCTGCTCATGAATGCCGCCTCGAGGTATGGGGGGACCGGCATCTCGTGACTGCGGGAGGTCCGGGAGGTAAACTTTAACACTTTGCTTTAAATTCCTTTGCATGCATTTCATTATTTGCACTTGATTGCTCTTGATTTTCAAATACTTGCTTTGACTGACTGATTTGTTGTTTATCATGCAGCTCTGGGCATATGAGGTATTGGGGTTGCATCCCCTGAGACACGCCATCCAGATCTGGACGTCATCCCTCGAAAGCAATCGTCTTTGGGGAGGGCTCCCGTTACGGTGGTGATGCGCGTGGGAACCTCCAGGTTTTCCGCGTTTCACTCGACAGACTCCCAGCTTCTCTGGTAAGTAATAAATTCTTTGCATGTATTCAAATCACTCTCAATTTGTTTACTATCATGCATTTGCTTAAACTCACTTGAACATTCTTGCAAGTCCGCTGGCATGTATGGGACGGTGCCGACGAGCCTTACTTGGCCCGGAGTAGAGAGATCATGAGGGGGAGGGTCCTACTTGAGTGCCAGTACGGCTGGTTTTGGTACCTTGGTGACGAGTCTGCGCGCTTAGTCGACATGTGCCGATGGACCACAGCCTGTGGCGCCTTCCTCCCCTCGTGTGTGATGACGCCTGCGATATACGCTGAGATCGAGCCGCTTCACGACGCCGATTTGGGACCTCGGCCAAGACCTACTACCAAATTCTCAGCTATGCAGTAGCACGAAGAGGTATCCGGGTCGGGCCCGCTGAGAGTTGTTGAGTGGAAAGAGAGGATGGAGATGGAGAAGGCTGAGAAGGCTCGGGCTTTAGCAAGGGAGTAGCAAAGCGGGCAGGGCGCAGGACGCCGCCCCTTGACCTCAGAGACGGTGGCAGCTCGGGGTGGGTAATGCCATACACACCGGCCGAGGAGAGATGGGAGACATAGACATCCCGAGGCCACCGATTGGCTTTCCTCCGCTCCGAGCACCGGTAAGAATTACTTCACTTATCAACTTTGTATGCTTCTTGTTATGAATGCTGACATGAACTTTGACTTGTTTCAGAAAAGTTCCACGTGAGGTGTGGTACGTGCACTATATGAGCGTAATCAGGGACTTCGTGGTCCCGACACGCCCTCATTGTTGGACAGAGGTCTCCATCCGCCCGTGAGGGACCAAAGACCTCTTTGTTGCTTCCCCGGCCTTCTTCCGAGAGTTGCACCGGTATGTGATTTATGTTACTTGCACTTTCAAATCCTCGACCATACTGTATACTGACTCCGTTTCTTGTTTGCTTGTTAATGCAGCCGCATGTGGTCAGGAAGAGACCTCATGATGGAGCTGATGGTCCTGGAGACATGACCGAAAGCGCTTAGGACACTGCTCAATTTACGGCAGACTTGAGGTGGAGAGACCGCGAGGTCGATTCGCCGCAGGGTAGAGATAGTTCCTGAGGGGGTAGTTGAGACGAGCTTGAGCGATGATAGTATCAGTGATGCCAACTACCCCGCCACCCTAAGCAGAGCGCATTGCAGAGCAACAAATACCAGCGGAGATGAGGCAGAGTCTCGGCGAGACGATGGATGCTGAGGATTAGTACATAGTAGGCACAGAGTAGTTAGAGTTTTGCTTTTGCTTTTAGTCTTTTCTTTTGATTGGGCCTGCGTGCCCTGGTAGGTAGATGGATTGGGCCTGCGTGCCCCAGTTGTAGATTTTCTTATTGGGCGTCATGTGCCCTGGTAGTTGATGATGATACCCAGCTGTGAGATTTTGACTTTTCATGGATTTCATCAGATTATATACATGACTTGCACTTTCGCTGTTCATTGCATTATTCTCTGATTTTATTTACAAATGAACAAACTTGTTGTAAAATGTACTCTATTTATTCATAAAATCTTGAATCCAAGTATCGAATGTAAAGCTTAAAACTTGACTTCAAAGAAATACTCACATGCTCGTGGATTTGAACGAAACATGATCATTTGAATTTATGTATGACCGAAAGACATATTTACGTTCCACATGACTCGACACAATCTATGTATATGAATGATTGATAATCACCTACACAAAATGACCTTAGAACAAAATTTGGTGTTCATAAGGCTTTATTTGAAAATAAAATACTCTGTGAGCCTGTTTAAACCTCTCGAACTGCCATGCTATTGCCTTAACCAAGTCATAAATGACGGAAATGCCCCTGCGACCGTCTCAATCGGGCAAGAGGTCCCATGGAATCATTTTCGATATGGTGACGGCCGCCATTCCATGGCTTGAGCGGGCCATAGGGGTCCCAACCCCATGTATCTTTGAAGAACTAACCCAAGAACCATCCCGTCAAGTCACAAATACCCTTTGACGTGCATCTTGATGGTTGGATGTGACTTGCGAGGCTCCGAAATGGTTTTGAACATCCAATGGCCATCTTTGAACTTTGAAACTCCGTATCCTGTGTCCAAACATGTATCGGCTTGATAACTCGGGCAATGGGACGTTCCGTGAAGTCTCAAATGCTTGTTGGGACTTGGTTTGGGTGTTGGTATAGGGTAGAAAGGCTTAAAATAGGTTTTGGACCCAAAACATGCCAATTTGCACCTGCTGCTACTGCTTCTGCAGGCCTTGAGCGATCAATGTGGTTTGAGCGCTCAAGCTCACTACCTTGAGTGCTCAAGGTGGTCTGGAAGGGTTTGAGTGCTCAACTCACTGGCTTTGAGCGCTCAAAGCCTATGCTGGGCAGACTTGTTGTGTTGCTTCCCAATGCATTTTTGGACCCTTTTGCATGTTTTCCTTTGCCCCAAACGCCTTGTTGCTCTATTGTAACATTTCCCAAACTTTGAACATCACCTTCCCACGGCTTTTTCTCTATTTCCCCACAAATGCCATACATTTCCAATGCATTTTCAAATTTTCCAACAAAAGTATTTTGGAAGCATGCATTTGACCACCTTGAAAATACAATCTTTGATTTCCAATGTTGCATGGCAAATTTGTAGTGTTCTTCCCAAGTCCTCTATAAATACCAAGCATAACCAAGCATTTTTCCACACACCATTTTCATATCAACTTTCTTTCTTCTTCACATATCCCCTTCATCCAACTTTTCACCACTCTCATATGGCTGCCCTTGACCCTTCCGTTATCAACACTTGGGTTGCTAGCCTTGAAAACATCGATTGGTTCAACTTTCGAGGTCTCGAGCTCAATGCACTTCGTCACCTTCACACTTTTCCTATCCGCCAAGACATCTTGCGTGCCGCCGTTCATTGTTGGGACTCAGAGCTCCATGTGTTCCAATTTGGCATGCAAGAACTTTGCCCGACCATTGAAGAATTTCAAGCATACCTTGGCGATAATGCTTTCGCGGATCCCGTCATTCCACCTATCCGCGTGAATTATGCCCACATTCTCAGTGGGAAGCTTGGTCTTGGGAATGGTGCCGCCCGTTTCTTGATCCGCAATGAGACCCTTGACATCCTTCGACTCTTTGCAGATTATAGCCCTACAGGTGACCTTTTGGATTTTACTGTCCAAAACCAACGCATGTTTGCGCTTTGCATGTGTCTCTTGGCATTGCACTTGTTGGTTCCACATGATGGTCGTCCCAATTCTGCCATTGTCGGTGTTGCTGCTCAGATCGAACAACGGAGAGATGTGGTTCCTTTGGTTTTGGCTGAAACGATCATGGGTTTGGATGCAGTTAAAGATGGGAGAGCGGACATGTTTGCTGGGAGCCCGCTTTTACTTCGTGTTTTTTTAAGTAGCTTTTGGTTGTTGGCTTGGTTTTGACTTTGGTTTGGATATTTGGGATTGCAGATGTGGCTATGTGACAAGGTTGGGCTTTTGAGGGAGCCGGCGGGTGATTGGGTTTACGATCCTCGGACTTGGGCGGATAGGCCATTTGTGCATGATGAGGCTGATGAAGATGATTGGACTGATTTCTTCAGATCTTTGGAGGAGGATCACATTACTTGGAGATGTCATTGGTTGCCATTGCCAGACATGACAGCCAATCATATGGGAGACACATAGGTGATCTTGGCAGGACTTCAAGGGTATGCATATTATTTTCCGCGCGCATTCTTTTGCCAATATCGTATTCGTCAAAAAGTGGAGTACATGGTGCCCGCCACTTTCAACCTTCCTGTGTTCAAGTATTCTGTCTTTGAGCGTTATCGTACTTCTTGGGGGCACAGAGTTGTTTGGGCTCCTGATCCCTACCCATCTATTCACTTGAATGGACATTACAGAAATTGGATGAGAGAGCAAATGAAGGCACGACGCCGCAGAAATTAGCACCAACTCCCTTTCTACTCGCTAGGCTATTTCCGAAATAAATGGTTGATCCATGAGTGATGTTTTGGCGTTTGGTTGTATCGCATTCGTGTCATGTTGTTTTTGTGTCTTTTTTTTTTTTTGCGTAGCTCAGCACTTGTAATCGAGGAAGTGATTTGAATAATATTGAACGATGAAGGGTTTCCCCCTCTTGGTTCATTTAATTCCATATGCTATCTCCTTCAGGTATTACGAATATATGGACCAACTCATGAAATTTAGACCGAACCCCAAAATAGGGTTGCCTACGTATCCTTTTTTAAGGAATCAGGTCATGGCATAGTTCAGGCAAAGGTTCACTCGGGTATTGACACTCTCCTTTTGCGCTCTAAATTTTGCCTGGCACTACCTTTTCAGGTTTTCAGTCCAGCGAGCTCTTTTGAAAATTTTTTCCTTAAATTTTGCCTAGACCGCCCAACGCTGGTTTTCAGTCTAGCAGGCTTGCTCTGAATTTTGCTTGAATCGGCTCACCCTTGCGATTTTCCGCCCAACGAGCATCTCTCAGGGGTAATATCGCTTGAGTTGGTCTAAATTGACAAGATTGCTGAACTCATTACCATCCAAATCGAAAATCACTGCTGCCCCACCGTTGAGGATAGTCTTGACGATATATGGTCCTGCCCATTTCGGCCTGAATTTTCCCCGTGCATCAAATATTGGTGCCCGAATCTCTTTCACCACCATATCTCCTTCAATTGGATCCCTGGATTTCACTTTCTTGTTGAATGCGCGAGCAATTCTTCTCTGATATCCCTAGATGTGATATAATGCCCACAAATGCCTTTCATCAAACAACATTAGCTCTGCGAACCTGTCGCTCAACCAGTCAGCTTCATCAATCTCATTCTCTATCATCACCCTTAGAGATGTTACCTCGAGCTCAATGGGAAGTACTGCTTCCATTCCATAAACTAATGAATAGGGTGTTGCCCCTGTTGGAGTTTGGATAGAAGTACGGTATCCCCATAATGCTAAGGGCATTTTTTCATGCCAATCCCTAGACGACTTGATGGTTTTCTCCAGGATATTCTTGATTGACTTGTTTGCTGCTTCCACTGCTCCGTTCATTTGAGGCCTGTACACCGTTGATTTATGCACTTGTACTTTGAATTCTTCAAGTACTTTTTCCACCCTTCCTTTGAAATGCACACCATTGTCTGACACAAAGGCGTTGGGGACCCCATATCGATAAATGATGTTTTGCTTAATAAAATGTGCCACTTGCACTGCAGTTAATGTAGCATAAGAAGCTGACTCTACCCATTTTGTGAAATAATCAATTGCCACCAATATAAACTTGTGCCCATTCGATGCTGGTGGCGTGATTTTCCCAATTACATCTATCCCCCATACTGAGAAAGGCCAAGGCGTTGCCATCGTATGAAGTTCAGATGGTGGAACATGCATGAGGTTGGCGTGAACTTGGCACTTATGACACCTTCGAACATACTGAACGCAATCTGTTTCCATGGTTAACCAGAAATACCCTTGCCTCAAAATCTTCTTTGCCATCATCAATCCGCTCATGTGGGGACCACAGATTCCTTCATGAATTTCCTCCATTACCCTCTTGATGTCACTACCATAGATGCATAATTTGTGCATGCCACAATATGACCTTTTATATAACCTTCCACAGCAGATGATGTACTGTGCCGCTAACCTTTGTAATGCTATCCGATCCTTCTTGGTTGTCCCTTCCGGATATTCTCCCTTCTCAACCAGATTCCAGATATCGTGGTACCAGGGCAGATCATCATTTATTTCTCCAACATTCATCACATACTCATAAGCAGGCCTATCCTTTTGCTCAATCATGATTGGTCTCATCTTCACCCCTATTGGCAATTCTACCATGGATGCCAAAGTGGCGAGTGCGTCAGCGAACTGATTTTTCATTCTCGGTATATGAGTGAAGGTTACTTCCTCAAATTGATGAATTAGGTCGTCGGGATCTTTGTGGTATGGCTTCAACTTTTCTTCCCGCACCTTCCAATCACCATTGGCTTGAGAGACCACCAAATTCGAATCACCGACCACTTCCAACTTTTTCAATCCAATTTCAAGGGCAGCTTCCATTCCAACAATACACGCCTCATATTCCGCCTGATTATTGGTAACTTCGAAATTTAACTTGAAAGAGAGGGGAATGTGTGGTCCTTCTGTGGAAACCAACAGTATGCTGATTCTAAATCCTCTCTGATTCGCAGCACCATCAAAGTACAATTTCCAAACATCCTCTGATATTGCCATGACATGTTCATCGGGAAACTAGAATTTCGTATCTTCTGGCCCTTCAATCGGATGATCTGCCAAAAATTCTGCTACGGCCCTGCCTTTTACTGATTTTCGCGTTACATACTTGAGTTCGAACTCGGCCAACAAGAGCAACCATCGTGCTAGCTTCCCGGTGAGTGCTGGTTTTTTGAACAGATATTTGAGAGGGTCCATTCGAGAAATCAACAGTACCGAATATGCTAACATGTAATGCCTTAACTTTTTGGAGGCCCACACAAGAGCCCAACAGGTTTTCTCCAAAGGCGAATATCTTTCTTCAGCTCCGACCATCTTCTTACTTAAATAATATACTGCCTTCTCAACACCCGCTTCACCTTCTTGTGCCAACATGCAACCCATGGCAGACTGTGTTACTGACAAATACAGAATCAGAGGCTTTCCTGGTGTCGGTGGCATCAATACTGGGGGATTTTGAAGGTATTGTCTGATTGTCTCGAAAGCTTTTTGACACTTGCTGTCCCATTTGAATGATACTCCCTTCTTGAAGGATGAAACATCGGCTCGCAAGTCGATGTTAACTTTGTGATGAATCTACTGATGAACTGGATTTTTCCGAGAAAGCTCCGCACCTCCTTTTCTGTCCGGGGTGGCTCCATGTCAAGAATGGCTTTGATTTTTGATGGATCCACCTCGATTCCTCTCGTGGTGATCATAAACCCCAACATCTTTCCAAATGCAAGTGACTCCAAACGCACTTCAAGATTGAGACGCATTCCGTATTTACGAATCCTTTCAAAGAATTTGCGCAACCCCGGGAGATGTTCTTTTCTTTCTTTTGCTTTCACAATCATATCATCCACATACACTTCCACTTCCTTGTGCATCATGTCATGCAACAGGGTCGTAGCGGCCCGTTGGTAAGTTGACCCAGCGTTCTTTAGTCCAAATGGCATGACTCGATAATAGAACGTCCCCCATTCAGTGGTGAAGGTTGTTTTCTCTCGATCTTCAGGCACCATCAAAATCTGGTTATACCCCGAAAACCCATCCATAAATGACAGAAGTGCATGCCCTGCCGTATTATCCACCAATACATCAATGTGTGGCAAAGGAAAGTCATCTTTCAGGCTGGCTTTGTTCAAATCTCTGAAATCTACGCACACCCTGATCCTTCCGTCCCTCTTAGGCACTGGCACAATATTTGCCACCCACTGCGGATATTCAGTTACAATCAAAAAGCCGGCATTGAATTGCTTGGTAACTTCCTCCTTGACCTTTTCCACCCAATCTGGTCTAATTTTCCTCAATTTTTGTTTCACTGGTTTTGCATGGGGATATAAGGGAATTCGGTGTTGTACAATTTCAGGATCGATTCCGGGCATATCTGCATGAGACCAAGCGAAAACATCTTCAAATTCTTTGAGCAAATTGGTGAGTAATTCTTGTTCTTCTGAAGATAGCCCGGAACCGATTTGAACCATGCGAGGATTTTCCTCATCCCTCAATTTTATCGAAATTACTTCTTCTTTTATTGGCTGAGCGTGTCTTTCGTTTTCTTTTTCAATTAATGCTTTGAGTTCTTTGGGAATTTCTTCTTCGTACTCAGTTTCGTCATTGTTTGGATCAACGCAATTTATTTCGGAGACAGCAAAGTAAGCAAACTCGAAGCTTATTTCATTAACAAAGCCCCCCGGGGTGCAGTACATGGCATTAGACTTGAATTCAAAACAGAAATGACGACGTGGAGGGCCATGAGTCACAAACTCCGACTCATAGTCAAATCCAAACCCTGATTTAGACTCGGACTCTAACTTAGTGAATGCATTAGTAAATTTTACAACAGGAGTGAAAGTGCAATTCTTGTATTCTTCGACTGCATCCACTATCAGCATGCTGGGATCTTCGAGGGCCTCCTGCCTAAGCATCATCACTGCTGGCTCTTCTTTATCCTTACCCATTAGACTAACCTCATCAAACATTGACATTAAGATCCCGCCATCCAAAGCTTCTGTCCAGTCCGCTTTAAGGTCTTTCACCAATTTCTCGACCTTTTCGTGTTCATCTTCGCTATCCCAAGCATCATTAGCAAAGATTTCAAATCCAGGGTGCACTTCTCCATTTATTTCATTTACAAACGGCTCAGGCTGGCCGTGATAAGGTGCATTTGACCCTGCCCTGACAAAGCGAATCTGGCGGTTAGCACTGCTTTCTGCCCTTTTGGTTCTTCCCTTTTGCATTTCTTTCAGTGTAGGTTCATATCCCAACCCAAAACGGCCTCGCTGAGAAGGGAATTCTGGAAACTGAGCTACCCCTTGATGAGTTCGTCCTAAACCAGTGCCTGGCAGATATGACATCCTCCTCCTCATCTCGAGGACGGTGGTACTGATTGAAAAGTCCTCGTCAACACGATGTGTGAACACACCACCGGATGTATCGAAAGCAAATCCAGAGATTTGAACATCATTCTCATCGTGCATTATTTCTAGCAAGGGAGCATTATCTTCAGCATGAGGACGAATGCCCGTATCTCCATTAAGGGTAACGGTCCCATTTTCCAATCCAAGCAGAACCTTTTGATGCAAAGTGGATGGAACTGCCATGATGTCAGGTCGATGCATCCAAGGACGTCCCAACAGCAAGTTGAACGAAGCTGGGATTTCAAGCACATGAAACTCAACTGTCGATTTAAATCCTTCCGCTGCAATCTACATTTCGACAGTTCCAAGCACATTACAGCGGGTATTATCATAGGCTCGAATAGTGAGATCGGATGGCGTGAAATCCTTAGGTTTGAGCCCCAAGCATAAAGTTGTTCGGAGAGGACAAACATTGAGTGCAGACCCGTTATCTATCAACACGACTGGGATCCACTTCCCCATGCACTTCATGGTGACATGTAAAGGATTGTTGTGATCAGTTCCTTCAAGTGGCAAATCGGCTTCGGTAAAGGTCACAACATGTTTGACAGGTTTGGTAGTGATGGTTGGTTTGGTAACAATGGCAGCCATCATGGCTTTTGGAGTGATATCGGGAGCAATCTCCATGCAAGACAGTGCTTGAGCGAGTTTCTTTTCGGCTGCTGGTGGGGGTTTTGGACGAGGCAAATGACTGTTGGTTGTGGATGTAGCACGGGATTGGTTGGTTGGAGGGTTGAAAAGGTTTTGGAAATCGGTAGGATTGGTAATTGGGTCTTTGGGGTTGTTTGGATTATTTGGTGTAGCCGAGTTGTTTTGTGGAGTTGGATTGTTTTGTGGAGCTAGGTTATAGGGTGGCTGGTTTACGGATTTTGGAGGTGGGTTAGAGGTATCTCCGGTGTACATTTGGGGTGGCTGATAAAATCGTCCACTCCGAAGCAAATGAAGCATAGAGTCTATGTCATCTCCCCACAAATCGGTGTAATCTGTGTAAAAATCAACAAGGTCTCCCTCTGCCTTTCGCTTTCCTTTTGAAATGCTGGCTTCTTCCATGCCTTTGGTAATCCCTTCCACAGTTGCTTCGCTCCATACATCCCCATTTTCCATTGTAGCCTCGTTAACTGCCCAAACTTCGTTATTTCCAACCCAAAGTGGTGCAAGTATTGCATCTTCATTCTGATTGGCCCACAAATTAGTCATGCCATTCTCTTTCATCGGCTGTCCCCAAACATCGGGTAGGTCTCCGTTCAACACCATGATATTGCAGTTTTCTGGAATTTGCACCTGAGGTACTAGAAGATTTTCATCAACTATGTAATCATAAGGTGTGAACTCTATTCCCTCTGTCATTCGGTTTATGGCATGTTCACTCATTAGGGAGAAATCAGGGCTACCTTCCCACAATGGTAGCGCTGGGAAATATGTTTCATCAAAGAATAAAGGGAGTGTGGATCCATCCAAAGGATCATTAGGATCCATGAGCTCCCTATGTGGTACCGAGCTAATCGCCCTCTCATGGCGTTTATATAAGACACGTGTTATGGATAATTATTGGGTAATCCGATTTTACCCACTCCAATGATGGTGAGGGATTTTGTGGAGGTGGAGTTGGTTGAAGAGGCTTGATCTTCCCCTGTTGTACGAGCCGCTCGAAGATAACAGGTAGAGGTAAGGGGAGAGGAGTGAAGATACGTCTGGTTCTTTGGTTCTATGGAGGTTGATTTGGTTGAGCTGGTTGGGACAAGATAGCGTTTATTGGTTCAGTCTTATGGGGTTGATGATTCATGGTGTTGGATGAGGAACCGACTGCGTAACTGGGGTTTGCGTACAAGGACGAGGTGTTCCCAATGTAATTGCGCTTGGGCCTGGGAATTGAATCTCCTTTCTTCAACACCCCACTTTGCAAGGCTTCTTCAATTGACAAGCACAGGGCTCTCCTAAGTACCCCAGATAAAATTTTAGAGTTTCGTAGGAAGTATGAGATTCCCGCCGATGTTCAATTCCGGCTAGACAACCGTTGGGATCTAAAAGAATATGGTCAGGATGAAACCAAAATCCATATCCCCCTGATATTCATAGTCGAGGGGGGCCTTAGGTTCCCCCTACACCCCTTCTTCCGTGAGGTGTGCTCTAGATGTCACTTAAACCCAATGCAGCTGTGCCCTAATTTCGTTAGGGTAGTTATGGGCACAATAGCCCTAAATAGGCTACTGGGCCTTGAACTTGGTTGGTGGGACTTACACTACCTCTATAGCGTAGTTCCTTCAATCGATAATACTTATTACTTCAAAGCCAGGGACACCAATCAAAAGCTTATTACCGACCTTCCCAACTCCTCCAAGGGAGAGGCAGATGACTACTTGGTAGTCATTGGCAGCTGGGAGCCTAGAGATGCCGAGGGGAGGACCATCGGCTTTGAATGCCCCACAGCTCCTGGCGGACTACGTTAGTACCCTCAAACTTGTAATATTCCACTTTTTATTTTCCTTTAGAAACTGCAACTGACTACTACTTCATGTTCGTTTTGTGTTTTTGCAAAATGACAACCTTAACTGTGGCGTCGCCCTTATCCACGGGAATCTCCATCGCGAGGACATCGCTCGGGCTCTGTACTTTGACGGCTTCCCTTCGACCCCTGTTGGTCTCGGCCGTGCTGCTCACTTACTACTGGACTATACCCCCACATATTGGGGTGGTATCAGACGGAGAGGAGAAGGAAGAACAAGACGCCCGCGGGGCCTCCTCCAGCCCCCGGGTTGCCACACGCCCTCCCGGGAATTAAGGACTGGTCGATCCGTGAGAGGCCAACTAGGAGGGGTATCCCAACGCCCCGAAGCTTCAAATGGATCTCCAAAGAACAAGTAACCTTCACCCACATTCCAGAGATCCCCACAGCCATCCCAATTCTTGTTCGTGGTGACGCGGAGCCGAGCACATCCGGCAGAGTAGTCAGAGAAGAAAGAGAGGAAGAGGAAGAAGGAGGACTAGGGGCATTTGATTGCCGCGCTCTTAACCGGGAGATTGCCGAGCAAACTTCCCGACTAGCAGATTCGGACGACTCACCGGGTTACTCCCTCTCCCTAGATCGTCCGGATATGCCTCTTCAACCAATCAACCTCCTGGACCAACTGAACCTCGGCAGAGCTTCTCGTGCTCCCCCTGCTGTCCCAACGATCCCAGCTCTCCAGCCATCTTCCCCCCAGCTTACCAATCATCAAAGGGAGAAGAGGCGGTACGGGAGTCCCGGCCATCCAACCCCTTCTTCTTCAGAGGGAGAAGGACGGGGAGACATCGCCTTTCCCGTGATTGACTCTCCCGGCACGGGTTCAACCTTGGGCCCCGCACTTGCTTTGCCTCGATGGTACTCTTTGTCGGTAAGCATCGACAAGATCTCGTTTATCGTGGCCTTTCGGCTTTTCCAGAGCTGCCCTTCTTCCCCACGATATGGAGAGGGAGAAGAGCAACTCGTATGAAGTTCTGATGAAGTCTATCTTCCAGTCCAGTGCCAAGGTAAGTTAATTCTCTCCTGCTTTCTTCTATTGCATCATGAATTGTTCTTCGAACTTGAGCATTACTTTATTTTCGACCTTCAAATTATGCAGAAGGCCTCTGTAGGCTTTGAGAGGGCAAAAGAGACGGAGAAGGAGCTGAAGAAGGAGCAAAAAAGGGCGGAGAGGGCTGAGAAGGAGAACGCTCAGTACTCCCAGTCCCTCAAGGAAGCTCGTGCTAAAGTAGAGGCTCTTAGGGGGGAGAATGCCGACCTGAGGCAGAGATCAAAGGAGGTTGAGCTCAGCCTGAGAAATCAGCTATCCATTGTAGAAGCCAAGGCAGAGGCGAGTACGACCGAGCCATCCTGGAGGTCACGGAAAACTACAAGGCACAAATGCCGGCCGTGCAGGATGCTGTCTGGGGAGCGGCTTGGCGGTGCTGCCTTGAGAAGCTCGGCGTGGATGAGTCTTCTCCACATTGGATCAACATGGAGTTGCCGAGCGAAATGGCCAATGCTGACGCCTAACCTGATACTCAAACCCAGCCGGATCGAAACGTGCTCCCCTACGGCGGCCCCAGGGCCCAAGATTCCCCCACCCCCTCCTTCGCTGCGAAGGAGAAAATATTGGCCTTCTGGCGAGGAAGTGGTTCACCCCAATATTGCCAGCGATCTTGTCGGCATTTCGGTGAAGAGGCACGATGCACGGTTTTTGTAATTCCTTCCGACCTGCGTGGTCTTGACTTCGGCGGATGTGGCCTTCCTCAGATACTTCATTTTTTACATTTGCACTTTGACTTCTAAGTTTCGTTTTGAGATCACTTGCAATATTCGTTACATAGCTAAGTGTATGGGTTTTGTTGCACGTCTTAGTTTTTGCAATGTTCGTTGCACGTCTAAGTTTCTTCATACTTAGGAATTTCTTGCAATGTTCGTTGCACATTTAGGTGTTTTCATACTTAGGAATGTCCTACAATATTCGTTGCATATCTAAGTGTTTTTGTACTTAGAAATTTCCTGCAATATTCGTTGCATATCTAAGTGTTTTCATACTTAGAGATTTCTTGCAATATTCGTTGCATACCTAAGTGTTTTCATACTTAGAAATTTCTTGCAATATTCGTTGCATATCTAAGTGTTTTCATACTTAGAAATTTCTTGCAATATTCGTTGCATATCTAAGTGTTTTCATACTTAGAAATTTCTTGGAATACTCATATCCTCTCGCTCCCCAATAGGAATCCAAATTACAGGAAGAAATTTCGGTTCATATTTAAACAACATGTCAATAAAAAAGCAAAACTTTATTCATCGAACCAGAAGAAAAAGTAAAAAATGTGACTATACTCATAATCACACAAACAATTTACTGGAAGAATTTCCTAAGGTTCTGAACGTTCCATGGCCATGGGACTGGGTTTCCATCCTGGTCGGCCAAACGGTATGCCCCAATACCAGCAATGCCTATGATCTTGTATGGGCCTTCCCAGTTCGGGCAAAGCTTCCCATCAGTGGTTGCTTTGGTGTTGGCCAAGACTTTCCTTAGCACTAGATCCCCCACTTTGAATTCCCTTGGTTGCACCTTCTTGTTGTAGCTCCTTCGTAGCTATTCCCGATAAGCTGCTAGGGTGATGAGTGCACGTTCCCTCCTTTCCTCAGCAAGATCGAGCTGCTCGGCGAGGGCTTTATCGTTGCCTCCTGATTCCACGAGGGTAGTACGAATGGTTGGCAAACCAACTTCCAAAGGAATCACTGCTTCTGTCCCGTACGCAAGGGAGTACGGCGTCTCTCCCGTAGATCCCCGTGGGGTGGTCCTATATGCCCAAAGCACGACTGGGAGCTCATCAGGCCACCTCCCCTTCTTCTTCTCCAACCTTTTCTTGAGGCCTTTTAAGATCGTTTTGTTCGAGGCCTCTGCCTGTCCGTTACTCTATGGATACGCAGGGGTCGAGTAGTAATTCCTGATACCATATTGGGCACAGAAGGCCTTGAATTTATTGCCGAACTGGGATCCGTTATCTGAGATAATGGAGTAGGGTACTCCAAACCTTGTGATTATCTTATTCCACACAAATCTTTCTACCATTGCTTCTGTGATTTTGGCAAGAGCTTCCCCCTCTATCCATTTCGTGAAGTAGTCAGTGCCAATAAGTAGGAACTTTCGTTTCCCTGTTGCAATAGGGAGAGGACCTACGATGTCCAATCCCCACTGGGCAAATGGCCACGGACTAGTTAGCGGTAGCAAATCCTCAGCTGGTGCTCGGATCAGAGGGGAAAACTTCTGACACTTTTCACAGGTTTTGACAAAGGCCTTCGCATCCTCCTGCATGTATGACCACCAATACCCCTGGGATATTGCTCGGTGGGCTATAGACCTCCCACCAGTGTGCCCTCCACAAGTTCCAGCATGAATTTCGTAAAGAAATTTCTGGACTAGAGCTGGGTGTACACATAATAGGTATGGACCAAGGAAAGACTTTCTATAAAGCTTACCTTCTGGAGAGAGCCAAAAGCGTACTGATTTGGTTTTGATTTTGTGGGCCTCCCTCTTGTCTTCTGGCAAGGTCCCACCTCGTAGGTATGCCACTATCGGGTCCATCCAGCTTGGTCCCAGCTCGGTTTCCATCACGACCTCCACAGATCAGCCAATGCTTGGTTCGCCCAGATAGTCCACTGTCACCGTGCGGCGATATTCTGTTTTGACGGCTGAGCCCAGGCAAGCCAGTGAGTCTGCGTGTGGATTTTGACCCGAGCTGATCTGCTGGATGTGGATCGTATGGAATTTATCAAGCAAATCCTTGGCTGCCTCAGAGTACGAGGCCATCTTCTCGCTTTTCGTAGCGTATTCCCCTAAAAGCTGGTTAACAACTAACTGTGAGTCGCAAAATATTCTCAACTTGCTTACCTTGAGTTCTAGGGCACTTTTTAGTCCAGCGATCAGGGCTTCGTATTCTGTCACGTTGTTGGTGGCACTAAATCCTAGCCATAGCGCTTGCTCCAGAGCCAATCCTTCTGGAGAGAAAAGCACAACTCCTGCTCCAGATCCTTTGTTGCAGGCTGACCCGTCAACGTAAAGCTTCCACTCGTCTGGTTCCAGATCGGCCACCTTCCTTGTCTGCTCGGGATTTCCAACTTGCTTCTTCTCATGGAGCATAGGCGGTGGTGGTGCCACTGTCGGAGAAAACTCAGCAACGAAGTCCGCTAAAATCGCCCTTGATTCTTTGTCCCCCTAGGGGGGATAATCAAGGTCAAACTGACTCAGTTCTATTGACCACTTGGAGATTCTTCCAGAGAAGTCTGCCTTTCTGAGCAAGGCCCTAAGTGGATATTCAGTGAGTATGGTGATGGGATGTTGTAAGAAGTAATGGGGCAACTTCCTTGATGCCACAACAAGGGCGTATACCAACTTCTCCAGTGGTAGGTAGCGTGTCTCAGCATCCAACAACGTTTTGCTCACGAAATAAACTGGAGCCTGCTCCGTCCCCTTTATTCGTAGAAGGACCGAGCTGACCGCATGGTCAGATACTGCTAAGTATAGTACCAACCGCTCCCCAGCTTCTGGAGTAGAGAGTAATGGTGGTGATGATAGGTAGCTTTTTAACTCCTGGAAAGCTTGTTCCTGCTCGGCTCCCCATTCGTAGCCTTCTCTCTTCTTCAGAAGTTGAAAGAAAGGTTTGCAACGATCTGAAGATTTACTGATGAAATGATTAAGAGCTGCTGCCATTCCCGTCAATCTTTGGACCTCCTTCGTGGTCTTTGGGCTTTGAAGGCCTTGCAGAGCCGAAATTTGGTCTGGGTTGGCTTCAATTCCTCTCTTAGTCACTAAGTGCCCAAGAAACTTCCCCGAGCTGACTCCGAAGGCACATTTTGAGGCGTTTAACTTTAGCTTGTATTTTCTCAGAATGCTGAAAGTTACCTTCAAGTCAGCGAGGTGATCTGATTTCAGCTTGCTTTTGACCACCATGTCGTCAATGTAGACTTCCATAGTCTTGCCGAGCTGATCCTTGAACATCTTAGTAACTAGCCTCTGATAGGTTGCTCCAGCATTCCTTAGCCCAAATGGCATAACTTTGTAACAGTAGAGTCCTCTTGGTGAGATGAAGGATGTTTTCTCCTGGTCTGGCTCATGCATTGCTATTTGATGGTATCCTCGGTATGCGTCAAGGAAACTCATCCTTTCATAGCCTGATGTGGCATCTACTAGCTAATCGATCCTGGGGAGTGGAAAGCTGTCCTTTGGGCATGCTTTGTTGAGGCTGGTGAAATCCACGCAGACCCTCCACTTCCCATTCTTCTTTCTGACTACGACTGTGTTAGCCAACCAATCTGGATAGCTCACCTCTCGTATGGCATCTGCTTCTAGTAGCCGTTCCACTTCCTCAATTACAACGTCCGCGTGCTGTGGGGCCGACCTCCTTGCTTTCTGCACAACTGGCTTGTGTTGAGGGTCCACGTTCAAGTGGTGGCAGATGACCTTGGGATCTATCCCAGGCATCTCCTGGGGGGTCCATGCAAACATGTTAGAAATACTTGATTTTGATTATATTTCTACAAAATTGATTTCAGAAAATAAAGTTAAAATATTTTTTTATCCAATCACTCACACATGTTCAGCCATTAGAAAATTCATTTTCTAATAATTCTCTTGGCTCCAAAATAATGCATGTGTACAACAAATGTACGAGAGAGAATTCCACTGTTTCAATTTTTTTTAACGTGATTTGTGAAGAGTTTTTTTTTACAAAAATCAATTTTATCTCATTAGACTTATTCTCATTTATAATATGGCCAATTGTTTCTCTTATTATGGCATTGAGATTATCCCTTCAGATTTCCTACCTACTGTATCATATATGCATTATCTACACCACGTGATCTTTTTGAAATTTCCGCAAACTATGGCAGTAGGCCTTAATTAGGGTCTAATCATTGTGATTTTTTCTTTTCCATTTAAATTTTCTCTTGACCCACGTGTTAGTAAGGGTCCTGCCATAATAGGCATTTTGGAACAATTTAATTAAGGAATAAGAACGTTGTCAGTTGACACAATTTTCGTAATGCAAGAATTATTTTGTCAAATCCGAACGTTCATATTTTGTAATTACCAAAGATTGACTATAAAATTTCTTGGTTCAACATCCGTTCTTTTGGCTGTGATTCTTTCCTTTTCAACTTTAAGAATGCTTTATCAAAATCACCTTGGCCCACTTCTATTTTTCATGACTTATTCCTTTTGAATTTGGGCACTAACATGTTTCTTCATTGGTCACCAGTTTAGTCAATTTTGGAAGCTTTTCAAATTCAACGTATATATGTTACAACTACTAAGATCACGTTTTGCTGGCAGAGAATATTTTCCTCAATGGAAATGTTTTAACGTTCAGTACATTGATGCAGTATATAAGCGAGGCTTCCGAAGAGAAACAAACAAAAAGCACAATTCCGAAAAAAAAAAAAAAAGCAACAACTCAGCCAACACCGAGCATCCTTTTCTTCGTTTCACTTTCACAATATTAGTATGAGGGATTGAGAGCAAAATTTTTGTACATCAACTCTTTGAGAGAGATCTACACTTGACAAATTTTTCTCAGTGGGTGTATTGAGAATTTGTCTCCAAATTTCAGTGATTTTGGTGAGTTTTCTTTCTTAGGATTTTGGGAAAAATCCTAGCGGTTTGCTAGCTCCTCGTGAAAGCTAGTGGTTGTAATCTATTTGAAGAATAGTGGAAACTCAAGTCAAAGCTTGAGAAGTGGAGTAGGCTACTTCTTGCCGAACCACTATACATCTTGTGTTTGATCTCTCTCTCTCTCCTACTCTTTACTTTTTACATTTATTTCTGTTATTTAGTCTTTCTTATTGTTCTACTGTGTTGCTTAGTTCTTAATTTATAATTGGTTATTTTTATATTTAAGCAACCCTATTCACCCCCCCTCTAGTTGCCTTTTTGGGGTAACAAAACACATCAATGTGGCTTTTAAGAAAAGCGACTAGATCTCTTTCCTCCAGCTCGGAGAGGGTCTCGTCGATCAGGAAATACCTCTCTGCATCGTCTTCCTGAATCTGTACCTTCTTCAGTCCTTCTACCATCTTCTTGGTGGGATCACCACCGACGTCTTCTAAAGTTGGTTGGTCTGGAACTTCAACTGTCTGTACCAGCTCGGCCTTTGGGGATTTTCTCAGGACCATGGTGAAGCATTGATCAGCCACCTTCTGGTTACCCTTGATGCATTCTATTCCATCTGCCCCGGGGTATTTGACCTTCTGGTGGTAGGTTGATGAGACCGCCCTCATCTTGTGCATCCACGTCCTCCCTATAATCACGTTATAGGAGGAGGGGATGTCAACCACAAGGAAGTTTGTCTTCAATACTACTGACCCTGCCCGAACAGGAAGTGTGACCTTCCCCACTGGCCATACCGTCTGTGCGCTGAAACCAACCAAGGGGACAAGGCACTTTTGTAGTGAAC
Organism: Vaccinium macrocarpon; assembly: GCA_022606695.1. Taxonomy (NCBI): domain Eukaryota; kingdom Viridiplantae; phylum Streptophyta; class Magnoliopsida; order Ericales; family Ericaceae; genus Vaccinium; species Vaccinium macrocarpon. The sequence continues at coordinate 16,747,935 of CM040178.1, forward strand.
TTGTTGGGAGTTCCATCTTCTTAAAAGTGTCGTAGTACATGATTTCGGTGCTGGCCCCCTGGTCCACTAGGATTTTCTCCACGTCGTAATCCCCTATTCGTAGGGTGATAACTAATGCGTCATTATGGGGTATCGTTACTCCGTCTAAGTCATCGTCAGTGAAGGTGATCGGGGTTTCCAGGACTTCCCCTACCCTCGGCCTCTTCATGCCGAGCTTCATGACTTGCCCTGCCTACCCATTAACCCTTTGGACGTGCCTTATCTCGTTGTTCGTATATGGAGCAACCAATCCATGTATCATATGGATTGTCCCTTTGGCCCTTTCTCGTAGTCTATCTCTTCTACTAGATCGGCATCATTCTTGCTGTCAGCCAAGAACTCCTTCAGATGGCCCTCTGCTACTTTCTCGTCCAAGAACTTCTTGTATTCCACACAATCCTCGGTCCATGTGCCCCCAATCCACGGGTAGCCGCAATCGATTGGTAGCCCTCCTTTTCTCTGGGTTCCCCGTCATCTTTGGGGGTCTCCTGAACCATTGCTCATTCTTGATCCTGTACAGCATTTTGTATATTGGGATATTGAAAGTAGCCATGATGCTGAAGTATGATTTGGGGTCGGGTTCGGCTTTATCTTTCTTTTGCTGGGAGTAATCCTTCCGTCCTGTCGTAAAGTCCCTCTTGTATAACTTTTGCTCGATCGTCTTCTTTTCTGGGAACTGAAGTTGTCCAGCCACGACCTTTCCCCCAGCCTGCAGGATGTCATCCTCTACCCGTGCGTGCTCTTGAATCCTTTCCATCAACTTGACCATAGTCTTGGCTGGATGCATGGTGAGTGATTCTCGTAGCTTACTGCTCATGGGCAAGGTTGTTTTGAACGTTGCCAGAGCATACTCTTCACTACAATTCTCAATTTCGTTGAAAGTTTCCAAGTAGCGTTTTGAGTATTGACGCAGAGTCTCGTCGTCCCTCTGTCTCATAGAGGTTAACGTATCGAAAGTTTTCGGAGCTGCTCGGCTTGTGAGAAACCGAGCAGTGAACTCCTCTGCCAGTTGTGCCCAACATAGGATGGATCCTTCTGGGAGTTTATGGTACCAACTTAGCGCTACCTTCCCTAAGCTAGACGGGAACATTTTACCGCGGCCGGTCGCGTCGTCTTGTTAGTGCATGAACATGGCTTCTTTGGTAGTCTTGAATGTGGGCCCCAGGGATCCGTCTTTGGTTTAAGTAGGGATGAACGGCGAGTGCTTTATCACCTTTCGGCCTCTTCTCGCTCAAATCCAATGAGCCAAAGGTGATTTGGAGATCTGGCCTAGGGCTTCCTTAGCTACCTCTCGTGCAGTTTTAGGACCTCCCTCCATTTCGGTCCCAAGGGGCCCGTCCTATTTTTCTCATCTTGCCTGCGGGGAATAAGCTCGTTGGAACTAGATCTTTCATATCTGTCCCTAGCGTGCTTCCTCCTTTCTCTTTTTTCAACATAAACGCTCCTATCTCTCCTTTTACGTGGAGAAGCTGCTCGGTCAGTGGAGGCGTTGTCATGATGACAACTTTTCTTTTCTTGGTCGTGACGCACGGAACTCGTCCGAGAGCGTAAGTCTTTTTCTTTTTCCTGAAGCTGCTTTTTTAGGTCCCGAATCTCTCGTTCTCGTCGAGTGACCTCACGGGCCAGTTCCTCTGCCTCTTGCTCCTTTCTATCGAGGCTATCCTCTCTCTGGTGATTTCTGGTGTGTTTGTGACCATCCCTCCTTGGAGGGCTCACTCCCCGCTCACGTCGAGCAGAAGCCTCTCCACCTTTTGGTGGTGTCTTTGAGTGTCTGCTCCTTGGAGAATCGCGGAGTATTAAGCGCATATCCCTGAATTTTGGAATCTCCGGGATATGCGCTACGTCAAACCTCTTGGTTGCTGGTTTTTTCAACGGTGCTCTGAGAACCAAGGGAGTTTTGTCCACTTTTGTGTTCTTTCTCGTAGTATACACAAGTGTGGTACCATCGTCTTCCACATCGTTTCGTTGTGGAGTCTTGTAAGAGGCTCAATGTACCATCGCGGGATCTCTCGTTGAAAGGGACCGCTTTCCCCGAGGCGGCCCAATTGTACGGGGATAAATCCGCGTAGCTCTGGATCACGTGCTTCCTTGAATCAACCCTGAATCTGCAAGATAGAAAGAGGGTTAGAGCACCTTTGCCTCTCGTTGGCAAAGGCCCTCCAATGCCTAAGTTAGTATCATGTACTCGAAAGCTTAAAGCACAATGCGTATGAAAGCAATTCACAGCATACCATTTATCACGGTTATTGCCTTGTATTTATAGGCGTAGACGTCCCTCACATTAGGCATCTCGTGCCACTGTTTCCTACTCTCTTTAGGAGCCCTTCCCTTAATTGGACTTTCCTATCAAGGGACAGTTTCCATAGATTGCTAGATCTCGTCTAGCAGTAGTGTTTCTTTCCATGTAGGACTCATTCCTATATGGAGTCTATTCCCATCTTCACTAGGAATGTTCATATTAATCCCTTATTTCACGGGATTGCTTCTTATCTCGTAAGGTACCGCTTATAGAATATTCTGGAATGTCCCACCGCCCTTCCTGTGGCGGTGCCGATCTTACACGTAGCTCGGAGTAACTTGTACATAGTTCAGTTCATCACGCCGAGCTGAACTATGTATTCCAGAATGCTTGCCAAACTATATTCGTAGCTCCCACAGCTCGGCCATATCAGGGCATCCCCTTATGCCTTATGCCGAGCTAGTGCATTCTGATGCGTTTACTTTAATTTGACTCCTGACCCTATTCATGGTCAATCCAGCTCGGTACAGGGACTAACAAACTCCCTATGTGGTACCGAGCTAATCGCCCTCTCGTGGCATTTATATAAGACACGTGTTATGGATAATTATTGGGTAATCCGATTTTACCCACTCCAATGATGGTGAGGGATTTTGTGGAGGTGGAGTTGGTTGAAGAGGCTTGATCTTCCCCTGTTGTACGAGCCGCTCGAAGATAACAGGTAGAGGTAAGGGGAGAGGAGTGAAGATACGTCTGGTTCTTTGGTTCTATGGAGGTTGATTTGGTTGAGCTGGTTGGGACAAGATAGCGTTTATTGGTTCAGTCTTATGGGGTTGATGATTCATGGTGTTGGATGAGGAACCGACTGCGTAACTGGGGTTTGCGTACAAGGACGAGGTGTTCCCAATGAAATTGCGCTTGGGCCTGGGAATTGAATCTCCTTTCTTCAACACCCCACTTTGCAAGGCTTCTTCAATTGATAAGCCCGTCTTAAAGTAAGTTGCGAAGTCATGGGCTTGGGCCATTACCATATACTGAGCGAAATTTGGCTGAAGGTTCTTGGTTATGATGCGCATCTGATCCTTATCACTAGGACGGTCAGTCATTTGCGCGGCCTTTGCTCTCCACCTCTTTACGAATTCTGCAAATGATTCCTTTTCCTTCATTTTGATGCTTTCAAGTTCACGAGTAGTGACTTTTAGCTGAACATTGTATTCATACTGCTTAATGAAAGCAGCCACCATTTCTTCCCAAGTTTGTCTCTTTGAAATATCGAGAGATAACAGCCACTGGAGTGTGGGCCCTGTGAGAGTTTCATGGAACATTTGTGCCATAGCAGACTCATCAACTTCTTGTAGCGAAAGGGAGCTTACATATGCCTGAATATGTCCTTTCGGATGCCCAGTCCATCGAATTTTTCAAAGTCCACATGTTTGAACTTCTTAAGGAGTTTAGCGCCTAGGAAGATGCTCAGTTTATCCATATCAAAACCGGTAACGGCTCGTTTCTCACTCTTGGCCACAGACTCTTCTAGTTTGAGTAGCTTGGCTAGCATTTCAGCTAACTGAGGGTTTTCAGGGGGTTGTTCCGGCTGTTCATCATTAGGAATTTCTTGATCTCGAGGTTCACCCTCGGGGTGTCGCTGCTGAGGTAGGGGGAGTCGGCTCTGGATATTTACCATAATTGCCATGAGTTGGGCAATTCGAGTATCATTCCTGACCCTTTCATCATGCATCTATTTCCTCAATTGCTCAAACTCATTTGAGGGACCCTGTTCCTGTTCAGCCGCCATACTAGTCTCAACCTTTGGTGATAAGGATCTAGACAGTCTCTGTCCGGGAGGTCGAGTCCAAACAGGTAAGGTCTTTTTCTTCTTTGCAGGCCCAATGATTCAAGAGCTAAGCATAAAGCAAGGGCCGAACTCAGATGTGTACTCATTGTGCTTACTACGTATTAAAATGAATGATTTACAAAAATGCTCACTATCGTCTCGTCATGACTTGATGTACGGAGTTAGTCCTATTCCTAACCTAGGAATTAAGCTACCGGTTCCGGATCTCACTTGGAATCGTTTGTACAGAAGATGTATCAACACCACGGGTAGGTCTTTTACTCAGTAGGTACAGTTTGCCAACCTAAAGCCTAAAAATGTTGGGATCGTAACCTTTAACTTTTCTTGACCATCTGAGACAAAGCAATGAGGTGTCGTCATCCAGATACAATCGGTTCCAAGGCTAGTCCAAAACACAGGCGGCTGTTCGGGCACGACCAACACCGGAGGTATTTCAAACTCCGTGGATTTTAAGTCTCCTAGACTTCACATATGACTTAGGGTTAGTCTACCGGATCCAAATCTCACTTGAGATCATTGCACAGATGATTATCAACACCCCGGGTAAACCATTACTTGGTGGATACGGCGTTTCAACCTAAAGCCTAAATGTTGACGCCGTATCACTTTTCTTGGTCATCCGAGACAAAGCAATTTGGATGTTGCAATCCAGATACAAATGATCACAAGGCTAGTTTGAATCACAGGTGGCCGTTCGGGCACGACCAACACCGAAGGTATCTCAAACTCCATGGATTTTAAGTCTCCTAGACTGAATTAGACAGCTTTGGAAGATTGCTTCAATCCTCAAGTTTTCTTTTAAGCAATAAGTCCTTGATATCGGATGGCTGGATTTGGGAAATCCCAGTCCACACAAATTCCGGCAATGATCTAAAGATCAGATGCCTAAGGGCGATTGATCCTTCTCGGGCCAAGGTCCCTTAAACCTGTTTAGATCAGTGTTTAAGAATTTGGTGATCCAAATTTTCCCACGTCCAGCCGTCCTAAGGGCTAACTTGTAAGAACAACGCGCATATGAGATGCACGACTCATCATCGGGCCGAAGCAACCTTCTACTAACTGCCGAGAACTTAATTTCGAAAGATTGCCCCGATCCTCAAGTTTTCTTTTAAGTAATAAGTCCTTTATATCGGATGGCTGGATTTGGGAAATCCCGGTCCACACAAATTCCGACAATGATCTAAGATCAGATGCCTAAGGGCGATTGATCCTTCTCGAGCCAAAGTCCCTTAAACCTGTTTAGATCAGTGTTTAGGAATTTGATGATTCAGATTTTCCCACGTCCGGCCGTCCTAAGGGCTAACTTGTAAGAACAACGCGCATATGAGATGCACGACTCATCATCGGGCCGAAACAACCTTCTACTAACCGAAAAAGCATGAAAACCAAACAGGACATCTATACAGAATTTTGACACTCGCGACGGCTATATACAATGCAAATGCATGAATGCAACATGGCATAGCAAGGAAAGCGGTAACACGTAGCACGTTAACATGGTGGAGCACGTAAACTTAACGCATGGGTGGATTGCTAAACGTGGGGTTCTATGATTATCTATATGCAAAAGGCTGGTTTTGGTCACTGAGGGTACCCCGGACTCAAAATCAAAACCGCCTCCTACCGTTAAAAACGATAGTGACGATGTGATTTATCATGGTCGAGGGCTGCTGGGCATTTTGGGATTCCCTGTCACCGGCAAGCCGGGCAGGATTGCCAAAACACGCCAGCGGGGCTAAGAACCATGCAAGTGCAATGCAAAAATTGAATTTCAAACATTTTCAAAATCCCACAAGATATTTTTTTTTCGAATTAAACCCACTTTTGATTAGCACATATTTCAATAAAATTACACAAGTGTAATAAAAATTGCACAAGTGTAATTAAATAAAATATATATTAACCAAATTCCCCAGCGGAGTCGCCAGCTTGTGGACGGCCCACGGAGTTTGGAAATCGGTGTTGCGCATGAAAAAGATTGTGTTTTGTTAGAGTCGCCACCCTGATTTGAGGTCCGAATCCGAGAAACCGATAAAAATATGACTCGTTTGCCCGTTTAATGGAAAAAGATTTTACTGATCATTGCGGAACCAGAAATTTCTCGGATTCGGGGGTTTGGTTATGAGAGGGAAAGGGTTTTATGGCACCCCTCTCGCCCGATCCGTGAACCGGTCTCTACTCAATATTTTATGGGATTCTGAAAATGTTTGAAATTCAATTTAATCACAAAAATGGGGAATTGAGGATGGGAACCATGTAAACAAAAGAAAAAAAAAAGCATAAATTTAATGTGGATGCTTGTGTGCATGATATATATGGAAACAATAACACTAAAGATCTATTATGATGAGTATTTACAAAAGAGAACAACAACAGAAATTAAACAAGTAATTCAAGAAATTACAGACTTAGTACCTAACAAGGTGATTTAGAATCTGGATTTCAGAATAGGAGTTGAGCGCTCAAAGAGGAGGGCTTGAGCGCTCAAACCCTTTAAACCAGTTTGAGCGCTCAAACCCTACGGATTGAGCGCTCAAACCAATTTCTATCTTCTGTGATTTTTGACACTTTCATCCCTTCTCTACTCTTTATTTACAAGATCAAACATTAATAAAGTGTTTTTAATGGAGCATCAAATAAAAACAGACAGATTGATCTTATAAATAATGATGAAAAAGAAGAAAATCACCAAATTTAAACAAAAGAAATGCTTGGAAATGGAAGAAAGAAGAAAATTCAGATCACATGCATAATAACAAAAACCCACTCACGCTTGAGTTTCAGGAAACCATGATCCATCATCAAAACATCCAAAAATCAACAATCGGCTCAAGAATAGCTTGAGCGCTCAAATGGATAGCATTGAGCGCTCAAGCCATTGCATGGCTTTCTGATTTTTGTTAAGAAAACAGATTCTGGATGATTTTCAGGACAATAAAACGTGAGATGAAGGTTTATGAAACTAGAAAGTCATTGATTTGCTTTCAAATACTAGATTTTCAAAGATTTTGAGGCTTGATTGTCATAAAATGATTAGTCTATGCTCATGCAAATCGTTTTAAAGTAAAATCAGGCTGTTTTAACGATTATATGAGCATAATTTAACTATTAAATGATAATCAAAATCCCAGATAAAGCTTAAAACTCAGCAAAACAGAAACTGTCCAGAACTGGACTTGAGCGCTCAAGGCTTTAGGCTTCAGCGCTCAACTCCTGTTACAACTGCAAATTTTGGCAATGTTTTAAAACAACTTTTAGACCTTTATGTGTTCAATTCAAGTATAAAGAACTTGATTGAACACACTGGTCACCCTCAGATGAACCAAAACAGCAACAATTGCTTGTTCAACTACCTTTTTACTGGATTGAAGACTTGAACTGGATTGACGGTTTGGAAGTGAAAGACTGTTGAGCTTTTGGTCATGGACTGAATTGTGTAGAATAGGAGGTTGATTGTTGAACACTAGCTGAATTTGTGTTTTATAGGTGATTTTGTAGGTGGATTTTCATGGAAAGGGAGTAGGTTTGTAGAGAGAGAGGGAAGACGATTTTCTGAGAAATTTGGAACTATGGAGCAGAATTTGTGAACCCCTGGTTACGGGGGGGTGAATGGTTTATATAGAGTGAGTGGAGGGAAGGCTGGAGAGAGAGAGGAAGTGGGTTGTATACTAGGTGTAGTTTAGATGTAGTTTAGGTGTGGTTTAGGACAATGTGGGGTGTATTATACGTGTATAGTACGTATAGAAGTGGTTAGACGCTCCACTATGCATGAGATCTCATGATGAGATACTCTACAGATTCCTGATTGGTTCAGAGTTGAGCGCTCAAAGCCGTGGGCTTGAGCGCTCAAGGTGCTCCTCGCAGATTGAGCGCTCAAGGTCTAAGGCTTGAGCGCTCAAGGTGCTTGGTGGCAAATTGCTTGGTTTAACTTGGCTCAACAATGCTTGGACTAGTTTAGGTTATTTGGTGGTGTTTGGTTGATTTTGACCAGATTCAAGCCATCTTCACAAGTTTTGGGTAGCCATGATTGGTCCATTTCATCATTGGGTGTGCTTGAGCGCATCCCAGGTTCAAAATCGGGGTGTCTACATATAGTAAAAAGATGTGTAGTCTATAATGTGGGAACTTGTGAATAGCTCTAGTAGTAGAAGTGATGTTGTAAGGACCCGTGTTTCCAAATAATTTTTTTTTTGAAAATAATTTCGGGGAAGTGTGAGAAATGTTTTAAAATGCAAATGAGCTCAATGTGAGCATAGTAATTTCATATGGGTGTATTTAAAACACATTTGAAACTTAGGGGGTGTGTTTGTGCAAGTAAAGAGGGGTTATATACGCTTTGGGGGCTGTTTTTTTCAAACAATCAGATCTCTCTCTCTCTCTCTCTCTCTCTCTCTCTCTCAAAGAGGCTAGCAACCCCTCTCTTTTCTTCCTCCCGATATTTTCTTCATTTCCCACTACAAATCCACCTCCCAACCCTCTCAAACTCAAGATTTAACCTCATATTCATTACCTACACGTGATTTAGAGTCCGGGTACGTTTGTTGTTGCTTGGAGGATGTGTATTTCAGTTGGGATTCAAGAACAAGAGTTGGGTTTTTTTCATCTTCTTCATATTTGGAGCTTGATCTTTGAGGTAGGGGACAAATTCTACTATCTCTAGTTGTATTTTGTTGATTTCTTGTGTATATCTTTGGGTTACCTATAAATTTCAAGTTAAAACTTGATATCTCCATAATTGGGATTTTACATCTTTAAAATCTCCATAGAAATGAGTCTGGTTTGATTGAGTTTGGTTCTCACTTAATTGGGGGTTAAATCTTTAAATTGGTGGTTGATATATGCTTATTCCATGCTTTGTTGATGCTTGAAAATCCCAAATTGACTTGGGTTGGAACCCCATTCATTTGTGCAAAAGTTGTAAAAAATTCAATTTTTAGCCTTTTGTATCCATACCAATTTTGTGAGGTATGGATACCAATCTGTCTGTTTGCTGATGTGCATTGGCATCCATACCAATTTCAGGGGTATGTATACCTTTCTTAAAAACTGCTCATGGCCTTTGTAGAAGTTGGTTACGTACATTACTTGAAAGGGAAATGAGAGATGTTTATTATTCGGACACATGTGAAATACTTGGTGTTTTGAGCGAAATGTAAGTTGATGCACTAGGACCACCACACGGTGAGTTGCTAGGAAGGGTTCCACGAGGCCCATAAGACTCGGACAAAGGTTCCACGAGGCCCATAAGACTCGGACATGGGTTCCACGAGGCCCAAAAGACTTGGAAGAGGATTCCAACATCCTCAAGCTTAAACATGATGGGTTAATGAGATTTATAGTGTTGATGGTGGAGATAGTTAACCGTGGATACATAACACGTTTGTGGTGGTATAGAGGTTGACAAATGATCTAGTTGGACACTTGGATATTTTTGGTCATTAACGTATTTCGTTGGACATATGGGTACTTTATGATCATTTATCACTTGTTTTAGTCATCCATGCCACATCTTGCTTAAATCATTTTTGGTATCCAACTTCATGTGCACATATCATACTTTATACACCTAGCGTTTGTAGAATGGTTTCCTACTGGGCAAGTGTAGCTCAACCTATCAATTTTCAGGTACCTATCATGGAGCATGACATGGAGTGCTTGGAGTGCATACATGCATTGGTTTTTGAAAGCTAAATGGAAGAGCTATTTTATCATCTTAGAACTTGTATTTTGTTAAGATGATTTTGTAACTTGATTAAGTTTCCTCTTTTGAAATTGGGTTGTAAATACACATAAAATCTATGTATTTATATTTTTTGGGTTTATGGGTACCCTTAGACTATTGTAATTTGTTGACTATGACTTTCTATGTTTCATATGGACTTGATGTGGACCGTGGACTTGTCACCATCCACGTGGATTTATAAAATGTTTTATCTTTCAAATTTTGTGGGCGTGACAGATGTAAAATATGTACTCGGTCTTGTGTGTAATGTAAATATGTTTTGCTTGTGAATAAATAAAGATGCTGATGAACCTTGTTATGATTGTTTGTGGTTGATTAGAATATAATTTCTTCACTTTGCTTTCATTACTCTAAAAGTCATGGGGTGCACATGAAAACATATTGAATTGAAATATTCAAAAGGATAGAAAAGACAATGGCAGAGCTAGAAAGTATAGCGAGAGACATGGAACAATGCGAACAACCTACTTCTCCTTTATCTGGGCCACCTCCTGTCTTGCCGTCACAAACATAACCTACAATCCAATACTACACTTCCTCCCCCAAATTAAACACAAACCACAAACGTACCCAACACCTTGGAGAACGATTGAATATAAATGAGTTCCTTAAGTTGAAACCCCCAAGTTTTGAAGGAGGAATAAATCCAGCCACTACTTACGAGTGGTTAGCAGAAGTTAAGAAAATCTTTAAAGTTTTGGTGTGCATGGAGACCCAAAGAGTGAAGTTGGTTATTTCAGAAGTACCAAAAAAAATAAAAAAAGAGTGAAGTTGGCGGCATATATATTAAAAGGAGAGGGCCATCGCTGGTGGAACCTAAAAGATAAAGCTGAACCAGAAATAAATAGGAAAAGATTTTTAGAAGTTTTCAAAGAAAAGTATATTCCTCAAGCCATCACGCTAAGTTTTTGGAGTTTCTCAACTTAAAGTAAAGGGGAGCCATGTCGGATACATACTATGAGGCTGAATTCACAAACTTGGCTAAATATGGGTTTCATATAATTGACACAGATGTTAGAAAGGCTCGGAAAATGAAGATGGGTTACTACCAGAAATCAGATTTGTGGTACGTCTTCTACACTTTCCCAAATATGCATACCTGGTTGATGGTGCTCTCTTGGTAGAGCAAGGACGTGAGGAGAGTTTGTGAATGTAAGACGTGGAAGAATATGAATGGTGGAAAAAATATAGCGTCGGATAACACAAAGAAACAGAACATAGGAAGAACCATCCCCGTGTGCGCTATTTGTGGAAAGAATCACCCTGGTGTTTGTTGGAGAACTATGCAAGGGAATCAAGGAAAGAATGTACCAAATTGTATAACATGTGGTAAGACTCATTCCAGAGTCTGTTGGAGAACTACAGATAAGTGTTTTGGGTGTGGGCAACTAGGCCATATTCAAAGAACTGTCCAATGAAGTTAATGGGGGCTAATGCAATACCACTGGGTAATTCGGGAAGGCAGGCTATAGGCAACAAGTAGGCGCAAGTCAGAAATTTGGAGCAAATCAGAAACTGGCAAAGGCATTTGTATTGACACCTAGAGACTCGTGTAATACAGGGTCGGTAGTGGCAGGTACCGTATCGATCTACTTTATGCCTACTTATGTACTTTTTTATTTGGGATCAACTCATTCCTTCATTTCTAGTCAGTTTGCATTAAATTTGCCTAGAGAACCTGAACCTCTCGGGTGTGAGTTTGTAGTAACGCAGCCTATTGACAAGAATACAATATGTAATTTAATCCATAGAGGTTGAGAGATTGAACTTGGAGAAAGGAAGTTGATAGTTGACTTAATACCTATGGTAGTCGGTCCTTTTGATGCGATCCTAGGAATGGATTCATTGTCTAGTAATCATGTTACTATACATTGTGCCAATAAGTCTGTAAGTATATATTTTAAACCCCGAGCTAGACGAATACCAATTTGTTGGAGAGAAGGTGTATTCACACCCATATTTTATTTATGCTGCCCAAACCCACCGACTTTTAAGGGTTGTCAAGGATTCTATTGTGTTGTTAGGTTAAAGGAGGCAAAGAATAAGGAGATGGGAGATATCACTGTAGTGCAAGAATTTCCAGAAGTTTTCCTCGAGGAGTTGCCCGGTAAACTAATCGATTGGGAGATAGAGTTCTCCATTGACGTAGAACCAAGCACCAAACCTATTTCTAAAACTCCATATCAAATGGGCCTAGCTAAGTTAAAGGAACTTAAAGTACAACTAGAGGAACTGGTGGATGAGGATTTTATTAGGCCAAGTTCATCACCATGGGGAGAGCCATTACTATTCGTAAAGAAAAAGGACGGGACCATGCGGTTGTGTATAGACTATCAAGAATTAAATATGGTGACCATTAAAAATAAGTACCCATTACCCTGGATCACAGATTTATTTGACCAATTTCAAGGGGCTAAGGTGTTTTCAAAGATAGACTTGAGATAAGGATACCATCAGTTGAAAGTCAAGGAGACTTCGAGAAAATTGCATTTCACACAAGGTATGGGCACTATGAGTTCTTGGTGATGCCTTTTGGAGTAACTAATGCACCCACCGCATTGATGGACCTGATGAATCGAGTTTCAAGAGTTATTAGGATGATTTTGTAATTATGTTCATAGATGACATTTTGATATACTCCAAAAGTGAGGAGGAGCATGTGAATCATATAAAAATTGTGTCGCGGACTCTCTAGGAGCAGAAGTTGTATGCAAAATTTTAAAACTGTGAATTTTGGTTGGATAAGGTCGTGTTTATGGGGCATGTTGGTTGTAGTGAGGGAATAGCCATAGACCAACAAAAGATTGAAGCTGCCATTAATTGGCCAAGGCCGACAACCGTAATTGAGGTGAGAAGTTCTATGGGATTGATAGGTTATTTCTGAAGGTTTGTTAAGGACTTCTCCAAAATTGTAGTACCTTTGACCGAATTGACTAAGGGAGAATCTTTTGTTTGGACTGAAAGGCGGTTAGAATGTTTTTAAGAGCTGAAACGACGATAACCACAACCCCTGTTCTGATCCTTCCTAACGGAAATGATAATTTTCCAATCTAGAGTGATCCCTCTCGTCAACACTACGTCAATTTTAAGCATTACCGGCATTAGAAAATTGCCGAGAAAAGGCCAAAAACCGCCGAGAATGCCCATTACCGGCGGTAATCACGACCACCGTCTGTACGGCCGTCGAAAATACTATAACCGCCGGGAAAAGTTATAATACCGCCGGTAAAAGTAGAGGCCATTAGCGGCAGTTTTAAAATTGCCGGGAATACTAATAACGTATATTAAGAAAAAAAGAGTTACACGTGGTGGCCACGTGGCACCATTTTACCGCCCGTGTGGCACGCATTCTTCATTTGTAATGCTTCGCCCAAGTCTCAAACACGAGACCTCGCACTGCGCGCGTGCATGCGCTACCAATTGAACTAGCATGCATTTTGTGTCATTTGAACCAAAACAAATATTTATAGTTTACCGTAATTTTTTTCTGAATTTTTTTTTTTACAGGCATTTTCAGGAAAACCGCCGGGAATGTCACTTTTGCCGGCGGTAATTTATAAAACCGCCCGTAAAAGTTATTTTTCTGGCATTTGTTAAACCGCCAGAAAAAGTGGCTTTTCCGGCATTAATAGTCCCGCCGGTAAAAAAACCGCCGGCAAAAGCAATATTTGGCGTAGTGCAAAGTTTGGGATGTGCTTTGATGCAAAATGAAAAGGTAGCGGCATACGCTTCTCAGCAGTTAAAACCCCATGAGAAAAATTACAACCCATGACTTAGAATGGTCGTTATATTTACTTTGAAGATCTAGCTTCGTTATTCATACAGAGTGTCATGTAATGTCTATACCGATCACCAGAGCTTACAGTATATTTTTATCCAAAAGGAGTTCCACTTAAAGTAAAGGCATTGGTTGGAATTGATAAAGGATTATGATGTTAATTGTTACCCAAAAAAGGCAACCTAGAGGGGGGATAAATTGTGTTGCCTTCAATAATGCTCAAATAAAAAATATAACAAATCAATAGAGAAAGCAAATAAATAATTAATTTGTACAACACAAAAATAAAAGAGATAAGGGAGAGAGAAATCACACAGAGATGTATAGTGGTTCGGTCTGAGCTTAGTCCACTGCTCAAACTAGTCCATTGGCCTACGGAGTCGTTGTTTTACTAATCAAACAACCAACTTTTGGTGCCGGTTAAACCTTATAACCGCAACACTAACTTTCCCGAGGAGTTAGCCGAACCGCTTGAGTTTATCTCCCAAATTCTAAAAACACCCACAGAGTGGACAAAGCTCAGAGTGTATCTCTCAAAGAGTGGATACACAAATTTTCTCTCAAAGCTCTCGAAATATATGTGTGTGTGTGTGTGTGTGTAAAAATGAAGTGCAGAGAAGTGAATATTGCTCTTGAAAGTGATATTGCTCTGGTGTGGCTTGGTTGATTCTTCATCTGCAGAACCTCATCTTTTATTGACTAAAATTATTAGAACGTTGAAATATTTTCGTTGAGATCAAAATCTTCTAATAGCAAGTTGGATCTTTAGTAAATGCAAAATATAATCGTTGGGCTGCATATCTCTTGTAAACTAATTTGCAACGTTCTTGAGAAATAAACGTAAAGCTCTAAGTCAAAGAAATTGTAGAGTAGTAATGGGAGTTGGTCTGCTAAAATATTTCTAACGTTCATGACATAAATATGAAGCTTGAGAAGTCAACAATGGACAACTAAAGCTTCATCTAATTTGACCAATTTGAAACTTCTCATTTTGAAAATTCAATGCATGTCTGATAGAAATGGGAAATGGATCAGCCATGAGGTCTTTATAATTTGGTTCACCAAAACTATTTTTTGGGCATAATCAATATGGAAATTTTCAGTGGAGGAATTTTGATCAGGTATTACACTTGGGCTGACCAAGAGATAATTTTGAGTAAAAAAAAATTTCTCTTAGAACGAGAAGGAATTTATGTTTCCTGGGATACAAAAAATATGTTTTTCAAGCGGCCAATTTATTTAAGCATTGGGAATATAGCAAGTTAACATTGTTTTTAGAAAATCAATTTTGTCATAAGAGCATAATCAAAATCAATTATTTTTAACAATCTCCCCCTTTTTGATGATGACACAAAATATGATTTCTAAAAACTAATGGTAAGTGAAATTTTAAACAATGCTCCCCCTATGTATATGCTCCCCCTTAATATATGCCAAAAAAAGTTAGCATTCATAGATATATCAAGTGATACTAACCAACAAAATCTAACATAGTTGTTTGAGCCACAAACCATACGGTATTATTATCTCAAGTGCAAATAACAAATAACAAGGATAGATCATGCACTACTCTTTTTCTCCCCTTGTAACATCATCAAAAGCAAATAATACTTTGGTAAAAAGAATAAAAGGTTTGGTCACTCTATAATTTCGTTTCGACGAAAGCTTGGCGTCTTCAATGTCATACTCTTTGACAATGGCTACGAGTGCAACACCCACAACAAGTAACCATTTCCATTGAAAATTTAAAGTCCACCTCATTGAAAGTAATCCGCAAAGAAAAAGGAAAATGAAGAGTTGCCCCCATAAGAAGTGGATAATTGACTCCATATTTGTGCGCTCTATATATTGTTCCCAAGACTCGGATGCAAATTTATGAAAAGTGAACCACATTTGCTCAATATAGGAATATAGTTATTTGGAGAAGATTTTGAGCGGATTAAGACCGAGAGTGAGATGAGGATGATAAGAAGGAGATAGTGTGGGTGTATTTATAGATACTGAAGAAGTGTGTAGAAAAAGGAAGAGAAATTTTGAAATTTGAATTTTTGAAAGGAGTGAAGTCCGTGCCAGATGGGACAAATAAGAAGGAAGAAAATTTTGTCCGAGTATTTATTGCTATGTCCCTCAATATTTGCTAACATACACAGGACGCCCCCAAAAAAAATCCATCAAAATTAAAAAAATATGTATGGAGTAAGATTTTTTTAAACATTGTCAATTGTCATACCCTCAAAATTTGAAGGATAATTTATTAAAAAATTTCACGTCTACGGTCAACAAGTCCACAAGCCACATCAAATTCCACACAAGATATAGAAAAGTCAAAATCAACAGGTTACAATAATATAAGGATACCTGTAAACTGCAATATGCAAACACATAAGTTTTAAGTGTGTTTAACCCATTGTCAAAAGAGAAAACTTAATCAAGTTACAAAATCATCATAACAAAAATACAATTTCTAAGATGGCTAAGTAACCGCTCCATTTAGCATTCAAAATCAATGCATGTATGCACTCCAAGCACTCCATTTCATGCTCCTTGATGGATACCTGAAAATTGATAAGTTGAGCTACACTAAGCCCAGTAAAGAAAAGTCTAACAATCCTAAATGCAATGAAGTGTATATGAGTGAAAGAAAAGAAACCATAGGTCAAGTACAAGAGTTAAGAGAGAGAGAGAGAGAGAGTTTAAATGGTTAAAGGACTTAAAAGTAACACATAAGCTACTAGATTCCATCTACGATTGTCTCTCGTACCCGACACACAGTCGACACGTCACATGTGTCCCCTAGGTTTATCATATTCATCACATTCCTTTTAAACATTTCATTTTTTTCTCAAGGCATGCCATATAGGCCCCGTGTCACTCCAGCTATACCATAAGGGGGGCGTGTCACTCCGGGCATACCCTTTTTGAGCCTCGTGTCACTCCGGGCATACCCTTTCAGGCCGCATGTCATCATTACAACATTCCAAACTCCATTTCATGCTCATTAATATCATTATAGTGTCCATGTGTCTCATCACCTTAATTTCATATGTTGGTTTCACGCCAACCTCATGTTTCGTGTTACCCGAACGTGTCCATGAAGGTAATTTCAACCCGAGTGTCAAGGGTGTCAAAGTGACCCTTCCGAACCTTAATACGTGACCAACAACTTACACAAATGAGCCACAATGAACGGATCATGATTTAAGAAATTTTTCAAAAAAAAAAAAAAGGGTGTTCTATCGATAGGAGGTTAGGTCCTATTGATAGGACGCAGATTTGGTTGGCCACTATGAAAGTATCAGAAAGTCCTATTGATAGAAGGTGAAGTCCTAGTGATAAGGCGTCAGAGGCTCCTATCAATAGGAGATCAAGTCCTATCGATAGGAGATCAAGTCCTATCGATAGGGCAGCCATCAAATTGGCCACACGAAAGGGGAAAGGATCCTATCGATAGGTGATGAAGTCCTATCAATAGGACAGTACGCAATCCAAAAATTTTCAAGTAAAGAGAGAATCAATGGGGTTTCTTTTGGGGAATTTTCTTGGTTCCAAAAGGACATGGTAAGCTGCAAAAGAGGTTTAAACAACATAGCGACACAAAATACCACCAATCTACAAGATTTGCTAGTTTTCCCCCAAAATTCAAAGCAATGGACTAGAAATTGGTTGCAAAGTGGGTTTTATGCAAATTACAAACATCACCATGAAATTAAGCAACAAGGGGATGGGTTATACACCAAATCAAGAAGAGAACAACAGAGGAGCTAGGAGATGATAAGTTTCAACACAAATTTGACTATACACCACATTTACACATAGAAGAGTTAGAAATTTCCCTACCTCTTGTGATGAACTTGAAACCCAAACTGAAGCTCAAAATCCAGAAGAGAATCCTTCAATCACCAGTAGGAAAAAAGTACACCAATGCGTAGATCACTCGATTTTAGGAAGGCTTAATGAAGGGGTTTTAGTTGGAGACTTTTTTTTTTTATGGAGGTTGGTGAGAGGGATGGAGTGAGGCTTCAATGGAGGAGTAGAGAGAGAGAGAGAGAGAGTCTATGGTTTTAGGGAGGAAGGGAGATGTTTTTTTTTCTCCAAAAAATACCTAGCCACAAGTTTAAAAGCAAACCCACAAATTGTACTTTCACCCCTCATGTTTCTAATGCATTGCAAGGACACCCAAGTGCATATACCAACATTACAATGTAACTACTCGAATTTGAAATTGATGAAGCAAGTAATAATTGATTTAACTAAAATCCCCCAAAAAGATATTTAAAATGGATTAGACATCCCGAGTTTTCTTTGGATAAAACAAAATTGTTCTTCATTAAGAGGTTTTGTAAAAGTGTCTGTCAATTGCTTGTTGGTACTGATAAAATCAAGGACAATATCCCCTTTTTGAACATGGTCATGAATAAAATGATGCCAAATTTCAATATGTTTTGTTCAGGAATGTTGAATGGGATTTTTCATTAAATTAATTGCACTTGTGTTATCACATCAAATTGGAATATGATCATAATGTAAATTGAAATCCTCAATTTGCTATTTGATCCATAAATTGAGCACAACAACTGCCAGCAGCTATGTATTCAGCTTTGGCAGTCGATAAAGCAACTAAATTTTGCTTTTTACTAAACCAGGAAACCAAAGAGTTTCCAAGAAACTGACAAGTACCACTAGTGCTCTTACGATCAGTTTTACTACCGGCATAATCAGCATCCGAAAAACCAATTAAGTCAAAAGAAGTATTTTTAGGATAAAATAACCCCAAATTTGGAGTTGCCGCAAGGTATCTAAAAATATGTTTGACAACTATTAAATGTGACTCCTTTGGATTAGATTGAAAACGAGAACATAAACAAACACTAAACATGATATCGGGTCTTCTAGCATTATGATAAAGAAGTGATCCGATCATACCTTGATATATTTTAGTACCTACTGATTTACAATTTTCATCTTTGTCGAGTTTAGTGGTTGGGCTCATTGGAGTCTTCATGATTTTAGAATTTTCCATCTTGAACCTTTTGAGAAGTTCTCTCGTATACTTTGCTTGATTGATGAAGATTCCATCCTTTGATTGTTTGATTTGAAGCCCAAGGAAGAAATTGAGTTCTCCCATCATGCTCATTTCAAATTCACCTTGCCTACATTTAGCAAACTCTTTGCATAGTTTTTCATTAGTAGCACCAAAAATTATATCATCAACATATATTTGAACCATAAGCATGTCATGATTTTCGGTTTTTACGAAAACAGTAGTGTCTAATTTCCTCTAGAAAAACCATTAGCAAGTAAAAAGGTGCTAAGTCTATAATACCATGCACGTGGTGCTTGTTTTAAACCATAAAGTGCTTTTGAAAGTTTAAAAACATGATCCGAAAAATTCATGATTTTCAAAATAGGACGTTGCGCTACATAAACTTCTTTTGAAATAAAACCATTTAGAAAAGCACTTTTTACATCCATTTGAAAAAGTTTAAAATCTTTAAAACATGCAAATGTAAGCAACATACAAATAGCTTCTAATCTAGCAGCAAGAGCACATGTTTCATCAAAATAAATGCCTTCTTCTTGATTATAACCTTGTGCAACTAATCTAGCTTTATTTCCAACAATGTTTCCCGATTCATCCAATTTATTTCGAAAAACCCATTTAGTACCAATAATAGTGTGATGGTGAGGTCTACGCACTAAATTCCAAACTTTATTTCTTTTAAATTGACTCAATGCTTCTTGTATAGCTAAAATCTAATTTTCATCATTTTCAGATCCTAAAAAAAATTTAAGCTCAATTTGAGAAGCAAAAGCTAAATTACCACAAGTATCCTTAAGAGAAGATCAAGTAGATACACCTTTCGAAAGATCTCCAATAATTAAGTCCTTTGAATGAATTTACACGATCTCCATTCTTTTGGTAGATTTTGATTGCTATTAGGATTTTGTGGTTGATCAAGGACCACGTCATCCTCTACTTGAGTGCTCTCATGTTGGCTTTTGCCATTTTCCTTACTAATAGACAAATCTTGCACTCCCTTAATGATATCTACCTCATCGTCATTAATAATAATCTTGGGAGAAGATGGGTTAGATTCATCAAAAGAAACATGAATAGATTCTTCTACAAGTTGAGTACGTTTATTTTAGACTCTATATGCTTTGCTAGAAATAGAATAACCAACAAAAAATCCTTCATCGGATTTTGAATCAAATTTTCCCAAATGATCTTTTCCATTGTTTAAAACAAAACATTTACATCCAAAAGCATGAAAGTAACCAATGTTGGGTTTTCTACCATTCCACAACTCATATGGTGTCTTTTTGAGGATGGGTCTAATCAGGACCCGATTTAAAGCATAGCAAGTGGTATTGACAACTTCTACCCAAAAATATTTAGGTAAAGAGTTTTCACAAAGCATTGTTCTTGCCATTTCTTCAAGAGTTCTATTTTTCCTCTCAACTACCCTATTTTGTTAAGGCGTGCGAGCTACAGAAAAGTTGTGATCTATACCATGATCATCACAAAATTTTTTAAAGAAAGAATTTTCAAGCTCTCTTCTGATCAGTACGGATGTTTGAAATAATAAAACCTTTTTCAATTTGAACTTTTCTAAAAAGTTTAGTAAATGATGGAAAAGCCTCGTCCTTGTGAGCTAGGAACATAACCCATGTAAATATTGAGAAATCATCATCAACAACAAGACAATAGTATCTGCCGCCAAGACTTGGTGTTCTGGTAGGACCAAATAAATCCATGTGTAATAGTTGTAATGGCCTTGTAGTAGAAATAACATTTTTGGATTTAAAGGGAACTTTGGTTTGTTTACCTTGTTGGCAAGCATCACATAGTCTATCTTTTTCAAATTTGATTTTTGGAAGACCAATAACTAATTCTTTTCTAGAAAGTTTTGAAATTGCATCCATGTGTGCATGTCCAAGGCATCTATGTCATAGCCAACTATTATCACTTACTGCTGAAAAACATTTTACACCATGTTTGCTTAAATCATTTAAACTGAAAACATAAACATTTTCAAGTCTCTAGCCAACAAAAAGTACCTTGTTGTTTTCTATGTTCTCAATAATGTATTCAGATTTTTCATAAGTAACTTGATTAAACCATCAAAAAGTAAAACATCTTCTATAACGGTAGAGGGGGTATTACTGATGTTACCTATACCAATGATTTTTCCTTTGCAATTATCACCAAAAGTTATGAATCCTCCATCTTTTGGTGTTAGAGAGTTGAAAGCTTTTTCATTTCACGTCATATGCTGTGAACATTCACTATTGAGGTACCACTTTTCTGTAGTTGATGTGGACTTGAGGCATAACTACAATAGCAAGTCAAGACTTGATTTTTGGTATCCAAATCATCTTGGGTCCATGTGGGTTAGCTCAAGCAGAATATGTTTGGTTCTTTTGAACCCAAGTCTTGTTGACGTAAGCAGATGAATGTCCCTTCATAGGACAAGAAGGTGAAACGTGTCCTAATTTACCACAATAATGACATTTGAGTTTCGAATGTCTGGATAAAAGATTTTTCTCAAAAAATTCTTATGAAGATTTTTTGTGTTGGTTTGGGTTATAGCCAATTCCAGTTTTATGAAAGGAGCATCTTTGTTTTCCAAGAAGTAAATCCAAACCTTTTTTTTCCATTGGTGAATTTTGAAAATGACTCAGTCAAATCATGAATTTGTTTATGCAATGAATCAACATCAGACTTTTTCCTTAAATCATCATTTTCTTCTTTCAAAAGATTTTTCTCTTTAATCAAATCTCTAATTTGTTCATGCAGAGAATCAATATCGGACATCTTCTTCAAATCCTCATTTTCTTCTTCTAAAATGTTTTTCTCTTCAATCAAATCTTCCATCTCTTTTGAAAGATCTTTTGTAAGTTTCTTAAGACTAATAATTTTAGAACTAACTTTTTCAAAATTATGTTGCAAACCTTTAAAAGCATCTAATAAATCATAAAAAAAAAAGAAGAAGAAGGGTCAAGATATATCTCACTTTATTCTTTTGCCATAAAGCACAAATTTACAACTTTTTGTCTCTTATCATCACAGTCAGAGCTGATATCATCACTATTGTCCCAAGCTGCCAACATAACTTTCCTTTTTGAATATTTTCTTGCTTTGGGACATTCGGATTTTATGTGGTTGGGCTTGTTGCATTCATAGCAAATGATTTGATCTCTTTTGCTAATTTCTTCCTTGTTTCCATCTTTCCTTGGAAACCGTTTATCTTTCTAACCATTCTTGCTCTTGAGAAACTTTTTGAACTTCTTGGTGATGAGAGCAATATCTCCATCTTCACTTTCATCGATTGAATTGTCATTGCTATTTGATTTGCTCGTAGTTCCTTTTAGAGCAATGTCTTTTCTTTTCTTGTCATCCTCCTCATTCATATTGCGATGCATTTCCTCCGTTATGAGGGTTCCCATAAGCATATCCATTGTATAAGTAGAGAAATTCTTTGACTACAGAATGATAGAAGTTGTAGTATCTCATTTTGTTGGCATAGATCTAAGAACCTTCCTTGTCATCTTAGATTCAGTATAAGACTTGCCAAGAGATTTCAAACCATTAGTAATATTGGTAAACCTAGCAAACCTTTGAGATATAGATTCATCCGGTTGCATTTTAAAAAGCTCATAGCTATGAACAAGAATATCTATTTTGGACTGCTTAACTTGATTATTCCCTTCGTAGGCAATTTTTAATTTATCCCAAATTTCTTTAGCCATTTCACAAGCAGATATTCTACTATACTTATTAGTACTTAATTAGTGCACAATAAAGAAGGTTAATAGCTCTAGTATTCTTTTCCATTTTGGCTCTTTTAGCTTTGTCCCACCCATCTTCTGATTTAGGAACAACAAGATCTCCGAATTTCTTAGTTGGGATATTAGGACCTTTGGTAATAATTTTCCACAGCTTGTAATCGGTAGAAGTGACAAAAATTCTCATTATATTTTTCCAATAACTATAATTTGTTCCAGTGAACAAAGGAGGTCTATGTGATGATTGTCCCTCTAAGCTAAATACACTGCTAACGGTTGCCATGGATCACTCTTAGACTGTTAAGCAAAAAATGAAATAAAGTCGAGGTTCTAATACCAATTGTTACCCAAAAAGGCAACCTAGGGGGGAATTGTGTTGCTCTCAATAATGCTCAAATTAAAAATATAACAAATTAATAGAGAAAGCAAATAAATAATTAATTTGTACAACACAAAAATAAAAGAGATTAGGGAGAGAGAAATCACACAGAGATGTATAGTGGTTCGGTCTGAGTTTAGTCCACTGCTCAACATAGTCCACTGGCCTAAAGAGTTGGTGTTTTACTAATCAAATAACCAGCTTTTGGTGCCGATTAAACCTTACAACCGCAACACTAACTTTCCCGAGGAGTTAGCTGAGCCGCTAGAGTTTATCTCCCAAACTTTAAAAACACCCATAGAACAAAACCCAATCCTATAGTAGCTCACTGAGAATTTTTCTAACTCTCAATACAACATGAATAAGAATTTGTGGTGTGAAAAAATAAATCTCTCTCAAAGAGTGGATACACAAATTTGCTCTCAAAGCTCTCGAAATATATATGTGAAAATGAAGTGCAGAGAAGTGAATATTGCTCTGGTGTGGCTTGGTTGATTCTTCATCTACAGAACCTCTTCTTTTATAGACTGAAATTATTAGATCGTTGAAATATTTCCATTGAGATCGAAATCTTCTAACAGCAAGTTGGATCTTCAGTAAATGCAAAATATAATCGTTGGGCTGCATCTCTCTTGCAAACTGATTTGCAACGTTCTTGAGAAATAAATGTAAAGCTCTAAGTCAAAGAAATTGCAGAGAAGTAATGGGAGTTGGTTTGCTGAAATATTTCTAATGTTCATGACATAAATATGAAACTTGAGAAGTCAACAATGGACAACTAAAGCTTCATCTAATTTGACCAATTTGAAACCTGTCGTTTTGAAAATTCAATGCATGTCTGATAGAAATGGGAAATGGATCAGCCATGAGGTCTTTATAATTTGGTCCACCAAAAGTAATTTTTGGGCATAATCAATATGGAAATTTTCGGTGGAGGAATTTTGATTAGGTATTACACTTGGGCTGACCAAGAGATAATTTCGTGTAAAAAAAAATTTCTCTTAGAATGAGAAGGAATTTCTCTTTCCTGCGATTAAAAAAATATGTTTCTCAAGGGGCTAATTTATTTAAGCATTGGGAATATGACAAGTTAACATTGTTTTTAGAAAATCAATTTTGTCATAAGAGCATAATCAAAATCAATTATTTCTAACAGTAGCCATTCAATATCACCCTTGAAAGACTAATGTAGTGGCCGATGCTTGTCGTAAAGCGGCGGGAAGTTTTAATTACCTCATTACTACTCAGAAAGAGTTACTTGAGGACATAGAAAAGTTGAGGGTTGAATACCATTTGTGCGGTCATTATGATAGAGCCAGCACTAATTCAAGAAGTGAAATTCCGGCAAATAGAGAATACGAAGTTGAAGTGAATAAGTGACCACCCAGATCTTTTAATGGATGGACAAGTGATGAGATTTTGGAATCTATTATGTGTCCCTAACATTCCATAACTTAGGCAACAAATTCTGGAGGAGCATCACAAGTCCAAGTTTGCGTGTCACCCAGCAGTTACCAAAATGTACCATGATCTTAAGGAATTTTATTGGTGGATCAGTATGAAGAGAAACATCAGAGACCATGTGGCCAAGTGTTTGTAGTATCAACAGATTAAAACTAAGCGCTAAAAGCCTGCTGGACTTTTGCAACCTTTACCCATATCTGAAGGAAAATGGGAGAATTTGACAATGGATTTTGTGGTTGGAATCGCCTCTTACACCAAAGGGAAACAATTCAATTTGGGTGGATTGTGGAGCGACTCACCAAAATAGCACATTTTCTCCCAATCAAGAATACTCACACAATGAAGCAATTGGCTGCCTTATATGTTTGAGAAGTGGTTCGATTACAATGAGTTCCTGTTATTATTGTGTCAGATTGAGATCCAAAGTTTGTATCTAGATTCTCGGAGAGTTTTCAAAGGGCAATGGGAACCAAGTTGTATTTTAGCACAACTTTCCATCCTCAGAACGATGGAAAACCTGAGCGAACAATTCAAACATTGGAGGACATGTTACGAGCTTGTGCTATGGATCTCCATGGAAGCTGGGAAGAACATTTGTCACTAGCTGAGTTTGCTTATAACAATAGTTACAAGGCAAGTATTGGTGGTCCCATTTCAAGCACTATATAGAAAGCTTTGTAGATCACCAGTATGTTGGGAAGAGGTTGGAGAAGGACAACTAACGGGACCAAACATTATACATGAATCAACTGAAAAAGTTGAATCGATCCAAGAAAGGTTTAAAGTAGATGTCAGGTATGGTCTTCAATTAGGGACAAACCCAACCCTAAACAGTAAACCCACACACATGCGCTGGCTCGTTAGAATTTGCTGCCACGGCTACCAGAGATTCCAGAAATCAGTCCTCTCCCTCCTTACTTTCTCTATTGTATCTCTCTCTGTTATGGATTAACGACGAACACCTGTTCAATCCTACAACACAAACGCCCCTATGGATCTTGGGAACAATGAATCACAGAAAAAGAAAGCAAACAAGTGCGTAATAAAAACTGGAAAGAAAGCAAGACACAAGATATACGTGGAAAACCTCAACGTGAGGAAAAACCACGGGAGCCACACCAGTCCACTATGAAATCGAATCAAAGAGTACAAGTCTTCTCACAATCTCTCTGAGATTGGTTTTCTCTCGCCTCTCTCTCTTTTTCACGCTCTGAAAAAGTGATCCAAAAAACATACCGCACACACCGTTTGCCAAAACCCTAAAAAACAATTTTAAGGTCTCGGTAGCGCTACAGGGAAAAGCCTGTAGCGCTCCTAAACATTCTGTTCAGAAATTAGACTATGGGTAGCGCTACATGATAGACGCGTAATGTCATAGATATAAGCACCTAAGTAGGGCAAATTAGCGCGTTAGAGGCGCGACTTTATTCCATTTTCCACTTGATGCGGTGTGTTTTTGGTTTTTGTTTTGTTTGTTTATTTTGTAGAGGAACAGGTCGTAAAAGTGCGCGTGAGGTGAGTGCATAGCGGTCGGACGTGTTGAGAAGGAGTGGGACCCAAGCCAGGATGACCGGACTAGGCTGAGTCAGCATTTCAAGGGCTCGGTATCGATACAGGGATTGTCCTGTATCGATACAGAGTGGTTCACTTGGGAACAGAAGGCACGGGTATCGATACGGGTATTCCTCTGTATCGATACCGAGGACATTAAGGGCAGCCGGTTGACTTGCCACGTGGTTTGACTTCGGGGAGGAATAAATAGACCGATTTTAGGTCGAATTAGGGTTCGAGCTTAACATAAATTTTCCCTAGTTTTTGCAGCTGTTCTCTTTGGAAGTTTTGCTTTTCGAGTTTGTTCCTTGAAGTTTACAAGATTTATTTGCAGATTTGCATAACGATTCGGTAACTTTTCGTTTTTGCTTTCGTTGAATCATTGTTCGCGGGAGTTTGTCCGCGCGTTGTTTTTTCGGATTTTCGATTTAATTCACATTCAAAGTATAGAAGCATGCATTATTTCATTATTTTGTCATTCGTTCAATTTAATATGAGTGAGTAAATCCATAAGTATGGTCGCGGGGTGATTAACACACCGTGGCCAGTTTTGATCTGGCACTGTTCCCGTTTTTGAACTTGATAAATGGAAAAAGCAATTTAAGGTTACTAAAGCATTTCTGTTAGACGTATCCGCGCATTGTCGGAGCCCATGTAACGCGGGGAACGAGGGACCAAAACTCGTTCAACGCTGTGCATGGGTAAACGGCGACCACAAGGATTCGCATCTTTCAGGGTGTCTTTTTCTCTCTTGAATCAACCGTTTTTAGAGCAAGTGGAGCAGAACAGTCTCGATCTGGTCACCGTGTTATGAACCCTAAGACCGTACTTCCTCTTAATTTAGCTTAAACCAGGTCAACGTCACTTAGTGTAGTTAATTCCATCAATCAAACCATAAAGGGTGGCCACCTAAGAGCCGTGTTAAACTAATTTCCCGAGTTTTTACCAAAGCACTTCCACCTTCTCTGTGGATTCGACTCCGGTCTTACCGGATATTGTGCTGCACCGGTCCCCGCCCTACGCTTGGGGCAACTCATTAATTTAGGTCTAGGATTTCGGTCAAGCATTTTTGGCGCCGTTGCCGGGGAAGGTAATTGGTGCTAAGAATTCGGGTTGTTAGTGTCTGTTAAACTTTAGTTGTAATTTTCTTAAATAAATAAAAAAAAAGTATTTAGATAACATTAGGAAATCTTTAGTTGATAACATTTAGAATCGAGTCAAAATAGGTAAAAATAGTCAAATCCCACAAAAACCCGACCCTCTTTTTATTATCGCGATCGCATTTCAATCGCTTGGTTAGGATTGAGCAGGGGTCGAGTCCGTTGGGGTTGTCTAGTTCTTCGTCTGAGTCAGTAGGAATCCCTCGAGAGTCGTCTGTAGGTCAACCAGAATCAATCCCCATTGACGACTTGTTCATAGAATTTCCCAATCCAATCGCTCGCTGTGTAGAGTGAACCACGATGGCGGCGAACGTAGATCTATGCGGAGACTATATGCATCCCGCGAGGACCACCCCTCGTGGTCCAATAGTTCGCAAATGTAAATCGTGGAGGCGCCGCAATGCTTTCCAAATCAAACCAGGGGACCCATAATGCTCTCCCTCTTTTCTATGGGAGAGAAAATGAGGATCCATATGAGCACATCCGCCATTTTGAGGGGTTGGTGCGCAAGACTTAGCCACCACTACCTACCTAGTGGGAGAATGCTTGCCTTAAGCTTTTTCCCTTCTCTAAAGACAAGCAGTCTTGAATAAGGGCTCAAGCATGCAAAAGGAGCAAATCCTCACCACATGGTCACCGTTAGGAGTTGTTCTATAAGAAGTATTTTTCGTGAGAGTAAGTCACAACACCGACTCGCCAAATCCAAATCCTTTAGGCAAAAAAGAGGGCTTAGCCATTTTGAGGTGTTGGGAGAGGTTTAAGGAACTGTTGTTGGCTCTTCCCCACCACGGGTATGAGAAACATCAGTTGGTGACGTTTTTCCAGCTGGGCCTCAACATCGCGACGGCCCAGCAGATTGAGTATCTATGTCGAGATGGTGATTTCTTAGACAAGGCTCCGGATGAGGCATGGGATTTTCTGGAGGAGTTGGCCGAAAAACATCGAAGTTGGGAACCTTCCGACCTCGCTGATAGGGCCATAGCTGCGCAGGGACCCAGTGGGTCCGGTATTTTTCCCCTTAGTGTGAGAGAGCACACCATCCAGTCTCAGCTGGATAAGTTGTCTAAGCAGATGGAGGACTTGCGGCTGAAGCAAGTCCACCAGGCGAATGATGTGAGAGTAGAGGAAGTATGTGCGCTTTTTCGGAGTGTCCTGGGCATGCAAAGGGATTTTGCCCGCCTTCCCCGATGATTAAGGAAGCCTACCCGGAGCAACGGTGTGGGGTGAATGCGGTGAACCAACGTTGGGATCCGTTCTCTAACACCTATAATCCGGGTTGGGCTCATCACCCAGCCCTGAGTTGGAGAGATCCTAAAGTGCCAGTGCCACCCCAGGCACCACCTCAGCAATAGATGCAACCTCACCGGCCTCCTCAAGGCCAAGCACCCCAATACCGTTATCCTAGTCAGAACCAGCTGGGGTTCAGTCCTTCATTCTCTGGACCACCCCCAGGCATAAATCATCCTCCTAGGGATAGACAGACTGATGAGATGTTGAAGGCTCTCATGCGCCTCAATTGACTTTCACCGAAAGGCACCAAGCGGCCATAGGGCACATTAGATCCCAATTGACCCAGTTAACGGCAGCAGTTGGGCAAACCCAGCAGGAGAGGGGAAGATTTCCCTCTCAACCTCACACCAACGCTGTCAGTGTGAATTTTCTGGGAGGCGGGTCAGGTCCGAGTAATCTGAACCCCAATCCGGAGGAAGCAAAGCCAATCACCACTCTCAGAAGTGGGAAGGTGATTGACAAGGCAATCCCTCCGAAGCCAAAACCAGTTCCACCTCCGGAGCCGGTTGTGGAGAATTGTACTGAGGAAGAGAGAGAGTTGGAGTCACCTAAGGTGGTGGTGCCCACACCCGCGGCCCCCACGATTCCATTGCCACCTGTAGCACCATATCCCCATCGCCCCGGGGCAAAACCGAAGGCCAATGTGAATTTTCGTGATTCTTGAGCCGCTTAAGAAGGTTCAATTTCCTATCTCGCTGATGGAAGCCGTTGACGCAATTCCTCGGTTTGCTAAGGTCTTTGAAAGAGTCGGCACTTCGCGGAGAACTAAAAGTCGATTAACGCGTGTATCGTTCTTGTGAGCAAGTGAGCTCCATTCTCCAAGCTGATATTCCGATTAAGCGGAAAGACCCAGGTTGTCCCACTATTCCCATAGCTATTGCGGGCCAGAGTTTTGATAAGTCTTTGTTAGATTTGGGAGCGAGTGTTAACTTGCTTCCATATTCAGTATACTTGAAACTAGGCATAGGTGATCTTAAGGCCACACGGTCCACGCTTCGGTTGGTCGACGGTGTGTGAGAATTCCTAAGGGGGTAGTGGAGGATGTGTTGATTCAGGTAGGGGAGTTTCTGTTCCCCGTGGATTTCATTGTCTTGGACACGTGTCCAATCCCCGAGGTACTAGAGAAGACTCCCATTATTCTCGGTCGTCCGTTCTTAGCCACCTCTAGTGCGGTGATGAATTGCAAAACTGGACAAGTCCAATTATCTTTTGGGGACTTGAAAATGGAGGTGAATGTTTTTAATGTCGATAGTCGAGTAGAGGATGATGAGGAGGTCTATGAGGTGAGTCTGATCGACACGCTAGTGCAAGAGCATGTCGAGAATGTGTTGTATAAGGATCCTCTGGAGATAGCGCTGACCGCCGATGAGGCGTCATTTTTAGATTCTCCAGAGGTAGGGAGTTTGATGGAGATGCTTGCAGTCGAGGATGTTTGCGGCGCCGTTTGGGACCCAGTTCTCGAACCGTTGGGCGCCTCATTATCTACAGCACTCCCATCGTCGGTCCAGCCACCGAAACCTGATTTAAAGCCCTTACCGGATACGTTGAAATATGCCTTCCTTAAAGGTAATGATACGTTCCCAGTAGTGATCTCCTCCTCCCTGGAGGCTGATCAAGAGGCTAAATTACTTGCTCTGCTGAGAGAGCACATAGGGGCAATTGGTTGGACCATAGCAGATTTGAAGGGTATTAGTCCTACGGTGTGTACACACTGCATTTTTCTAGATGAAGATGTGAAACCTTCTAGGCAACCCCAGCGGCGTCTGAACCCCAACATGAAGGAGGTGGTTCGGACAGAAGTTCTTAAATTGTTGGATGCGGGTATCATTTACCCAATTGCTCACAGTGAGTGGGTCAGTCCCGTTCAGGTTGTACCTAAGAAGGCAGGAGTCACTGTAGTGAGAAGCGAGGAGGGTGAGTTAGTGCCAACCCGTGTTCAGACCGGGTGGCATGTCTGCATTGACTACCGGAAGCTCAACGCGAGCACCCGGAAGGACCATTTTCCCCTCCCATTCATCGACCAGATTTTAGAGAGAGTTGCGGGCAGAGCGTTCTACTGTTTCCTAGATGGATACTCCAGCTACAATCAGATTGAGGTAGCCATGGAGGACCAGGAAAAGACTACCTTTACGTGCCCATATGGTACCTTTGCCTACCGTCGCATGCCTTTTGGCTTGTGCAATGCTCCCGGCACCTTCTCAAGGTGTATGATGGGAATCTTTAGCGACATGGTAGAGAAGATAGTCGAGGTTTTTATGGATGACTTTTCAATTTTTGGGGATTCGTTTGACGGATGCCTTGAGAACTTAGGAAAAGTTTTGACTAGGTGTGAGGAGAAGCGTCTTGTGCTGAATTGGGAGAAGTGCCACTTCATGGTGACCCAAGGTATAGTGTTGGGACATATTGTCTCATCTAAGGGTATTGAGGTGGACAAGGCAAAGATCGACTTAATCGCGAATCTGCCCACTCCAAAAACTGTTAAGGATGTCCGGTCTTTCTTAGGTCACGCCGGCTTTTACCGGCGATTCATTAAGGACTTCAGCGCTATCCCCCGACCTTTGTGCCAGTTGTTAGCAAAGGATACACCCTTTGTGTGGTCTGACGCTTGTGAGGGGGCCTTCCAGACATTGAAGCGGAGTCTCACAACTCCGCCTATCGTTCAGCCCCCAGATTGGAGTTTGCCATTTGAGCTTATGTGTGACGCGTCCGACTATGCAGTCGGCGCAGTGTTAGTTCAGAGGCGAGGGAAAGATCCCTGCGTGATTTATTATGCGAGCAAAACCTTGAATGAGGCACAACTTAACTATACTACTACTGAGAAAGAATTATTAGTGATTGTGTTTGCCTTAGATAAATTCCGGTCCTACTTGGTCGGGTTGCAGATTGTAGTTTACACCGATCATGCGGCTCTGAGGTATTTGATGACCAAGCAGGATGCGAAGGCTCGCCTTATTCGGTGGATTCTTTTGCTGCAAGAATTCCACCTCATCATTAAGGATAAGAAAGGGGTAGAGAATGTAGTGGCTGATCACTTATCTCGTTTGGAATTTGAGGACCCCACCTCTCATCTGCCCATCGCGGATTCTTTTCCAGACGAGCAGTACGTGCCCGTGGTTTGCAGATATCGCCAATTATTTGGTGACTGGGCAGATTCCTCCCCATTGGACCACACCTGAAAAGCAGAGATTTTTGAGAGAGGTCCGGCAGTATATTTTCGATGATCCGTATGTGTTTAAGTACTGCGCGGACCAGATAGTGCGCCGTTGTGTCCCCGAGAGTGATCAGAGGGGCATTCTAGAGTTTTGTCATTCGGAGGCGTGTGGCGGTCATTTTTCCGCCAAGAAAACCACCGCCAAGGTCTTACAGTGTGGCTTCTTTTGGCCAAATTTATTTAAGGATGCGTACGGTTTTTGCAAGTCTTGTGATCGGTGTCAGAGGCTAGGTAAGGTCGGCCCGCGAAATATGATGCCCCTCCACAATATTTATGTGTTGGAGGTCTTTGATTGTTGGGGCATTGATTTCATGGGCCCATTCCCGGTATCACATGGTTCCGAGTATATCCTTCTGGCGGTAGATTATGTTTCTAAGTGGGTCGAGGCGATTCCCACTAGCACCAGTGATTCGAAGGTGGTGCTAGAGTTTTTGAAAAACAATGTGTTATCGAGATTTGGCATGCCCCGTGCCATTATCTCGGATCAGGGCACCCACTTTTGTAATCGGTCCTTTGAGGCATTGATGAGAAAGTATGGCATCTCTCACAAGGTGTCTACGGCCTATCACCCTCAGACCAATGGCCAGGCTGAATTGGCCAACCGAGAGATTAAGGGCATTTTAGAGAAAAAAAAACGTGAACCCGAAAGTAGGAAGGATTGGTCTCTGCGACCGATCGATGCATTGTGGGCCTACCGCCGCGCCATAAAGACCGTGTTGGGTGCTTCACCCTATCGGCTTGTTTATGGTAAGGCCTGCCACCTGCCAGTAGAGATGGAACATAAGGCCCATTGGGCCATTCAGACGGTGAACGCAAGTTTGCCAGAGGCAGGTGCCCATAGGAAGCTCCAATTGTGTAAGCTTGAGGAGATAAGGAATGATGCGTATGAAAACACTAGCATTTACAAAGCTAAGGTTAAGGCGTAACACGATAGGAATATCAAGCGTAAAACCTTTAGTGTTGGACAGAAAGTTTTACTTTATAACTCGCGTATTCACTTATTTCCAGGGAAGTTGAGGTCTTGTTGGGATGGGCCGTATGTTGTCCATAAGGTTTTCCCGAACGGTTCGGTAGATGTCTGCGATCCTAAGGATAATAATGTTTTCAAAGTCAATGGGCAGCGTCTTAAACCATTTTTAGAGATGATAGACGTAGGTGAACCAGAGGAGGATTTGGTTGATCCAATCTACTCGGATGATCCCGTTGTTTAGCCGTTGGGCTAGGTTTTTACGGGTAGCTCACGCGTACCATACTCTTCATTGAGTGTGGACCCGGCCCCTAGTGATAGGGGTACCCATCATTGACTTGGGTATTGATAGCTTCGCACGCCGCTATTTAAATAAGGATCGTGTGCCCAGCTCCGGTTAGTAAGGGCAATTGTGTACTTGTAAAAAAAAAAAAAAAAAAAAAAAAAAACGATGGTTTGGTATAGCCACCTAATTTCTAGCCTTAAAATTGTGTATCTGGGTTTCAAACAATCTTATTGCTTTGTCTCGGATAGTCATAAAAGATGATTGGCTCTGATTTCTTTAAGGAGAAACCTTGAGAAATTTAACCTATTGAGTCGTGACTTACCCGGGATTGTTCTGATGACCTTCTCTACACAACTTTAAGTGAGAATATTAGGGAGAAAAGTAGTACTCGTTCTTTTCACGTGACGAAAGTGGTGGTTTGCATATGGATTTTTTTTCTGATTATTATTACTTGTTGTGGCCCAGCTTCCACTAGCGGGCAGTACTGATGTTATCTGTTGCCTAGTAGGTAGTTGTTTCTTAAGTCTTTTGCAGGACGAGCATGCTACCACACAGCCTTGGTAGTTTGGGCCTCACCGCCGGAGTGAGTGCGGCATTCAGGAGCCTCAAGCAGGGGTGCCATGAAATGTGGCGGTTGTAAGTCCTAAAAAGCTTCGGCGCGGCTCTGTGTGACTAGCTGTGGACCTCATCAGGTCCGAAGGAGCAGATCCTGGAAGCAGTTTCAATGACGAAAAGCAACGGTGACAGCAAATTCCCCATACATCGGCCGGGGTCATGATGGTTGGCTGCCATCCGACGGTCCATTTCCTTCCCCTTGTTCTTTCTTTTGTCAGTCTTCATGCTCTGGGGACATAGCATGTTTCTAGTAGGGGGGAGGGTGTACTTTGTACATTTGTTTTGAATGAAGCATTGCTAGGTAGTTTTTGGGGGTACTGTTGTTATGCATTTTGTGGATAGTCGTTGAGCATATGAGATTTAACTGAGTAGTATGCCTGATTAACTTGAATGCATGCATATATTTGACTACTTGGTTAAGCATGATGTATTGCTGTAGCATGAGAATAAGTGTCCCCACATTGATAATAGCATGTTCCTGATAGCATTCCCGTATTCCTTGTATTCATTTCTGCAATCGCATAAAATAGTAGGCTTTTGTTCTGCAATAGAAACTGAATTTGTCTTTTATGCTTTTGTGAGGGTGAATAACGTGCATAGGGGATGATACAAGGCATTCTTTGCATGATTAAACCACATATGAGTCCCTTTGACCAATCTCGAACCAGTCAAAGCCGGGCCTCCGTGGTCTAGCCTAGGAAACCGTGTTTGGTTGGATTTAAGTTGGGGGAAAAGTCGCTCTATGCATCATAAGTGTCGAAGTTGTTGTGGAAATTTGGTAAGTAATGTGTATTCAATGATTAGTGCTTGAGGAAGTCTGATGAGGTGTCGTGTTTGGAAACCAAAACCCCAAAACCCAAAACCTTCAACCCTTCTATCCCTTCCCTTGCCATAAACAAATATCTTATTTCAAAAAAAAAAAAAAAAGATATGTGGAGTTCGGTATCGATACGAAAAAAAAGCCGTATCGATACCGGTAGGCCAAATTCGGAACAGAACCCACGGGTATCGATACAAGGATTACCTGTATCGATACCGAAGCCTTTAAACGTAAATTAAAAAGGGTTTGGCCGGTCACCCTCACCATTCATCTTCTTCTTCAACCTCTCTCTCTCTCTTCCTCAAACCCTAACCCACGAAAATCCTCCATAACCACCACCTTCAAACCTCCAAAACCTCACCAAATCTCACCCAAATTCCACCAAACTTCACCAAAACGCTTCTTTTCTCTTCCTCTACCACATATATCCTTCTAATCTCTTCCAAAACCGATATCCCTCCAGATCTAAAACCCTAAATTTCTAACCCTATTCCAAGCATGGCACCTAGGAAGGCTTCCACTAGCAGTAAAGGGAAGGGGGTAGCATCTTCTAGTGCCCCACCAGAGCAAGCGACCCGGGGGTAGGAGGACAAAGGATCAAATTGCCCGGGATGAGCGGGATAAATGGGAGGCTTCTATGGATCAGAGGGGGGGTTAAGAACGAGCGTCACATTATCCGGGATGGGTTTCCCCAGAACTACAGCACCATTCGAGCCATCGTGCAACAAGGTATGTCTTTTTGGTTCGAACCAAACCCAGGGTATAATTTGGAACTTGTGAGGGAATTTTATAAGAATATGCATGTTCCCGCCGCCGGGACTACTTTTAGTGCTGAGTCCCAAATAACCTCACGAGTGGCCAGGGTTCCCATTACGGTCACACCCGATGTTATTGTCATGCGAGTCTCAAGGAGTATAGGAGGCCCATCAGTAGAAACCAACTACCCTTGCCCCTACCGAGGAGTTTGTCGCTGCGTAGAGTGGCGGGTATATTATACGAGAAGCGAAAGATGCTAGTATCCCTCACCGCCCGTGCAAGTTTAAGTTCCGTATTAGGTTCCCCGAACCAAGTGGTGTGCTATAACATAGACCCTGTATTTAATCGAGAACAAACCATCTGAGTATACGGGGAATTTATTGGCCGCTTTTATGGAGGACGACACTGTTTGTGACTGGGCGTTATTTATCTACTCTAAGATTATTGATTTCCGAGATGCGCCAACACAAACCCGCATGCCGTTCCCTTGCCTGATCACTGCCATTGCTAGAGACTCTGGGTTGACAGGGGCTAAGTGGTTCAACAATGACCCACTGATCCCTGGGCCGATGGACAGTACCATTCTTACTAAGAGTATAGCCCAGACTCGTGGCGCCAGAGGCGGAGCCTTTCTGACTACCGAGCCACCTCCCCATGCATCTAGCACCTCTTGGCTACAGAAGATCTTTTGCCAGGGTGTTGCCATTATTCGAAGTCAGCAAAAGCTTAAGAAGGAGGTGCGACAAAATGCGAGGGTTCTGCAGCAGATGAGTCACAGGGAGGAGTGGATGGTGAGGCGTATTGAGGGGTCGACTTCGGAGCCATATGTGCCGTTGGTGTTACCTGAGTTGGAGGTCAGTGATGATTTTGCAGATGATGATGATGCTGAGGACAGTGAGGAGAGTGGGGATGATGCGGAGTGATTGGGATGCTTATGTTGCATGGGAGCATGGAGTTGACTGTAGGGTAGGTAGTATGTTAAAGAGGTGTTATTTTATGTGGAGGTTTCTGTTATTTCATGTTTGGGAACTCGTTATTTCATGTGGATTTATTGTTTGTTTTAAATTGGGGTCTCAGAATATAATTTTGCGGGTTTATGTTTATGTTGTGGATTTGGTTTGGATAGCGCTGATGGGTATTTGACAGGTAGTAGACATGACAGGTGCGGCCAGTGGGTAGTTGACCTTGAGCCTCGATAGGCCGGCACCTGTCTTTTGCAATTCCTTCCTTTTGTTCTACCATGGTCATTACAATCCAAAAAGTCCTTAGTAGATCTTGTGCACGTGTTTATACTCTCACTTATGCATGATTGATAAGGATGTTCTTAATTTGCGGATTCATATTCGGTTATTCATTTATTCTTGCTGCGCCTGTTTTGATTGGCATGTGGCGACCAGTTGTTCGGTCCCACACAGTTCGCCAAGCGCTTTTATGGGATGTTGAGTGTTCTAGTGAGTGAGTGTAATGCGATTATGATGAGGGGGTGTTCATTGTCATGCATGAAGTAATGCCATCTGTGTTTACTGTTTTGTCGAAGCATGCATGCGTGTGAGTTACAGGCTTATTGGAAGGTGAATATCTCTTGTCATGTTTGACTGCTTCTACAGGTCGCATAACCACCGTACCCCCATTAGTGTTTTCTAGTTTTTTTTTCGCTTTTATTTCGCTTTAGTTCTAGGGACTAGCAACGCTCAAGTTGGGGGGTGTGATAGGCGCGTAATGTCGTAGATATAAGCGCCTAAGTAGGGCAAATTAGCGCGTTAGAGGCGCGACTTTATTCCATTTTCCACTTGATGCGGTGTGTTTTTGGTTTTTGTTTTGTTTGTTTATTTTGTAGAGGAACAGGTCGTAAAAGTGCGCGTGAGGTGAGTGCATAGCGGTCGGACGTGTTGAGAAGGAGTGGGACCCAAGCCAGGATGACCGGACTAGGCTGAGTCAGCATTTCAAGGGCTCGGTATCGATACAGGGATTGTCCTCGTATCGTCTGAGTGGTTCACTTGGGAACAGAAGGCACGGGTATCGATACAGGTATTCCTCTGTATCGATACCGAGGACATTAAGGGCAGCCGGTTGACTTGCCACGTGGTTTGACTTCGGGGAGGAATAAATAGACCGATTTTAGGTCGAATTAGGGTTCGAGCTTAACATAAATTTTCCCTAGTTTTTGCAGCTGTTCTCTTTGGAAGTTTTTGCTTTTCGGAGTTTGTTCCTTCGAGTTTCTGAAGATTTATTTGCAGATTTGCATAACGATTCGGTAACTTTTCGTTTTTGCTTTCGTTGAATCATTGTTCGCGGGAGTTTGTCCGCGCGTTGTTTTTTCGGATTTTCGATTTAATTCACATTCAAAGTATAGAAGCATGCATTATTTCATTATTTTGTCATTCGTTCAATTTAATATGAGTGAGTAAATCCATAAGTATGGTCGCGGGGTGATTAACACACCGTGGGCGATTCGGATCTATCTTCGCTTCCCGCTTTTGAACTTGATAAATGGAAAAAGCAATTTAAGGTTACTAAAGCATTTACATTAGACGATCCACAAGATTGTCGGAGCCCATGTAACGCGGGGAACGAGGGACCAAAACTCGTTCAACGCTGTGCATGGGTAAACGGCGACCACAAGGATTCGCATCTTTCAGGGTGTCTTTTTCTCTCTTGAATCAACCGTTTTTAGAGCAAGTGGAGCAGAACAGTCTCGATCTGGTCACCGTGTTATGAACCCTAAGACCGTACTTCCTCTTAATTTAGCTTAAACCAGGTCAACGTCACTTAGTGTAGTTAATTCCATCAATCAAACCATAAAGGGTGGCCACCTAAGAGCCGTGTTAAACTAATTTCCCGAGTTTTTACCAAAGCACTTCCACCTTCTCTGTGGATTCGACTCCGGTCTTACCGGATATTGTGCTGCACCGGTCCCCGCCCTACGCTTGGGGCAACTCATTAATTTAGGTCTAGGATTTCGGTCAAGCACTACACCAAAACATTGGTAGCGCTACCGAGAGGGTTAACTTCACTCCCAACAATCTCCCACTTGAAGATAACCTGGAGCATCCACAAATAACCAACTGCAAACCCAAATGATCTCAATCAACCCGTGGACGTAGTCATCTGACCCCTCTTGGTGTGACTCCAGACCCATCATCTCTTCAAGCATGAAGGCCAACTGAAGTTGAACACAACTTCAGTTTCTGAACAGTAACAGACTTGGTCAACATATCTGCCGGATTTCAATCCCCCAAAATCTTCTCTAGCAACAAATCCCCATCCTCCAAAAGTGATTGAATGAAATGGTACCTCAAATCAATGTGCTTCGTCCTGGCATGGAACACTGGATTTTTGGCAAGGTGTATAGCACTCTGGCTGTCACTAAAAAGAACGCAGTTCTCTTGCTTCAAACCCAACTCCTCCAAGAAGCCCTTCAACCAAATCATCTCCTTGCGGCCTCGATCCACGCCCACATACTCAAACTTCATGCGTGGATAGTGTCACTAATTTCAAGCAGACGTGAGACCCAAAACACCGCCGTTGAACCCATAGTATAGATATAACCGGTGGTGCTTGGCAGATCCCGACACCGCAAAATCGCATCCACATATCCCCTCAGATCGCCAATTTCCCCTTTCCCAAAACAAAGTGGCAAATCGGTGGTACCTCTCAAATATCGCATGATCCACTTTACTGCTTCCCAATGCTGTTTCCACGATTGCTAGCAAACCTGCTCACAACTCCCACTGCATGGGCAATGTCCGGTCTCGTGGTTCACCATCGCATACATCAAGCTACCCACGGCCGAGGTATACCTTAAACCTTTGGCCATATACTCTATCTCAAGACTGCTTGGGGTGATTGCCCCGAGAAAGTTTGAAATGACTTCCCCGGGTGTGCCAACCGCCTTTAGCACTCGCATATTGAACCTCTCCGTAACACGCTCAATATACTCGGCCGACTTCAACCGCATAAGTCCCCCGAGCCTTATCTCTGCTAATCCTCATCCCAAGTATCTGCTTAGCTGCGCCCAGATCTTTCATAGCAAACTTCGTTGCTAACTGTTGCTTCAACTTGTTGATCTCCCTAACACAGGAACCTGCTACAAGCATATCATCTACGTAGAGCAACAAAATGATGTAGCTAGACTCAAACCTCTTGAAGTAACAACAGTGATCCCCATTACACCTTGTGTAGCCACTGCGCTGCATGAAACCATCAAACTTTCTGTACAACTGTCTGGGAGCCTGTTTCAAACCATACAGACTCTTCTTGAGCCTACACACCATCTCTTCCTTGTCTTTCACAATGAAGCCAATAGGCTGCTTCATATAGATTTCTTCATCCAAGTCTCCGTGAAGAAAAGCAGTTTTAACATCTAACTGCTCAAGGTAGAGATTTTCAGCAGCAACCAAACTCAACACCACTCTGATAGTGGCCATCTTCATAACCGGCGAAAATATCTCTGTATAATCGATTCCCTCCTTCTGTTAGAAGCCTTTAACAACCAATCTTGCCTTGTACCTTTTCTTGCCATCACTCTCCTACTTAAGTCGGAAAACCCATTTGTTTTGCAAGGCTTTCTTTCCTGCTGGAAGCTGAGCTAATTGCCAAGTTTCGTTGGAATGAAGAGAATCCATCTCTTCCTGCATCGCAGTCTTCCACTTGGTGACTTCGGAAACTGCATAGCCTCATCATAGCACTCGTTTCTCCATGCGCCGTCAAAAGCAAGTAATCAAGCGAAGAAATGTATTTCGGATTGACTTTGCGTGCCTCGTTGACCTCCTCAACACTTTGACCTCTCGAACTAGTCCACATCTCTGCTACCTCATCAAATCGCCCCCTCAAACTTGTCTCATCTAAAGCTCTCTCCTCCGACCCTGACCTCTCCGCTTCAACCCCATCGTCATCCGGAAGATCCTCCAACCCAAAGTACTTTCGGACATATCTTCATCCGGTGGTACTCCCACTTTCGCTTTCTTTGTCCCTATCTTTGTACATCACCTTTTCATCAAACACAACGTCTCTGCTTCTGATTATCTTTCGGTTCTTGTCATCCCAAAACCGATAACCAAACTCATCTCCGCCGTACCCAATAAAGGTGCACTTCTGTGACTTAGCATCAAGTTTATCCCTGTCCTTGTCGCTAATATGCACGTAGGAAACACAACCGAAAACACGTAAGTGTGAGAGATTTACCGTTTTACCACTCCAAACCTCCTCTGGTATGCCAAAATTCAACGGAACTGATGGCCCAAGATTGATCAAATATGCTGCTGTGCTCACTGCATCTGCCCAAAACATCTTGGGCAACCCTGCGTGTATCCGCATGCTCCTAGCACGCTCAGTCAAAGTCCTATTCATCCTCTCTGCAATGCCATTATGCTGCGGAGTACCTGGAGGTGTCCTCTCTAAACGAATCCCGAATAGAGCGCAGGCTCTCTTGAACTCCCCCAATTCATACTCTCCGCCGTTGTCGGACCTCAACCTTTTCACCCTCAAATCTGTTTCATTCTCAACCATGGCCTTCCACTTCTTGAAGACTTCAAAGACCTCTGACTTGTGCTTCATGAAGTATACCCATACCTTCCTCGAGTGATCGTCGACAAAAGTAACATAGTAGTAAGAACCGCCAAGAGAAGACATCAGTGGCCGGACCCACACATCTCAGATGGACAAGCTCTAACTTCGAGCCCGAGAGGCTCGCCCTTTTCTCAAAGCTAACCCGCTTTCTATTTCCCCAAGATACAATCTTCACACATGTCAATATCCACGACTCTAAAACCCAAAGAGCTTCCCATTCGACCGCATAACCTTCATCCCCTTCTCACCATATGTCCCAGCCTATAGTGCCACAGATTTGAACTCTCCTTTGTCAGCCTACAACCGCAAGTGTGTGTCGCTACCATGTGAGGTCAAGTAAAGTGTACCAACTTTCTTGCCTTTTGCCGCCACCATGGTACCGTTGGAGACTTTCCATGTGTCCCCTGTGAATGTCGAAGTATAACCTCCGCCGCCGCAAGTCGCCCAAACGAAACAAGATTCCTCTTCAAATTGAACATGCCCGACATCTTTGGACACCATCTATACCCCCCATGACGCCATCCCCAGACATCCCCTTTTCCCACTATCTTTGCCAAGGCTCATATCGTCCCCAAGTATACCTTCCCAAAGTCCCTCGCTACATAGTTCTCGCAGAACCTCCCTCATGTAGCGAAGGCGTGGAATGAGGCACCGAATCAATCACCCATGATTCGGCGTCGCTGTTCATGGCAAGAATAAGTGCATCGTGCACAACATGAGCCTCTTGCCCACTGTTATTCTTCTTCGATGCTTTGCAGGTTGTTGACATATGGCCCGTCTGACCACAATTCCAACATTCACCTTTAATAGGCCAACTTTGAGATTTGGCCTTATATCCTTTACCCTTGGACTTCAACTGTTCTCGCTGCGATTGACCACCCCCGGCTTGGCTTCCCGCCCTCCGCTTTCAACACTTAGAGCTGAACTCGAACTACCCGAACTATCGATCCGAACCCCTTCTCGACTTCCTCGGTCAAAATCAAACCGACAACCTCACTCAATTTCAACTTTTCTTTCCCTGCTTAGAATTCGATTTGCGATATAAGTACCTTTGCCGGCTCTCGGCAACCGGAGACGAAATTAACAAGGCTTGAACCTCATCATCAAACTTGATATCGACATGGCGTAAGTTGATCAACTATCATATTGAACTCACCGAGATGTGACATAAAGGAAACCCTTCACCATAGACAAGTTGAGCAGTTTTTCATAAGATGTACCTTATTCATGCGTGCGGTTGCTCGTACATCTTCTTTTAATGCTTCCATAAGCTCCTCCGTCATTTTCTCCTTCGTGATGTTGTGGGTGATCGACTTTTGAAAGGGACAGGCGAATAACCCCTAACGCCTTCCCCGTCGGGATGTTCCAATCATTGTCGCTCTCATCGACTTTTCTTCCCCTTTTCTTTACCCTCCAACGGGCGGTAAAGATCCTTCCGATATAGATAGTCCTCTATCTCTCGCGTTTTCCAAAGACGCAAAGTCTCACCCATCAAACTTATCGATCCTCTGTTTGCCTTCTTCGTAACCCATAGCTCCCATCGAAATCCTAGCTTGCCCGACGAGATTAAACCCTAACCTCGCCGAACAAAAACTACCGCGAACAGCGGCTCGATACCGTTGTTATGGATTAACGGCGAACACCGCTCAATCCTACAACACAAACGCCCCTACGGATCTTGGGAACAATGAATCACGTAAAAAGCAAGCAAACAAGTCGTGTAATAAAACCGGAAAGAAAGCAAGACACAAGATATAATGGAAAACCTCAACGTGAGGAAAAACCACGGGAGCCACACCAGTCCACTATGAAATTGAATCAAAGAGTACAAGTCTTCTCACAATCTCTCTGAGATTGGTTTTCTCTTGCCTCTCTCTTTTTCACGCTCTGAAAAAGTGATCCAAAAAACATACCGCGACACACCGGCCTGCACAAAACCCTAAAAACAATTTTAAAAGGTCTGTGAGCTACCAAGGAAAAGCTCAGAAGGCGCTCCTAAACATTCTGCTCGAGAATTAGATTATGGGTAGCGCTACACCAAAACATTGGTAGCGCTAATGGGAGGGTTAACTTCACTCCCAACACTCTCCTCCTCCCATATCCTCTTTCGTACCTGTAGCGGCCGGATCCATAGGGACCACCAGGGTCACTCTCCTAAAAGTACAAAGAAGCTGAAAAGGATCAAGTGTCTCAGAATCAGACAAACTGAATGCAGTTCGATCCGCTTTGATGGTGCCGAACGTGTGGCATCCTCGGCCAGGAGCACATGTGCGTAGTTTTGGACAAATAAGGATTTGAATGA
Organism: Vaccinium macrocarpon; assembly: GCA_022606695.1. Classification (NCBI taxonomy): domain Eukaryota; kingdom Viridiplantae; phylum Streptophyta; class Magnoliopsida; order Ericales; family Ericaceae; genus Vaccinium; species Vaccinium macrocarpon. The sequence continues at coordinate 16,790,745 of CM040178.1, forward strand.
TCTTTGCCGAGCGTGAGGTGCCCAAGGTGTGGCAACCTCCTCTTGTCTCGACATACTCTGGGACCTTCACATCGGGTGCCGAAAGGCCCCTGAGATGGGTGATTTGCGTGCGAGCCAATCGACCCACCGCAAGTGGGGGGCTCGGAACGCCCTCTTGTTCGGGGAAGCGTGCGTGTACGCCTACACGCTTTCCCAATGGAGCATTAAATGCGGCAGTCACCTACTTTGTCACCGCCGCCTGTAGCAGCACGTGGGTTGCGGGGAATGTCTCGAGGTGAATTGACTACTCGAGCCCACGTGCCATGACGTCGGCCGAGATATGGCGTCTGTGGCAGGGACAGAGGTCACTTCACCGCCATTCCGAAGCGCCAATGACAAAAGCGGGGGGGAGGGCCGAGCCCCTGAAATGCACGCTCCCTCTGCCTATAAATACCCACTCACAACTACCACTAAATGGATGATCATCTCTCTCCTCATTTACTACCCTCATAACTTCAGTCTTTTCTTGAGATTTAGTGCATATCTCCTCCCTCCGGTGACTGACTTTATCATCGGAGTGCCTTCCCGGACCTCCACCGTCCGGGCTAGGCACTAACGAGGTTCTCTACTTGTGCAGGTCCCCACAGGCGTGCACCACTTCTTCCATCGCAGCCCGTTCAACTCTCAGAAGGTTCAGAAGGCTTGATCCGGCGAAGACTCTCCCACAATTGGCGACTCTGCTGGGGACAGCTTGGATAACTACTCCTCCCAGCTTCTCTACACACTTGGGTGGTGTCTTTTCCTCCACTTTGAGCTCCTCACGAACCAACCTGCATGGGTGACTTGACCTTGGGCATGGCTGCATTCAACGACGCCGGAGAATGGGTGACTCAGCGACCGCTATCAGCTACCACCAAGTTAGGAGTGACTTGGGGCTCCACGGCCTCCGTTATCAGCGAGAAATGGGGCCGGTGGCGAACAACAACAACCGCCCGGAAAACAACCTTGGATGGCAATATTCTCTTCAGCATGAATGGGGACGTCCTCTCCCTCAACCACCTCCGCGACTGAAACCGGAGGCTCTTCCTCCCTCCCCTCTCACCATAGGGGCGGGGCCCAAGCGTTACTAAAGAGGTGCTGGGCTATGAAACGAGGCGAGAGTCCAACCCTCGGCGTCCGGGGGCGAACAAAGGACTTCGGAGGGCACAACCGAAAGCGAAAGAACTGTGCGCACCATTTGAAAGTGGTCCCGGGCCTTTTCTCGCATAAGTCAAGCTACCGACGGTATAGGTAACTCATGAGCGGCCGCACGAGCAAGAATGGCGTGCTCAGATGGAGCCCACTCTGGGCGGAATTTCGCCGCCGAACGAAGCCACCCCGGGAAGTGCGTAAAGTACCACCAAGATCGAAAAGCTCCTAAAGCAGCCCCGTAGTTCAGACAATGTATGCGGTGCACGCCGAGGAACTGAGCATTACATAACAAGGAGAAAGGCCCAATGATCGAGGAAGGAACACGCCAGAATCGTAAGGCCAAACATCGGAAGGTAGAGGGAATGGCGGGGCGATCATAACCATAACCGATCGAGGGACCGGGGAGGTAATGGGCGCCATTGCCAACCGATGGAGGGGCACGATCTTTCGAAACGGTGCGCCAAAGACTAGAAGGCGCAGAGGCCTCAAGAAGCGTGGATCGCCCACTTAATTGAGGTCTCGCAGAGCCCGAACGTAATGATAACAAAGGGTTTGAGAGGCCCGGGGACAAGTATACCTCGAAAATGACGGTGGCGTGATCGCGTTCGCCAATGCTCAAACCGTGAAAAAAAGGGTTTACCATGCCGAAGCCCGACACGAGACGCATACCACCCTCGAAGCGGAGTGCCAAGGGTTTAGGATGGCCACAACAAGAGACTGTCCTCCGAGAGGAGCAACTTACCTATGGATAGGTCTAACCCGTGGCGCGAGGTAGGCGGCCCGGCAAAACGTGTGCACGGGGAAAACCGAACAATGAATCCCGACCACCCACATCCTGCCGACTCCAGATTAGAAAAGGCCAGACGATCCCCGTTCTGCCGAGCAATCACAGAGGCTGCACCTCCGCGGGGTTCAAAAATCCCAAGTTTGACAAATATGAGCCAACGATGATGCGTAACGCCGCCCGCCAAAGACGCCTCGGGTCTCGAATCCCTACGGCCAAAGCCGACGCTTCATGTGCGAGCGTTCTCTATGAGCCTCCTGACCACCGCTCTTGTGGTATAGCCACCGCCTCGGTCAATGCGCGAATTTCGATGAGCTCGAGCGGCGTTCCACGCCCTTTTGTGACCCGATAACACACACCAAGACGCCGACGCGCTTATCAACATGAAGAGGGGCTCGGAGGAGACCCTCAAAGAGTATATCGTGAGGTACTGGGAGGTGTATAGCCTCGTGGAAGGATGTGACCAGAAGATCGCCTCCACGTTGTTCAAAAACGGGCTTAACCGCCACTCTGACCTCTTCAAAGAGCTTTTTGGTACGCCACCGAAAACATGGTAGAGCCGATGGAGATAGTCAACCGCGTTCCGAGAGCTCGACGAAGCTGATTCTCACGGAGAGGCCAAAGGGGGTGTGCTGTGGGAATGCCGAAGAGGTAAAAAAGCAGTGAACAACCCGGAGAAGGGATCGCAATGACCGTGGTGGCGGATACAGAGATAGGGGCATCGGGACAACTAAGAAGCGGCAATCGGTAGTAGGGATGGGAGAAGCCCCCAAACGATAACGATTATATAGCCGAAACCACAGTCTTTACCGTGCCAATTTACAGATTGTTGGCTGAGATAGGTAGAAAACATTGGTTTTACTGGCCAGAGGAGAAGATGGGGTCGGATCCCACCCAGAAGGGAAAGTGCACCTACCACAACGAGATGGGCCATTACACTACAGGATGCCGTCCGTTCAAAGCCCACCTAGAACGGCTTGTCGCCGAGGGACTCATGAATGAGTGGATCGACCATAGCCATACGCCGACCACGCTCAGGGGAGCCACACCACAGCCAAACCACCAAGCAGTCCTGCCCCCACCGCCCGGGCCAAATGCGCCCGGGGAAAGGGTACGCCTGGGAGTTGTCCTCACCATCCACGGCCCGGTCGGCAAAGCTCGAGCCGACGAAATGCACACAGAGTTGCAAAAGATGGAGGTAGCCATGGAAGTAATGACGCTCGAAAGGGCGCCAAAGCGAAAGTATGACGAACCAGCGGACCCATACACTATCTCCTTCTCCGAGCGGGACTTGGACGGTCTATAACTCCCGCATGACGATGCTCTCGTAATCGAGGTAAGTATCGATTACATAGATATCAGGCAAATCCTAGTGGATCAGGGGAGCTCCGCCGACGTCCTTTACTACTCGGCCTTCAAGGCCCTCGGACGAACGCATGATGAGCTTACTCCTTCGAGCACGCCGCTTGTCGGGTTCTCGGGCTTTCCAGTTTATCCGCTCGGCAGCATCACCCTCCGGGTCTGGGCGGCATCGATGCATCTGGAGATAGAATTCACCGTGGTAGACTCCCCGAGCCCTTACAACGCCATCTTGGGTCGGGGCTGGCTCCACGCCATGGGGGCCCTTGCCTCAACCCTCCACCAGTGTGTCCGGTTCATCGGCACGAACAGAAAACAGGAGACCATCCGAGGAAACCAGATGGCCTCAAAGAGATGCTTTGTCAATGCCGTTCGTCAAAAGGACAGGAGGGATGGCAGGCCGCCGAAGCAGGTTCAGTGGATCGAGGCGCCCGAGTGCACTCTTGTTCTCGATGATGTCGGCTCCAAAGCCGAGGAAAAGTCAGTTGAAGAGCTGGTCAAGGTGCCCATCAACGAAGAAGGCACCATGTACTTTATGATCGGTTCGGACCTGTCTAACTCCGAGCGGAACGACTTGGTAGCTTTCCTCAAGGATAATATTGAGGTTTTCGCCGACTGCAGATTTAAATGCCGCGTTAGCCCCGAATTCATCACGCGCGCCTCACGTTGATCCGGCTAGGAAGCCGGTAGTGCAAAAACCGAGGCGATCCTCGGGTATCCACTCTGACGCAGTCATGGAGGAGGTTGACCGCCTCATCGAAGCAGAGGCTATCCAAGAGGTGATGTACCCAACGTGGTTGGCAAACACCGTTGTGGTGAAGAAAAAGAACCGGAAGTGGAGGGTATGTGTGGACTTCACGAACCTCAACGACACATGCCCTAAGGACTGCTTTCCCCTCCCTCGGATAGATCAACTGGTGGACGCCACGGCCGGTCATGCCAGGCTCAGCTTCATGGATGCCTACCGCGGATACCACCAAATCGCGATGAGTGATGCGGACGTAGAGAAGACGGCGTTTATTACGCCAAGGGGGATCTTCTGCTATCGGGTCATGCCTTTCGGCCTGAAAAACGCAGGGGCTACCTACCAGAGGATGGTCTCCAAGATGTTTGCCAAGGAGCTCGGCGACATTATGGAGGCCTACATCGACGATATGGTGGTAAAGAGCAAGTTTGCAGAAGACCATCTCTCCCACCTCGGCAGGGTCTTTTCCATTCTCAAGAAACACGATTTGAAGCTTAACACAGAGAAGTGCGCATTCGGGGTCGGTTCAGGGAAATTCTTGGGGTACCTTGTCACCTGCCGAGGGATCGAGGCTGATCCCAACCAGCTGGAAGCCATTCAAAACCTCCGAGCACCGACAACGGTTAGGGAGGTACAACGACTGACAGGGATGGCCGCTGCCCTCAACCGCTTTATAAGCAAGTCGTCCGACGCCTGCCGACCTTTCTTCCAAGCCATCAAGACCAGCCACAGGTCATTTTGCTGGACCGCCAAATGCGATGCGGCACTGGCCGAGCTCAAAAGTTACATGTCCCGAGCACCGTTGCTGGTCATGCCAAGAGAGGACGAGGATTTGTATCTCTACCTGGCAGTTTCCGATCACGCCGTAAGTTCAGCACTAGTTCGGCAGGAGGGACTGGACCAATTCCCCATCTACTACTCGAGCAAGACCATGCTCCCTGCCGAGACCAGGTACTTGCCAATTGAGAAGTTAGCGCTTTCACTGGTGACGGCCAAGAGGAAGCTCTTACCCTACTTCCAGAGCCACACGATCGTGGTGATCACGGCGTTTCCCCTGAAGACCGTTATGCGAAAGGCAGACCTCTCGGACCGGATCTGCAAGTGGTCCCTTGAATTGGCCAACTATGACATCCGGTACGAGCCCCGAACGGCGATTAAGGGACAGGCATTGGCTGATTTCGTCGCCGAACTCACTCCGAAGCAGGAGGCCGAACTCCGGGAGGAGAGCTTCACCAATGCCGACGGCGGCGAATCGGCTAAAGGCAATTCCACATCCAAGCAGTCCGGATTCGTCCTCAAGCGCTCCCTACCCCGTACGGCCACCATCTATACGGGTGATTGTTGGCGTATGCACGTTGACGGGGCATCAAACAGCCGAGGGGCAGGGGCCGGAATTGTGCTCATCTCTCCCGAGGGAACTCTACACGAATGCGCGATGAGCATCGGGTTTCCAGCCACGAACAACGAGGCCGAGTACGAAGCCTTGATCGCTGGACTCCATCTTGCCCTCGCTCTCGGGGTCGATGAGCTGTAGGTCTATAGCGATTCCTTGCTAGTGGTGAACCAGCTGAACAGCGATTATGGCTCTAGGGATCTCGGATGTTAAAATACTTGAGCAACATCCTAGAGCTGCAAAAGCGCTTCAAGGCCATCCACTTCTCCCACATAGGACGAGCAAAGAACGCCCATGCCGACGCCCTTGGTTCCCTCGGTTCAGCATGCAACGAACTTGGAGGTACGCGTACAATCACTCTCGGGGAGATAGCGTTGCCAAGCTTTGAGCAAGGCGCTGAGGACATCATGACTATCGGCGTCCACGTCCCAAGCTGGATGGACCCTGTCATCTCTTTCCTCCGAGACCAGGCACTCCCCCCAGACAAGAAGGAGGCCCACCGGATCCGATGCCAGTCCACATCCTACTTTCTGTCTCCAACCGGCCAGCTCTATCGCCGAACTTACACCGGCCCTGACCTACGCGTGTTACATGAAGCCGAAGTGCCCCACGTTCTTCACGAGCTCCATGAGGGGAGTTGCGGCAACCACTCGGGAGGACGCACTCTCTCCGAGCGTGCCGTAACCCAGGGGTACTGGTGGCCGAAAATGAGGAAAAGCGCTGAATAATACGTTAAGCGGTGCGAAGCATGCCAGAAGCACTCTCCCCTCCTGCACCAGCCACCTATGCCCCTACAACCGGTCACAAGTCCGTGGCCGTTCGCACAATGGGGACTCGACATTGTAGGGGTCCTACCTACGGCGCCCGGTGGGTTTCGGCATCGCCACGGATTACTTCACGAAATGGGTGGAAGCCGAGCCCTTAATTCATATTACGGCCACTGAAGTTGAGCAATTCATCTGGAAGAACATCATTTCTCGGTTCGGTGTGCCCTATGCTATCATCTCTGACAACGACACGCAGTTTGTCGCCGAAGCAATTAAGACGCTTTGTAAAAAAAAGAACATTCGCATTTACAATTCCACCGTGGCCTACCCTCAAGGGAACGGCCAAGCCAAGGCTTCGAACAAGTCCATCTCGACTGGCCTCAAGTGTCGGTTGACCAACAAGCGGGGAAAATGGGCGGAGGAACTTCCTAAGGTACTCTAGTGTTACAGAACTACCTCACGGCGCGGAACTGGCCGAACGCCATACTCCATGGCCTATGGGGTCGAAGCTGTCCTTCCCCTGGCGGCAATCGCTCCCTCCGCTCGGACAGAAGCCTTCCATCCGGCCACGAAAGATGAACATCTTGCCTCCGAGCTCGACCAAATCGAGGATCTCCAAGACGAAGCCAACATCAAATATGCTGCGTATCAACAGGAGGTCGCTCGAGGCTACAACAAACACGTTCGCTCCCGTCCCTTCAATGTAGACGATTTGGTCCTCCGGGAGGTTGTCCAAAAGAAGAACAAAAAGAAGTTCATGCCCAATTGGGAAGGCCCCTACCGTGTTATGGCCAAGGCTGGTTATGGGGCTTACAAGCTTGCTGAGATGGATGGCACGGCGGTTAGCAACCCATGGAATGCGACGAAGCTGAGAAAATTCTATGGTTAGGATCTTATGTTTATCATTTTTACCTTTTTGGCCCTCGGCCATTCCCTTTTTGTAATATCTCGGTATTATAAATTGTTAATGATAAGATCCTTCCTACGGTTTTCATTATTCTTCCAAGTTTTTAATTTTTGCACGAGTTGTTGCCTTCGGAAGAAGGATCTCTGTTTGCATGCCGTTCGGCGGATCCATTCGACCTTATTTGTATGAATAGTCGGTTAAACGTTCGGTCGAACGGTAATTTCTCATTGACAATTGGAACAGAAATCTCATTACACGCTCGGCACGGACAGACCTCGTGCTCGGTTGGGAATCGGTACTTGTGCCTCCTATACTTCGGCAAGGTGTCATTCGGTTAATGGCTCCCCGCCGAAGCAAGGGCTATCATTATGACTGATTATCAGTTTTTGTGCATGCATATTGGTTGCCTATAACTTTTTCCATTTACAAGAGCATATCTTGTGAACTACTTATCGGACTAGCTGCGTGCTATTGAATTCGATTATCGCTCGGCGCAAAAGTTCATTGATCATCGCTCGGCGCAAAATTGCAAAAATCTTTAAGTATCTCTCGGCGCGAAATTCGAATATCTAGTTAATTGTCGCTCGGCGCGAAATTTTAAAAAGTTCTTTGCTCATCGCTCGGCGCGAAACCGGGATATTTATTTAACTATCGTCACTTATGCTTCTAAGATTTGGTATAATAAAAGCTAGCCTTTGGCCTAGTGGCCATCATTATTCACAATCCGATGGTTATGACTTTAGTCCGGAGGTCTTGGCTCAGTTGTTAGAATTTGGTTTAAGCTCGGTGGTTAAAATCTTTCAGTTATGTGCGAGGACCATTACTTGAACAATTACTCAGACAGAATATGGAAGCACCAAACCAAAAATGAAGGAGGCATGCACGAAAAAGAAAAGTGAACATTCATCCATTAAGAGAGAAGCGCTCAGCAATAATTAAACGTTCGGTGCCGGCCCCGAGTACAAAAAAAAAAAACTAAGGCACTAAGGCTCCGGGGCCTGGGACGGACCCTGGTTGTCAGCGTGAGACCCGTCGGCACCCTCGTTCTCGGAGGTGGTTCCCTCGGGTGCCACATCCTCGTCAAAGGGCATCTCCGAAATCTCGACCTCGGGGACTGGAGGGATGGAGACCAGCTGATTCGCCAGGACGTGGCGGTGGTCGTAGGCGAGGTGAAGGCTTCGCCAACAACCAAGATGACAGGAGGAAGCCCTTTTAAAGGCCGCCTCCCGTTGTCGTCGCCTCTGGTAATTTTCAAGGGGTCTCCTTGGCCCCCCTCTGATAGCCGTTGGAATCTGCAGCAGCCATCAATTTGTCATGATCAGCCCGGGCGTGCTGGAGATCCCTCTCGGCTTGGGTCGCCTTCTCCTCGGCCGCAGACACCTTGCTCTCGGCCATCATGGCCCTCCTCGTACCGATTGGGCGGCCACGCCTCTGCGGTTGCTTCTCAACTTCGTGGCGTCGCTCGGCAAGGGCCTCGGCCTTCCTTTTTAGCTCTGCTCGGCCTCGAGCTTCTTCTGCGCCTCGCTCCTTTCAACGCCAAGGTTGTAGACCTTGTCGCCGAGAGCCAAAGCTGCCTGGCCTGCCTGAAAAATACGAGAAATAATGCAAATGAATAAGTTGTAACGAGAACAAAGACTTGGCGAAATTATGAAATCCGCAATCAAAGTCTTACCGTCACAAGGTTGGTGCAGAGCTCGGCATAGTTGTCAGCTGTGTGCTTCGGAACGGCTTTCATGTCCCTACAGGCGAGGGCCTTGGTAGTCATAGCCGTTTTCGGTTTTCCTAGCGCTGGCGTTCTTTTCACCGTCGCCGTTGGAGGTCCGGATGACCGGCACCGCGGCAAGTCCTGCCCGGGCGAGGGGCTGGAGCGTCGGTCGAGGAGAGGTTTGTTGAGTCCGGGCCGTCACCTGGCGAGGGACCTCGGCTGTGTCGCTTCGGTTGGATGGTACAGAGGCACCGAAGCCCATGGAGGGAACCTCTTCTTTCGCGCCATCCAAGAGATCCGTCGTCAGACGGCTCTCTTCCGAGGGTCCTGCTTCGGTGGTATGCACGGTGGGAGGCGGCCCCTTCTCTGCCTCTTTCCTCTTCCTCTCGGCTCTGTCCCGCCATTGAGCCTCCCTCAGAGCCGAAGATCCAGCCATATCTGCGTCGGGAAGGATGCAAGAGGTTCTCGGTAGACGCCTCTACCGGCAGGGGTCGGAGGGTTGAGTGTCGATCGAACAAAGCGCCTCGCCATTTGCCCTACCCTCGATCACGGGGGCTTCCCTCTCTTCAAAAAAAAAAAAAAAAACCCTTGTGCGAGGGTGTGTAGCCGAGGATAGAGGGGGCGCGGTGCGGTTCGAATGGCAAAGATCCAGTCGATGACGCCGTTTTCAAGGTCCGCTGTCCGAGCCTCCCTCGCCACCTTCACGCACCTTTGGAGAAACAAGGCAAGTATAATGAGAAAAATATACGGGGGTAAGCATAAGCGGAAGGGCAAGTACAATAGATGAAAGACATGTAAAAATCTCTTACTAGGTTCCCCGCAGCCGCCATGGGGCCGGGCCCGCGGACTACTCCCCGGGGTCCCTTCAGTAATTCCCCGACTATAACATGCTGTGGCGTGCCTTTTCACCAGTCCGTGGAAGTTGGCCAATTAGGTGAGGGTACTTTCGGGCGCTGGAAAAGTAGGTATCTTAGACCATAGCTCTTGCTCCGCGCCACGGTATAGACCGCCATTAGGTCGGACAAGCAGAAGGGGATGTCGTGCTGCTCGGATAACTTGACGACGGAGCAGATGATGCGGTACACATTGGTTACCAGCTGGTGGGGAGCAAGCTTCACGCCGCCCGTCGAATTGGGCGCAGAGGCGGGGCATGGGAAGGTGAGACCGCCTGGCGATGGCCATCGTGGGCGCGGACACCCGCCCACGTAGTGGATCCGGCCGTCCGCGGGCTCGACGATCTCCACATCCTCGGGATGTTTGTAGTCCTTCGGAGGTAGTTACTTTCCGCCAGGAGCCAGCCAGGCCATGTCACCGACATATCTCTATTTGCCGTGCCGATTCGAGGATTGACTCCGGGCCCCTCGTGATTCCGGCCACCTTGGCGCCGACCCCACGCCCCGGGGACTGGTCTTGCTCATCGTTCGGCGTAGGAGAACCCTCGTGGATTCCTTTGGGGTCCCGAGGGTGACCCTTCGTCCTTAGGATCGGAAGCGTGTCCCTCGGTCTGCGGCTGGCGGGACAGGATTTCGTCCACCTCAAGAACGATGACTGGCTGAGGCTCGCCGAACCCCGCGGTCTCCCTATCTATTTCCATTACCTCTGAGTCCGGGGACCAGTTGACGGGGGAATTTGAGATCTGTGTTGGGTCGATGGAAGGGGATCACGGGAATACGCTTTGGTATCTCGATTAATACGGGTTAGGAGACACGTTACGCTTCGCCGGATGTAGACGTTTGAGCACCACTCTCGGCGTGTCTTGCTTCCTCCACCATCTCCATCCAGCGATCGTTGGGGATGGCTTGAAGAGGGGCTACGTCGAGTGGTTCGGTTCCGAACGGTGGAAGGTCTTGTTGGGAATGGCACCTATAGTCTCGCCCGAGACTTCTTAGTTGCTCGCGGGCAAGGATGCTCTAGATGAAATCACTAAGCTGGGTTTCGGCGAGGACGTCGTCGGTAGATGAGTCCGAAGAATCCGAGCTCATCCAGGTAGAACCTACAGTGCACGGGTGAAACAACCATCAGCGATATGCACAGGTTTAAGTTTAAGAAAAATACAGAAGTGGTGGACATCGGCACCATGCCGAGCCCCCACATGGTGCTTATTCTCGGAGAGCCTCGCCCATGCACAGGCCCTCGGCAAGATTTGTGGAAATATACTGTCGGCGGAAGACAATACGCTCGGAGATCTAACGCTCGGAAGAACACGATGAGTGTTCTTCAAGCCCAGAATCCGGCGGCCGTGCTCCGCCGCACAAGCCACCGGAAAACTCAACAGAACGAAGGCAAAAAAGACGAAAAAGTAAAAACATGGAGAAGTCATTCAAAACAAGGCAGAAACTTACGAAAAGCCACAGAAATGCAAGAAAAAGTGATGAGGAGTTGGGATACCTGAGTATTTGTCGAAGATCTTCGCCGGAAAACGGGTTTTGGTTGGATCGTTGGTGAAATCAGCGGTGGATGGCGGCCTTGGCCCGGCGCTAGAGAAATACCGATGACTCTCTCTCCTCATCCACTGTATTTATAAAGGGCGGGGCTCGGGAGGTGAAGGGTCACCCCCCTTCAGATCGAGACACGTGCCCCGATTCAAACCGTTTGGGCGCGAGAATCAAAATGCGGTATACCGCGGTCCAATCCTTGGCGACCGCATTAACCGCGGCCATCATCCGCCTTGGTGCGGTTTTACGAGCGATTATTGTCACGTCCTTTCCGCCTCGGATTGATCACGGCGTTCGAACACCAACCCCCCTCGGCGCCATTCTGGTGAACCTGGCGGTCATCAACCGCCCGAGTTTTTGTCCACGGCGCTTTCGGTGTTATTGCCGAGCCCGTTTCTCCGACCGCCTGAATCGGTTTTATCGACTCCCGCACCCTCCACTTGTCAACATGCGGAAGTCGATGGGGCTATTGTAGCGGCCGGATCCATAGGGACCACCAGGGTCACTCTCCTAAAAGTACAAAGAAGCTGAAAAGGATCAAGTGTCTCAGAATCAAACAAACTGAATGCAATTCGATCCGCTTCGATGGTGCCGAACGTGTGGCATCCTCGGCCAGGAGCACATGTGCGTAGTTTTGGACGAATAAGGATTTGAATGATCTTTGCCGAGCGTGAGGTGCCCAAGGTGTGGCAACCTCCTCTTGTCTCTCGACATACTCTCGGGACCTCCGCCGATCGAAGTACAGAGCGTCCTGGAGATGGGTCAGTTGCGTGCCGAGCCAATCAACCACCAGCAAGTGGGGGCTCGGAACGCCTCTTGGTTCGGGGGAAGCGTGCCAGGTACGCCACACGTTTCCCAATGGAGCATTAAATGCGGCAGTCACCTACTCTGTCACCGCCGCCTGCAGCAGCACGTGGGTTGCGGGGAATGTCTCGAGGTGATTTGACTACTCGAGCCCACGTGCAATGACGTCGGCCGAGATATGGCGTTTGTGGCAGGGACAGAGGTCACTTCACCTGTCATTCCGAGCGCCAATGACAGGCGCGTGGGGAGGGCTGAGCCCGTGGAATGCACGCTCCCTCTGCCTATAAATACCCACTCACAACTACCACTAAATGGATGATCATCTCTCTCCTCATTTACTACCCTCATAACTTCAGTCTTTTCTTGAGATTTAGTGCATATCTCCTCCCTCCGGTGACTGACTTTATCATCGGAGTGCCTTCCCGGACCTCCACCGTCCGGGCTAGGCACTAACGAGGTTCTCTACTTGTGCAGGTCCCCACAGGCGTGCACCACTTCTTCCATCGCAGCCCGTTCAACTCTCAGAAGGTTCAGAAGGCTCGATCCGGCAAAGACTCTCCCACAGTACCCGACATATTCACCCCCTAAAACTACAAAACCTTTTTTTGGTAAATGATTTTAGAGTAATTGGCATTGAGTTAGCTAAAACTAAGTTCCTAATTAAAGTGTTAAAGATTAAGGGATGGAGATTGAATAGTTGCCAGCTACCATCGCCGAAATGAGAACCCTTCTTTTCGGCAGTGCAACTGCAATCTAAATTAGGATTGTATTTATTAACATGGTTTAAACCATAATTAGGCCATAATTCTTAACCTGTCAGATTGTTGGAATTCTTATTTAAACTACGTTTTTCTTATGGCTCTATTGAGCAATAGCAGATTAAGATAGATTAAACTAAATCTAGCTTACAATTGAGCGACCCTGAGCTCTAAAGAAAATTTTGAAGCGGTTGTTCCTATTGAACTCCCAAATGTTCATTGGGCCAACAAGACCACACCAAGGACGGCCACAACAAAAACTTCTTTTTCACTTGCGTTTGGTGCTGAAGTAGTTATTCCAAATTACAGAAAAAATGGTTTCAATATTCAAGATAAAGAAGATTACCACCGAGGTGAATTATATTTACTTGAAGAACGGAGGGAAAATGCAGCTATTCTAATAGCTGCATATCAACAAATAATGGCCAAGTATCAAAATGCAATGGTCAAAACAAGAAGCTTCCGAGCAGAAGATTTGCTGCTCTAGAAAGTTGATCCAACGGGCAAAAAGATTGGCAAACTTGGACCAAATTGGGAAGGACCATACTAAGTATTGTATTGAGGCATGTCAAAGCAAGAGCCTATAGGCTCATAACATTGGAATGAGTAGAGTTGCCAAATCCATGGAAAATAGAGCATCTCAAGAAGTATTACTAGTAGATTTCTTTACTTATCTTTCAATAAAGTGTTGCTATATAATAATTGCTTGCAGGAATAAAATCTTCAAGTCTTGTCTTGCAAACTCATGATGCATAGTCATGCCCTTTTAATTCTATTGAATAGCACTAAAGAGACTACAACTAAGCAATCATAATTAGTCTCAAAAACTATTTTCACTAGTGTAGCCAATACACAACTCAGGTCATCAATAAATGTGTTAAACATCAAAGAAATACAATCACAAAAACATAGCCTGAGCTAACAACAGACCCCATATTTGATCGGGAGAAAACTAATTATAGACTCCATGTCTAAACTAATCAAGAGACCTCTTGTCTGACCAGGAAAAAATTTGTTTACCAGACTCTGAGCCCAAGAATGAAGTTCTATTCACTTGGTTTTGATCAACAAATAGCCTATCTGATCAAAGGGTTATAATTAACAGACTTGAAGTCTAATCATGAAAAATTGACCACCAATGCATATTGTTTGGTCAGAAGATCGCAGATTTTCAACCAAGTCTGAAGAAAAGACATGTGTCGAAAACTTTTAATAAAAAGATTCCATATCAAGTAATTCTGCTTAGCATATTTGAGCATGCGAATTCTTCATAAGGTTTTTATAAACAAGAAGCCAAGGATATGTCACTTCAATAAGTCATGGGGCCACCCATCATAAGAGCTTAGAAAAGCTTTCCTAAAAAGAGGAGAAGGAAAGGTTCCTAATACCTCCGTAAGTGTTTATGAGGATCAACCTCTGCAAAGTAACACCAGTGTTGAAATACACAAAAGATTTTGCATTTATAGTACACAATAGGATAATCTTGTAAGTTTTTTATTCTGGTCACAATTACACAACATTTGTGGATCAGAACAAAGGGTATTGATGCAAACAAGTGTAATAAAACACTATATTGGAAAAGTTACCACAGAAACATCATTCTGCAATATGGACAAATAATTCTTCAAATATTCTTTGATAAACAAGAGTGTCATACTATTTTCTTTATTGTTGAAAGCAGCACGTCCACTTGGGGAGTAGGGAGTATGACAAGTGCACATACATGTCCCCACCAAACTTGAAATCAAAGAAAATTTTGATTTCGATCAATTGAGGTAATCAGATTAATGATTCTAGTTAAATACAGAGGCTATGTCATTAAGATATGTGGAAAAAGTATTACAATGACATCATAGAGGTTACAAAGGGTTAAACAAGAAAAGAACGTACGAGAATTTCTTCTTCAACAGAAGTCATATCTACCAATCACCTTCCTAAGGGTTGTATCTGTCAATCACCTTCCTTCGAGGTGGTGTATTTGTCAATCACCTTCCTCCCGAATGGTTAATCTATCACTCACTTTCCTCTGGGATGGTGAATCAATAGATGGTGAACTTGTCGATCACTTTCCTCCGGGATGATCTTGTGTGCTTATTGAGAAAGATACCACATCAATTCTCCCTTCCAAGTGGGGAAGAAAGTTATTCCACATCAATCCTCCCTTCCGAGTTGAAGAAAACCCTTAAAAAAGTTGGTGTTGTGTGTGTGTGTGTTTTAAGTGTTAGTCATTAAACCGTTTGTTAGCTATTTAGGATGGCAAGACTAAACAGAAAACAACTAAGGAGAAGAGAAGAGAAAGAAGCAGTAGTTGTGTTAACAACCTTCATTCATGCTGCAATGGGGATGTTTCACCTATACATTGCACAATATCCCCACCCCGAGTGTGTGCAGAATCCTAACTACCACCAGACACAAGTCAATGCCGTCAATAGGCTTGTAAATGGCAATGAGGTTGAATGCCACGAGCAGTTGAGGGTAAATAAGCGTACATTTTTTCGATTGTGTTGCTTAGTTCAAAGTGTTGGATTAGTGGACTTGAGGTTCTTATATGTTGAGCAGAGAGTTGCTATTTTCTTGTGGATCATCTCCCACAATACAAAGCAAAGGCGTACCAAACATTGGTTTTGGAGATCAACTAGAACGATAAGCAGGCATTTCAATGTCATACTCCAAGCTGTGTTGCGCCTCCATAGAATGCTCCTAGTTACTCCCGATCCCGTACTTGCAAATTACCATGACAATCAATGGAATTGGTTTCAGGTACACTTATGAACCACTATATCCTACATATTCCTTTTTGTTTCCTTAATTCCACCTTATGTACATACTTGTAATAACACACTCTTAAATTGTCGTAGAATTGTCTTGGGGCTTTGGATGGGAAATTTGTGCCAGTTTACCCCCCCGGCAGCTGACAGGCCACGGTATAGGTCAAGGAAGGGTGAAATTGTGACAAATGTTTTAGGTGTTTGCAATCGAGACCTCCAATTTGTGTTTATCTTGTCTGAATGGGAAGGGTCGTCCATTGACTCTAGAATCCTCAGAGATGCTATTACAAGACCCAATGGTTTAAAAGTCCCCCGTGGTATGTTACGATTCTAATGATGACTTTTGTTGTCCTTCCAATCCACTACTTTTATGAACCCTCCTATGAACTATTTCAATGTAGTAACTTCCCTTTGTTACAGGACATTACTACCTTGTGGATGCCAGATACACAAACGGGGAGGGTTTCCTAGCACCGTACCATGGCCAACGATATCACCTTAACATTTGGAGGCAAGGTCACATGCCGACTAGCCAAGAATGTACTTCAACATGAAGTACTCTGTTACAAGAAATGTCATTGAGAGAGTGTTCGGTGTCTTGAAAATGCGATTTGCAATATTGAGGTCTCCATCGTATTACCTGATTCGGACTCAATGTCATATCGTGACAACATGTTGCCTTCTCCATAATCTCATTAAAAGAGAGATGCCCAATGATCCGATTGAGTTGGAGTATACGCGATGGGAACAAGATCACCTCCATGATGTCGCGGTTGATGATGATCAAGTTATAGAAATACAAACTTCAAATGAATGGACCGCTGAAAGGGATGTGTTGGCTATAACCATGTATAACCATTGGGTAGCAAATGGTGGGGGACAAGAGGTGCACCCTCAATGATTGACAGACTTTTTCTAAATGTAATTGTAGTAACAAGTATGTGTAGTAAGAATTTATTGTTGACAATTTGTATTTCTATTAAGTGTTTGAAGAACTTGTACTCTTGGTGTTTCAATTGCGTAACATTGAATTGTAAAAGATTGTAATTCTAATGGCTTGTGGTTCTTTACTTAACAATTCATGTTGTACTTGTACAATTGTTGGCCAACTAAAATGCATTTGCAGTTATGGATAGCCAATAAGGCACCCAAGAAGGCAATGTCTCTATAACTACCACAAAAAGGACTTGTAGGGTGTAAAGGAAAGCAGAGGAAGATGCCTTAATGAAAGTGATGGTGAATGAGATTTCGGATAGGTGGACTGCCGACAATGGCTTTAGACTCGATTTCTTCACCTTGATCGAGAAGAAGTTGGAGAAATTGTTGCCAGATAGCAACATTAAGGCCTCCCACCACATTGACTCAAAGGTGAAGTATTGTAGACAATTGTACAACAAAATCATTGACATTGTCAATCTTAGTGGGTTCAGTTGGGACAATGTCAACAAACGGGTGGATGTGGAACAAAACGTGTGGAATGAGTTTGAAAAGGTAACTCAATTTGCTTTTAAGGCCTAATTTTTTTGATTAGGCTTTTAAGGCCTAATTTTTTGATTAGGCTTTTTAAGGCATACTCATTAGACACTATGTGTTTGTGTCCCATCGTCGCTAAATTGCAAATGTTTGTGTAGGCCCACCCGAAGAAGGCCAAAGAGGTCTATGGGAAGTGGTTCCCAATGTTCCCATGCTATGACGAATGGGTTATTGTCTTCGAAAGGATAGGGGCGACAGGGGCCATGGCAGAGGATCCAACACAAATGGAGGAATCAAATCCCCCTACGCAAATTCAAGAAGACCTTGGGGTGCCCGAGGATGTTGGTGGTGGAGAAGACATTGAAAGCGATTTCTATGAGCCTTTGTTTGATGAAGAATTTCTGAATTCACCATATGCCACCTTGGGTAACCATGTACATGGCTTTGGATTCCCCAAACATGGGAGACATTCCTATGGGATCCACCTACCGCATGTCTAGGGGTTTGGGTTCACCAAACATAGGTTCCACTCCTTTGATTTCCACTCCTACAAACTTGCAACGTTGTATGTCAATCCCAACGTCCACCACGCCTCCAGCCAATGCCGTAAGTAAAAAGGAAAAGAAGAGAACACGGATGGGTGATGAGGACAAATTGGACATGTGGTGTGAGAAGAGCTTGGTGACTATGGATAAATTGGCTGACAAATTGGGCTATGAGAAAGAGATATCCACTCGCTGAGCAACGATTCTTTCCTTGCTAGAAAAACTTGACCTTACATTGACACAACAATTCAAGCTTGCTGCCATTATTGGTGAGAAAGATGAGAGAGTCGACCAATTTCTAAACACCTGCGATGAGGTGGAGCAAGCTTGGGCTGAGGCGGTCCTCAATGATCACGTATTTGGTCCCGTTTAGTAACTTGTGGGAAAATTGAAGACAATTTTTTAAATGGCTAACAATTCATGACCTATTCATTGTAGCTATTTGTTGTATGTAATTAAATACTTTAACTAAGTCCTAGTGAATGGCATATGATGTGTAAATGCCTTTTTTGTATATGTAATGGCAGGCTATGTAAATGCCTTTTTTGTACATTTCTTGGAGAACTTATTCTATGGTTATTATCTAATGGTAGGTTGTGTAATTCCCATCAACTTATTCCAGGGCAATGATGATTTGTATGTTTATAAGTTCTCATTTATCAAGGTAGTTACCTTGGTGGGGCAACATTAGTTGCAGCCATGCGTACCCTTATCCATTGAAATCTTATATCTGAGCCCTTGTGCTATTGCTAATGATGAATTTAGTACCCTGTCACTTGGTTGTTTACTGTTAATTGGGCCATTTGTATCTCTGAAACCTTGTATTCCCACTTTCAAAATGGCAATGATGACAAATCTAAGCCTAATGTTGGTTATTGTGTTAGTTATTTGTGGATGAAAATGGCAATGATGAATTCTGAAATGTTATAACTGAGCACTTGTGGATGAAATGCTTAGGTTGGGCTCTTGTGATTTGGGCGGTGCAGGTTCTGTGTTGTTGTGAGTGTGTGATTGTAGGTGTGTGATTTTGTGAGCATTTATGGTACTTTGTCCTGGGCATTTTTCCTGATATCTGCTCAGGGCTTGGTTTTTTTTTTTGTTATGCCAATGACGATCTTATGCTGAGCCTGCAGACACCAAAGTTTCGGCATTGCTTAGTCACCGTCCGATTAATTGAGATAAATAAATAATCTCGATTAATTAAAAGTCAAAACATTGGTCAACATTTTTAAATGAATATTGGGCCCGTTAAGTTTATGGGCTTAGTCCTTTTTGAGATTTGTGGAAGACCAAGAAATACAATGGGCTAAATTAATTTGCCAAATGAGTCAAGGAATTGGGCTGGCCCAAATGTGCAAGCCCATTCAAGATAACCCAACAAAAAAAAAAGTTAAATAATTAATAAATATATTATTTATCTTTTTGGGTTAATGTTATTTCCTAAAAGTATAAAAGAAGTCAAATTTCTTTTAGGAAATGAAAGCAAATCAATCTCCTTAATTGATATTCAATTATCATGATTGATGTTAAATTATCCTGATTGATAATCAAATAATTTTGATTGATTATTAATTTTCTTGATTTGTAATTAAATAAAATTAATTACAAATCATACCAAATTGAAATCCCTCTTCCTGACCCTATAAATAGAGGCTCATATGAAGAAGAAAGGGACCTTTTTGGCTCTTTGCTTGGCATTCAACCAGAGCTCTCACGCAATTCTCCAACAACTTGCGAAGAATCATCAAGCAACAAGAACAAAGTGCCGATTTCTTCACAAGTTCATCACCAACAAATCGAAGTCATCTCCCTACACAAAAGAACAACTTGCAAAGAATCACCAAGCACCAAGAACGTGCCGATTTTCACAAGTTTAGCATCCAACAAATCAAAAGCCAGCTTCAAACTTTGTTCTTCAGTTCATTCAACTTGAAGAGACAAAGAAAATTGTCATTTGTGCAATTCAACAACAAGCGTTCAAGCCGTTGAAACCCATAGGAGATCGAATCAGAGGAATATCTTTTGCTCTTTGTTGTAAAAGAGCATTAATTAGAGATTGTACCCCTTGCATTAAATTAAAAATCAATAATATTATTATTTTGTGCATCTTCTTCGTGTTCTTGATTTCAGGACCCGAATTTGTCTATTACAGAGCCACTGGAAATTTGTGGATGAAATGCTTAGGTTTAGCTTGACTTAATTGTGTGTGTAACTTGAACTTGTGCAAGTGCAATGATGAAACCTGAGGCCAATGTTGATTGAATGTGCTCTCTGCAGTGCCTTTGTTAACTCTGTAATGCTCTCTGGGCAATGATGAACCAACTTGTTTTGGTGCTGCATTTATGTGTACCTGTTTAGTTACTCTATTGTTGTTGTTGTTTCTGTTTTTGTCTCTGTTTAGCTGCTGCATTAGATGTGTGCTAGTGTTTCTACTGCTGCTGTTTTTATTTATGTTTCTGTTTCTATTTTTGAGGTGTGAGGAATATTTTTTGAGCCTTGGACTGTTTCTAGGAAGTTTGTGAAGTGATTATTGGTAGTGTGTGTGTTGGTGTGCTATCTGTTTGTCATCTGTGCTATTTGATTATCAGAAACACAAGTGCAAGTGTGTGTTTGGTGGCAAAGTGCAGCAAGGCTTAGTGTTTGCTACACTTGGTAGGTCCAATCTGTGAAGGCATATGGTGTTGGGTTAATGCCATTGTTATGCTCTTTTACTTCATGCATGCTTATGTGCTGTTAAAATTTTTGCTCTCTGTTCTATGATGAATGACTGATCTTGTACATATGTTGATGGTGGACCTGTTAAGGCATGTGTTTGTTTGTGGGCTATGATGAAGGTTAATACATTGGTTATGGGCCTCTACTAAGTGCAGTAAACTTGGTGCATGTGTGTATGTGTGTACAAGTGTATTACTTGTGTTGTGTGCTCTTTGTTAACTGCAGTAAACTTGTGGCAGCAAGGCATGCTACATTACCTATTTGTGTGCTCTCTATTGCAA
Organism: Vaccinium macrocarpon; assembly: GCA_022606695.1. Lineage (NCBI taxonomy): Eukaryota > Viridiplantae > Streptophyta > Magnoliopsida > Ericales > Ericaceae > Vaccinium > Vaccinium macrocarpon. Next base: position 16,811,354 of record CM040178.1, read on the forward strand.
TCTGTTGGTCTTGTTTGTGTTTTGTAGTTGTGATGGTCCTGCACCTATTTATGGAGTTATGTTCCTTCTGAATTTTGGTGTGTGTGATCTAAATTGGGCATTGATGATTAAATTTGAATGTATGTCAACCTATGAATGTGTTACCTTGGTGGGGCAATCTTATTTGCAGCCAATTAAGTACCGTAAATGTTTTAATAAGTAAGGTTTGAGCCCAAGTGAGTACCTTTATCATTTATTCTTGTGATAACTTGGTACCCTAAGCCATGAATAACCTAGGCCCATTGTGTTATTACATTCTGCTCACTGTTTTTGGGCAGTTTTTGTATTAATTTTGGTATCTTGTAGTATTGACAAAAATCTGAGCTATCTTGACTGACTACCACATGAGAGAACTTGACAAAAATTTGGGCTATTTCTATACCAATCTGGGGTGTTTTAGCTACAACTTTACATGTTCTGGGCTGTCAAAATCTGGCCTATTGTATGAGCTATCTTGTTGTGCTATTTGTGATGGCATGTTTGTGGGTAGTCTCATCTGTGCTATCTAATTCAGGGCTTTACTATCTCTGCTATCAATTTAGCATGATATGCCTTTTGGGGGCAATGATGATTTTGAGTCACGTTTAAATTACCTGGACATGGATTTTCTTGTGTGTGTGGTAATACACTTGTTTGATCCTGTTGCAATCTAGGCAATGATGTCAAAACGAGCCCATGGGAAGATGCTTTTCCGAGAAGCTACCAAATTCCCATATAAGTCATTACATTGGCGATGATGAGTTTTTTTGAAGTTGTTACCTTGGTGATGATGAGCATTCTGAGCCACTGATTTAAAACTAAATCAAGTTGTTACACTAGGTTGTGCTGATAATCTATTGGTTCACTTTGCAAGTGGAGTGGTATTACTTGTTAAAATATGTGCTATTACACTAGTTTTGAGGGCTACTACTTGGGTAGTATAAGGGCTACTTTTTTGTTGTTTCAATGTGTTGGTGTCTTATACAAGCAGGACCTGTTTTTGTGCAAATCTGGGTCTGTTAATGCTTAAATCTGGGCTGTTTGGTTACAGTCGATTGAAATTTGGGCCGTTTGCTACTGCCAAGTTCAGTGGGCATTTCTGGGTTGTTGCAATGGCTATAACATGTCATTCTCACCTTTGCTACTGGTACTGTTAACTCATATTTGTAGTTTATTAGTAAACATACTTCATTTGTGGGCTGTGATGATGCATATGATGTGTTAAGACCAATATTGTAAGGCGTGGCAACATTAGATGGTCGTTGGTTGGCAACTAATGTTGCAGCCTTTATGTTGTGTCCTAAAGAATCGTGAAAATCAATATAGTATCTGAGCTCAGTTTATGGTAAAGCAACTTATAGGGATGCATGTGGGATATTTCTTACCGCAAAAAATAGTTAACCATTTTTTTCTTAGTAGGGATGACAGGAAAGAAGTGGTACTATGTTGTATCTGTCGGAAGGAGACTAGGAATATATGAAAGTTGGGCAACCTGTAGCCAACAGGTGAATGGCTATTTGGGTGCTATTTATGAGAAGTATGGTTCATGGGAGGAGGCCAACTCTGCTCTACGAGCATATTTTGAAAGCCTTCTTATTCCAATGGAAAAGCCAAATTTGGAAGATTAGGCACCATTGCTTATTCCAATGGAAGCTGCCGTTAATGAGGAGGGAGGAAGAGTGTGGAAGCAAAGGTTGTGCCTCAAATTGACATGGTTCTCACATGGTGCAGCCATGACAAGTATAATACAATTTCTAGTGATGAAATTTGTTATCTTTTAGTACCCAATTGTAACTAAAAACTTGCAAGGTAGTCAATGCAATGATGAAATTTGTTAGCCTTTTGTTATAAATGGTTGTAATTCATACTTTTGGATTATATAAGAATTTATATGGGCCTAATGTGTGTGACATATGACTTGTAAAACTAACTTTTTCTATGGTACTAGTATTGAATGTTAAGTAACATGTTGCAATTTAATTTTTTTTAGGTGTATGATGACAAGTAAAAAAAATAACACAGTTTCAAAAAATATTTAATTTCAACCAACCATTGAGATGTACTTATTTTAAAAAAAACGTTTTAAAAAAAATTTAAATAATAAATTTCAAATACATAAATTAATGTACCTAGGAATTGTCCAAAATTTATCAGAATGATTAAGTTTCGTAATTATATAATTATTTTAATGCATAATCAACTATTAGTACACCATAAGGGAAAAAGAGTTATTTGACAGTTTTTTCATCATTTACCCCCTCTTATTTATAAAACATCTAAACCAAGTAAAAAATTATCCTCCTATTTTATCCCTCATCCAAACTATTAACTTTTTTTTATTCCCTCCATAAACATCACATCAATGTTGTCCAACTCTCTAAAAAATATACCCCTCATATTTTATACCCGGTATGACTTATCCGCTTAAATTTTAGCACCACCCAATCGGGTCTTACCGTTGTAATGAGTTTTTCCATTAAAAAAACAAAAGGGGTGTCACATGTCAACAAGCAACAGCGGCACACAAATGAGGACACTGAATGGCGATAGCAGATCTGGAGCGGATAAATCGATCAAACCAGATAAATGAAACAAAACCAGACAAATTTCACAAGGGCATAACACCCTGTTTGGCGACTTCGCCACCCCCTTGATTTGGTCTTCACCTGGAGTTGGAGTCCAGGGGCCACCCCAAACAGCCATTTGGGAAGCCATTTTCGCACCTGGACTCGAAATACTGTTGGGAGTACAGATCCCCCCTCTCTCTCGTTGGGCAACGACGGCCTCTACCCTAGCGTTAGCAAATCCGGCCTGATTTGCTAATTTTGCTCCCAGTTTTACCCCTCCAAATCTGGGTAATGTTGTGGGTTTCTGTACTGCATCCATTTCGATTTTTTGAGGAAATAGAAAAGAAAAGAGAAGAGAAGAGAAGAGAGAGAAGGGTTCAAAGCCAAAGGGCCACCATTTTTGCTCCTCTTGAACTCGTCTTCTCCAACTGAGGTAATCGGTTTCTCATCTTCCATGGTCCCGATGTGTTGGTAATCGATCTGTTTCTCTGGGTTTTGCTATGTCGATCTGAGCCATTGTAGCCCTAATTTCTGAGTACTGGTTGCCCTATTTCATGGTTTCACTTCTGAGTGCTGGTCGCACAATTTAGCCCTAATTTCTGAGTACTGGTTGCACGATTTAGCCCTAATTTCTATCTACTGGTTGCCCTATTTTCATGGTTTCAGTTGTGTTACCAGTTTCTGAGGCCTGGTTTCATGATTTAGCCCTAATTTCTGACTAATGGTTGCCCTAATTTCATGAGTTTGCTTTGTTTTGAAGAGTTTGTCCTATTTCTTTTGTCGTAGTTTCATCAATTAGCCCTAATGTCAACAGTTTGGTCATTATTTGTGACAATAATGTGTGTTTTTTTATGACTTTATTATCCATTATTTTGTTTATGCCCAATATTTGTTTGTTGGCATAATTACGAAACTTGAAAAATTAACTTATTTTAAACAGATGGCAAGACTAACCTCATGTGAACGACGAAAGAAGGCGAGCCGTAAGGCATTGGTAGCAACTTTATGTGTCATGAGAGTAGTGACTACTACTCTCATGCTTTACATGTTCATTATGGACTTGATGAGGTTTCGACAAAGGCCTCGTATTCGCGTCAACCCTAATATTTACCAAAATCAAGTTGATGCACTTAATAGGTTAGTACGTGGTGATGACAAAAACTGCCTCGACCAATTGAGGGTAAATATGCATACATTTATGAGGTTGTGACATTTACTCGAGGAGAGCGGCTTAAAAAACTCTAGGGACGTGACACGCGTGGAAAAAGTTGCTATTTTTTTATGGGTCCTAGGGCACCACAACAAGAATAGGCCAACAATGTTCCATTTTGTATGGTCTGGAGAAATAGTTAGTAGGCATTTCAACATAGTGTTGTTGGCAGTATTTCGTCTATACAATCAATTGTGGTATCATCCCCAACCTGTTCTTGCTAATGAGACAGACCATAGGTGGAAGTGATTTGAGGTATATTCACCTTCCAAATCATTTGTTTCCCCTTCAATTTCTTTATTCATTTTGTACTTAGTACTAAACTGTCTGTCTGACAGAATTGCCTTAGGGCTTTGGACGGTACATTTGTACCTGTTCTTCCCCCGGCTGAAGATAGGGCATGCTATAGGTCAAGGAAGGGTGACTACGCAACAAATGTAGAGTGAAGTCAGCGGAATTTCTACCGCCGCTGGCGATTATACTCTCCATCCATTTGTCAAAGTCGAAGTAGTTGCCAGATCCGCCATCGCTAACGAAATCGGAGAACGTAAAAGCAGCGGTGGCGGACTACTGCTGGTGGTGGTGGTGGTCCATGGTGGGGAAATGAAACCCGGCTGGGTTACCGGTATCAGCTGCTCCGTCATGAAACGGGTTGTGTGAAACTCTAACCGTGACTAATTAGAGGTTTTTCTTATCTGGGTTTTAGGAGTTTGACTCGTTAATCCTGTTTGTATGTGTTATTGTATTGAATAATTAGTTTGTGTTACCATATTTCTTTCTTTGATTGCTTCTGGTTTTGGGTTATTCTGATGAGGATTTTTTAATGGTATCCGCTGATTGTGGGACTGTATATATTTTTTATTCTAAAACTGTGTCTTAATTTGTGGTTGAATTTTGGTAGTTTGGTCAATTTTTCTGTTCTTTCCTTGGGCTTCGATATGTAACTGGTTTCTTGGTTCTAAAACCCTGTATTGATTTTTCCAAATACGTGCACTTGTGTCTCGACATAGAGCTTTTAGATCTGTTATGGAATACAAAATGGTGAACCGAAATCGAAGTAATCAAATTAGAAGTTACAAGATTTAGGTGGTGTGGTTCGAGTCTAGGTCTAGGAACAAAGAATAGCCATTTTATTTCACAGTTCATGGGTTCAATTAAGAAGAAGAAGAAAAAGAAGAAGAAGAAGAAGCAGAAGAAAGAGAAAGGAAAAAGCTGGTGAGAGCTGTGAAATACCCCTTCTGCCCCTCAATTTGACAGTGATAGGAAACGGCGTGAGGAGTATGTTGTGCCCACGGATCAAGCCAAACACACAAACAAAGAACACACGCACACCCAACACAGATATTTTACGTGGTTCCCCAAAATCGGGTACATCCACGGAGGTAACCGGAGCAACAATCCATTAACCGGAAAAACCCGAGCTTTACAAGTGTCCTACACACTACACTCACTGTTTTTCTACACAAATTGCTCAACAATACAAGCGTCACAAATCTCTCTCATGGAGACACAAGTCGCCCTCTCGGGGAGATCCCAAGACCACTCTACTGGTGATACCTTTTACAAAGCCCAAAGGCTATCTCTTATAGCCAATCAAAGCCAGATAAACCAAAAACTCTTGTAGCTGGCACAATGAAGGAACACCCATCCAGATCCAACCAACCATTAAATGGTTGTCCAAATAATGCTGGGTATTGAAATCTTGCCAGAGGATGGAGCCAATAATTCAACAATTCAAAACATTGGGGACCAAAATTGAGCAATTGAAAACTTGGGACCAAAATGACACCTCTCGCGTACTTTGGGGACCAAAAATGTCAATAAGCCTTAAACGGTGTCACCTCCACGTCTGAATCCTGGTTCTGCCACTGTGCTGCTTCTGCCACTGTGCTGCTATTAAGGAAAGTACTTTATTTAAGGCAAATGATGTGGGGGTATTGTGGCAAGAAGAGGATCTTGTTGGCGCAGCAGAAGTTAAGGATGGATTAGCCCAAGATTTTCTAGTAAAAACTTGTACACCGAGATATATTTTTCTGCAGGACAGAGAAGTATTTTCTGGAACTTTATTCTTGGGGGACTTGTCCTACAAAAGATTACTTCATGCCTCCTATTTGTACTTGATACAAAGAACTAGCACATCTGCACATGACCTTCCAACTTCTAAAGAAGACCAACTCTTGTACTCCAACGAATTCTAGACCACTCTACAAACTAATATGTGGAAAGACTCTTCAACCTTCTATAAAATTACAAATCAATTTCCACAGATCTTGGAAACTACTGGTTAATTCCTTTGACCATATGCTTAGCTTTGAAAGTCTGGTTGACTAATCAACACTCATCAGTTGATGTTTTCACACTACATTCAAACTTCAGTTTTCTCCTAATCACTCTCCCAAGACGTATAAATATAACAACTCATGAACACATGAAAAAGACATTTGTGGAGTAGTTTTTATTCGCCAAAATGCATTTCTTGCACAGTACCTGCACAATAACTGCAAAACCCATGTTTTTCGTGTCCATACTACTAGCCTCTTTGCTTGTAATGTTCTCCCAAGTCTCTGTGGTTGAAGCTGATAATATAATCACAAACATTGGAGGAATCCTCAATGATAATTCTCGTATAGGCAAAGAACAGACGACGGCCATGGACATAGCTGTTCACAACTTCAACCAGAACTCAGCTATGCATAACCTAGCTCTCCATTGCCATAAACTAGATGGAGACCTCCTACAAGCTGCTTATGCTGGTCAGTATTCTTTTTCTTTCTGGCTTTCTTGATATTCAGTCTGCGTTTCATAATTGTATGTCTGTATAATGACTCGAATTAATTGTCTTCATGGCTTCCGGCCATCAATTACAAACACATGTCTTCATGCTTTGATCTTGTTTTCAATGAATATTATTAGGGATTTTCTTTTCTTTCCTTGACTATCGTAGTAGGAAACCTCAATATGATAAATTCAAATTTAGAGACTTCGAAATTTTGCGTCTTTAAAACTTTCTTTTTTAATATGTACATAGTTTGTTAGTGTCGTTAAATATAAATACTGTTTTATTGTATATTCATTATGGTTAACGTATCTTGTGATATGCGATACGTATCTTGATACTATTTATAGAATAAGAAAAACAATACACAATACATGTTCCGATATGAAAACCTACTTTTGCTTATTTGTATCAAGTCCCTGGAGTAAATTGTAACCAATTTGACCTTCAAGACCAAGATTGAACTCTATGGTGCAGTTAGCATATGTACTAGGGCTGTAACCGGTTCGGTTCGGTCCGATTCTTCGGCGTTTTGGAGTGAACCGGGAAAAACCGGTTCGGAGATACAACAGAACTGAAACTGGTTGTGTAGAGGTTGGTTCGGTTTGTGTTGGTTTGGTTCCCCAGAGGGAGGGAGGGAGGGAGAGAGAAGATTGGGACTCAAAAAATCATCACTTTAGATCTACTGATCATCATCACCAAAAACCAACCACAAAATCTACAGATCTAAAAAACAGAACCATATATACATATATATAGATGAAAATCGGAATTAAAATCATATCAAATATAGTACAGATGAAAATCAGACATCTACACACACACATACACTATGAGAGTACCGATCGGGATTTATAGATCGTTGGCGTTGATGGTGTTAACCGACGATGGCTTGTTCCATACAGATTTCGAATACATACGTACAGATTTCCATCTTCCGTTGTCGTTCGATCCATCGTCAGAATCATTGTCCATAGGTTAATAGATCTATGTGTGTGTGTGTGTGTGTGAGAGAGAGAGAGAGAGAGAGAGAGAGAGAGTGTTAGGTTTAGGTCTGAATAATGGATGCTGCGGCAGGGTAGATTATAAATGTGAGTGTTAATCTCCCTTGTTGTTCAAGAAGTTCATCATGCAATGGAAATGGGAGTGTTAACGAAACAAAACATATTAAAAGGGGAAATGGATAAATACTAACATACTGTATTGTATTGGCCGATACGCCCAAAAAGTTAAAAAATTCATTACCACTGCATCCGATGACCCGATTCCCGCGACATATCACCAATACTTTCCGATACAGATATCGATACCGATACACCAATACCGCGACCAATATCGCTACTAATACCACTATTTAAAACAATCCTAGGCAGGGACTAGGTGCTGACTGGTCGGCTTCCTAATCTAGGTGTTAAACCACTGCCTAATGCGGCCGACTTTTGAAACTCTGCAAAATAGTAGCAGTTCTCAAAGAATGTTTGGTATAGTTGTGCAAAACGAAAAGAAGGGTTGCTGTCTCTCGTGTAAGTGAGCCAAGAAAAGGGAAAAGCATGTTTGGATGAGTTAGAAAGGAAAGCCTGAGATCTAGTGATCATGTGATATTTTATTTCCTAATTTGTATTTTGAAGGTCATTTTTGTTGCTATTAGGATGCACAACCACTTGAATTCGTTTCTCACCAATTCTTACCAAACATGGTGAAAAATGTTCTCTCTCTGTGAGCTTATCTTTTTTGACAAATCACCCATACCAAACAAGCTGTCGGCTATCTCTTTTAGTCAGTTATCCCTTTTATAATGTGAAACATGAATCCATAGACTGGATAGGTAATTTGTAATTACATGCAGATAAACAGAGAAAATAGATCATGAGTTTGAGTTTATTTGGTTATACTCCATATTAGATATGTGCAGACTACATGTAGAAAAGCTAGACATCAAAGCTTTGTATCTTGTTGATTTCACCTTTGTACATTGAAGACTGAAAACCCATCCCCCCAAAAATTAGTAATGACCCTTCCACCATTGACATAATTTATTTTCGACATTAGGTTTAATGTAATTTTGAAGGCCAGATTAAATGTACAGCTACATCACAATCCAAATGTCAATGGATTTATCTTGAATCGTTTGTTAGGGAGGAGATTGTGAGTTTTCGATAGTCAAATGTGGGATGTCATTATGTTGAGGTAATTAAAAGATACGTTGTACATATAGTAGTTAGAGTATGTGTCTATCCATATCGCAGTTTTATTGGAATGAAAGGTAAGATGGATATTAAGTTAAAGTGACCATAGAAAATCCATTATAGGAGAAGGAAAAGGCAACCATGGCTGAGTCTAAATTCTAATCAAGATGATGATGTTATTGCTCATAACAACTTTGTTCACATCTAAAGACGGTTCTGAATGTTTCGCAGCTGAAGAGTTAATTAACAAGAAAAATGTGCAAGTGATTATTGGCATGGAGACATGGTTAGAAGCAGCATTAGTTGCCAGCATCGGGAACCAAGCTCAAGTTCCAGTCATTTCACTAGCAGCTGGAGGTATCAAAACATGTCAATGGCCTTTCTTGATTCAAATGGCTAATGACGTTTCAAAACAAATGGACTGTATTGCAGCTCTTGTTAAGTCCAATTGGAGAAGAGTGGTTGTTGTCTACGAAGAAGACATGTACGTTGGTGTGTCGGAAATGCTACCCCTGTTGTCTAAGGCACTCCAAAAAGTTGGCTCGTACATTTTGCATCATTTAGTCATTCCACCATTTTCTTCTCTATCGAATCCCAAACAATTTGTTCATGAGGAACAGATGAAATTGAAAAACACACAACCTAGTGCTTTCATTGTTCTACACTCATCGTTTTGTTCAGTGAAGCAAAGAAGATGGATTACATAGGAAAAGACTCGGTTTGGGTACTTACAGACTCTGTTGCATACTTGATTCTGCTAACAGTTCATTTTTCTCTTCAATGGAAGGTGTTATGGGAATCAAGGCAGAATATTCTGAAAACAGTAAGCCTTTTCTAAAATTTTATGATCAGTTTTGGAAAAGATTCCTTTTGGAATATCTTGAAGAAGAAAACTACAACCCTGGGATTCATGCTCTGAGACCATATGATAGCATTACAGCCATTACTGCTGCGTTGGAGCGGTTGAATCATAAAACTAGCACGTCGGAGAGATTGCTAGACAGTCTACTATTTAGGCAATTTCACTGGTTTGAGTGGTGAAATTCATTTTGAAGATGGAAGACTATCTTATCAACCTATATACCGGGTCATTTGTGTCTTCAATAGACATACAATAAGTTGGGATATTGGTCACAGGAGTTTGGGTTCTCGAAGAGCCTTGATGCTGAGGAGAATGGAAAAAATGACTCCAGCAGAAAAGGTAATGATTTTTTGAGACTGGTGGATGGTTTACTAAAGTGTTCGGGGGACTTGAAGCAGGTTCCTAAAGTATGGACAATGGCAAGTCTGGAAGATCCACTCATAATTGGAGTTCCTGGTAATGCCACTTCAGAGAACCTTGTGAAGATTACGACAATCAAGAATTCAAATCAGAAAACATACTCTGGTTTCTGCGTTCGTGTTTTTGAAGAGGTGCAAAGAATTTTGGGATATGATATACCGAGTAAATATGTAGAGTTTAATGGCACTTACGACAACTTAGTTGCTAATGTTGCAAACAAGGTAATAAATCACCTTCCAAGATTCTTTTTCTTTGTGCCTAGGTCAAAAAGTAAGCTACACAATATAAATAACATGCTTTACACAATGCTTTATCTACCTATTTTACATAGCTTTCTGCCTTGAATTATTTGACTTGTACTTGTCTGCTTCTGGGTCCAAATTTGTGGAAGACCAGGGCTGCCCCATATCTACACAGGCTTCACACATAATGCTTTATCAGCCTATTTTTTACATAGTTTCTAAACTTGAATTATTTGACTTATACTTGTTTGCTTGTGGTCCAAATTTGTGCTAGACCTTTGGAGCTGCTATTGGTGATGTAACAATACTAGCTAAGTGTTGGACTGGTGTGGAATTCATAGAACCATTCAATGAGTCAGGCTTGGTAATGGTAGTCCCCGTGAAGCCTGCTCAAAAGGCATGGATATTTCTGAAGCCTTTCACTGTGGAAACGTGGTTAGCAACTGGGGCTGTTTTGATCTATACAATGTTTGTAGTTTGGTTCTTGGACCATCGGTCCAATGCAGAATTTGGTGGTTCATGGAAGGATCAGCTAGGTAATGTTCTATGGTTCACATTCTCTTCACTTTTCTTTGCTCACAGTAAGTACAGATAAAGTTAAAGTGATTGCACTATTAATCACATCTAATCTTTCATAGTTGAGATTCTGACTGTCATGGAATGTGGTAAAGGATAACAGATGCATCCACCAAACATCTACCAACAGTAAAAGCATGAATTATTGTTTATCGTACAGGGGAGAAGATTCAAAGCAACTACACTCAGGTTGTAGTTGTGGTATGGATTTTTGTGGCATTGATCTTATCACGAAGCTATACTGCGAGTCTCACTTCAATGCTCACAATCTCGCAACTCCAGCCAAGTGTTGAGTCTCTAAAAATGTCCAATGCCAGAGTTGGTTGCAGTGCAAATTTTTTGAGGACATACTCACAGGATGTGCTTCAATACAAACAAGAGAATGTCAAGCCTATGCACAATGAAAATGACTATCTGAGCTCATTCGAGAATGGTAGTATCTCAGCAGCATTTTTTGAGATTCCTTACGCCAAAGTTTTTACCAACAAATATTGCAGAAAATATGCTGTCTATGGATCTACCTATTGGTTTGGAGGATTTGGCTTTGTAAGTATCAAATGCAATCTACTTTTCACTCTTTCAATTGCGTGAAACTTAGTGTATCACGTAGGAAAAAAAGTTTTAGACAGCATCTCGGAGTGCACTATTGCAAATCCAAAGGAAAAAAGAACACACATTTCAATCCAAATGAAATATAACTAACAGAAATATCCTCATGCTTTCATGTAGGTATTCCAAAAAGGTTCTCCAATAGCAGCTGACGTCTCCAAAGCCATACTACAACTAGCAGAAGATGGCACGCTAAGAAGGTTGGAAGAAGAGTGGTTAACTCCTTCCGTAGAGTGTCGAGACTCCCAAACTAACAAAAACGTTGAAATACTAAGCCTTAAAAGCTTCTGGGGACTATAACTCTTCTCCATTGCGACGTCCTCCACTTGTTTTCTGCTATTCCTGGTTAAGTTGCTGAAGAACTATTGCAACAATCAAGAATCCGGTGATATCCAGGGATATGCTGACAGTGTTTGGAACAAGACTGTTAGACTTGCACGATATTTGTATAGTGCAGAGACTGGAAATCCAAGGAGAGCTTCAACCTCCTGTCTGGCAACACGGTACACCAGAAACACGATAAGGTTGTCAAAATATAAGAAAAGGAAGAAGAGGGAGACTCATTTCTTATTCATAATGGATAAAGAACAATAGCTATGGTATAAGGACTATTAAAAAAGACAATTGTTTGATTGAAAATGTCCCAATTGTCATAACTCGCCCTCGCTATTTCATGTCATTAAGTTCCTAATTACCTGACAGAAGGTAAGGAAATTGGAAGAGTTGCGAGAATTGTAACTCATTTTCCCGTGGAAGAATTGTTGATTTCGGGTAATTGAATAATAAGAAAGCAAGTATTGTTACTCATTTTCCCATGGAAGTTAATAATGATAAACGGAACCATGCACAGGATCATGATCGCAGTGTTCGGTTGGTTTCCAGTTTCCAAGCCCCATTTCAAAATGCGTGGGTCCTCTGATCCAAAAAACTTTTCTCTCTTTGGGAAAAACTCTCCGACTACACAAATCGTGCACAATCAAGCTATTGGTGTCCACTTTAGAGTCTTATACAAATGATCGAAGCCATTCATCAACTTTAAAAAACAATTTCAATTAGCCTGCAAAAAAATCAGCTCAATTTAAAAACATTAAATATTTGATCCAATGTATCAATTTTCATTCAAAATTTAGAATCTTCAAATATGAAGAAATTTTAAATAAAAGTTTAGTAATTGGATCAAGTAGTTATAAAAATTTGATTGAGCTAAATTTTTTCAAAGCGACTCTAAAAATTATTTTAAAGTTGATGAATGACTTTGATAATTTGTATGAGACTCTAAAGTGGATCCCAATAGCTTGTTTGTGTACAATTTGTGTAGTAGGAGAGTTTTTCCTAACGAGAGAAAAGTGTTTTGGATCAGAGGGACCCACGCATTTTGAAATGGGGCTTGGAAACTAGAAACCAACCGAACGTGAGCGATGATTGTTGCGGTATCGTTTCAGTACGGGTTCTAACACAAAAATCTGACATACATAGAGGGAGAGAGCAACAATTACTGCTTTTTGGGTGATCCTTTTATAGCAGGACATGCAAATGCTGGATGGGATCAGCTCCTTTCCATACCCTTCCTAACTTGGGCCCATAACTTTGATTCAAACACTTCACCTCATAAAATTTGCAAAAAAAAAGAAGAAAAGAAAATGGTTGAAATTAATTTTGTATACCGATAAACACAAAACCAAGCAGTCTTTTGTTCTATAAAATGGGCAATTAAAGTTTAGCAGATATTTGCCATCTAATTTTCCAGATGAAATCAACCTATTTATGGGACACAATCATTGTACCTGTCATATTTTTCCTTTCTCTTTCGAAGATCGTCATTGTCTTTATCTTATTACTAGGAATAAAGTTAACAAGCAATCAATGGTGAACGAGTAAATTATACAACTTTAGGCCATTACTTCTGAACGAGGACAAAAATTTTAGGACAATAAAAAGTGCTGAAAAGGACCGAAAATGGAGAGCCAAACTGCTAGTACATACAATGGACTTTGCAGGGCACGATGACCTTCACTATTATCATCGGGCAACCTCACCTTAATTTGGATTGCAAACATTCATTTTGGTTAAAAGTTAAGAGGTCAAGACAACGTATAACGACCCTCACCAAGTGACTTGTTAATCCTTAACTTAACTATGTGCCTCAAAATGTTAACTTCGAGTATACTATGACTGCTTGCATTTTCTTATATATCATATTCACTAGCTTTCTATATTTTTCTAATGTGGGATCTGAAATAGCGCCTACTCCATTAACATGCGTTTGGATAATGAAAAGTCCATGAGCCCGCAATCATGTCAATTGCATAACAAAATCAGAAAAATCGTATATTTGTCCAATTTAATTTATATCCTTTGTCTTCAACAGAAATTGAAGAATACAATTTATCGGTCCCTTGTCCTATATATATAGACGAGAACTTGACTATTCGGCCTTGATATATACAGTATTTGGTATGGGGATTGTCTTTTTCTCCGCAAATTTATCTAGCTAGTCGTTCTCGTCAATGCTTTGGATTCTTTGTTGGGTCTTAGTTTTACAAGGGAAAATTCAATGACCGAACATGGACGCAGTGTCCCTATCTTCATCTTCATAGTTTTGTACATTCAAAGTCATGTTGTCTAGAAGGCATAAGAATTTACTGGAAAATTCAGTGCAATGTGTAAGACTAAATGAGTTTGCACTACGGTATTTTTGATACTTTTGGACTATAAATTGTCAAATCAGAGACTCATTCTCCTCACAAACATTAATTGATATGATAGCAAATTACAATATCTCAAAAACAATTATGGTAGTTTCTTTGCCACTCTCTCCATTGCCATGCACGTCCACCCTCCGTTTTCACTACCTCCACCATCCCCACCATCCATGCGATCTGGCTCGGCCAAACACCAACACCATATGCACGGAATTTTGGCTGATCTGACTTAATGATGAACTTGGGTGGTTTTGGCCCCCTCCGATTTCGTAATAAAGTTCCAGTTTCCACAGGCGGCCGGCCATAGAGTTTGGGTTTTTCTGGGGAAGCGGTTGTATTGTGAACTCAACTATACTCAGTGACTCAATGGTCAATATTAGTGTAGCAACTCAGTGTTTTTTGAGTTACTTTAACTGGTTTTTTTAGTTTTGTTTCCTGTTTTTTTGTTGAACGCATAAAAGAAACTAATTACTGATTTTCAATAACGAAATCGATAGGAGGATCTAAATTACATGTGCTCCTACTACTAATTATAACCCAAAATTGGGTTAGTAAGAAAAAAAATTGAAGAACAAATGAAGATAAAGACTTTAGATTGTTGGGAGAGTTTACAGTGAAGTCTAAGGCTAATTTATAGGAAACAAAAAAATGTAGGAAATAACTTATTTCCTTCTCTTGCACTCTTTCAATCTCTTGCTTCCATTTTTCCTCTTCAACTTCCAAATGTGTAGGAGAAACGATGTGTCCTAATAACTCTCAAGCTAATAGAGTTACGCCAAGTGTCCTACACATGTAATAAAAATACAAACAATAATAACAAAAATGCTAATGCTAATTCTATTTCAAATACTTATTATTTCAAGTAGATTTTGCACAATTATCACCTCTTTATCGGTATCGATAATGCGGTAAAATTTTGTGTAAAAAGGCGTATTGAATGACATATTGAGAGTTTCAAAAAGAGAAAAAAAGAAAAAAACTGATTTGATAACTTATGTTTAAAATACCAAAAATACCCTAGTGTAAACTAAGCCTATAAAGCGAGAATTAGAGAGATGACGAAATAGCTAGGAATTCGTTGCTCCCTGAATATTCCCTGAATATTGGTGGAGAAAGGGTACACGGAAATCGGATTCTCATGCGTGTGGATAACTCCAAAAGTCTAGTTCCATTGGTTTAAACTAGGGGTGAACAAAAAACCGACCGAACCGAATACAAGAAGCGAACCGAACCGGTTGATTTTTTCGGTTTTTAAAATATTTAAGTTCGGTTCTGTGAATTCAAATTTTTTTGAAACCGGTTCGGTTCTCGGTTCAAGGGATTTTCAGGCGAACCAAACCGAACCGGTTATATACATATATACTAGAAATTGTAAGAGGTGGGGTTTGAACCCACGACCTAACACGAGGAATGCGTGGCATGTAACCACTTGGCCAGCACGCGTTATTGTTTCAATAAAGGAAATAAAATTATTTATTAGTTCCTAGGATTCTCTTTCCTATATAATATATATACTCCTTTCATTCATCATCACTGCATTTCCATTTCGTCTCTCTCTCTCTACAACTCTCCAGAAACATCCCACCGCCCCTCTCTCCCTCCCTCCCACTCTCACACCTCACCCCCCCAGCAGCGCTGCTATCTCCGGTGTTCAACGAAACCCACCATCTCCGGCGTGAGAGACACCCATCTAAGATCTCAAATCCTCTCATCTCTCTCGTCTCCCTCTCTCTCCCCTCGTCTGTTGACGCCGATGGAGGATGATGAAGAAGATTGGACAAATTAACAGCCCAACCTCTTCAACCAGATCTGAGATCGAGTCTGTGTCAATCGATTTGTGTATGTATATCTCGAACGATTCTTGTATGTATACATGCATGTATATGCGTTTATGTATGTCTTGCTATATATAACTTGTAAAAATCGAGATCTGGTGTAAGATTTTAGAACTTGTAGAAATTGATTTGTAAAAGTTGAGATTCAGGATGCGTGGGTATTATACATAGCTTGTATTTACCATACAATATGTGCTAAAACTTAAGATCTGGAACTTGTTTGTTGATTGAATCTCTGAGTTGTAGTTTTTTTTCCCTGATTGTGTGTCTGTGTTGCAAATTTCTGTCTCTCCCCCTCTGAACCGAACCGACGTACGAACCGATACGAACCGGGACGAACCAAACCGAACCGAATCGATCTCTAGAATTTCGGTTCCGGTTCTGTGGTTCCTCCGAACCGGTTTTGTTCGGTTCACTCAAAATTCCCTCTGAACCGAACCGAACCGGTTACACCCATAGTTTAAACATTGACGAAGGGGCAATGATTTTGTGGCACCCAAATTTTAATTGCCGTCTAATAGGAATAATTGAATTCAACGAATATCAAAACCCTAGAAGAATTTCTGGACCAATTGGATCACACTCTCTCACACCCTCCATGTGGCACTCTCACCCTCTCACTTTCTCTCTCTCCCCGTCCTCTCTCAAACTCTCTCTCTCTCTCTCTCCTTCACTATCTCTCTCTCCTCTCCTTGATCTCCTCACTTTCCTCTCTGACTCTTTTTTTTTTTTTTTAAAAGATTTCTAACTTTCATTTTTCATATCCAATGTTAAAAGAACATATATATTTCAAATCTATTCGACGATATTTATTAAAGGAAATTTTAATTAGAGATCCTATTACAATATTATCCTTAGAATGCCACCCTATGGGATTTGAATCTTTATGATTCCATCCTGTAAATGTAAATTGGACCATTTTGCCCCTATTATCTATGTTAGTAATATATTATCTAATAGTAATTTATATTCCTAAGAATTTGGGCCTAATACATATCCTATTCACATCCTAATCTTACGTCAGTTATTGGTCATTAATTATCCTTTAATTTAGGCATAGTAATCAAATAGGTTTTTCCCTTAGATACAAAATTCATTGAATTCCAATTTCATCGGAAAAAATTCTCAGCACCCAATTGCTCCCTGTAATGCTTCCCCCTTGCCATTATCTACTGTACATTTCTAAAACAAAATCGTCATCCTCTTTACAACACAACCAAGAAAATCATGAATCCCAAATCACAAGCTGCATGTCACCACCGATCGATCAGACCCTCTTTGTAGATCTTGCTGTCGTTAAGCCCTTCTCCGACGATCTCGTCAATTTTGGCAATCTCGTTGCTTTTTCTTCTCGTCATCAACATCATAGCCCGCACACATCGGCCAGAGAAAGCCATCATCAGCAAGGAATAATGTCTTATTTGATTACTTTCCTTTGTTTTGTTTTGTATGTTTGTGGTGGGTTTCAGATTTTGTTAATTGCGATATTTTTTTTTTTGATTTAATTGTAGAGTTTTTTCCCCCGATTCAGGACAAGTGTTCTTTTTCGACACAGTAATAATGGTGAATCAAAAAATCATATTCACTTGAGCTTTAAAGATGGTTATTTTGTACAATGAATATGATTTTTTAATTTACCACTTTTACTATATTCACATGTAGATGTTATTGCATACATTAAATATGGTTTGTTAATGTATCATGTTTTCTATGGATAAAATGGTCGATGGAAATGGGAAGGAATACACGTGATTTTATGGTGCATTAATTAAATATGTTTTTCATGGTTTTGGCTTGGGTTGTGGATTTATGGTGCATTAATCTATCATATGTTT
Organism: Vaccinium macrocarpon; assembly: GCA_022606695.1. Lineage (NCBI taxonomy): Eukaryota > Viridiplantae > Streptophyta > Magnoliopsida > Ericales > Ericaceae > Vaccinium > Vaccinium macrocarpon. Next base: position 16,829,192 of record CM040178.1, read on the forward strand.
CATGGTTTTTTATGTGATGCATTAATCTACCATGTTTTTATATGCCATCTGACTTTTATGCTTGGACAATATGTACCTATTTTTTATGATGCATTAAAAATGACATGATTACTTATTTTCAATTTCATTTCAAGATTTTGGAGGAGAGATAAATTTGGAAAGATTAGGAGAGAAATGTTAGGAAATTAGGAGAGAGAAATATTAGGAAAATTAGGAGAGAGCAAGGGTATTTTGGGGTTTATTTGAATTTCAGGATGGACTCATAAGTATTCAAATCTCATAGGATGGAATCATAACGATATTCTTTGTACAGGATGCCTAATTAATTCCCCCTTTATTAAACAAGATCAATAATAAATGTGTAATTATATGTATAAAAAATAATTTTAGTATATTTTTTTCCGCTAACTTTGAACTCATAAATTTAACTTGATTTGAGCCCATAAATATAATTGTGTTTGAGCTTGTGATTATTCACTAGTTTGATCTCGTGAATTTCGGTTTGTTTTGGTCTAAAAGGTCACCTGGCTTATTTTTTCCTCTTTATTTGATTTTTTTTTGCGTTATTTAGTTTTTCCATCAATTTTCTGTGTATTAATAGTTTGTCTCAGTGAGAGTAATAAAAAAAGTAAAAAATTATGATCAAAGCTTGATTTTTTTATGAATAAAGACAAAAATAAGTTAAAAAGACATATTTTTACACTTTTTTCGATCTTAGTCAAAAAATTGAGAGTTCTAATAATAATCTTTCACATTTTTGGATTACTCTCATCAAGATAAACTAATAATACACAAAAAGTTACAATTTTTTTGTCTACAAGTTACGAAACACAATTTTTTTTGTGTAAAAGTTATGAAGCACACAAAAATGTTATGAATGTAATAAATTATATCTGTGAAAAGTTACGACTTTTTTGTGTAAAAGTTACGAATTATATTTGTGAAAAGTTAAGACTTTTTTTCTAGTATATGTCTTGAAGTATCCCCATTTGCATGTCATATTGGTGTTTAACATCCAAAAGATGAAGCGAAGAATAACAAAAGGGGCTTTCTAGACCAAAACACACTGAGATAGTAAATGATAGATTGAGAGAGTAAGGTGTAGGATTTTCTAGATGAAAGGGGTAAAGAGGAAAGTGTGATAGTTTAAGGGGGTAGTAAGTACTTATCCGGGTCATGCTAACCATAGGCGATTCTAAAGTCTTGTTGACTCAAAGATATGCACTTGGTTCTTGAGCATAACGATTTTACTAATCAAAATTTGAACATTTCTCACGCCCAGAGATTCAAAATACCTTAAGATTCCACCAGAAATTTCCACCTATGCTTCTCTCTCCTCTTTGTCTCTTGAGAGAGAGAAAGACACATCTCCAAACATATCGGATATAAATAACGAAGCCCATGAACCACATGTCCAGTACTTAAATCACAGAGCATGTGACACACCATTCTTTCGAATCCCGAAAAATGCCTTTCCTTCGCTATAGCAAACCAATTATTACAATACTAGTGATATTAGTCCTTTTTCCGCTCTCTCAAGTCTCTGTTGTTGGAGGTGATAGAACGGAACAAAAGACAAATAAATTCATTATTGGAGTTCCAGGAAAAGCGTCTTTCAAAAACTTTGTGAAGATAACGCCAAGTTCTAAGAATCCAAATGAGACGAATTACACCGGTTTTTGCGTTCGGGTTTTTGAGGAGGTCCGAAGTAAATTGGATAAGGATCTACCACGCTACAAATTTGTGGAGTTCAATGGATCGTATGATGATTTAGTTGCTAACGTCGCTAACAAGGTAATACATGTTTTTCGGACCCTTTTTTGTTTGCATATGTTTCACTAATTAACCTTTTTGTGTAGATTCATGTTGGATCATAAACTAGATTTAGTATTTTGGTCCAAGAAAAATAAAGCCCAAGTTAAGCCCAAGTCAAGAAGTCCAAAATAGAAGATATTTTGAAAGGAGATGTATGTAGTTTCTAGAAGAGTTCTAGAAATACTTAGTTTCTAGAAGAATTCTAGAATACTTAGATTCTAGAAGAATTCTAGAAAAGTCTTTAGAAATATCCTAAATATTTGTTGTATGTCTAGAATCTACTTAAATATTATCTTATAAAGAAATCTAGAACCTTCCATGAGTAGTATAAATATGGATGGGTTCTAGTCATTTTGTACTATGCCCAAAAAAATTTGTGTCCAAGTGTAATACAAAGTGCTTGCTTCCCCACTCTTGTCTTAGTACTTGTCCCTCTTCCAAAATCCTTACAACACAAACACTCTAAATAATCCTCCTCCATCCAACAAGATTCTGTAGAATCAACTTGTCTAATGTTCAGAAACCTTTTTTCTTTTTGGCTTAGTTATGTTCAGAAATCCTACAATATCCTTTGTATCCCTTAAATTACGTAACCGAATTCATAAATTTTGAACATGAAGTTTCTGAAAGCAACCTTTAACCTTGGATTCATATTATTAATATAAAATATGTTTTTATCTTAATTTTATAAATGCTAATGGTATTTAAATAAATATGGAAGACTTATGACGCTTTTCTGCATGTGGAAAAAAATATGCAAGACTTATGACGCTGCGGTAGGCGATATAACAATATTAGCAGACCGTTGGAACGGCGTGGAATTTACCGAGCCATTCACCGAATCAGGGTTGTCGATGGTAGTTCCAGTGAAGTCCATTCCCAAAGCATGGATATTTCTCGAGCCTTTCACTCTGGAAATGTGGTTGGCTACTGCCGCTGTTTTGGTCTACACAATGTTCATAGTTTGGTTCGTCGAACATCGGTCCAATCCAGATTTCAGTGGTCCATGGAAAGATCAACTTGGAAATGCGCTCTGGTTCACCTTCTCTTCCCTTTTCCTCGCTCACCGTAAGTACAATATAGAAGTAGATTATGTGTGGTATAGCCATTCTTTACAGATATGGTTTCAGACACCAGCATCTAAACGAAAATTTCATAAAAGGATATCTTCCATGCAAGGCAGTTGAACAGTATACTGTGAGACCGTCATGCATCTAACGATATCAAAATACTGTCTTAAATTACCTTATATTCTGATAAATGTTGCTGTTTCCAGTACTGATCTTAGGCTGAGTTTTCATTTTAGTGACTTTGCTAAAAGCCGTGTTTTGTCTTTGTTAGTTTTATGTCGAGAGCTTGATAATTATTTGTTTATCTCGATGAGAGGAGTCGAAAAAGAGAAAATTATGACTTTTACTCTAATATTTTGGATAAGGACCAACTTTTAGCACCAAAATACAAAATCTCGTCACAATAAATACAAAATGTCTGTTTCGACATATCTTGGGGATTGTATACTCTATTTTCTTATTTGTGAGAAACAAAATCTATTTTTTTGAACAGTACTATTCAACCCATACTTATAAACACAAATAGAGGCTACATTGCACTACAAGAAAAGTTCACAATTTAGCTTGTGCAGGAGAAAAGATTCAAAGCAACTACGCTCGGATAGTGGTGGTAGTGTGGCTTTTCCTGGCGCTGGTCTTAACTCAAAGTTACACAGCTAGCCTCACGTCAATGCTCACAATCTCACGACTCGGACCGACAATTCAGTCCCCAGCAAAAGTCGGTTGCGATGAAAATACATTCATGAAGAATTACGTGCAAGATGTGCTTAACTACAAGAATGCCACTCTTATTAGCGACGGAGAAGAATATCTAAAGAACTTTGAGAGTGGCAGCATCTCGGCAGCATTTCTCGAGATCCCGTATGCTAAAGTTTTCGTAAACAGATACTGCAGAAAATTTACCATCATTGGAACAACATATAGGTTTGGAGGATTTGGCTTTGTGAGTACTTTACACTAATCTTTTTAGAACTCTTTTTCTCCCATATATTCCATAGAACTTGATAACTAAAGCATGTTAGCTAGTAGCAGTCTTGCAAACTCTCCGGGATAATATGTACTAATAAAAAATTACTTTGCACACTAGTTCACAGAAATCCTGGGCAGATTAGATTAGTTTTCCTATTATTTTTCTTGTCTATCTTTTATTATATTCATAGATTTGGAGGATTTGGCTTTGTAAGTATTAAACACAAATCTATTCAGCACTTCTGCCCCCACATCACACACACACATATATATTCTAAAATTTGTGACGCATATAGCTTTTTCGTTAGTATAATATTGGTGTGTCTTGATGAGAAAAATTAAAAAAAGAAAAATGCTGACAAAACTATAAAAAAAAAAAGAGTCTAAAAACCAAAGAATAAAAAATAACACATATTTATTTATAATTTTATTATTTAGCGAACTCTTTACAATTTTTTTATCATAATTTTAGAATTTAAATTTCTATTATCAATATGATCGAATCAATAATCGAAAAAAATATAATACAAAACCAAGAAAGGTTATAAAAGACAATAATTTTTAAAGTTGAAGATGCAATCGAAAATCTATTGGATTAGTTTGAGAGTAAATTAAGGATCTCTGACGAAATTTGTACCATATGAAGTATAAACATCTAATAGAAAATCTTCATCATATGCCCATGCAGATATTTCAAAAAGGTTCTGGATTGACGGCTAATGTCTCCAAAGCCATTCTAAAACTTTCAGAGGATGGGACTCTGAAAAAGTTAGAAGAGGAGTGGTTAACTCCCAACAAAGAGTGTTTAGATTCTCAAACTACGACAGAGAACATTGATAGCTTGAGTCTCCGAAGCTTTTGGGGATTATTCCTCTTCTCCATCGCCACTTCTTCTCTGTCTTTTTTACTATTCCTCGGTCACTTAATAAAGAATTACTGGCGCCATCAATCATCTCCAGTGGCCAACATCGATGCAAGTAATGAGAGCGTTTCAATCAAGACGGTAAGAATGGCACGATATTTGATGAATGCAGAGATTGGAAGTCCGTGGAGATCATCTCTGTCATCTGATCCGGCGGCGCCTGAAACGGTAATTAGCTGAACACATTTGGATTCCAAAAATCCATGTCGACACTGGAATTCATGCCACCATAAGGCACGTACACCATTTGTACTGCTAGTTCTTTTTTCAAACCACACTAGTCATCTAAAAAAACATCTAGCAATATACAACGAAAAAGAAAACCAATTGTACTGATTTTTCCCTCTCTCAACATTGTCAAACATTCAAGCCACGTCTATGCATGATGGTCAAGACCAGTCCACGTGTACAACAGGTGTAACCAACCCATCCACGTGTGCTAGCAATGTAACTACTGGGAAAGTTAGTTAGAGTAATAGTTACGCTATTCAGTTTGTATCTCTCTTTTATGTATCTCATTCTCTCTAATTTTTGTATAAATATCTCTCATCTGCACCAATGTCAGTTAATGGAGATTTCCATCTCCTCTGAATTAGAGAGAGAGAGTCCAATTACTTTCTTTTGAATCTTGATTTCCTCTTGAATGTTGAATATTGTCATGGTATCAGAGCTTTAAGATGAGAGTCTCTAGCTAAATCAATCCAAAAATTCAAGATCATGGTGAATCGAAGTATCCAAAGAATCCAAGTCAAAGAATCCAACATTCGTCATGCAGTTCTTTGTTATTTGTTACAATTTAAACGATTATCAATGGCAAGTTCATCGACATCACCTGAATTTTTACCTCAATCGTTTACGTTTCTCATTGCAAACTTTCAATCGCTTATTATGCTCAAGTTAGATTCCACCAATTACTTCTCTTGGAAAACACAAGTTGAAACTGCATTAAGAGTGAATTTGTTGTTTGAATATGCAATTGTATCTATTACTATACCCTCTACTGAAACTTAGATGCATCGGGTAATAAAATCCCTAATCCAAAGTTTGTAAGATGGGACACTTTTGATCGAATGCTCCTATCATGCCTGATTGCAACCCAAACCCCTTATGTTCTTCCTCACGCATCATACTTATGAAGTATGGTCTAAATTGGAAGAGAAGTTTAGTTCATTGTCTCAAACTCATGTAATGGACTTGAAATGACGCCTTTACAGTCTTAAGAAAAACACTCCCATGGAACAATATCTAGACAATATTAAGGGATTGTTGCAGAAACTTGAAGCGTCTGGGTCACATATGGAAGATGAAGATGTGGTGTTTCATACTTTGAATGGATTACCAAATGAAGTATATCATACATTCAAACAAGCTATACGTATTAGATCTAAAACTACACCTCTCACATTTAATGCATTATACTCTACGCTTATGGCAAAGGATCTCTGTCAAGACACCATGGATACATCTACTATCTTGGTTGCACAACATAAATCTGTACTTGTAACTGCTACACCTTATTCTCATCCTACTTCTAGACCTCAAACCACTATTACCTCTCAACATTCAACAGTTCCAATGCAGAATTTCCAATTTCCAGTTCAGTTTGGACAATATGTACCTTAGTTTAATCAGAAGGGGGATAAAGGTTCACAAGCTGGATATTCTGGTTATGGAGGCAACAGAGGTTACAAAGGCAATAAGAACATGTGTCAAATCTGTGGGAAGACAAACCATCAAGCTAAAAGGTGTTATTATAGGCAAGATTTGAACTATAGGCCTCCATCTCAATATGGATCAGGACCTCTAACTCTTCCATATGGAGCATGACTTTCTTATGGATCAGGACAACCTTATCATGTGTTCCCTGGGTCCCAACCTTCTTTTGCTTCATTATCATATCCTAGTTATTCTTCTTCATCAAGACCACAACAAGCATTTATGGTTAGTGCTGAAAACTTGGGTTCATATACCATCTCTCAAGGTTCTGTGCCAATTTAGCCTTATTCAGCCCCATTCCCTTACATGAACTATCCAACTGTGGTTTAACCACCTTATCCTAGTTATCATCAACACAATATACCTCGTCCATCCAATTATATGGGATCTGCAGTTACTTTTGGCATGGTTTCATCCAATCACAACCTCCATGGTACTTTGACTCTGGTGTTACAACCCATGTGACAAATGGTGCCAGTCACATCTCGCTACCCAACACTGCTTCTAATGCTATTGTTCCTAATATTGTGACTGTTGGCAATGGACAAACTATCCCTGTGTCCACTTCAGGTAAAGGCCTCCTTCCTATGCCCTTTCAAAACTTTAAATTACAGAACATTTTACATGTACCCCAGATCTCTCACAATTTGCTTTTTGTACATCAATTTTGCCTTGGATAATAACTGTCATATCTCTTTTGACTCATGTGGTTATGTCATTTAGGTCATGCCACAAGGGCCTTTATCCCCTTCTGCCTTCTTCTAGACCTTCTCATGCTGCCACAATTCTTCTAAGCACTTCATGTACTATAGAATTGTGGCATAGAAGGATGGGTCATCCTCATGGTGCTATTCTTCACCATCTTTCCACTAAATACAATTTGAATAGCCCGTCCTTTTTTAATTCTCTTACTTGTTATGTCTGTAATAGAGGGAAGAGTCATAGACTTACTTTTCCTACTTATTAATGCTCCATTTGAACTCATCCATGTTGATGTATGGGGTCCTGCCTTTATTACTGCATTCTCTGGTTATAAATACTATTTTCTCCTTGTTGATGACTTTACTAGGTATAGTTGGCTGTTTTATTTGCATCTTAAAAGTGATGTATCTTCTCATATTCAAGCATTTAAAGTCTTTGTTCTAATCACTTTGGTTCTTCCATTAAAACCATTAGATTAGATTGGGGGGTGGGGGGATTCCTCAAAAAACTAATGGTTGCTTTCTTTGCTTAATTTGGCATTCTTCATGAAACTAGTTGTCCTTATACACCTCAACAAAATTGACCTGTAGAAAGAAAGCATGCCCATATTGTTGAGACAACAATCACATTACTTCAACAAGCTAATATGCCTATTCACTTGTAGGAACAAACTGGTTCTCCTTATAAATAGATTACCTCATTCAACTCTTCACTTTGATGTGCCTTATCACAGGTTGTACCATCATCCTCCAGATTATCAGATTTTTAAGCATTTTAGTTATTGTTGTTGCCCTTATCCTAGACCCTATTCTTCTAATAAACTTGAACCTAGGTCTCAACCTTGTGTTTTTCTAGGATATTCTACAGGGACCAAAGGGTTTAGATGTTTAAATCCAATCACCAAGAGAATTTATTTCTCTAGAAATGTTAGATTCATAGAACATGATTTTCCATATACTCTATTTACTACAACTGCTTCTATTCCACAATATGCCCCTTCCTCCTTCCTTTACTCTACCTTCTATCTCTCTTCCAACTTCCATTTCACCTCCTATTTCTTCTTCTTCTCTTTCTTCTCCTTCCTCTTCTTTGTCTACTTCAACTCAACAGCTTGTGTCTTCTTCTTCAATAGTTCCTCTTTCACCTGTTGTTCAAACCTTTCCATTTCTTAGTGTACCTACTACATCTATTTCTACTAGTTCTTCAGTCCCACATCACCCCATGACTACAAGGTCAAAAAGTGAGATCACAATTCCCCAAGTACCCTTTTCACTTCTAGTTCAAACCCCTCCTGTAACTGAACCTTTGTCATTCAAGGAAGCCATGGCCTTTCCTGAGTGGAGACAGGCCACGACAGAGGAATATACTACCTTGATGTCACAAGGAACATGGTCTTTGGTTTCTCCACCTCCTGAAGCCCCTTTCATTAGATGAAAATGGATTTTAAGGATTAAAAGAAACCTTGATGGGTCAGTTGCTTGTTATAAAGCTCTCTTGGTTGCTCAAGGGTTTCAGAAAACTGAGGGAGCGGATTATGTAGAGACATTTAGTCCTGTAGCTAAGCAACCAACAATTCGTGTGGTGTTATCTTGAGCTCTTCACTTCAACTAACCAATTAAGTAGCTAGATGTATCAATTGCTTTCCTTCATGGTTATTTACAAGAATAGGTTTTTCTAAAACAACCATAGGGATATGTGAACCCTGAATTTCCAACACATGTTTGTCAATTACACAAGGCCTTGTATGGGTTCAACAGTATGGCTGATTCTTCCGTGTTTGTATTTCATAAGGATACTGATTTGATTTATATGTTGCTTTATGTTGATGACTTATTAATCACCGGCAACAATCAACTATTGATTGCAGAAATTATTACTCAGCTTACTACGTCATTTGCCCTTAAGGATCTGGGTAACCTCCATTACTTTCTAGGAATAAAGGTGGTTCACACTTCTACAGGTATCCTTCCATCCCAACAGAAATATGCCATGAATCTTCTTGCCAAAGCTGGTATGACTGAATGTGCACCTTGCTCTAACCCTTCTTCTTTTAGCCTTGATCCTGCAGTTGATTCATCTCTCATGTCTAATCCATAATTTTATCGCTCTATTATTGGTTCTCTACAGTATCTAACTTTGACTTGACATGAGATTTCATTTGTTGTGAATAGTGTGTGTCAACACATGCACATGCCTCTTGAATCCCATTTTACTGTAGTTAAGAGGATACTTCGTTATGTTAAAGGCACTTTGGATCAAGGTCTTGATGCAGACCGGGTTGCATCAACGTGGATGGACCGGTTGTGTCCACGTAGGCCTAAAAAGGCCTAAGAATTGACGTTGTCAGAATGAGCTGAATTTTGCACGGTCCATTGGAATCGGCCCAAGGATCAATACTCATCTTTGCACGATGGATTTCGGGCGTTCGTCGCTGTTTAGGCCCCGAAAAGGCCAATTTTGCCGTTTATAGTAATATTTAGATCGCTAATAACTTTTGATAGGAAACTCTGTTTTGTTTGCCGTTTGTTTTGGCAACCTTATAATTCTTTCCAGTTTCTGATTTATTAGTCAAATCAGAACTTTCCTTTTTTGGTAATTTTTGTATTTATTTCGATTTAGGGTTGATTAGTGACCTTAAAGGTTTCCTAAGTTAATTAGGGTTTCTTTCACCTTATTTATATGCTTGTAAGCCTAATGGCAGCATTTGGTTGTTGATTAATTACAGAAAAATGAGTTTATTCTCATATCTTGGTCGTTTAAGGAGGGAGTACCTCCGGGTCGATCTTATTGTTCGTGTTCCTCTTGCACGATCAGTTTCGTTTCCATGCGCTACATCAGTTGGTATTAGAGCTGCAAGTTCCAATCTTGAGATGGCTGCCAGAGGACGTGCTGGAGGTTGGGGTGGACGAAGCAACCGTACAGCTATTCTTGACGAAGTCTATGAGCGGGATGAAGTCGCTCGAGAAGCTCAGATAAAGGACGGGATTCAGCGGATAGGGTTGACACTCGAGGCAGTCATGCAATGCCTTGAGGCCTTAGAAGTTGGGGATCCGACTAGCCGTCATCCTATTAGACCTAATCCTCAAGAGGAGGAGGGTTTCTCGGATGATGAAGGTTCCAACCCCTCTGCTAGTCATTACCATCAACGGGGAAGGGATAGGGAGATCGTGGCTAGAACCCATGACTCTCATTCGTGGGAGAAGAGTATCAAGATTGACCTACCAGAATTTCAGGGCAATCTGTCACTGGAGGAATTTCTGGACTGGCTGAATGCTATAGACGAAATCATGGATTTCAAAAGGGTTCCTGTGGATAGGAAGGTTCCTCTTGTGGCGACTAGATTTAGGGGTAAAGCTTCTGCGTGGTGGCAGCAGTTGAAAATTAGTAGGAGTCGAAACGGGAAGTCCAAGATTACTGATTGGGAAAAGCTAAAGAAGAAGATGCGGGTGGAGTTCCTTCCCCATAACTATACCCGTATCATGTACCAGAGATTGCAAAATCTTCGCCAGAACACGCATTTTGTCGATGATTACACCGAAGAGTTCTATCAACTTGTGGCTAGAAACGATTTAGCAGAGTTTACGGAGCAGCAAACTGCAAGATATGTTGGTGGTTTGCATCAACAGATTCAAGATGAGTTAATGATCTATGATTTGTGTTCTGTCTCGGATGCCCATCAAAGAGCTTTAGTGTTAGAAAAACAGTTCAATAGAAGATCAGCGGGTAATTGGAACAGTGCTATTCGAACAACTGCGGGGGCTGCACCACCTATACGTGCAGTTATTCCTCAACCCGCAGTGCCAACAGCTAACAAAACGGCTACTGCTGGCTTTAAATGCTTTAAGTGTGGCAAGCCAGGTCATCGTATGTCAGACTGCAGGAAAGGAGATCGTCCAGGAAAGGCCCTGTTTGTAGAACCTGATGGGGCCATTCATGACTCACCTGAGGGTTATGATCAGGAGGCTTTGTTCGATGATGGTAGTGAGGAGATGGAGGAAATAGTAGTTGAGGGGGACACATGCCTTTTTGCTGGTGGTTCGAAGGGTGTGTTATGCGCCCCGAGAATCTGAAGGGGAGTCATGGTTGCGCAACAACATATTCCAGTCCACTTGCACAATTGGTGGCAAAGTTTGTCGTTATGTGATTGATTCGAGCAATTGTGAGAACGTGGTGTCAGAAGAGGCAGTGCAAAAATTGAACTTGAAGACTGAGGCGCATCCTAATCCTTACAAATTGAGTTGGTTGAAGAAAGGTAATGAGGTAAAAGTTTCTAAGCGTTGTTTAGTTTCTTTTTCAATGGCCTCTAAATATAAGGACAGTGCATGGTGTGATGTTGTGGCTATGGATGCTTGTCATTTGCTTTTGGGGCGTCCGTGGCAGTATGATCGTAAGGTCGCGCATGACGGAGGGTCTAACACTTACAGTTTAATTTACAGTGGTACAAAGATCAAATTGTTACCATCGAGGGAGTTAGCCGCTGTGGGTCCTAATCTATTAGCCAGACCGCAGATGGAAAAGGAGATCGCTGAGGCCGGGATTGCTTATGTTCTGGTTGGGAAGGATATTGGGCAGGATCAATCCGAGGCTGCAGTTCTGGCTATTATTCAGCCCCTTCTGTCGGAATTTGGGGATGTCTTTCTAGAGGAGTTACTGGAGGGCTTGCCACCGCTACGTGACATTCAGCACCAAATTGATTTGGTGCCCGGTGCTAACTTGCCGAACCGAGCCCATTACCGGATGAGTCCGAAGGAACATGAGGAGTTGCGTAGACAGGTGGAAGAGTTACTATCCAAGGGTTTCATTCAAGAGAGCCTCAGTCCTAAGTTAATTAGGGTTTCTTTCACCTTATAATTCTTTCCAGTTTCTTATTTATTAGTCAAATCAGAACTTTCCTTTTTTGGTAATTTTTGTATTTATTCCGATTTAGGGTTGATTAGCGACCTTAAAGGTTTCCTAAGTTAATTAGGGGTTCTTTCACCTTATTTATATGCTTGTAAGCCTAATGGCAGAATTTGGTTGTTGATTAATTAAAGAAAAACGAGTTTATCTTCATATCTTGGTCGTTTAAGGAGGGAGTACCTCCGGGTTGATCTTATTGTCCGTGTTCCTCTTGCACGATCAGTTTCGTTTCCATAGGCTGCGCTACATCAGGTCTTCCATTTAGTAAAGGGTCACAGCTTTTATCAGCCTATTCTGATGCTAACTGGGCAAGAGATGCCACTGATAGACGTTCTACAGGAGGCTATTATGTCTTCCTTGGTCCTACTTTTGTGCCATGGTCTGGTAAGAAATTGGCTATTGTGGTCAGATCATCAACTGAGGCTGAGTACAAAGTTCTAGCCAATGCTGCCTTTAAGTTAGTTTGGTTACTACAGTTATTCAAAGACTTGCATGCACCTGCATTTCATTCAACACCTACCTTGTGGTGTGAAAATAATAGTGCCATTGCCCTTGCCACAAATCCTTTTTTTCATGCACGCTCTAAACATATTGAAGTTGATTGTCTTTTTCTGAGAGAAAAGATTGGACTCAAACAACTCCAAGTGAGAGACATGTTCCATCTGAATTTCAAGTGGCAAATGTGCTTACTAAGCCTCTTACAACGGCACATTTCCTTTTTTTCAAAGACAAACTGAAGCTCTCTGTCTTGCCAGCATTAGTTTGTAGGGGAGTGTCAAACATTCAAGCCACATCTATGCATGATGGTCATGACCTGTAAGGACTCGTAATTTCATATAATTTTTGGGAAATAATGTTGGGGAAGTGTGAGAAATGTTTTGAAACACAATATAAGGTCAACGTGAGTTGGTGATTGCATTTGGGGTGTCTTTAAAACACATTAGGAACACAATGGGGTGAGTGTGCAATTAAGGGGCATATATAGAGAGGAGTAAAATAGATTTTTACAAACAAACACTCCTTATCCTCTCCCAAAACATACGATTCTCTCTCCCTCTCTACTCTCTCTAACTTCCTCCAAAAACCATCCACAAAATCCACTCTCCACACTCATATAGTTCACGATTCTACCTCATATCCTACTTCTACACGTGATTTGAGGCTTGGGACTCCATGGTTTTGCTTGGAGCAAGCTCATTTCGGTTGGAGTTGGAAGCAAAGTCTAGGGTTTTTTTACTTCTCATTTGAGGTAGAGAACAATCTTCTACCTCCTCTAAGTGTATATAAGTTGAATGATTGCATTGTTGGTGTTCTTGCTCCCAAATTTCTTGTTAAACTTGTTATCACCATGGATATGAGCTTGGTTTTTTATTGAGTTTGAGTTTTACATGTTTAGTTGCTAAAGTCTTGAATTAGTTGTTGATATATCTCTGTCCTATGAGTAGTTGTTGTTTGGAACCTCAATTGTTGGCTTAGGTTGAAACCCTTTCCATTTTGGAAAAATTTGAAAATTTTGCTCGAGATGGCCTTTGTATCGATACCCCTGAAAGGGGATATCGAAACGCAGCATTTTGTTGAGATTTTGGTGACATTGTATCAATACAACTTTCATGGGTATCGATACCCAGTTGTTTGTAAGGCTGATTTTTTACCCAACTTCGCGGGCACGCCCCGGCTTTGTCCGAACTCTGATTGAGGCGATTCTTGAACCTTTGGAAAGCTTAATGAGTCTACTTCCAAACCCAATTGGTCTCATATTCATAGCCTTTGTATTTTGAGAGAAATGTGCTTTTCCTTTCAAGGTGTCAAGTTTTCTCGAGGTCTATAACTCCATTTTCATGTTCCTTTGCTCCAGGCCTTCATTGGTCTTTCCTAAGCTTCTGAAATCGACTTCTAAGCTTTGGTAGCCTATCGTGGTATGAATGATGCTTTCTCATGAGCTCTCACATTCTTGGACACATGTTAATTTTGCCACAACCGACACACTACGAGCTTTCGAACTAAATGAATTACGTGGATGTTTTTGGACACTTGATTGTTTAATAAACTTTTGAAAATGATGATTTGCTTATTCTAGGGCCACCATGTTGTGCGTCCCTAGCCATGGGTGTTCGGAGCCCACGAAATCCGGCAGGGGTGTACAGAGCCCACGAAATCCAGCAGAGGGATTCTTTCCCTATTCAAATAAGTGGTTATTTGTGAAAAGGTGAAAAAGGAAATGTTTTAAGAAAATGACTATGTTTTGAAATGAATAAACCTACGACATGAAATGTAACGTTTATGAGGAAAATCTATGGACACTTGGGTTTGATTCGATCTTTGGGGCAATTACTAGACACTCTATCATTAAGTTGATCTATTTTGGTCTATTTTCACTTATTCATTCATGTGTATCAAATCTCCATGTGCATGTTTTATCCTCTATACCCTTAGCGTTGGTAGAAAAGTTTCCTATTGGGCTAGTGAGCTCAACCTATCATTTTCAAGTACTCGGCAAGACACGTGATTAGAATGCTTGACGTGTAGACGGATATCATGAAGCTCATTTGACATGGAGTTATTTTATCCTCTCCATCGTTAATATATTTTGGGAGATGATCTTGTAACTTTGATTCCTCCAATTTTTTGACAAAACTTGGTCTATGTAATAACTCTTAACTATTCATTACTTATGCATGGGTAAGGATACCTCTTTTTGAAACTCAGTGTACTTTGACTTTGACGTTTCAACGGTGAAATGTACGACTTTTGGCTTATCCACGTGTGCTAGCAATGTAACTACTTGGAAAGTTAGTTAGAGTAATAGTTACACTATTCAGTTTGTATCTCTCTTTTTCTGTATCTCATTCTCTATAAATATCTCTCATTTGCACCAACGTCGGTTAATGAACATTTCCATCTCCTTTGAATTATAGAGAGAGAGTTCAAATACTTTCTTTTGAATCTTGATTTCCTCTCGAATGATGAATGTTGTCAAACATTGTCTCAAAAATCTATCATAGTATTGTTTCAAGTATGACAACTATTAGTCTGCTTGTCCATTTTCCAGTCCAAGACCCAATGCCTTGGAGGGGATCAAAACAAGGGGCGGATCCACTAGGTGAACATGATGTCTTGTCTTGTTGTAATCTTAAACCTTGTATTAGAATATTGGTCTAAATGCCAAGTTTGGAGTTTTAAATAGTGTTTAGTCCAGCTTAATTTATTTTAATACTTCCAATACATTAATGTGAAATTTTTGATGGCTTAAGGACAACATTAGACAAAAATACCCTTAATGAATTACACAACTCACGCTCACTGTGTAGAGGAATGTCTAGTGGACAAAAAGAAAATGTTGAAATCGACGGGTACTACCCCTTGAAAGCGACGGGTAAGGCCCAATTCACGTCACTTTAGTTGCCCCCTCTCTCTCTCATCAGACAAAATTGAAAGGAGGTCAATATCCAGTGGACAAAATTGAATGGTGACAGGTACTACCCTAGAAAGCAATGGGTGGTCACTGTTCATCCAGTCAGGGCCGTCACTATCTCTCCCTCTCTCTCATGTGAATGCGTGAGTCCTGAGTGTGTATGACAAAATTATTGTCCCTTTAATTTTGGGATTGAGTTTAATTTTAGGGTTCAATTTTAGGAAGTTTAGGCTCTTTGGGGTAGGGTATAGTTGGTTTAGGCATTTTGGGTATAGGCACTCAGGGTGCACTTTCCATTATAGGGTTTTAGCTGTTTAAGCACTTTCATAGGGTACCCTAGGGTTTAGGCACTTAGGGTGCACTTTCTAATCATAGGATTTTAGTTTTTTAGGCACTTTCATAGAGTACCCTAGTGGTTTAGGCACTTTCATAGGGTACCCTAAGATTTAGGGTGCACTTTTCAATTATAGGATTTTAGTAGTTTAGACACTTTCTTAGGGTACCCTAGGGTTTTAGGCACTTTCGTAGGGTACCACAGAGTTTAGGTTTAAGCAGTTTCATTAGGTTTGGAGGTTTAGGCACTTTCATTGGTTAGTGGGGCCATTTTTGGAATGTGTAGGTTATTTGTCCTCTTGGCATTAAAGAAAAAGTTGATGTTCTTATTAAAGTAAAAACCCCTTTACTTTGTCCTTCCCAAAAATGGACCCAATTTGTATTTGCCATACAATGTTATTTTGTACTCCGACTTGATGCTTATGTTTTGTGTTGGGCCTTTACGTGTGGGCCGGTTTAATAAGTGACCAATTATTCCCTCCAGGTCCAGCTAAGAATCGATTTGCATGCCTATAAATAAAAAACATTAAAATACCAAAAATGCGTACCCTTGAAATATTTAACGCGTATTTCCTCTCTGCCATTCCCACACTTTCACTTTTTTCTCCTTGCTTACTTTCTCTCTCTTTCTTCTCCTCCCTTAGACCCAAATGGTTTTTTTTTGTTTCGATATTTGTTGATTTTGTGATTTTTCGTGAATAGCTTAGATGACTCACTGTCTCTGTTTTGAAATTTCATGTTGGGTACATTTTGTTGTGGGTGATCAACGCAGGGGTAGCAAAACCCTGCATGATTCACAAGTCAATGTTTTGAAACATACAAATTCGTAGGTGCTTGTGGAGAACACGAAATTGATTCCATTTTGGAGAGACGCCTATAACGATTGCAAAGTCGAAACATCTACGGGCAATTTTTTTTCAGAAAATTAAGAAGTGTAATGGGACTTTATTGTGTGCTCGTCACAATGTAGCAAAACAAGAGAAAGATGAATGGTTTAATATTAATTTTTGATAATGACTGCAGTAATCACATTGTTACTGATAGGAACACTTTTTGCGAAACCTGAAACATCCTCAAACTCTTAATTCAATACGGGAAAACTAGGGGTAAGCATGGACCGGATTGGTCCAATTTTATAGTAAACCAAGAACCAAACCCCTACTTACGGATTATGAATTTGGAGAACCAAACTTACCCATAAAATTAATACAACCATACCAATCCAAAAAAATTAAATACGGTTCAGTTTCGGTTTGAAACCATAGTTCCTTTGAAATTGAGATTTCATCTTCATAAACTATATAAAGTACTAATTAAAATTGCAAAGATAAATTAACCAACGATTATGTTAAAACAATGTCTATTAAAATCAC
Organism: Vaccinium macrocarpon; assembly: GCA_022606695.1. NCBI lineage: Eukaryota > Viridiplantae > Streptophyta > Magnoliopsida > Ericales > Ericaceae > Vaccinium > Vaccinium macrocarpon. Next base: position 16,846,403 of record CM040178.1, read on the forward strand.
CAAAACTCACAAACGTCAACCAACTAAAGAAGAGTATAATACCAGTAATTAGTGAATGAATAGATTATTATATTAGAAAATTAGTTACCAAGAGAAAACATTAGGAACTCAATAGGCTATGCCCAAGCCGTGAATTAATGCTTAGTTTATTAAAATGATATCAATAACTTCTCATATGTAGAAGTTTAGGGAACTAATCATAGAAGTGAAAGAATGGTGGTCGAATGCAACATTAGATTAATTAGGAAATTAATTTACTAAGTATCAGGAAAAAAAAGTTTATTTAATGTATCTAAATCTAATTTTATACTCCCTCCGTCCCTTTTTAAATGTGTTACTTGGGATTCTGTGTCATTTTCAACGGTTTATAACTTTTAATGTGAACCTCAAAACATATGCATTATGGATCTTGTTTGATAGATCTTAATTATTTCTATTATACAAAATTTTCAAAATCATAAAAGCTATTATAAATTAAAAGTTATAAGCCGTTGAAAATGGCACAGAATCCCAAGTAACACATTTAAAAAGGGACGGAGGGAGTAATATATTTCATGCGCGCAGTTCGGATCAGTATAAAACCATAACCGTTAACGTAAATCCACAAATGAAACCAGTTAACAGGGTTTCCACTTTTTTAATTTGGGACCAAGCCACTTTTTTTTTTTTTTTTTTTTGAGAGGCAATCTCTGAACAAGTATAAAGATTAAAAGGGAAGATGGGAGAAAGTTACGACTAGTGGAAACGAAGAGCCACTAGACGAGACAATCCACATTAGACCCCAGGATAGTAAGATGCCAACCTAAAAGAAAATTCACAACAGGGCTCAAGGACATACCCAAGAGTAGCATAACAAAGGAATCAAATAAAATTTAGAATAAACTTTAAGTGGCTTTGTCTCTCTAAAATGCATGCTCTCACTACTACAAAAACCTTAAACCATGACAGTTAAAAGGTGTCATCAATCACAAAAGATGACAGTTTTAAAACTGTCATCTTTGGAGGTGACATTAAAATTCTAGATTTGTTATAACAGTAAAAAAAAAACGCCATTGAAACATATAACATGACAGTTTATACCTATAATCTTTACAATCAATGATGACTGTTTTAAACTGTCATCTTATCTATCCTCCATTCTAAAAAAAAATTCCAACTCCAGTTCGGTGGAGTTCACATGGCACCCTTGTGGCACTTGTGTGGCGCCTACGTAGCACTTGTATGGTTAGCTAATATTTGCTTGCCCTGGGACTCGAACTCCAGACCTTAACTTCCTCGCACACTCGCATGTTACCAATTGAGCTAGCACGCTTGTAGTTGACAAAAGACCAACAAAAATATTTATACTATATTTTTGAAAAACTCTAAGCTGAGTACTTTTAATGTCAGTTTTAAATTTAATATGAGATGACAGTTTTAAATTGTCATCTCATACGTTTAATGTTAGTTTTTGACAGTCATTTCTTATGATCAACTTCAATGTCGGTTCTAATTAAAACTAACATTAAAAGAGCTTCGTTTCAATGTCACTTTTATGGAAAATTGACATTCAAAGGTTATCCATATGGGCTTCTGGAAGCGTCTTGTTTTAATGTCAGTTCTAAGCAAAAACTGATGATAGGCGCATGAGAAGCTTGCGTATAAGCGCCTAAGTAGGGGGTTTTGGCTTGTTATACATGCGGTTTAAGCTTTGTTTTCCAATTAATACGTGCATGTGGTGTTTCTGTGTCTCGAGTGTAATTTGCAGGTGATTGAGGGGCGCAAGTGCAATTTTGATATATTGGATGGACATGCACGTCGATCAAGAGTTGGATGAGAGTGGAATGTGCATGGGAGTGGTCGAAACCCGTCGGGAGCGCTACCCCAATTCCTTGGAGCACTCGAATTGGGCACAAGAAGGTGCAAAAACTGAACAGAAGGTTCTTGAGCGCTACACCAAAATAGGTGTAGTGCTACCGGCGCATTAGAAGAGGAGGTCAACGGTCAACACAACAGTCAATGGTCAACGTACGCGCTAAGCAAAGCGGTAGCGCTACCTACATTTTCATGTAGTGCTACCGAATGGTTATTGTGGGTCTTTAAACGGAGCCGTTTTGGTCACCCGTGTGGAGGATTTTTAGGTTAATATAAATACTTGTATTTGGATTTGTTTTAGGGTTCTATGAATTTTTACAAGTTTTGAGGTTTTCAAGTTTTCGGCTACAGCTCCGGTTTTCTCTTTTTCAGCACTTGATTTCAAGTTTCGGAGGCGGATTGGATGTTTTTGCTTTAATTAATCAAGGGTAATTTCATTGCACAATCTTCGATACTATTTACTGTTATCGTTTTCGTCGTTTAATGATGTTTAGATCTAGGGTTTGCGTTGTTTTTGTTGTTTCCCCAATAATGCGTGAGTAGTCGCATCGAGTGCGGCCATGGGACACCCTGTGGCTAGGCTAATTCTTGTTCCACCTCGGTGCCGAATAACTCTAATCAATGCGCAATTTTTTAATACGGAACTTTTCTAGCAAACAAAACCAAGCATTACCAATTCTAAATGCGCGCAGAGATTGGTGACAAACGGTGCGCATTTGTTGGAACTGTCCTTCCATATTTTCAAATCTATTAATTGGATCATTGTGGCCCGAGTGAATGTGAATTAGACTAGCTGCGAGCACCGTAGTGCCCACGGCTGTGCTCTCCTTTTAAATTCGAAAGTCCAGCAGATAAATTAGCTTAATCCAGTTAATTAGTAAACCATTTGAGCAAGGGGTGGCTACCTGAGAGCCATTTACAAACGTAAGTCGACACTGTTTGGGATAAACACCATAGACCGTCTCTGTGGTTCGACTCCGATACTTCCGGATTTATTGTGCTACACCGGTCGATAGTCCTACGCTTGGGACGAAATTCTAATTAATTATTAATCACCCGAACGGTCAAGCATTTTTAGCGCCGTTGCCAGGGACGGCGACGTGTGTTCAAACGGTGTTAGTTTAGTGTTTGTTCAATTTTTAGTTGAGTCATCATATGTAGAGATAAGCAAGTCGTACGTAAGCCTGATCCTCTCTATTATCGTGATCTTAGTAATCGTTTGGTTAGGATAGAGAACAGGTCTAGTAAGTCAGAGTTTTCAAATTCTTCGTCAGAGTCGATCGAAGTCCATTCCCATTAGTGGACTCTACATAGATTTACCTGTCGAGTCAGTTAATTTAAATAATCCGCTTTATCAGTCAGAGTCAGAGTCAGTTTCCGAACCAGAATCTTTTGAAATGGGAGACCACCAGCAGGTAGTTCAACAACCGTCGTTGAGGCAACACTTGAATCTCAAGAGGACCACTCCTCCCGGGCCGATTGTGTTTCCTCGCGAGACACAGGAGGCACGCAATGCCTTCACTGTAAAACCTGGTGTCCTGAATAGCCTCCCTAACTTTTATGGGAGAGAGTCTGATGATCCGTACAAACACGTGCGGACGTTCGAGGGGTTAGTGCGCAACTTGGCGTCTACTACCCAATACGACAATGCCTGCCTCAAGCTGTTCGAGGCAACTTTAAAAGATGGCGCACTTAGATGGTTCAAAATGCAAAAGCCTCAGTCTTTCACCACATGGGCACATGTGCGTGACGCGTTTTACAGAAAATATTTTTCTGAGGCTAAAACTAATAGTTTAAGGCGTCCAATCCAAGGCTTTAGGCAAGAGAAGGGAGAGTCCTTTGTGAAGGCATGGGAGCGTTTCAAATATTTGCTCCTAAGAATGCCACACCCTGGTTTTGAGAAGATACAATTGGTTGAATTCTTTCACTTGGGTCTCAACGCTGAGACAATCCAGCACATAGAGTATTCATGTAAAGGGGACGACTTCTTGTCCAAAACTGCGGATGAGGGTTGGGATTTTCTGGATGACCTAACAGATAAGCAGAGGGCGTTAGAACCCTCTGATTTTGATCGATCTGGACCTTCTGGGTCCAATGTTATCCCCATTACCATACGTGACCAGCGACTCCAGGCCTAGGTTGATAAGATGGCGCAGAAACTAGAAGAATTAGAAGTTAGGCAGACTCGTCCAGTGCATGAGGTCAGTATAGAGGAAGTCTGTGTGTGGTGTGAGTGTAAGGGGCACGTTGCAACAACATGCCCCGGATTTTTAGCTGCTAAGGGTGCGAGTCAAAATAATCAAGAAAAAGTAAATGCTATAAGGAATTGGGACCCATACTCAAATACGTATAATCCAGGATGGAGAGAACACCCCAACTTTGGGTGGTCAGACCCTAGACCTGCAGGTGGAGGTCAAGCCTTGAACTCCCCTCAAGCCTCGCCCAGCAGGTTTCATCGCCCCAAGTACCCAGGCCTCAGCAGGGCCAAGTCATTCTTTACCGCTACCAGCCACAGCAAGGCAGGGGGGGAGGCCCATCCACTCGTAGACCGCCCCCAGGTTATGCACAGACTGCACCACCCCGTTTTGAGGATTCCATGAATTCTCTAATGCGATCTCGGACGCGTTCGGACCGACACGAGGCGACAAATTGGGGCCCTTACGGCCCAAATGACGCAACTCACTGCGGTGATCAGTCAAATGCAACAAGAAAAGGGTAGGTTTCCGACCCAAGGTAGTCAGGCAGGTGCCCATTATGTGGGAAATTCTTCAGGTCCCAATGTTCAAGGGCAAAATCAAGAAGAGGCTAAAGCAGTTACCATTCTGAGGAGTGGGAAAACGATAGATAAGACCATTGACCAAATTAACACGAAGACAAAGCTCCACCCTAGAGCTAGTTATTGAGCCCGAGGTCATTTTTATATTTGTTGAGGTGCCTCGAGGAAGTATACGAGAGAGAGGAGTCACCTGAAGTGGTGAATTTACTTGTTTGCCCCACGACTCCACCACCGCCAGCTGTACCAGTAGCTCCATTTCCCCAAAGACTGGCGGTGAGACCCAAGAAAATCATGAATAATAAAATGATTAAGATGTTTAAGAAGGTTCAATTCCCCATCACTCTGATAGAGGCAATTGAATCCTTCCCACAGTGTGCTAAGGTATTGAAGGACCTTTGCACACCAAAGCGCAAGAGTCAAAACAACGTGGTTCTAACGGAGCAAGTGAGCTCCATTCTTCAGACTGAGATTCTTGCCAAGTGCAAGGATCCAGGGTGTCCAACCATTCCCATAGCCATAGCAGGTCAGAATTTTGACAAGGCATTGTTGGATTTGGGAGCAAGTGTCAATTTGCTCCCTTATTCAGCATATTTGAGATTGGACCTAGGAGACCTCAGTGAGACTCCAGTCACTCTACAGTTGGCTGACCGGAGTATTAGGGTGCCTAAAGGAGTGGTAGAGGATGTGTTGATCCGGGTAAGGGAGTTTCAATTCCTCGCTGATTTCATTGTTCTAGACATTAGTCCCGGTCTTGAGGCTTTAAAGAAGACTCCCATTATCTTGGGGCGTCCCTTCCTAGCCACCTCCAACGCTGTTATGAATTGTAAAACTAGCAAGGTCCAGTTATGTGTCGATGAGGACAGAATGGAGGTGGATGTTTTCAGTGTTAATACATTAGAGGATGATGAGGAGGAGTCTAAGGAGTTGTGTCTGATTGACACGTTAGTCCAGGAGCATATTGATACTGTCCTATATAAGGACCCCTTGGAGGTTGCTCTTACCTCTGAGGAAATATCATTTTTGGACTCAGCAGAGGTTGTGAATTTGTTAGAGTTGCTAGATGTTGAGGAGTCGTGTGAAGAGATGTGTGGGGTCACTCATGACCCTATGTTCGAGCCATTGGGTGACCCTCCGCCCAAGGTTCTTCCATCATCTGTCCAGCCGCCTAAACCAGAGTTAAAACCTCTACCGGACACACTTAAGTATGCCTTTTTGAAAGGCAATGATACCTATCCGGTTGTGATCTCCTCAACCCTTGAGGAAGATCAAGAGAGGAAACTGCTGGACCATAGCGGACTTGCATGGTATAAGCCCAACGGTGTGTACACACCGCATTATTCTTGAGGAGAGTGTGAAGCCTTTTAGGCAACCTCAGCGGCGTCTTAACCCCAACATGAAAGACGTGGTTCGGGCTGAGGTGCTTAAGTTGTTAGATGCAGGTATCATTTACCCAGTTGCCCATAGCGAGTGGGTGAGCCCGGTGCAGGTGGTGCCTAAGAAGGCAAGAGTGACCGTAGTGACCAACGACGAGGGAGTTTTAGTGCCGACCCGAGTCCCCACAGGATGGAGAGTTTGCATAGACTACCGGAAGCTCAATGCAAGCACCCGGAAAGACCACTTCCCTCTCCCGTTCATTGATCAGATCTTAGAGAGGGTAGCGGGTCGGGCCTTTTATTGCTTTTTGGATGGGTATTCGGGTTATAACCAGATTGAGGTCGCATTAGAAGACCAGGAAAAGACCACTTTCACATGTCCATACGGAACCTATGCTTACCGTCGCATGCCCTTTGGGTTGTGCAATGCACCTGGTACCTTTTCCAGGTGCATGATGGAAATTTTTAGCGACATGGTGGAACGGATAGTAGAGGTTTTCATGGATGATTTTTCGGTTTTCGGAGACTCATTCGATGGATGCCTCGAAAATTTGGGAAAAGTTTTACAGAGGTGTGAGGAGAAGCACTTGGTGCTAAATTGGGAGAAGTGCCACTTTATGGTTACCCAAGGAATCGTGTTGGGACACATAGTGTCCTCTAAGGGTATCAAGGTGGACAAGGCCAAAATAGATTTAATCTGAAATCTCCCAACACCTAAGTCTGTTAAGGATGTGCGTTCATTTTTGGGACACACTGGTTTCTACTGGCGGTTCATTAAAGACTTTAGTGCTATCTCCCGTCCGTTATGTCAGTTGTTAGCTAAGGACACACCATTTGTGTGGTCTGATGATTGTGAGGGGGCATTTCAGATGTTAAAGTGGAGTCTCACAACTCCGCCGATTGTGCAGTCCCCGGATTGGAGTCTTTCCTTTGAGCTTATGTGTGATGCTTCTGACTATGCAGTCGGAGCTGTTTTAGGGCAGAGGAGAGGGAAAGACCCATGTGTGATTTACTATGCGAGTAAGACATTGAATGAGGCGCAGATGAACTACACCACCACCGAGAAGGAGTTGTTAGCGGTGGTGTTTGCGTTAGATAAGTTTCGGTCCTACCTGGTAGGTTCGCAGATCACGATTTTTACCGATCATGCGGCCCTAAAGTACTTAATGACTAAGCAGGACGCAAAAGATCGCCTCATTCGGTGGATTCTACTGCTGCAAGAATTTCACCTGATTATCAAGGATAAAAAAGGGGTAGAGAATGTAGTGGCCGACCATTTATCTCGTCTGGAATTCAAGGACTCCACCTCGAACCTTCCCATCAGGGATTCCTTTCCGGATGAGCAGTTGTTCGCCGCTAATGAGTGCCTGTGGTATGCTGATATTGCCAATTATTTGGTAACAGGGCAGATTCCTCCCCATTGGTCTACCCAAGAAAAGCAGCGATTTTTGAGGAGTGTCTGACAGTATATATTCGATGACCCTTATTTGTTTAAGTATTGTGCAGACTAGATTGTGCGTAGATGTGTCTCCGAGTCTGATCAGAAGGGGATTATAGAGTTCTGTCATAGCAAGGCGTGTGGTGGTCACTTCTCTGCGAAGAAGACCACCGCCAAAATTTTACAGTGTGGATTCTGGTGGCCTGATATATTTAAGCTCGTTCATGCATTCTGTAGGTCATGTGACCATTGCCAAAAGCTTGGCAAATTGTCTTCACGTCAGGAGATGCTCCTCCGGCCCATTCTCGTGCTAGAGGTTTTCGATTGTTGGGGCATTGACTTTATGGGTCCATTACCTATGTCTCATGGTTACGAGTATATTTTGGTAGCGGTGGACTATGTGTCCAAGTGGGTATAGGCGATACCCACTAAATCTATGGAGTCACGAGTCGTGCTAGAGTTCATTAAGTCTAATATCTTGTCGAAATTTGGCGTTCCACACGCCATTATCTCTGATCAGGGCACGCATTTCATGAGTCAGTCGTTTGAGAAGTTAATGGGGGAGTATAGAGTCACTCATAAGGTGTCCACTGTGTACCACCCCCAAACTAATGGGCAGGCCGAGTTAGCGAATCGAGAGATAAAGCGAATTTTAGAGAAAACTGTAGGTGTGACTAGGAAGGATTGGTCCACTAGGTTGAATAATGCGTTGTGGGCCTATCGCACTGCTTATAAGACCGTGTTGGGTGCTTCACCCTATCGGCTTGTTTTCGGTAAGGCTTGCCACCTACCAGTTGAGTTAGAAAAGAAGGCCTATTGGGCCCTCCAGGAAATCAATTCGAGTCTAGCTGTGGTGGGTGCACATAGGAAGTTATAGCTATGTGAGCTCGAGGAGCTTAGGAATGACGCGTATGAGAATGCTAGTATTTACAAAGCTAAGGTAAAAGCATATCATGATAGGAATATTCAGCGAAAAACCTTTAGAGTGGGTCAAAAAGTGTTGCTCTATAATTCGCGTCTCCACTTATTTCCCGGTAAGTTGCGGTCCCGTTGGGAAGGTCCCTATGTTGTGGTGCAAGTACATCCAAATGGTTCAGTTGATGTCCGTGATTCGAAGGATGGTAATGTGTTTAAAGTTAATGGGCAACGTCTGAAACTGTTTTTGGAATTTTTAGAAGTGGGAGAACCTGATGAGGAGTTGGTCGATCTTGTGTATTCGGACGACTTGATTACTTAGGCTGTTTCAGTCAGGTTTTGGCTGGTAGCTCACGCATAACATGCTCTTCATTGAGTGTGGACCCGGCCCCTAGTGATAGGGGTACCCATCATTGACTTGGGTATTTTAACTTCGCACGCCGCTATTTAAATAAGGATCGTGTGCCCAGCTTCGGTTAGTAAGGGCAACTTGGGTATTTTCGTTCTCATTTGAAAAAAAAAACAAATAAAAAAAATTAAAAAAAAAAAAAACATTTTCTAGTCTAGTATAGCCACCTAATTTCTAGCCTTGAATTTGTGTATCTGGGTTTCTAACAATCTTATTGCTTTGTCTCGGATAGTCATAAAAGACGATTGACTCTGATCTCTTTAAGGAGAAACCTTGAGTGATTTAACCTGTTGAGTCATGACTTACCCGGTATTGTTATGATAACCTTCTCTACACAAATTTAAGTGAGAACATTAGGGAGAAAAGTAGTACTCATACCTTTCACGTGACGAAAGTGGTGGTGTTTGTTATTTCTTTTTTATTTTTTGGTTTGTGTGTGGTGTTCCTTTCTATTTGTTATTATTTGTTGTGGCCCGGCTTCCACTAGCGGGCGGTACTGATTTACTGCCTAGTAGGTAGTTGGTTTTTAAGCCTTTTACAGGACGCACATGCTACCACACCAGCCTTGGTAGTTTGGGCCTCTCCGTCGGAGTGAGTGCGGCATTCAGGAGCCTCAAGCAGGGGTGCCACGAAATGTGGCAGTTGTTAGTCCTATAAAGCTTCGGCGCGACTCTGTGTGACTAGCTGTGGACCTCTTTAGGTCGGAAGGAGTAGATCTTGGAAGCAGATCCAATGACGAAACGCATCGGTGACGCAAAATTCCCCATACATCGGCCGAGGTCATGATGGTTGGCTGCCATCCGTCGGTCCATCTCTTTCCCTTATATTATCTTTCTTTTTGTTTAGTCTTCATGCTCTGAGGACAGAGCAATTTTCAAGTTGGGGGAAGGTGTACTTTGTACACGTTTTGGTTTGTTTGAGCGTTGCTAGTAGTTTAGGGGTCGTTTTTAAATTTTTAACTTTTTGGTTAATTTTTGAGTCTGGGGATATGTTTGTTATGCTTGTTTGTATGAGTTAGATGAGAATGTTAGATGTCTTTCTTGTTAATTGCTTGTTTAAGTTGTTCACATGCATATATCTGACGTCCATGTTTGAATATTTTCCACACCATAAGCAAGTCTGAGTAGGTGTGTTCACGCTGTGCACAGTATTTCCTTAAGGCATCCCATGTTTCATTGTCCTTCGCTTCCCGCATCCGCATAAAATAGTAGGCGTTTGTATCACATATCATGATGTGAATGTTTCATATGCATGTGAGAGGGTCGATGACGTGTTTAGGGGATGAAACAAGGCCATTTTTGCATGATTAGACCACTAAATATTTTCCATTGATCCCTAGTTAACCAGTTTGTGTCAGTTCCTGTGTCAAACTTAGGAAACCGGTGTTTGGGTGGAGTGTCGGTTTGGTGGTCCAACTCTGTGTTCAATTGTAGAAGACCTCAATCAGGAGCATTGTTGTTACGGATAAAATTTGATGTTTGCTTGTGGATGTCGTGATCTCAAAAGGAACCTTTACCATAAACCCCAACCTTGTTGAGAAAAAAACAAAAAAAAAAAACCAATTGTGGACCCACCAAATATAAGCCCTTCAAGAGAGAGAGAAGAAATTTTCGAATTTTGCACCAAAAAAAAATAAAAAATAACGGCTAGGTAGCGCTACACCCTACTATCCGAAATTCTGTTTGCAGCATATCTCGCGTCTCTCTCTCTCTCCTCCCCACTTTTTCTTCTTCTTCTTCATCTTTCTTCTTCCTCTCTCACCCAAAATTCCATAGCCACCAAAACCTTAACCCTTTAACCATCATATCTCCCTCAAATCTTCACCAAACTCCACCAAAATTTACGAAAATACTCCTCTCACTCTCCTTTACCATTCTATCCAAACCAAATTCCTTCTAACCCACTAAAATCTCCAGATCAGAAAACCCATAAACCCAAACTTTTTCAACCCGAAACCATTGAGTTATGGCATCCAAAAGGCAACACATTGGGAAAGGAAAGTCTGTTGCGGGGTCCTCTAGTGGTGTAAAGGAAGTTCATCTGGTCCGGGCCAAACGTAGGGACCGGGACCAAATAGACAGGGATAACAAGGCCAAGTGGGAGGCCTCGATCAAGCAGAGGGGGGGTGAAGAATGAACGTCATATCATAGAAGACGGGTTGTGGCCCGATGATTTTCCGCCGTTTCAGGCCATCCGGGATCAAGGTATGGGTTTCTGGTTTGAACCTAATCCTGGTTATAATACTGCATTGGTCGAAGAATTTTATAAGAATATGATTACTCCCGAGTCTGGAACCTTTATGGACCCGCAGGCTCGGATCATGTCCAAAATTG